>JAQMRL010000010.1:14953870-16165370 GCA_035578175.1 Catonia carolina
GAGGTGTAAAAGACACTAATCAGAGTTATCTCCTCTGAAAGTAATGAATTTCATTTTACAGCCAGACCCTGTGGTGAATGAAGTGAAGGTGTCATTTACAGAATGGAAAATATGTGCTTGTCAGAGGGCCCGGCATGCTGATAAGTGTACTTTTCCACTCAGTGAGGAAAGCAATGGTAAACCACCTCACTCCTCGTTTTACTTAGTAAAACCTCTAGAGGTTCAAACCAGCTTTTCGGCTGTTGACCTAAACAACAACAAATTAGTAAACATGATCACATAATTATCTATTTTACTCACTATAATTTTTTTATATTGTCATGACAAGCTGACCGATTTGTGCATGACTATTGTACTGACAATTTGTACGATTTGTACTGACAATTTTAATCAGGCAAGTCATATTAGTGTGATTTGATGAATTTTTATTTATTGTATAATTCTAAAGAATACGCATGAAAATGTTTAATAAAATTATATAAAAATAAATAATCTCAAGAAACATTCTGATCACTGCATCCAAGTACTAGAAATTTTGTTTTGTTTTTACATCAGACTGTTAAGTACAATAATGATAATTCAGATGAAAAATGGATAGAAAAACGAGGAGAAAAAGGCCACACCTGACCAGAAAATCCAACCCAGGACTATGAGCATAAAATCCAGTTACACTAACCAGTGCATCCACAAAAAGAACAAATATTATGAAACCACTATTCTTACAGAATATGATAATGCTTTGCAATTGACTGAAAATTATTATGAAAAAATCCTTTTCATGAGACGACCCATCTCATAGCTGGTGGTAATTTTTCTAAAAACAAAAAAGAAGTCAGCCTGAGAAGTCACATTGTGTTCACTTAACTCAGGGTTATCCTTCTCTAAGATGGGATCAAGCCCACTTAGCAAGAAAGAAAACTACTCTAAGAGGAATCAAATTACACTATTTTGGTTTCCAAATTTGCAACAAAGATTTATTACAAAAAAAATTTTCTTTCAAACTGATTTCTTGACTTCCGGTTTTGAACATTTCCGGTTGAAACCGAATTCAGCCAAATAGTTGCGCATGGAATAGTTGCATGCAACAAAATAAATTAATTAACCCGTATTCGTTGTATATTTTAAAATGTGTTTTGTGTGATTCCTGTAGTGTGTTCCTGAAGATTTCTCCGAGAGAGACAAAAGATATCTTTTATATCATGCAAACTCTGAGGTGAGTTATTGTAAATAATTTGTTTTGTTTGGCTGTTCATTGTATATTATATAAGTAGTGTATGCAAACAAATAAAATAATGTTTAATAAAATAATATATTTAAATATATTCTAAAAGTTTTTAAGTATAATTAATAGTATTTTATTAATATTTTTATAATAGTATTTTTTTTTTTCGAACAGGCCTTTAATAGACCATGCTAATATCAATCTAGTTTGGCGGCTCCCTCCTTCTCCTCCAATACTACTTCATGTTCTCGCTGTGTTGCGCTCTTCGTTCCTCCGTCCAGCGCATGTTTTCTTTAATCTTCCTGACACTCACAAGCGACTCTATTGATTGAATCCTCCCTCTAAACCTTATTCTATCCCTGCAGTCTTCTATCTTTATGTTTATTCTATTGAGGTCTTCTTTTACTTGTTTTATGTATGGCGGTGGATTTTTATAATTCCAGAATTTATCAAAAAGTTGTTTATTCAATCTATTGGGATCCATCCGCATCATGTGTCCTATGAATTTTAATCTTTTCTTCCGAATTGCCGTCTCAAGATTTTCAAAAGTTTTAAAACCACCACCGTTCTTTATTTTGTATATATCTTCATTTGACTTCAATCTATATCCATTGTCTGTTTTATTTGGGCCATGTATCGCTCTCAAGATTCTCCTTTCTATTCTCAAAAACTGTTCAAGATTTGGTACATTTGATGTTTCAGTTCCATAAAGTATTACTGGCCTTTAATATAAATACTAGTATTTTTATTTTTTATAATAGTATTTTTTCCAAATTCTGACTTGTGATTTCTTGACTTCCAGTTTTGGGCCACTTCCGGTCGAAACCAGAACTTTAAACCTAATCCAGGCGTATTAACTTTTTGTGTAGATACAAATCCAAAAACCATGTTGCTATCTCTTGTAGTTTCTGACATCTGGATGTGACATAAGGACATAGGAAAATGATAGTTGGCAATTAAAAATTACCACCAACAAAGATTCACTACAAAAGTAAGTTCATTTAAAATATTATTACTATTTAAATCTTTCATAAAGTTTATAACCTCATTGTGGCTTGTAAAAAGAAATGTCTAACTTGTTAAATCTTATTTCCAACATAATGAACTTTCCTACAGTGGCAAGTTATATACAAACCTCCAACAAATTGTGAAACAGTACTGTGCAGCACACAATGATGTAAACGATGATCTTAAGACAGAAGATTTGACAAAAGGACTAGATTGATCAGTAACATTCAATATTTCAACTAGTGCATCCATCAACAATGGATATTTAACTTTATCCGGTGTTCCTAGAATGAAATTGCATGCCTGAAAAACAAAAATGGAAATGATTACATTAAAGCATAAAAGCTTATAGTTATATAGTATATTGAAATATATATTTTCTAACTACCAGAATACGGTAACATAAAACACTTACCAATGTTTATAGCGCTTTCGTGTATCTTGTACACATCTTCAGTAAATTAACATTTATTACAAGTCAAAATTTAAAACTTCCTGCTCCTACCATGGTAGATAAGGAATAGTCGATTCTTATATTTAAAAAAGTCTTGCCAACTTAATCAGTTGATTGTCGTATTCAATTTGTGTGTTCATTAATTTCTCCCTGCTATTGTATTTATAAATATAATATTTTTCCAGAATTTCAATTTCATTTTGTTTGTTATTTATTTCTAATATTTCTAGGTTATTTTTTATATTCGACATATTGTGTTTATTTTTTATCATGTGTTCAGTTACATTGGAGAATTTTCGATTTCCTTTTTTATAGTTAGAATAGTGTTCTGTAAACCGTTTTTTAAAAGATCTGGTGGTTTTACCGATATATATTTCATTACACTCATTACATTTAATTTTATAAATTCCACATGAATTAAATTGATTATTTTCTTTTTCTTTATCATTTACATTTGCTTTAATATTATGTTTTTGTAAAATAAATTTTATAGGAAACTGGGGTTTATATGTTATTTTGTATTTATTTTTATCGTATATATTGGTAATTTTATGTATTCTATTATTTATGTAATTTAATTAAATTACAAATACAATATTAAAAATGGTTACAATTTAATAGAAAAAATAAAAACAATAAAAGTAAGTAAAGACACAAAGATTGTATCATTTGACATAGCTAACATGTATACAAATATACCCATAAAAGAAACACTAAATATAATAAATAAAAAATTAAAAAGTAATGGGGAAAATAATAATATAATGAATAAAATATGTACAATAATAAGAAATATTTGTAACCAAAATTATTTTACATTTAATAATAAATTTTATAATCAAACAGAAGGACTAGCTATGGGGTCTCCATTATCTGCCATACTATCAGAAATTTATATACAAGAATTTGAAAACATAATTGTAAATAATATATCACACACACACAACATTTTACTTTGGGTAAAATATGTAGATAACATATTGGTAATTTATAATGAAAAAATAAAGGGTGAACATAATATTATAAATAAAAAATTGAATAATTACTATGAAAAACTTAAATTTACATGTGAAGTTGAAAAAGATAAAAACATAAATTTCCTGGATATAAAAATACAAATAATAAATAATATAATAGAAACTGACATATATAGGAAACCACATGTTACAAATAACACAATAAACAGATTTTCAAATCACCCATGGATACATAAAATAAACACATACAATAACATGATACACAGAGCATATATATACACATATAACAATAAAGAAATAAATTATATTAAAGAAATAGCAAGAAATAACGGTTACAATAATATTTTCATAAACAGATTAATAAATAAATATTTACATAAAATCAATCAGAAAAAAACACATCTATTACCATTAAACAATAAAGAAGAAATAAACAAAAATGGTAATAAATACATTACATATAATTACATAAATCATAGAATACATAAAATTACCAATATATACGATAAAAATAAATACAAAATAACATATAAACCCCAGTTTCCTATAAAATTTATTTTACAAAAACATAATATTAAAGCAAATGTAAATGATAAAGAAAAGAAAATAATCAATTTAATTCATGTGGAATTTATAAAATTAAATGTAATGAATGTAATGAAATATATATCGGTAAAACCACCAGATCTTTTAAAAAACGGTTTACAGAACACTATTCTAACTATAAAAAAGGAAATCGAAAATTCTCCAATGTAACTGAACACATGATAAAAAATAAACACAATATGTCGAATATAAAAAATAACCTAGAAATATTAGAAATAAATAACAAACAAAATGAAATTGAAATTCTGGAAAAATATTATATTTATAAATACAATAGCAGGGAGAAATTAATGAACACACAAATTGAATACGACAATCAACTGATTAAGTTGGCAAGACTGTTTTAAATATAAGAATCGACTATTCCTTATCTACCATGGTAGGAGCAGGAAGTTTTAAATTTTGACTTGTAATAAATGTTAATTTACTGAAGATGTGTACAAGATACACGAAAGCGCTATAAACATTGGTAAGTGTTTTATGTTACCGTATTCTGGTGGTTAGAAAATATATATTTCAAGTATATTATGTATATATAGTATATTAGTTATATAGTATAGTATATTACTATTATATTATAGTTATATACAGTACTTGTATTATATAGTTATCATCAAATATGTACTTGGTTGAGTTTAAAATCAATTCAATAACCAGACTCAAAAATTACATGAAATGCAAGAACAAAAACCTTATTTTTTCAACCGTAACATAAAACTTAATTTTCCATATTACCTGAGCCGCAGCTGAAAAAAATAGGTTCTTTGAACTAGTTGTTCTTGGTATTATCCTTCAAAAGTAATCGCATGATTGTTTTGCGAATAGAGTTTCCGGTAGTCTTGATAAATAGCTGAAAAAGCAACTCTCCATTTTCACCTTATATCTACTATTGACTCACTTTCTTGTATACTACTTCACTGGGTAGAACCCACTATTGTTCTCTTCTTTGGTGTTTTCTTTTGTTGCTGATGATTGTCCTGATGATTTCTCTATATACCTCTAATAGTTGTCAGTTATTCATTTAACATTTAGTGTTCGGAGTTTCACAGGCATGGGTTACCTTTGACATATTTGATTACGTAAGCTTTAAAAACAAATAGAAATTTAGACAAAATGCTTCAAAATTGAAAGGTAATCTATTGGGAACTTGATTCCACAGCTAAAATTTAAAAAAAATTGTTATCTAAACATAAGTCCCAAAATTCTTCGTCAGCAAATTATGACTACCAAAAGATTTTACCAGGAATTCAGTTACCCTGCTCAAATGAGTCTATACTGAAATTTGTAAAGCTTTAATTATCAGGTAAACTTGGTAGCATTTTATGGTTTTAAATCTGAAAATTGAATAAAACATGTTCCAGAACTGTATTTACCACACCTTTACGGATATCTGACACATAACCAAAAAAAAGAGGTCATAAATAACACTATTTTAGGTTTAACGAAAAATAACTTTAGTCAGCTCCTGAGAGATTGTTGTTAAATTTTGAATCACCAGTATACATGTTTTAATAAAATTCAATAAGCAGCTTGACTTGAAGAAAAGAGACTGATGGCCATAAATGAGATCCGGTTAATGAAAGAACAAAATAATTTAATTCAATTTTATTTACAAAGAAAACTAACTACTAATTTAAATTATTACGAGTATTTTAAAATACTTATTCATTTTGCAGCCATACTTTTGTTAATTCATAGTAAACGTAATGAAAATTTTAAAAACTTACCAATCCGTCGAGTTTCGGTTGTTCTTGATTATTCAGTTCAAATTTGGTTAAATTATAAAAACGAGGTTTCATTGAAAATTCATCTTGTGGTCCTAATTTACGATAATTATCTTCAATATCTTTCCATGGATTAAACATACGAGATGCTACTCTGCCATCACTACCATCGGGTACCATACTAGTTGCACTAAACAAATTCCATTGTACCTGTAAAAAATAACAGGAATTTTTAAAATACTTTTTGGCATTCTAAAAGTTTCAAAATTCATTATTCCAGATTAAGTTTTATAACGGTTTCAAGAATAGAAGCAATGTTTTTGAACACCACACATCACATAAATCTTTTTTGTCACGGATATAAAATAAATTTTATGTTCGACAAGTCATTAATTTGAGGCAAACAGGAAAGCTACAGAAAAATTGCAAAAAATGAAACAAGCAGCACGAATGCGACCAAGAAATTTCTGCGATTTCTAAAACAAACATAATAATATATTTGGTAAGTACATAAATTATACGTACTTTAATTTAAAACTGTATGTGATTTATATTTTGCGAATTTAATGTCAAGCAACAAATTGCTAGTGGGCGCCTAAGCTTAACACACACGCATGGTAAATAACACATACTCACACTCGCACAACCACGCATTGATACATATTACATCACTTTATAAATATACAGCAGAATATTGTTTACAATTTATCTCAAAACAAAAATAATAATTGTTTAATTGTTTTTTAGAAGTATACTATCAGAATGTTATCACATGTGTTATAAAAACGTTACATTTTTAACAGATGTGTGAATAATGTGTGTGTTCATTATGTGTGAATAATTCAGACACAGCCAATGGAGAGTGGGAATGTACATTTGCGCAATTAGAAGTGTCTATAGACTTGGCGCTTGTTTTAGAATAGTTAATCCTCATTAAATACAACTGATTTCATACATTATACAGTGATATCTAGAAATAGTTAATGGAATAGATTGTCTATCGTAAGAAAAAGTGCATTGTTTGAGGTGGTGAGTTGATCAAGAATAGTGGATTGTGATGAATGATATGTATAGCATGTGAATTCTTGGAAAAGAGGTGGTGGGTCATTGTTATGCCTGTTACTGATCATTTCTACTATGTTTTGGGTTTTTCTGTTAAAGAAGCAAAATTGTTAGAAGGCTCTCGATTGTTTAGGAAACTGTCTGACTGCAGTTATAAAACAGTTAGCACCTTTGTAGCCAGTTTTTACCCGAATTGTGAATGGAAAGAGTTGTTGGACTTTGTAAAAATATGTTACTAAGAGACTGATCCTTAATTACGTTAATAGTTTGTGTGTCTATGAGTAATGATTATGGTAGTCTAATAAATAATTGTTATAAGTTTAAAGAAAGTTGGTTTGTAATTTATTATACCCAGATCCCAAATAAACTTACGCTCAAGTGTTATAATAATGTGAAATACAAAAACTGAAACAAACCTGTTCAACGAGTGACAAAGGAGCGTCGTACAGATATTTCATTATATAATCAATAAGCAATAATAATCTGGATAAGCACAATAGTTGAGTTTCATGCATCAAACCGCGTATCACACCAGTCTCGCCAACTCTAATAACACCGGCAGCACAAACCAAGAGAACTGCTTTCTTTTGCATTAAATTCAGCGAATGGAATAAAAACAACAACAGCTGAGCATGTTCCACGTTCAAATCTGCTGACAAAACAAAATTAACAAAAATTATACAATTTTATTATGAGAAATAAAATGTAACCCAGTATCTCTTGTATTCTCTTATTTTTCAAAATAAGATCCTCTTCCAATCAAATGTTTTTGACAGTTGACACGGAAATGATTATCCAAATGGCAAACATATTATTATTAAACTGTACTGCTTACCCTACACTCCTACACGTTAAGTTTTACAAAAAAAATCTACGGTACACTATCACGAAAAATGAGACTCTTCCTGATTAATCTTAATTGCATGTTTGCATCTTAACATATTTTTTCTTAACGCTTTATAGATCTTTGGTAAGTGTACTTACCACTGGAAATAAGGTCGATTTTTTAAAAGAATAAGCTATGCAGTTGAACCCTATTGGGATTTTATGATTTTAAAGATGTTCTCTGGTAAGTAGGCTATACACATTTTGAAATTAATGCGCAGTGACCATTTGCTTCATGAGTTACACGAATGTGGTATGGATTCATACCAGCGTACGAAACCTTGTTATTTTGTTTTTTTTTTGTACAGTGCTTAGAAAATTCGAGTTTTTTACGGGAAAGCAAGCATTCATGCTAATATAAAGTTGAGATAAGTTATTCTACACATTTTTCTGTTATATAGGACTACAAGTGGTTTAAAAAGCATTTTTACCAGTAAACTTTATATGATTCCCATTTCAATAAACGATCCTTAGTAAGTAGACTTACCAGGGTTTAACATAAAAAAAAGAAATATCTTAGTGTTCTGGCACTAAAAATACATTATTCAAGTTCCTATAAAACAAAATTTAACATTTTACAACATGCATATTTTTCCCCGTATTGCCCTATAAAGGATTAAGAAGTTTATAACAATGACAAAATTTTCTGTAAAAAAACACGAAAACGACAATAAAATATATTTTTAATTTATTTTAATAAGGGATTTTTATTTTAATAAGGGATAAAAAATGCCAGGCCTGACCAAAAATCAAACCCAAGACCCCGGCGTAGAAGCCTGCACTGACAATTACGTCACAGGCCAGCCAGAAAATCACTAACAAACTTAGTTCCTAATATCTGGGGGTTTGGACTACTGTTCTACAATGCCTATTATTCTGAATTCTACTGACATTATTCTAACATTGACAGGTAAAATTGAAACAAATAGATATAACTTATAATAATTTTTTTTTAATCCTTAATATGTGTATGTTGCAATATGCTCAATTAAGTACAATAACATATACATATAACAACAAATAACATAGACTGACCCAATGAGATATCTATGCTGTGTAAATGAGGTGTAGGCTGTACAGACTCAGGCCGATCATTCCTGAGAGGTATGGTTAATTGAACCACATTCATAAAAGTACACTGATAACCAATACCATTTGTTCAAATCTGTATAATAAAATAAAATAACTGTTAAATTAGATAGATACCTTCATTTTCTGAATCAACTGTAGTCTGTATACCCGACAAAACATTTTGTACAAGAGTATGAATAAGACGATTCCATATGTTGATGCAAGCGGCTTCCTTCTCAGCTTGAGGTTTCAGCAACAGAACCTGAAATTACAAAAAAAAGATTTAGCTAATTCTGAATAATAATTAATTTTGTAATGTTTAAATATGTTCTACGTTATTTTTAACAAGGTATATTCTTAATAAATAAGACAAACAAGAAATACTGTTGGAATATACCTACACACTTCAATTTTTTCTTCTTCTACCACCAACAGGGTAACTTGCGTATTGTTCTAATCCACACTAATCAGAAAACAGACCCTGACTATCTCCTTCAAGCGTACAAACTTTATAGAAATAGGAGGGTGTTGGCAACACACCCCTCAGGTCTGTACCTCAGTGCTTCAAAAGGGATTCTTCCCAGAGTATCTATTGAACATGATCCATTTATCTTCCTACACTCACTGATTTTAATAATCAATACTTGGACACACAGCTCGGCTCGAATATTTTCATTCAGAAGCTTACCTAATCTGGAACAACTTTGACAGCCCGAAAGAATCTAATTTCTGGTGCCTGCTATCATTTTCCATCTCTAGAACTTATAGTCCAGATTTCACTTTCACAAGGCAACCTTCTCTTTCAGATGACGGTGTATAATTCCATATATTCCCTCAAACCTATACCAAGCTACCAATATTTATTCCTGTTTTTAGATTAGAGTAAAACTCAAATAACTGAAACCAGACACTTGTCATCACAGATCTAACCACTATCTTGGATCTGACTGGTGACTGACTTTTCCCTTTGAAAATCACCTTTGTTTCTATCATGGAAATCCACAGACTAAACTCACTACATATTAAAAAATATCCAGCTAAAAGAAAGGCACTACAATTTAATTTTTTTTTTAAACTGTTAGAATATCTGTCCTGTAATTTTATTATGAAAATATCACGTTCTAGACTCAGAGATCATGGAAAGTGATTTACATACAGGCCGGCAAGATCCAAATGAATTGCGAGTTGCGCAGAACAACTGAGTGAGAAAGAAATATTTAGAAAGAGAGGGGTATATTGCTCCCCAGACTTGTCAGTGCGGAACAGCCTGCCTACAAAGTTCTGTGTGCTGTTTATTACATACACATACACACACATTATTGTTATACTTCTAGTTACAAATAGACGTAATTTTCTCTTGTACTATTACGTTCATAGTGCTGTTAATAAAATATTATGCTGTTATTTTAAACACTAAAACACTATTTTAAATAAACACACAATTACACTGTTTTAATTAAACTAACAGTGAACATGAGTTTTTCTCGCTGCCTCGGATAAAAAAAAATTAACACTGAAACACTATTTTAATTATTATACACAATTACACTGTTTTAAATAAACTGGTTTTCGATAATGCATAAAAGAAAATCACGTCTTATAGTATGTAATGTACTATTCTAAAGAAACCGACTGGACTATAAAACCGTAACACTACTTTTTTGACCCACTGTACGGATGTTCACTCTTTGGTGACTGGAAATGCACTGGCTCTGAAACCCCCCACTACTTCCATTGCTACTGCACATACGCGACTCACATCTCATTTGGAATGAGTTGGCCTGTGCAATGAAATCAAACCAGAATTTTAGTTACATAATATTTATTATACTAAAAACAAACATAAAATGAAAAAGAAAACCAGTTAAGATACCTGAGCAAGAACAGCAAGAGTTCGTGGATAAACTTGCAACGGCCATGAATTATTATTTTCTTGAGCAGATGGACTAGGACTGACACCCAAATGATGCAACAATGTAGATTTTAAATATTCTGACAATAGATTATGTGCCAATAAATTATGAGTGTAACGTGTTAACGCTTGCGAAAATTCACAGTACAGTACACCTAACTGCGCTCCAAAATACACAGATATTGTTCCTTTAACAAAATAAGAAAAAATAAATTAACAAAATACAGGGTGGCCCTTATGTCGGTTTCCCCAATATCTACGGAAATTGAAAGAAACATTAATGGAATAAGAAACCTATAGACAAAAAAAACAAATTTATTATATGAACTGAATATAATATTATTACCTTGAAAATGTTATAGCAGGTGTTCAAAAAGTCCACCATGATTCTCTATACACTTTATACAGTGACTTAAAACTGATTCACAAATTTTCAACAGTAACATTTTTATCGTCATTTACATAGTCAAATGCAATTTTAATTGAACTTTTTGTTCGTGCAGGTTTTGTGGCTTGGAAGAATACACTAGTACCTTCACAATGCCCCACAGTGAAAAATCACAAGGCATTAAGTCTGGTGAGCATGCAGGCCATTCGATTGTAACACGACGACCAATCCATTCATCAACTTTGGAATTAAAAACTCACAAACTTTGATACCGAAATGTGCTGGGGTGCCTTCTCGTTGAAAAAAATACTAACTACACAGAGATATACCTCACACTAGCCACTGTTACAGACAACTAATAAATGTTGTACGTTATGCAGCCAACATTACACTATTACCAACTTATCAAAATGAAATGTCCCATCTCATCCGAAAACAGACATAATGGTCTACCCGGTATAAAACTTAAACAAAAAGAAAAGACATCTTGGATATCAGGAGCTGTATGAAACAAGAGTAGAGGTGTCTTGAAGATCAATGCTAAGCTTTACTTCACCAGTTTCCTTAGTCCTTGCAGAAAATCGGTAAAGAAAAGTATCTTGGCAATGGGTAAATTGAAGGATCTGCACAATGAAGTGCTGGAACCATCACCCTATTCCCCAGATTTGGCTCCCTCAGACATACATCTATTCTTAAAACTAAAGACCTTCCTTGCTGGTCAGCAGTTTTCGTCCAATCAAGAAGCCATTATAGCTGTAGATGGGTACTTCGCAGCATTCCAGAGAAACACTACAGAGAAGGGATAATGGCATTGGAATACTGCAGGACGAAATGTATTGATACTAGAGATTATGATAAAAAATAAAACTGCTATTGAAAGCATAAATTGTTGTTTTCACTATCAGCCCAAGAACTTTTCAGACCACCCTCGTGATAATTTATATACTTGTATACCAAAAACAAAACCTTAAGGTTCTCACACAAAATGTTTAAACAGCAGTACTATCTAATACAGAAAAATCAGTTGTGAAACACTCACACAACTTTCTCTTGCCAGTGCAAATAATGAACAATAAACCTAAAATTAGTAATAAAACATTAGAAATAAACAAAAAACTAACCTCAATAAACATAACCTAATTTTAATCATATATGAAAGACACAAAATGAAAATCTATTTGTTGGCCTTAAAAATATGGAAAATCACTCTTTCACGCTAAACTAGGCTCTGTAGAGAAAAATGATCTAAATAAAAGTTGTAGATCTTTTAATTTTCTATAAATGCGATTGTATACACTTGTTATAAAATGCATACTAAGGCCGAAATCTTAAAAAAATCGATTTTTCACACGTTTTCGTAAGAAAAAACAGAAAATCGCTAATTATCGCTAAACTAAGCGTTATACAAAAAAATGTTTAAAATAAAAGTTGTAGAATTTTAAATTCTCTACATTTTTTAATTATATAAATTTTTGCTATTTTAATTATATAAATTATATAAATTTTAATTATATAAATAAACTACTACTTCCGGTTGGCCGATTTTGATGAAAATGTTCGTGTCGGGTCCGGTAGTGGTATGTAACTTAAGTTTCAAGTTTCAAGTTCATACGATGTTCCGTTCTTGAGATATTGTGTTCATACACACGGGCGCGCTCACACACACATGCGCGCGCACACACACACACACACACACACACACACACACACACACACAGACCAACCGCTAAAAACATGTTTTTTGGGTTTAGGGGGTCTGAAAACGTGTAGATCCGGTGAAAACTTGATTTCGAAAAATCGACATGAAAACAATACTTTCCTTCCTATATATTCATATAGGCAAGAGTAAGTAAAAAATAATTTAAAACTTACCAGTTTCAGTACGAGCTGATTCCCTATCTAGGTCACGTATAATTGCAGCTAATATAACCATCTGCTGTTCAGCTAATCCTGCTTCAACATATCGCCTCATATATGGACTATCGCTGCAAACTAAATATTTATTCATAAACTGAAATATCTGCGATGCCAGTGATATATACTGAAAAACCAAGGAAATTATTTTAAAACAAATTTTTTTTTAAGCAACTTCAAATTCAGACACATTTTTAATCAATATTCATACTGTGTGGTGTGTCCCTTCACTGCAAACTAAAATGACAAAATATGTTTTGCAAAAACAAATTGACTATGTAACGGAAAGGATCTGGCATATTCCCAGTTTTAATATTCCGTTGCAATGTGACCGAGTAATCTTTAAATATTTAAATAAATTCCAAATGTTTTTTGTGAGATTTAGTATTTATTGTTTTACAGAAAGTTTTTTGTTTATTTATCTTGTTTTGTTTTTAACACATTCAAATCTTATTCCCTACTTGATTTTAAAACAAGTTTAATGTTTGTTTAAAAATTAGCTTGAGGGATTAAGCAGTTAATAGGTACAGCATAAAAGTTTTTAATGCTTTTTAACATTCTGCATTAACAAAAACAATTATTTAAAATTGTTTAAAAGTACTAACCATAAAAAATAAAAATAAAAAAATCTAAATATTTGACATTCAAAATTAATAGTTAAATTCCTTAATTAACATCAAACAAAGCTAAGGATTTAAAAACACAGTAAACTATATACTAAAACTGTTATAGTATGAGAAAATCAATTAAATAAATCATTACTTACATAAAAACCTAAAAATCTTGCCTATGTTTGTTGTTCCCAAAAAATCTATGAAGAAAAGTTCTAAAAATTCGTTGAACATTGTAAATAAGGATTTTTGTGTTCTAAGTCACTTTTAATAATTATACATAAATCGCGTATTTATTAATTAAATACGCAACAATTAACTTGTTATGTATTTAATTAGAATTCAACAGGACAAACTCAAAAAAATTATAATTTTTAGAAAAAAATATCTGTTAATAAAATTACGTCACTAAGCAATGACATGAATGGGTTGTATTACAGCTGTTCATAATTTTTAAATATCAATTTATAAAAAAACAACATGGAATTAGAGTTATAAAATTTGTATCGTTACAACTGAAATCAACATAAAGAATCTTTAAATTTATTAATAGGTCAATTCAATAAGAATTTAAATTTTGTATGTTCCTATCCTCATGTATAAGCAGTTCAAAGAAGTCTGCATTCCTATCACATTCAATTCAACACTTACAAAAATAACAGGCATCCACTGAAAAATGTGCTAAATACTAGAAAAACGTTCATTTTTATCACATTGTAGAATTTTGGTTACGTATGTTTTCTACACACAAATTGTGTTCCCAAAATTGATTGTGCAATTGCAAAAAGTTGGTTTTCTAGTAATTCCTTTCTATAGAAGAGGTAAAATATAAAACTTTATTATTTTTCTACCAACACATATTATACAGGGTGATTCAAAACTATATGGCAATCTCTTGGGATGTCATTCTTTAGCTAAAAATAAGAAAAAAAGTTCATATAAACATATGCCTGAAAACGGTAAGTTAGCGAGTTACAGCTAGCGAAAAATTTCAGCTAGAACTCTGTACCCTCGGTGAAGTACGGCCGTATAAAAATGTTAAAGGTAGTTACAAAGATACAAATATGATTGGTTCTTATGTTTTTTAATCTGGAAAATTGAATAAAACTGGTTCCAGAGCTTTAAATGCAATACTTTCAGAAATATCTTACATAAAACACAAGAATTGGTGCAAAGAAATAACACATTTTTGTGTTTAACGTAAGATTACTTCGATAAATGGTCAATAAAGGTGTATTTTTTCTTAAATAAATTTGTAGAAAATTTAATTCTGAAAAGATTCATGTGAATTACTAAGGAAAAAAATGAATAATAGATATTGAAATTTCCCTTTAATTAAAATCAAGACAGATGCACATAAAACGCACATTCTCATCTGCATAAAGTATAAACTAATACTTAGGTTGGGAGTAACAGCTGATCATTTATCAGCTGTTATTATAACTTCGACTGCAACAAAAGGAAGGTTCCCTATTTCCGGTCATATGTTTACGGACGACGCAGTGTTGCCCATTGCCGAGTAATAACTAAATTCCTGGAACTTAAGCCACACCTTATGATTTCAAAATTTCTGTTGAGACTTAATAATAAAAATGTATAATTCAATCAATATAAAAATCCCCATGGTAGTAAACTACTCAGTGAAATCAAATTAAATGTTAATTCAAGAATCTTACCTAAATTTACATAAAATATCCTTACGAAAACACTAGTGAGATTTTCTCTAAGTTTTAAAAGTTCTATTAAAGTTTTAAGTCAAGTGACATATAAAAAAATTTGAACTTAAAGATTAACACCGACTCAAATTTATTTTAAAATGTAAAATGTTTATTATGAAATGAGCATTATTAAATTATACTATACCCCGTTTGGTTCGCCTTTCTCTGGCACAATAGAGATAGTGTTATCAGCAGCACAACTAGCTTTAGCATTTGCATCTTGTGCTTCAGAGCCAGCTTGTGCAGAATGACCAGATCCTGAACAATCAGGTACAGATACAGTCTCCTCAAACCATAAATTCAACAGAGGTTCACTGTCATCATCTGCAAACATAAAACAATAATTAACAATATCTTTTCTATTTCATATAATGAATTAATAATTTCACTAACCTTCTTTTTAAACTGCGTCACCTTTATTGTAATTTCTACTTACACGTGTTTCGGTGGATCCACCATCATCAGAGTAAATGAAAAATTGAAACTAAAAATTTTTTTCACATTTATTTAAAATTTACAGAAGATGGTACATCTTCAGTCACTTGTATAAAACTGTATAAATGTAAATTTTAAATAAATGTGAAAAAATTTTTTAGTTTCAATTTTTCATTTACTCTGATGATGGTGGATCCACCGAAACACGTGTAAGTAGAAATTACAATAAAGGTGACGCAGTTTAAAAAGAAGGTTAGTGAAATTATTAATTCATTATATGAAATAGAAATAATTTCAAACTGCAGGATGCACTATAAAGATTTATTTTTAACAAAATCTGTAGAAAATACTGTGCTGAAATGCTACACATACTTTTATTTTAAAAGACAACAAATCGTTCTCCACAACTGACTGCCAATTAGACAATTCCTTTATAGAAATTAATTAATTTTCTAGCCACTGTGTTTTTTAAAAATCTACTATGCACAATGTCTGCCCATAACAGACAGGTGGAGAGTCAAATTATTTACTCTCAATCTGTTCATTGCTGGGCTAAAATAAATAGTTCTGTTTCTTATCACATGGTCAGCCAATTAAATGACTGAATCATTTAAGAACAGAAGAGGTAGAGGTGTAAAAGACACTAATCAGAGTTAACTCCTCTGAAAGTAATGGATTTCATTATACAGCCAGACCCTGTGGTGAATGAAGTGAAGGTGTCATTTGCAGAGTGGAAAATATGTGCTTTTCAGAGGGCCCGGCATGCTGATAAGTGTACTTTTCTATTCAGTGAGGAAGGCACTGGTAAACCACCTCACTCCTCGTTTTACTTAGTAAAACCTCTACAGGTTCAAACCAGCTTTTCGGCTGATGACCTAAACAACATGCACAATGTACAAGGGCCATTTTTTCAAACTCCAATGTGCCACAATGAAAGCCAAGTGAATACAAAAAAATATGTTTTCTAAAAGTTACATACACTTACAGCTAATTTTCAACATAATCACCTAGACAATTGAGGCGTTTGATATACCTGTGGACAAGCTTTCTAACACCCTCTTCATAAAATGTTGCTGCCAATGAATTTAAACAAGTCTTGACATTATCTTAAAGTTCCTTATTAGTTTGGGAACACTGCCCTCTTAGCCATTTCTTCAGTTCAGGTAAAAGATGGATGCCACTTGGTGCTAGGTCGGGACTGGGGGGGGGGGGGTTGATCAAAAATGTCACATTGAAATTTCACGCGGAGCTGTTGGGTTGCAACAGCACTGTGAGGTTAGGCATTGTCATGGATCAGAACAATTCCAGAAGTCAGCATGCTTCTTTTATTTTTGACGACTTCCTCAAACTTTTTAGGGTTTCACAGTAAACATAAACAGCTGCACTAATCGTTTTCCTCGGCTACATGAACTCCACAAGAAACCCAACAATAACATTAAGACTGATTTAAATTCATTGCAGTAACATTTTATTTAGAGGGGATTGGAAAGCTTATCCACAAGTACGACAAATGCTTCTATCGTCAACGTGATCATGTCAATAAGTAGCCTTAACTATACATAAATTTTAGTAATAAAACATTTTTCTACATTCACTTTGCTTTTTAACGACCCTCGTACAATAAAATTCCTTACAAAATAATCAAAAGATGGCAGAACACGCATTCCAGTTCTTTAGTAGTCGGGGAAAAGTACATTAATTAATTAACAGAATGAAAACAGGCAAAACTCTTTTTCAAGAAAGAAATTTTAGAATCTTTTTTAAACACAATTCATCTCTCATAAGCATCCTAATTGATTAACAATTAAAGGCTCAGATTGTTAGCAACTGACTGTAATGCACATTAAGCTAATGCAGACAGTGAAGGGTGATAAAAGAAAATAAGAGATGAAAAGTGTCAGACCTGACCAGCCATTAAACCTCTGACTGTCTGTAAATGATTGAATAAAGATTTTCAAATCCGATCCAGTAACAGAACTAAAAACTTTCTCTTTCTAATCTAGTACAATAATTACAACACCACATGGGCAGTCTAAATAAGCAATTAATATAATCAAAGAAAAGTAAAACAAAAATGTGGACTAAAAAAACTTGCCTTCATCAGGTGAACTCTCTTCAGAACCGGTGATTATATCATCATCATAATATATGGTTGAATCTGAAGTACTAAATGTATCACCTTCTGGCGGATGTTTCTGAATACGTTTTAAAGTACACGCCTAATGAAAACAGAAGACAAAAGAATAAACATAAAGCTAAATAACATCAAAAATTCTTAGCACTAACATAATTAACTAAACCACTAAAACATCAGCTTTTCCAACACCCTAACATGAAAATCAGTTATACAGAAGCTGCAAAACATAAAATTAATTTTTCAATAATAAAATAAATACATTAAAGTCTCTCATATTAATTTTACCATTCAGTATTTTGGGTTAATAAACATTTTCAAAAAAAATTAATTAATTGCACACACCAGAGCAGTTATAATCAAGAAAAGTATGATATATGATTGACAGATAATTATTAACACTCAACTGGTATCATCATTTTTTGTGACATAACTGGTATCAGCGGTCTGACAGACCTCCAAATTTGTTTTTTTTTTTAAGTTCTTCATACTCATTTAATTAATTTGTTTTAATATTAAACTTATAAAACCATGTATAATCGAAGATGTAAATGTAAAATACTTAGCATAAATGCAAAATTACTATTTAAAAAAGTAAAAAACGAACACTAAGCATTTTTTTGACTTTTACTTCCATTTTGAACAGAACAATAAAATTTTTGGGCCCTAGAAACATTCTGTGGTCTAATAATTATAAATAAATAAGTATTTAATATGATAAAGACAAATTTATTTACAAAATTATGATGTACAACTTACATTTTAGTTCCGAGTTTTGCTATTTATGTCTATTGTTGGGCAGTACACTCTGACAAACATTTATTAAAATTTATTCGTTTTTTTTATTTTTTGATTATTTACAATAAAATTTAAAGATTTTTATGTTAATAAAAATTCACATCATTAACACGTACAACTTGTTTACGTGATGGATCTAGTTGTGTTGAAGCCGCTTCAGAAATTTTAAATGTATCATCCATAATGAACATTTTATAAAATTACATATGAAAATATTTTATAATAGTACTAAACAAAGAAATGATGTATGAAAAATTATTGTATATTCATTAAAACTTTAAACAATCCATGTACTACTTGGTTTTAAAGTCGTCAAAAAGTTACACAACTGGTATCATAGGTCCAGGAGACCGCCAGTAGAAAACAAAATACAAATAACTCGCAACTTGTTAGCTCGTACCGAAAACGATCTTGATCACGCATAGTTCAAACAACAGTTGAAAGGTATACAAAATATACGTGATGTCGGGCCATTGGGAGGGAAGTGTTGGAGGGGTAAAAAATGACAGCGGTCTCACAGACCGCATGATACCAGTTGAGGGTTAAGGAAACATTCAAACTTATTATTAACTAAATTAAAATTTTATTATTAAATTAATAACTAAATTATTTTGTGCAGGAGAAAAGAAACGACAAAAATGATAAGAATTTTAATATTTTCTTGATAGTAGTAGCACAACTGTAATACACTACTTCTTATACCAAACCAACCCAAAATTTTGAAACATTATTAATAAATTTAATAATAAAAAAAACATCAAAGTCTCTCATATTAAATACTCCAGGAAAAAATTAATTAACCATCCCAATTTTATTTTTTACATAAAAAAATTATAATGTTCCCAATGGTAGAAGAGTTAAAATTAATAATTACTCTTTTCTTTCTTTTAACTTTAAAAATCATAGTCCAATTTCTATAGTGATCACAAGAATTTTGACGTTTTTCATTCGCGTTTAATAGTTTTTAATTATGATCATAATAGTATAATAATAATTATTATTTGCTCATAACGGGCAGGTGGAGTGCTAAATTAATTGCACTCTACCTGTTAGTTCCAGGGCTACAAAAAATAGTTCTGTTTCTTATCACATACCAGTTATATGACTGAAATATTTAAGAACAGAAGAGGAAGAGGTGTAAAAGACACTAGTCAAGAGTTATCACCTCTGACAATAATGAATTTCACTATACAGCCAGACCCTGTGGTGAATGGAGTGAAGAGTCATTTGCAGGGTGGAAAAGAGGGTGCTTTTCAGAGGGCGTGACATGCTGATAAGCATACTTTTTTACTCAGTGAGGAAGACAATAGTAAACCACCTCACTCCTTGTTTTTACTTAGTAAAATCTCTAGAGGTTCAAACCAGCCTTTCAGCTATTGACCTAAACAACAAGTAAGATATAACAGTTTTTAATTAATTTATTTATTTTAACCTTACCTTTCTGTAGCTGATTGTAGCCAAGTAGAATAGAAATTGATTAAGTGAAGTAGTATTAAGTACCCGTGCAGCTCGTTGCGTAGCAGTTGACTTATAAATAATATTAAGTGGAGCTGGTTCAATGTCATGACTTAACTCACTGCTCTCTAGATGTAAATCGTCCAACAGGCTGGCCATCATTGTTAACGCACGCTGCGCCAACGCCACTGAAAGGACACCAAACCCCTGCTGGCTGTAACCGAACACGCCATCCACACTGTCACTACCAAAAATAATAATGCATAGTACACACAAAAAAAAACACCTTCACTTCTAAAAGTAAACTGGAATTTTAAAAAAAATATCTGGTGTGAAACACTCGCACGATTTTCTCTTGCCCATACAAATAATGAACAATTATAACCCAACATTAGTAATAAAACATTAGAAATAAACAAAAAACGAACTTCAAAAAACATAACCTTATTTTAATCATGAGTGAATGATGCAAAATGAAAACCAACCTCAGTTTGGCTTAAAAATACGGAAAATCTCTCTTTCACGCTAAACTAGGGTCTGTAGAGAAAAACGCTGTAAATAAAAGTTGTAGATCTTTTAATTTCTTATAAATTTGATTATACTTTTTTGTCGTAGAATGCATAATAAGGCTGAAATCTTTAAAAAAAATAGATTTTTTACAACTTTTCATGAGAAAAAAACAAAAAATTGCTAATTACAGCTAAACTAAGCGTTATACAAAATAAATGTTTGAAATAAAAGTTGTAGGATTTTAACTTTTATTATACATGTCTGCTTTAAAGTGCATATTAAAGTCGCAATCTTAAAAAAAACAATTTTTTTACGAGAAAATAGCCTCTACAAGAATTTCAGCAGACATGGCACCTACATTATCTTTTAGAGCATAAAAAATTAGTAAATGAGGAGATTTTTAAAAAAAATTGTAAGAGAAAATCTCAAAAAAGTGAAAATTAACATGAATAAACTACTACTTCCGGTTGACCAATTTTGATGAAAATGTTAATGTCGGGTCCGGTAGTGGTATCTAACTTAAGTCTCAAGTTTCAAGTTCATACGATGTTCTGTTTTTGAGACATTCTGTTCACACAGACACAAACACACACAGATAAATCGCTAAAAACATGTTTTTTTGGGTTCAGGGGGTCTGAAAACGTGTAGATCCGGTGACTCAATTTCAATCTCTCAACTCAACTTCGAAATTTCAACTCGATTTCGAAAAATCGACATGAAAACAATACTTTCCTTCCTATATATTCATATAGGCAAGAGAAAGTAAAAAACCAAAGAAAATCCATCAACCTTGTAACAAAAAAAAAATTTCTCATATTTACAAGTTAGTCACGTAGAATACAAAATAAAAAACTGGCTGAAAAATGTTACTCGAATTAAACCTTTTAAATTAACTTAACATGCTAACGATTTATAAAATAAGATTCATATAGGCAAGAGAAAGTAAAAAACCAAAGAAAATCCATCAACCTTGTAACAAAAAAAAAATTTCTCATATTTACAAGTTAGTCACGTAGAATACAAAATAAAAAACTGGCTGAAAAATGTTACTCGAATTAAACCTTTTAAATTAACATGCTAACGATTTATAAAATAAGAAGTTGGATAATAAGTATAACAAAAAAGGCTAGGCATTAATTTTGATAACAGTTAAATATACTTTGTTGAAAAGCATATTTCCTGAATATTCATATTTTTTTGATGTTATATAGTTTAAATTTTGTATAGTTCTGCATAAAATACAGTTTTAATTTGATCAATGTTAAAGATATACAGATTTCCAGTTCCGTTTACTTTTTTAGTTTTGATTCAAGTTTGAAAATGAAAGATCACATTTGTATATAACTCATTCTACCTTATTTCTTACCAATCCAATTTAATTTCGTGCAGGTACAATATTATGTCCAAATCTTTCATGTATTTTACCCTGGTCAATAGTAAATTGTGCTATTCCATGCCAAACCAAACCAAACGAAAAAAGTTCTTTTTTAACATGAACACCTCAGATTTCTATGAAATTATTTTCTTTCCAAGAATTAAAACACAAATTTATTTTCAGAATTTTTTTACCTCTTTCAGTTTTTGAGTAATTTATTTTCAAAATCTGGAAAACTCAGTTTTTCTCCCATACTTGTCTACACAATCGTTCTTAACTCCAATTCTAAAAGACCTGGAGATATTTTTGATATCTCATTTTAAAGAGAATTTTATGAGCTTTAATTTTGTGTACTAGGCCCTACTTGAATACTTTTGGTAAAAATAATTATAAATAATTTTTTAGAAAAAACCCAAAAAAAAATTTAAAATATTTTTAAGACAGTTTTTTTAAAAAACTTTAGAGTGGGACAGCAATGGGATAATGAGTTATGATAAATAAATTATTCAAAATAACAATAAAATAAAAATTTAGGACAAAATTTACTGTCCAGCATAAATTACTAAAATATGGGTTTTTTGCTATTTCCATATGATATGATCCAGAGGTGATTGCTAGACTATTTTTATAATTTATCTTACTGGGATGACCCCATGGTTGGAGAGTTCAAAACTATAATTAATTTTGATGTCAAAATAGATAATCAGAATAAACACAGGGTCAGGCCATGAAGCCTTGTGAAAAAAAATTTTAGGAACTGAAAGTTGTAGTAAAAAATGTGTATGTGTGTCAGTTTGTGCGGGCTCATAGTAATGGATATTAACTAAATTTTAACTTATATCTCATAAAGACATACGCAAATACAATAGGCCTACTAGAAATTAAGACAAATATTGCCAGGTTAGCAATTCACAGCAACCTTAGATGTCTAAGATATTTACATCTCTTAAGAGTGAGGAAGAAAAGACATAAATATCAATGGTGGTGACTACCTAAGCAACTCTGCTATGCAGATGATATCGTACCCTTTATTAAATATATGGATTATCTGAAAGATATGTTGGTTGAAAAATGGTTTAAATACGAATGCAACTAAAACAAAAATAATAGACAATTCAAATCCCATTCAGGCGCAGTATATTTTCATACGTTACAAAAATCATTCATCCTATAATATACACAGTATATAACCCAACGTCATCACTAATGACCATTGTAGTTGATGCGACGTTAAATAAATAAATAACAAAAAAAAAAAATGTCAAATTGCAGCAAGTTAATAGAAATCAATTTTAACAAGAGACAACAAAATTAGAGATATTTATATACAAGAGGTATTTATATACCTCTGACAAAGAATACAGCTGAACAGGACAGCATACGGAAAACTTATCTAATACATTTAAAATCAAATTCCCATATCATAAAAAATACATACATTCATTCAGTCTGTTTCACTGACTTTAAAATATGGTTCAGAGACATCAGGTTTAGAAGAGGGAACAATAGAATATCTAAGGATAGAACAAAAGAAAATGAAGAGAAGCATGATAAGAGTACGGCTGCAGGACAAGAAGACCAACAGTTATGTCCGTTAGAAAACAAGATGAAAGACACAGCAGGACAAGAGCCAAATCTAAATTGAAATCAGGAGGTCATCTTATGACAACTGAGTACAAAAGATGGACTTAACATAATGACAGTCCAGTACAACAACCCAGGAAGACCAGAAACGAAATAGAAAGATGATATTCAAGAGATAGCAGAAACTTAGAAAATGAGTTAAGATTGACAACAAAAATAATAGCGAAGCAGATATTTATAAATGACACTGAAACAAGTCACACAGTAGAAACTAAACATCTGATCTTTAATGTCTGAGATTCTAGACGTGAAAATGCACCAGAAATTCATTCTCACCCTCCTCAGCTTTTGTTTCCTTCAAAAAATTAAGAATGAAAACCAGAAATACATCCTGTAATTAGTTAAGATTGAAAAAAACAACAAAATTTTAAGGTAGTAAATGAACAATACATTTCTGCTCTAACTGAAAATTAATTAAAACAAAAACAAATTATACATTAAAACAATAAGAAGATACTAACACTTTCATAAGATTTATCCGAGATGACCCTTCACGAGATTTACTTGGCGATTTGCCGGGTTTATCCTCTTTTGATGATTTTTCTGAAGGTAAGACACTTGACTGGGATAGCTGTGACTGCAGTCCGGACACAAGTAACCAAACACCAATTGCCAAGTGGTTTCGTTGGATCTAAAAAAAGAAAAGAATCAAATTATAATATTTAACAATATTAATAAAACAACCTGGAGTCAACCTCAAATTTTGTTTGTGTAATTTCAATATATTTAATACGACATATTTTAACACATTGAGCCCGGAGACTGAAATCACAGACATGCCATTACGCCAACTGCAGTGAGGGAATGCCGTGATACCTCAAGGCGTAAGTCGGCCATGCGAACGATCTTACTTGTTCATCTATTCGTTAGGTAAATATAGTACAGTATTATACGCATTTTTACTTTCTCTTGCCTATATGAATATATAGGAAGGAAAGTATTGTTTTCATGTCGATTTTTCGAAATCCAGTTTTCACCTGATCTATACGTTTTTGGACCCCCTGAACCCAAAAACATGTTTTTAGCGATTGGTCTGTGTGTGTGTGTGTGAACAGAATATCTCAAGAATGGAACATCGTACGAACTTGAAACTTAAGTTACATACCACTACCGGACCCAACACGAACATTTTCATCAAAATCGGTCAACCGGAAGTAGTAGTTTATTCGTATAATTATTCACTTTTTTGCGATTTTCTCAAAAACTGGTCCTACGATTTTTTTTTAAAATTGCCTGGTTTACTCAATTTTTTATTCTCTACAAGATAGGGTAGGCGCCATGTTTGCTGAAATTCTGCGCGAGGCTGTTTTTACGTAAAAACATTTTCTTTTTAAGATTGCGGCTTTAATATGCATTTTAGCGCAAAACGTTATATAATAAAAGTTGTAGAGAATGTAAAATTCTACAACTTTTATTTCAAACATTTTTTTGTATAATGCTTGGTTTAGCGGTAATTAGCGATTTTCTGTTTTTTTCTCACAAAAACGTGTGAAAAATTGTTTTTTTAAAGATTTCGGCCTTAGTATTCATTTTATGACACAAGTGTATAAAATAAAATTGATAGGAAATTAAAAGACCTACAACTTTTATTTAAAGCATTTTTCTCTACAGAGCCTAGTTTAGCATGAAAGTGTGATTTTCCGTTTTTTTTAAGCCAAATTGAGTTCGATTTTCATTTTGCGTCATTCACTCATGATTAAAATAAGGTTATGTTTTTGAGGTTAGTTTTTGTTTATTTCTAATGTTTTATTAATAATGTTAGGTTTATTGTTAATTATTTGCATTGGCAAGAGAAAGTTGTGTGAGTGTTTCACACCAGATTTTTTTTGCTAGTTGTGCGATTATGAAAGTATATACACTTATTATCGTATAACATACAGTATGTAAGAAATTCGGTGCACACAGGTCGCGAGTTCTCAAAGTAACAAATTACTTTTGAGTAATATTAAAACTATTTTTATGTAAAAATGTATTATTCTTATTTTTTCTTGGCAAAAAGAAGTCACTAGGGACAGAGAAATTGGTGGAATGAATGATATAGTTAATCATAATGATATAATTCTGCCGCACTGTAAGGTTTGAATTGAGTACACTTTTAAAATCTGTTCAAAAATTTCCGGCAGTAGGTAACGAAAGACAACCAATATAGCATTTGTAGGATCAGTCTAAATTCCAGAACAACATTTACTAACACTTCCCATGTGCCAGTGATTGAATAAAAGGTACAGAAAGGTATTGGGAAGGGCCTCGATCTGACGCAATTAGCGTCAGTTGTCCTCAACTTGTTAATACATTCCAAAAAAGCTGTAATATGAATACAGCTTAAGATGAATATGAGATAATACGACAACTAAATTTATTTTTACTTTCTGTTTCTTAATATTAGTAATGTTGAATAAAATTAACGTTTTAAAATAAATTTGTCTCAACAATGACTAAAAACAGTTTTATTAACGTTTTTCTCAAACCTATTTACAAAATTAAAACCTGGGTTACTTACAATAAAAACATTGAGGTGGCTCAACTTAGACCTGATTCACTGGGGCAAAAAAGCTACAAGGAGGTACCCAAAAGAAACCGCAATTATTTTTTAAAAAATATATGTATTTCAATTTTTTATAAAACACCCTTCCTCTTTGTGCTCTCCATTGCACTTGATACATTTGTCCAATCGGTGATTCCATTGTTTGAAATAATTTTTTATACTCATTAGGAACAGCTGACACATCCTCCCTTGTTTTTTCTTGACGTCATCAACTTTGTCAAATCTAAATCCTTTCATACTGTTCTTCTTCATGCATGGAAATAAGAAAAAAATCACACGAAGCTAGGTCAGGTGATTAACGTGCATGAGGCAGCGACCCATGCCATCTTTTACCAGAAACTTATTGACAGAGATGGCTGCGTGTACAGGTGCATTGTCATGGTGGAAAAACCACTGTCTACCATAAATTGGGTCTTTTCTGATGAACACTGTTGCGCAATCTTCTTAAAACCTCCAAATAAAAAAGCTTTATTAACGATCTGGCCAGGTGGAACACAAAAGTTCACAAATTTTCTTTTTAACATTTTCATCGGGCACACGCTTGGCCCACAGCAGCACTATTCAGGGTTTTTTTGGGTACTCCCTCGTACACAAAAAAAAATTGGTTAGAGAAAAATCAATCTTGACAGGAAGAATCATTTTGAAGAAATGAAGGACAAGAAAACCCATCATACAGCCCAAGTATTGCAGGTAAAACTATTACACATTCCATGTTTTATGGATTACTTTTACCCTTTACTATGCAATAATCTTTGATTTTAAAAAATCATTAGAAATGAACTTTTGTTTTACACATACACAAGGTTTTTTCTTATAAAAATTAAATTTACAAATAGTTCAAATAGTGCACTGATCAGTTGCACTAAGAAAAATTAATATTATAAAAAAACCATCTTATAAGAGGATTTGTGTTACAAAATATCAAAGAATGCCTAAAGGCTGTCCTAGACAATTCAATTTTGTGTTCAACTTTCCACTTTTCCTCTACTCATTTCCTAATCTACTCTTTCTCTTTACTCTTACTCTTACTAAACTGCCCTCTTTTCCTACTTAATCTTTCTCTTTTCGTCTACTCTTTCCTCTTTTTCTTACTCTTACTCTTTCTCTACTTTACTCTTTTCCTCTTTTGCAGCTATGCACGTTCAACTTTCAATGACACATGCTTTTTTTTCACGGTATTTTGTATCGCACGCGTAGGGAATCTCATGCACTGTTTCATTCCTTTTCATTAGCCTACTTATGAAACTGGCCGCTATTGTTTGTTCTTACTTATATTTAATTTTTAATTAATTTGTGTTATATATTAATTATTTTAGCATAATTTTTTAATTTGTATATTGGCCGAAAGTAAAGAATCAGTTATTGCTTACATAGAATATTACAAACTGTATAAATTATTGTGAAATTACCAGCTGAAGGAATATTCAAATAAAATAAAATGACTTGATGCTTTGGACGAGCTAGGTAGAAAACAAGGCGCTTACACGTTGAGTGTTAAAAACAAAATAAAAAGCCTTAGATCGTATTTCACAAAGGAACTTGAAAAGGCTTTTATAATGAAGAGTGGGAGTGCAGCTGGTGATAATTACGTACAGACTTGGTCTACGATGTATCACCTACGCCTACGGCATATCTCCAAATACACAGCACAAACACCATCCAAGACTAACAGGTCAACGAACATTTCGTAATAGTTAATATACAATAAAAAACAGAAAATTGCTGCACTGTA
The DNA here is from genome assembly GCA_035578175.1 of Catonia carolina. Taxonomy (NCBI): domain Eukaryota; kingdom Metazoa; phylum Arthropoda; class Insecta; order Hemiptera; family Achilidae; genus Catonia; species Catonia carolina. The sequence goes on from JAQMRL010000010.1 coordinate 14,982,051, forward strand.
CCACTCGCACTGATCCATGTTGCTTTCCACAATGAACACTACAAGTTGGAACATAATTGACATTTGTCATGATGAACGTGCGTTTTCAATTCTTAATTTCAACTTTCAACTACACTGCACATGTCAAGTGAATGGAAACGTTGAATCGTCTAGGACTGGCCTAATATCCTGTTACTACATTGCAACAAACATTCAGAAAGTTTTCAAACTGTTATTAGTTTTCTACAAAACTCTGTAGAAAAAATTATAATTGGTATCCACACTTCAAATTGTAACTGTATTTTAATAAAATTCTTTTCAACATACCAGTCCTCCAGCTCGAAAAGAATTTTTAATGACATTCGATACAACATTGAATACATCCAATGCTTTTTCAACAACGCTAATTGCTAGACTTTCAGAGCCGCCTTCTTCTTCTACATTGCATTTACCAGCACTGGAACTAGAAGTGCCTGTATTTGTACTAGTACCGGTTGCAGCATCTGCACCTCCAGAAGCAGTTGTGGTGGTGGTGGTAGTAGCAGGATTACTGCCTGTAAAAATTAAATTAAATTGAATTTGTTACTCATGATATGTGGATGGAAAAACTAAACTTAAAGAAAACCAAAAAAAGTTGATAAGACTACAGATAGTTTTTGATTTACCATCAAATGAAGATAATGCTATGATACAGGACAATCCTGGTTAACTAGACTAAAATGGGCGGACACCAAACTGGATAAGACAGAATGTTAATATCATTTCGGCCAAAAAAAGTTTAAAAGTTAAGTGGGGGGAGGGGAGCGAGCAGTTAGCCCCCAACCATTTTTCTTGCTTATTTGAGGGAAACAAGAGAAAAATTTTGTAAAACAAACGTAAAACAATCAATTTCACACGTTTTTTTTTAATTTTTTTTTTGTAAGAGGGCCATCTTCAAAGAAATTACTGTAACTACTTAAGGTATTGATAACTACATTTAAGAAACTGGTTTTGTAACTTACCACAATGTAAAAATACTTTAAATACGGAAATAAAATAACTAATATTGTACATTGACATTGCTTATACAATATTTGTGTACTGTACTATCATTGTGGGAAAACTGAATTGATCCATTATTTTTCTTATTTTCTAAAAATGATTCATTTAATACAATTTAGTACAATTAAAAAACTGATCCGGTTAAGCAGGGTCTGGTTAACCGGGGTTTGATTGTACCATGAAAAAGACCCAGGTACAGAGATATGTTTTCATATCACTTTTAACACTTTCCAGTCTACCATTTTTTCACGACCATGCGCTACAGACTAAAGTAAAATTAACGTATCTTGCACTGTAGACTGACGTTTTTTCAACTTTTTCAAAAAATCAGTGTGCAGTCACCTCGGTTCTTATCAACAAGGGTATTATATGAAAGTAAAGTTTAAAATTTGCTCTTTTTAACCATATATTTAGAAGTCAATTATTAAGTTATTTATAAAATAATACTATTTACAATTACTCTAATTTACACATTTCCGAAAATTTTTAAATTAAACATATATCAATATCGCTTTCATTCTCCGCAGGGTCGTATGATTCATCAATGTCTGTGTCATCTAATTCCGACCCAAAATCTTCTGCAAAACAATCTAATGCATCTCTAGACATCGTTTCATGAAATGTATAATAGCACAATAACAGTAAAACACATACACTGCAAACAGCGTGGCCTTGTAACACGCTACGTCGGTACTCAGTAGTAGATGCTACGGTTCGATCTCGCGCATTAAGTAGCGGTCGATAGTTTCGTCGATATATCAGAAAATACTAATCAATTCGGTCAACTATCGCTGTAGGTAAATGGAGAACAAAGTGAACTAAATAACAGTGAAAACGGGAAACGGATAGCGTAAGAGTAGCCACATTTATAACAATGTGAAAGTAGCAAATGTATGAGATACGTTTGCCGTCTAGGGATGTATAGTGCCGTGCCCGTATGACATACGTTTGCCGTCACTCGGTGTATATCATCATGGCTGTATCACGTACGGTTGTCGTCTCGAAAGAGTTAATATTTAATCGGATAATCAAAGGGATAATTACAATAGAACATTTTTCCCACTTGGATACAAATTTTTAAATAAGTGAGATTATGTACTGAAACTCACCAGCATTGTTAGCAGCTGTAGTAGCAGCAGTTTTCGGTGATACAGCAGATGATATACCGAGAATACTAAATGCAGTTGCAGTTGATAAAGCTGCATACAAACAAGACATAGTTAATGTACACAATTTCTCAAGACGAGCTTCAGTTAAAGGTTCCAAAACAGGTAAAGACATAGCACTCCATACCAATCCAATATCAGTCACCAAAGCTTGTAAACTGCAAAGTAAATAAAATACAAATAAATTCTTAAAGAAAGTAAACACATTGATTTAAGATACACATATAGTTGATTCACTTAACTTTGGATCTGGTGTAAACAAATTATAAGAGCATACGGTTGAAAGAATGAGACTAATGTCTGTATAGAACAGCCAGGCATCAGTAGTGAGTCATGTCAATCACTATTCGCATATTGGGTTTATATCTGCTACTAATACAGTGATACTTTGATGCTTCTTGTGACAAGTTTACAACTTTATTTGTCCTTCAACAATGTTCTGTTTTGCAGTGAAGTACAATTTCAATTAGATCCGAATTGGTTCTCACAGATGGGATGGTTCACACTCAGCATTTTCTGTAAGCTCATTTATACCAATTAAGACCAATCTTTTTTTGGTTTAACTTCTGACTGTTCCACAATTACTGCTAATGTAGACTGTGAAGGATGAAGTGATTTTTTGTAACGTATGAAAATATGCCGTGCCTGAATGGGATTCGAACCCAAGACCGCATGATGAGAGGCAAGCACATTACAATTAAGACCACCAAACATCAACATGTTTAGTTATTTAGTCAACAGCAGACCACAGCACTTGCATAATTCTATTTCCTTTTTATAGTTATAAAAAAAAGATCTTTAAGTGAACCACAAAAAAATCCCTTTCACGAGACGATACTGGTCTCATGGCTGATTACAATATTTAAAAAAAAATTGTAAAAGATCAAGCCCACTTGGCTCATAAGAAAGTAAAAGGTTTACCTTTGACCTATGACAAAAACCATTAGTGATTTCTGTATCTACTCTTTAAGAGGAAACATATAACCCTAATTTTGATTCCAAATTTCGACTGATTTCTTGACTTCTGGTTTTGGACCACTTCAGTTCGAAACCAGAACTTCTAACCCAATCTAGGCTTACTAACTTTTTGTGTAGATTACGAATCTAAAGTTTGTTGCTATCTCTTGTAGTTTCTGACATCTGAATATCACGGATGGACATAGCAAAATTATAGATAACAATTTTACAGACTGCCATCAACTATAGATAATTTTTATTGCAATCATACAGAAAAAGGGAAATAATACCAGGCCACTAAATCAACAGGGTAAAGAACCCAGAATATCAACAAATGTTATAAGATTAAATGAGCTACTAGATTTTATTTTAATTTGTTTTAATATTTAATCATCGAGTAGCAAGAAGTTTAAACACACCCACCAAAAAAATAACAACACTCAGTAATGTTATTAAACTTTTCACAGGCAATCAATAGAACTTGATTGTATCACCAAACGCTCACTTATGTAAAACTCAGAAATAGCGACAAGAAGACTAAGAAGCTAAATTTACACTGAATTTTATATTTCAACTGTAAGATAAATTAAAATCAGGGTCACAAATTATTTTTATTTCCTGGTTCACAATACGTTCATTAGTCACGCCACTAATCTGAATTATTCTAATTTTAAACTAAAAATTAAACAGATCCCGAAAACAACAAACATTGATAGTTTTTGATTATAAAAAATTCTGATTAACAAGATAAAGAAGGTCTTACCTGTGACGAACAAGTAAAGCTTCAGCGTGATTAGATGGGAGGCTAAAACCTTTTCTGGATACGGCAGCCGTGTATTTATGTATATACCTTGTTAAGTGTGGTAAATTTAGGCACAAGTCGATTATTATATCACCAGCAGAAAGTGAATTTAAGTTTGCGACATTCTTCTGTATAAATAAATTCTGAAAAAATGGACAGAAAAAATTTAGAACAATTTGGAAATAATTAATCATTTTATGTTGTTTGATAAAACTGATTTTTTAAATTACATGAAAAATTACTACTAAATGAAAGCAATTTTATCCTTATTCATGCGAATGCATGCATACAAATGTATGCATACGAATACATTCATGACTAGCTTATTGTTTCAACATGTCACTCATTGTTTCAACGATGAAATATGTAGAGTTACTACTCGAACATTAAACACAAAATTAAATTGTTTATAAATTTAAAAATTTTAAAAAGGAAAACTGTAGCAGGTTGCAATAGTTACAGTGTAGTTGTTACAAGAAATTAAATTGATAATACTATAACAATGATAATTTTCTATAGTAGTAAAACCATAAATCAAGCATGAAAAAGGGAAACAGAATATCCACCAATATTCAATTTATTTTAACAATATGCATTAACCCATTAACTGGCATGGACGCGTAATACACAATAAAAAAAAAAATCACTGTTTGTATGCCATGGATGCAAACTGCTCAGAATAAAAATTGTTTTCCTCTATTTTAAACATACGAAGCAACCAGCACTGCTTTGCTTTTACAATGCTATGAACATAGTAAACAAAACCTGAGGTTTCATTTCATTGTGCATTCTTCTACTAGCCGAGATTCATATATGACAGATTCATGTAATGGATACTTGAATACGTCGTTTCATGTTTCAAAAATAACATCAGATCTTGTTAAGATATAATGGACAAGTAAAATGTGGGAGAAAGTGACAGAGACAGATACTGATTTTCCACGTCCTAACCTCCAACTGACAGACGATGGCTGACCAGGAGGTATTATTGCCTTATTTCGTTGGCAGTAAATTGGTTAAACTTGGGCACTAATTTTGAAAGAAGTCTTTTTACACAATTATAGAAAAGTTGAGAAACTTTTAAAACCAGAATGAAGGATAATAAGAAAACGTAAAAATAAAACTAATTACAAAGAAGGTAATCTTAAGACTGCCTTAAACGAGTAGGTTTAAAAGAACACAAAACCAGTAACCAGTATAATTTAAAAGAATACAATTTTTAGGGCATTTGTTAAGAACTCCAGAAAAGAATTATGAAGAAAATGTATGGATAAAAAAATTCTGGAGGAAAAAGAAATCTGAAAAACTATTAGAATGGTCCCACGTATCCATAAAAGCAAAATAAAACATCTGGTTTGAAACCTCTGATGTAAGTTCTGATCTCTAGTGCTTAAACATTGATACTGACCTTTGCATCTGCTAAGAAACTTAGGGTTATGTAAAACAAAGAATGAAAATATCAATGCTTATGTGTCTTAACAGGATTGTACTAGAAACGAAGACCTATGTCAAAGAAAGTTGTCATTGATATTGTTAAACAGATTGCAATGCTGAAATGGAATTGGACAGGGCCTGCAGCCTGAAAGACGACTGATTGTAGTAGTAAAAACGAAGATCACGAGACTGGATGCAGAAATTTCAAATTAAGAAACAGTAGACAAAAATAAGGGACACCCTATATTCACCAGAAGATTCAAGGGGCTGGTAGATAATGACACAGAGGTTTGGAAGATACCATAAACAAAACAATAAATACTAAAACTATTTAATGCATATAAATAACCTTCAAAACTGCCAGTTATTTCATTGTATAAACACATCCACTTTAATAACAACAAAATATTAGATACTAGAGACAAAAAGCAAAATTTTTAACATCGAAAACAAAACTTAAAACAGCATTAAAATCTTTAATAATACCTCAGTGTCTTGATGTACATCTGAAGAAGCTGGTTCAGATGGTTTTGTATCTAGTGATTCAGTAAGCAGTGGCCTTTGGGATGGAAAATCGTGTAAAGGCGTAGTTAACTGTTCCATAATCAACGCTGGCAAGTCACATCTGGATCGCGATTTTAATTCTTTATTAGCAGGCTCCTTATCACCTGAAAAATTAATTTTTTATATAGGAGCTGTTAAGATACAACTGAAGCAGTGATAACCAAAACAAATTTAATCATGAGTAAACAATGTGAAATAAAAAATATAACCAAATTCAATCATGCTACATGAAAATCAACCTCCGTAAGGTTTTAAAAATACAGAAAATTACTTTATCTAAACTAGGCTCCGTAGAAAAAAATGATAGAAATTAAAGCTGCAAGTTTTTTAATACTCTATAACTTTGATTATACACACTTTTGTTGTAAAATTCATACCAAGCCGACATCTTAAAAAAATCCCATTTTTTACAGATTTTAGCAGTAAAATACAGAAAACCACTAAGCATTGTACAAAAAAAATGTTTAAAACAAAAGTTGTTTTTTAATTTCCTTTAACTTACATTATACATACTTTTACCCGAAAATGTAAAGGTCACACTCTTAAAAAACCACTTTTACCATGAGAGCCCAATCCTTCTTGAATATCAGCAGACATAGCACTTACCCAACATGTAGAGCATAAAAGATATAGTAAATGGACCAATTTTTATAAACAACTTAAACGAGCCATTTTTGAAAAAATTAAATGAATAAATAACTACTTCTAGTTGACCAATTTTGATGAAAATGTTCTTTTGGGATACCCAACTTAAGTTCCCAGTTTAAATTTCATAAGCTATTCCATCCTTGAGATATTTTGTTCGCACAATCGCTAAAAACATGTTTTTTGGGTTTGGAGGGGCTTGAAAATGTGTATTTCTGACAAAAACTTGATTTTTAAAAAATCGACATGAAAACAATAATTTCATTCCCAATATATTCATATCGGGGAAGAGAAAGTAAAAACACACAGAGTAGACTAAAAACAGTTAATTAAAAGTAAACTGGAAATCTTCTGAACAGAATTACTCCTACCTTAAGCCAGTGGTTTATTTCCGCTCAGAGCTTTAAAACCATATCTGACATTTACATATATAAACATTATACATATTTTTAATTGATACATAACAGAAGCTAAGTAGAATACAGTTCTGAGCTGTTCAGTTAATAACGTCCTACCATGTATTAATATAATCAGACACCGATAGGTTTAATCCCTACAAAAATGAGTTTCACTAATTTCTATTACAAGAAATTTCTGCAATTGAAGTTGTGTTACCACTATTCAAATTTTCATAAACATTACTTTAAGAAATTGAAATAAGAGTAGTGGCAATTAAATTCTGGGAATTCAGTTAGAACTCAGGAATTGGCAACATTGTGCCGTTTGTAAACATATGACCGGAAATAGGGAACCTTCCTTTAGTGGCAGTCGACAGTACATTTGGTTTGTGTTTTATGCGTGATTTTCGAAAGTAACTTTTTTAGTGGCATCATGAAAATGAGTGACTCACAATACAACCAAGGTTAGCGAGGATTTGTAGTCCTCCATTCAGAGCGACAGCAGAGATTGGATCAATTGGGTAATCAATGGAGACGAGATCTGTATATTTGAGTATGATCCCGAGAATCGTAAACAAAGTCAGCAGTAGGTGAAAAAGGGTGGGGAATGGCCAATAAAAGCGAGGATGTCCAAGTCACAACTGAAGGCAATGTTGATCGACTTTATTCAAAATCCACGGCATCATTCTTTGTGAATATGTCCTGCTGGCCAGACAGTGATTGGACAGTTCTATGTTGGCATCCAGGAACGACTGCAAGTACACTTTTTACATTTGCGACCCAAACTTGCCAAGAATGGCTGAATCTTGCACCACAATAACGCGCCGGTCCATTCCTTATTCAATGCGCAAGAGTTTTTTTGCAAAAAAAAGCATTCAAACATTGCCGCTCCAACCCTATAGCCCTGATATTGCCCCCTGAGACTTCATCTTATTCCCCAAGATGAAGTCGCATTTCAAGGGTGCACAGGAGGTCAAGGAAGATGTAACCGTGGTGCTGAATGGCGTAACTTCAGAGGATTATCACGGGTACTTCCAATCATAGGAGCAACATTGGAATCGTTGTGTAGAACTAGAGGGAGACTATTGTGAAGGTCGATAATAAAATTTTGCTTGTAACTTAATTTTCTTGGTTTTATTGACAAATTCCCAGAACTTAACTGCCACATCTCGTAATCAAAAATAATTAGATTATAATACACAAAAATTAAATGATTGAGTTTTTATGAATGAATGAATTTTACAATGAATTACCTGGAAGAGAAGTCTTGATATGTGGAGGTAATTTTGCATTTTTCATAACAGCTGTAAGTGCGATTTGATCAGCACGAGGCAACATGTTTGTTGCTGAGCATAATGCACGTATTGGTAAAAGTAACTGTTTCGAAGACAATGTCTGTGAAGAATTAAGCGATTCAGTCGATGAATTCGACTGACTTTGTAATCGTGACAGTAAATATTGCAATAAGATTTTACACGCTGAACAAACAAGGCCCAGCTGACTTTTACATACTGAAAACAAAAAGAAAATAAATTAAACTCTGGACAAAGATTACAGAAAACAAATAATAAATTTACATGTTTCAGAGGTACTACCTCCTTAAGAGCAATATTTTGAAAATATTATTCTATTTTCTTTTGCCTTTCGTATGTTTTTTTTGTTAAGAGTTGGAAACACCATTCCAAATTTTAATCTTAGTTAATATTACTCTAAAGAAAGTGGTACCACCAAAACAGGCGGAGTTTGTTAAACTAAAAAGGCAACCAAAGTTAACGTAAAGATAAATTTCATTTATACTGTAATTTATATTAAATGGTTGGCAGGATGCATTTCCAAAATTTGTTAGTGAATGAGGATATAATGAATTGTTAATTATTGACATCTTTTCAATATGTTAAGTGTTAATACAAGTCTACTTTTGTAATGATTACAATAAAAGAAAAGTTTGAAATCAATATACCAAACACTTACCAGAATTAGCACTGGAACTGATGTAATCAGCTGCCAACGCAGCAAGTGATGTATAGAACGATTCATATAATTCTTCATGGTTCTGAAAATTCTGTTCACTGGAAAATAATAAACAAAATTTTAGCAAACATCAACAATAATTTTTTCCAAAGAGCTGCACACATTAATAACAATTTCAATTATCTCTCATGCAGATTAAACAATGTTAACAAACTCTCTTTATAAACAGTACAATCTGCACACAAGATAAAATTGCACAATAGATGTATCTTAATCTAGATCAGCGGTTCTCAAACTTTTTATGGTGGCATACCACCAGTGGTTCTATCTCAAAATAATTATGTATAAACGTGGTCCATGGCACAGAAGAACAGGAGGTGCGCACATATCATACACTTTTAACACTACTATAAATAAATAATACACACTGATTAGCCAGTGACCACTTTTTATTTATACAAATTAGTGTCCAATCAAATTAATTTTTTGAACTGGCTTAAAACACTTTAAACAAAACTTAGTTCATTATGGTAAAATCAAACAAAAATAGAAGTACTTTATGAAAAAAATTTTCAACTATATTTAAAACTCATACATGAAAATGAAACATTGTAACAGGATGTTGCTGCTCAAAAATTCACGGTTCGCAACCAGAGCTTTTACTGATTTAATGGTTTTATTTTCTTTTTCTTTTGCTCTAGAAAGAATGAATGCAGGAATGATTCCATACAAGCTGTGTGACATGTAAATCTCACACACAAGCACGAATTTTGCATTCTCCTTTTCTCGGAAATAAATGATCAGAAAGATACAAAACGAAATCAATCAAACGCAAATACTCGTGTACCACCGACCACGATCCCGCGTACCACACTTTGAAAACCGCTGTTCTAGACTACCCAAAATACATAGTAATCAGACATCTCACCCTGACACTATTCAATAAATTACCTAAAAAAATTGCATTCTCTACCAGCACGCAGCAGATTTAGGGGAGTTTTAAGACAATTGATTACAACAAATAATTTTATTCTATTTTAAGGAGTTCCAGGAATGTAATACAAATGACCTTACTTTGAGACATTGGTCTCCATAATTAATTATAAGATATGCCTGGGCATTAAAATAGAATAGATTGGTTATTTGAAAAGAAATTTCTACCTTTTAAGAGAGCCTTTCATAATTTTTTTCCATTCATTTATATTTAATTATATGTACTTTTGCAATAAGTTTTGGGCTAGTTTTTAATTGAATTTTACTTTTAAGTTATATTAAAATAATGTTATTGATAATATATGGGTGCGAAACTCTATTCAAATTAAACTACAAGAACAGAATAGATAAAATCCAAAAACTTGAAAAGAGGATCCTTAGAACCTGCATCGGAAAGAGACACTAAGTAGATGGAGAATGGAGATCACTATCAAATGAACAGGTGTACCAGGAGACCGAATCGGTAATAGAAACAATGATGAAAAAGAATATCCTTCTTTGGGCATATAATCAGAATACCCAAAGATAAAATCACAAACATAATCAGAAAACTACCAGAAAAAGACAACTAATATGGTTAAGAGAAATCAAGAACTGAACTTTTCTCTACCGAAAATGATTTCTGGTGTAATTTTGTAAATTCCCATTTCTTTACTTACATCTCGGTGCCACAGGATTTTGGTTTTGTGCTTATTTAAAATGTTGAAGATTTGTTTGGTTAACCTGGATTTGTCCATTCTATAAATATGGCCATAAAATTGTTATCTTTTTCTGATTGTCTGTGAAAGCTTTACCACGTTTGTGTAAATTTCTTTGTTTGGTTTTAACCTGTATTCTGGTCCTATTTTCTTGGGTCCTAAAATCTTCCTTCAGATTAAATTTTTTAATATTATTCTTTTAATAAAAGTAAACACATACACATCATCCTCATCTCACTGGGTCATGGGGTTGCTTATTGTTCTGAATTGAACAGATTGCAACGTACACAAATTAAGGATTACAATAAAAGTAAACAACTACAGAACTACTAAAAGAAAACGATATCTTCTAATTCCATGGTACTATTTTTAATCAGCCAGTATTTCATAGTTCAACTGATCACTGTAAGAAACACTGGAGCGTTGTCATACAGTGATGGGCTAACCGCATTGCTGTAAACCACAAGGTGTGTAGACACTCAGTATCTATCCCTGGTGGTTAAGTCAAATATGTAGCTGACAAAACCACTGAGGCAGCAAATTTTTTTTTTGTTTTTTTATACTGTACTGTAGACTGCCAACAGAATAATTTAAGACAGGGTTGTAAACATGGAAAGAAAAATTTTAAGGACATGCATAGGTAAAAAGCATCAGAAAAATGACATATTTGTACTATTACCTAATAACCAAGTTTATAAATATATTGACCCAAAAACAGATGAGATGAGAAAAAAAGAGTTTCATACTATGCTCACTAAGAACACAGAAATAACAAATTTTAAGACAAATAATTGAAAAGCAAGCTCACTGCAACCCTACCTAGTAGGATAAAAGAAGATATGCAGGAATTATAAATAACCAAAGAAGATCACAGAAATAAAACAGGAAAATCAAAATACTTAATGATAAAAATACAAGATTTAAATGTAAAGAGAAAACAAGAGTAAAGAGGTTTTATTCAGATGAGAAAAGAAAAACAAGATCTGAAAATATTGTAAAGATACTAGGCAAAGAAAAAAAACAACTCAGAAAAGAACTCCAAAGATTGATTTTAAGTGGTCCCATGTGGCTGCAAAATTTTTAAAAAATGAAACAGTTTTATAAAAATATTACAGAATAAGCAAAAAGAAGATCAATCATAAATCAAAAGATTAAAACAGCTGTTTTTATTGACATTCTTATAAAATTGGAATAATAAAATAACCAATAAGTAAACAGTGTACTTAATAAGTATATCAGAGATAACACAACAATAAGGACAAAATTATAATCCGAGAACTTTCAAAACGACAATAATATATTTTTTCATCAGGATGAAATAATTAGACGTACATTAACAAGATTTGGAATGGCAATATCAGTCACAAAAATTTTGCTTATCTTACTCCCTTTGACACTGATACTGATTATAACAGTGTGGGGAACATATCTAATGCTCAATGACCGTGGTGATGAATTTGATATTGGACACGTATTGGATAAACAATTATCTCCATACTTGTGGTGTAGCCTTGGAATTGGAATGGCAGTTGGTTTATCAGTATCTGGCGCAGCACTCGGGATATTAACGACAGGAGCATCAATAGTAGGTGCCGGAGTTAAAGCACCCCGAATTAAAACCAAAAATTTAGTATCTATAATATTTTGCGAAGCAGTTGCGATATATGGTCTAATTACGTCAATTATATTATGTGGTTTGGTAGAGAAATTTAATGATAAAGCAATGATTGAATTTCATGATAAGAAAGAACAAAACTGGGTTTCTGGTTACATCGTATTTTGGTCGGGAATAAGTGTCGGTCTAGTAAATCTGTTCTGTGGTATGTCAGTCGGTGTGGTTGGATCAGGTGCAGCATTATCAGATGCAGCGAACCCGACTTTATTCGTTAAAATATTAATTATCGAAATATTTGGAAGTGCTATTGGACTGTTCGGACTGATAGTCGGAATTTATTTGACATCGAAAATAAAAATGGGTAACAAGAACTGATTATTTAATTTTGTAATAAATTAAAAACATGAGATCTACTTTATCCTTTAAGACTAAAACACTAAAGGTATTAATATTATCTTATAATCAATCTATCACTCATTATTAATTATTTAAAATATTTATAAGGCTTATAAATAATAAATTTTCAATATTTTAATTTAAAAAAATCCAATATTGTAAAATACTAATATTGTACTAGTAGGTATTAGCTGTTAATATATTTTTGGTTTTGAATAAAGAAAAACTGCTTAATTATACAATAGAAATTTTTAAGGTAAACTCTTAAAAATTAGATAATTCTTTTATCATTTAAGGATTAGGTCCCAGGACCTGTTCCAGCATCCATTTAGCCACCTGGTCGCCCTGGACCATGTCTTCCAATCGATCTTTAACCTTCGGGCAATCTAGGAATACGAACATGTGAAGACATTCTTTTAAGACGATCGGCCCATTTCCAGTGGAACTCCATAACTGTCTTCTTAAGAGAACCAACATCTCATTCCCATGGTATATCCTAATTTCTTAACCGATCAAGTTATCCACAGCACTCAACACTTCTCAAAAACTGCATCTCTGCAGACTGGATATAATTCTCATACGTCTTCCATACCCAGTGGTTAGCATAACTGGCTTCTACGCCGGGGTCCCGGGTTCAATCCCGGTCAGGTCTAGCATTTTTTCATCATTATCCACCATCTGCATTAGCAGAAATTGCAAAACAGTCAGACGTAAAAAAAAAACCAAGGCCTCCCTACCACTATGTCAATAGTAAATCCTTATAATGCATCCTGCAGCTTGATTTAATACTATTTTATATAATAAATTTCACTAACCTTTTTTAAGCTGCTTTAATTTTTTATTAATCACTTACATGTGTTTTGGTGGCTCCACCATCATAAGAGTGTATTATAGTACCAATGGAAACAAAAATTGTTTAGAAGTTTAGAAACTAGAAGAATCTTCTATAAGTTTTTAAATTTTTTTAGTTTCCAACGGTATAATATACTCTGATGATGGTGGATCCACTGAAACACGTGTAAGTGATTAATAAAAAATAAAGGCAGCTTAAAAAAGCTTAGTGAAATTAATTATATAAAATAGCATTATGTCAATATTGGGATCAATGTTTTATAAACAAACTTTTCCTTTCAAATGCTGACATATTGTACCACAAATTCTATTAACTTTTTATTTCAGAGATAAATACCAGGTTAGTAAAGATAATTGCAACAAGCCCTTTTCAGGTAATGTTACGTAATGTTTGTCATCAGTTTAATTAGGAAATTTTCTGTACAAAAATAGAAGTGATGAACTTTAGAGGAAAATATCTAGTCCGGACATATGTAATAGCTGATGAATCATCAGCTTCTATTAATTTCACAATGGTTTGCACGCAAAATTAATTTCAGATTCAGATTCAGCAAACTTATAATAAAAATAAAGATAATTGATGCAGAAGCAATTCTGGAGATTACGTAACTGGCTGAAATTACTAACAGTTGTGCAACATTCTGAACAACAGTAACAAATTGGCTTTTTTAGTGCCTCGTAGTACACAGCAGTTTGTGGAATACGATACACATCAGAAAAAACTTCTTCCTGTTAAGTATAAGACAACCCGCCTATTACATCATCCCTCCCAGGAATTGGTATCTCAATCGGCTATGTCTGGTTATTATTGTAAGTGTTTGGCTCTGAATTGAATAGGGGCTCAGCTTTCCACCACTTTTCCATTACACCAAAATTTACACAGAGAAGAGATTAGAATAAGTTAGGTCGGGTTTGTTTATATACGTTAAAAATAAGATCAATCAGGTTAATGGGTTCCCTTTGCACTTCTGTGCAGTAATTAGTTTACATAATGATATTTTAAATAATTATACAGTAAAGAATGGAAAATTAAAAAAAAAACAAACTAATTTTTTATTTTAATTTTTACTTTCTCTTGCCTATATGAATATATAGGAAGGAAAGTATTGTTTTCATGTCGATTTTTCGAAATCGAGTTTTCACCGGATCTATACGTTTTCAGACCCCCTGAACCCAAAAAACATGTTTTTAGCGATGGGTGTGTGTGTGTGTGTGTGTCTGTGTGTGTGTGTGTGTGAACAGAATATCTCAAGAACGGAACATCGTACGAACTTGAAACTTGAAACTTAAGTTACATACCACTACCGGACGCGACACGAACATTTTCATCAAAATCGGTCAACCGGAAGTAGTAGTTTATTCGTATAATTTTTCACTTTTTTGCGATTTTCTCAAAAACTGGTACTACGATTTTTTTTAAAATCGCCTATTTTACTCAATTTTTTATTCTCTACAAGATAGGGTAGGCGCTATGTTTGCTGAAATTCTCGGTGAGGCTGTTTTCACGTAAAAACGTTGTTTTTTTAAGATTACGGCTTTAATATGCATTTTAGCGCAAAAACTTATATAATAAAAGTTGTAGAGAATTTAAAAACCTACAACTTCTGTTTCAAACATTTTTTGGTATAACGCTTAGTTTAGCGGTAATTTGCGATTTTCTGTTTTTTTCTCACGAAAACATGAGAAAAATCGATTTTTTTAACATTTCGGTCTTAGTATGCATTTTACGACAAAAGTGTATATAATAAAAGTTATAGAAAATTAAAAGATCTACAACTTTTGTTTAGAGCATTTTTCTCTACAGAGCCTAGTTTAGCGTGAAAGCGTGATTTTCCGTATTTTTAAGCCAAACTGAGTTCGATCGTCATTTTGCGTCATTCACTCATGATTAAAATAAGGTTATGTTTTTGAGGTTAGTTTTTGTTTATTTCTAATATTTTATTAATAATGTTAGGTTTATTATTAATCATTTGCATTGGCAAGAGAAAGTTGTGTGAGTGTTTCACACCAGATTTTTTACTCTTAATATGACGTGTACGTTGCAATCTGTTCAATTGAGAACAATAAGCAACCCCATGGCCCAATGAGATGAGGATGATGTGTATGACATGTAAGTGAGGTGTAGTCTTGTACTGACCCAGGTCGACCACTCCTGAGAGAGTATGGTTAATTGAACCCCAGCCATCAAAGTATACCGGCAGCCACTGTCTAGTATTCAAATCCGTACAAAAGTAACTAACTTTACTAGGATTTGAACCAGGAACCTTCGTCTCCGAAAATCAGCAGTTAAACAGCTAATTTTGGCGACGACTTCACCTGTAGACCAACCCGGTGGGGTTGAAAAACTAAATTAAGTAGATTTTTGCGCATTTTAACCAATAATCTGTTCACAAACAATGATGTCATTATGATGTGACATCATTACAACATTAGTAATACACAAGTTGTGTCAAAAATTAAATGCATATAATCACCAATAACCTTGGTATCAATATAATTAATTGGTACCATCAAATTTTTAAATGTAATGGTGTAAATTAAGAAATTAGGTGAGGTTATATAGTTCAATAATAAAAAAGGGCTCATAATTAATTTCACAGTGGTTTGCATGGAAAATTAATTTCAGATTCGGATTCAGCATACTTAAAAGTACAAACACAATTTAAAATTGTGGAAATTGGTGATTTGTTCTATATTCGATCGGTTCTATATTACCAAAGTACATAAATGAAGGAGAAATAAACAAAATAATGAATAAAATTAAAAACAAAATGAATTTGAAAGGTGATTTAAGAAACAACCCTAGAAAGATATAATCATGAAAAGAAGAAACCATACAGTAACAATACATCTCATTACAGTTTAAAGGAATGATTACAAACAGGTTGTAAACAGTGAACAATTTTTTTTAAATATACAGATGCCAATGATAAAAAACTGTTATCGACAAACCTGTCTAAAAATGGGATTAGTTGACCATTATGTAATAAAAAGGGTGCACATAAAATTTAATGTGGTAATAAGGATTGTAATAAATGTTATATTGGTATGACTACAATACTTTTCACCGTTGATGAGCTCCGCTGTTCGACGCGTTTAGATCAATCAGAATGTTTTCCAGCGTTGTCAGATTGTATAAATGTATCAGCCTGACAAACATTAGGTACACATGTTTATAAGAGCCACAGCAGTTCACTCCTGTCTTCCATTTCATACTGAACTTGTCGATTACAGAGCACATTAACATGTAATACTTCATAATACAATCAGCTGGTTGTATGTTATAATTGTTATTAAAAGATTAAAATAATGGCTGACGAAATAAATAACAGAGCTACGAGAGCAAGTATTGGCAACATTTCTGGCAAGTCATTGGCAAGCTAAAATTATAATGAATTTGAAAAAAATTGGGAATATTATTGACAGAAAGAGCCTATTATACAATCTGTGAATAATTAATGGTCACTTCGAGGTGTAGATTGATGATGATTAATGGCCTTTGTTTTATTTTAAGTTTTAATTCATTTGTTTTATGTATCTTTATTTGTATTTGTTATTTGACATGATCTACTCCAACTTTGGCTGGCTAATGATTGACACATGTAATAATAATAATAGCTATGACTGCATTGGACAACAAGAAAAATCATAGAACAGACATTAACAAATACAAGATCCAAAGTGAAATTCAGGGGAAAACTTTCAAAATCATTTGAGATATGAACCGGAGTTAGACAAGGTGATGGGTTGTCACCTTTGCTAATTAACATAGTTCTAGATAGGGTCATGGAAGAATGGGAGAAGAAACTTAAAGAGGAAAATAACTGGAAACCAATCTCACTGGGGACCAAGAAAGATTATTTACAAATCCCCTATTTAGCCTTTGCAGACAATCTTGCAATAATGGCAGATTCTAGTGAAATGGCAATAAAACAGATAGAAACTTTAAGGGAATGCGCAGAAAGAGTTGGCTTACAGATATCATTCGAAAAAACAGTGTTTACTACTGAAAATTTAGAAATTTCAAAATTACAAACCAAACATGGAGAAATTAACAGGGTACCATACTTTAAATATCTAGGCAAAGTTATTTTTGAAAAATATTCACAACAGGAGAGAATACAAAAAGCTCGTAGAGGCCTAGGATTGGTGCAAAACCTTTATAATAAAAAATGTTTATCTTTAAATGCCAAAATTAAACATTACAATACAGTAATCAAACCAACAATTTTATTTGCCAGTGAGACCTTGACACTTAACAGGAAAACAGACATGGAAAGCTTAAAGAAGGAAGAAAGAAAAATAATTAGGAAAATTCTTGGACCTAGATGGACCGAAAACGGGTACAGATTACAGAGAACGTCGAAAATTGAAGTATATTCCAACATAAGACAGACATGAGGAAAAGACGCCTTCAATTTTATGGCCACATTATGAGGCTTCCTGACAATAGACTCACAAAGAGAATGGTAAAATATGTATCATCACTTGTTAATGGGGGGGAATGGATACAAAGTGTTAAAAAGGATTTAGAATTGGCCAAAATCACCAAAGATGAAATTCTCATAAGAGACAATTTTAGAACAAAAGTTAAAAAATGGGAGGTTAAACCAGAGACAAAAGCTCCAAGAACCGGAACAAAGTGGAGTGAACAGAGAAAAGCTGAATTCTCACAAAGAATGAAAAACTGGTGGGCAGATAAAAAGGACAAGAAATCCCAAAAACAAACCAGATTTACTTAGCGTCTTCCACTTCGGGAGCTTTACGACTAATAATAATAATAATAATAGCTATGAAGTGGGTAGGAGGTAATGCATATGTTCAGAGCTCATCAACATTGAAAAATAGTATATCGTTATTTTCAAGTGAGTTGAAATGAACACCACAATGCACTGAAATGTGATTACATCATATCAAATAATCTGGTGTGAAACACTCACATTACTTTTTCTTGCCAATGCAAATAATTAACAATAAACCTTAATATTAGTAATAAAACATTTTAGAAATAATCAAAAAACTAACCTCAATAAACATAACCTAATTTTAATCATGAGTGAGAGACGCAAAATGAAAATCAACCTCAGTTTGGCTTTAAAATACGGAAAATTACTCTTTCACATTACCTCCCATTTTTTAACTTTTGCTCTGTAGTGAAAAATGCTTTAAATAAAAGTAGTAGATCTTTTAATTTTCTATAAATTTTACTATATACACTTTTGTCATAAAATGCATACTAAGGCCGAAATATTTAAAAAATCGACTTTTCACACGTTTACGTGAGAAAAAACAGAAAATTGCTAATTACCGCTAAACTAAACGTTATACCAAAAAATGTTTGAAATAAAAAGTGTAGAATTTTAAATTCTCTACATTTTTTATTATATACATTTTTGCGTTATAATATATTATATTAAAGCCGTAATTATAAAAAAACACGGTTTTTTACGTGAAAACAGCCTCACCAAGAATTTCAGCAAACATGACGCCTACCCTATCATGTAGAGAATATAAAATTGAGTAAACCAGGGGATTTTAAAAAAAATCGTAGGACCAGTTTTTCAGAAAATCGCAAAAAAGTGAAAAATTACACGAATAAACTACTACTTCCGGTTGACCGATTTTGATGAAAATGTTTGTGTCGGGTCCGGTAGTGGTATGTAACTTAAGTTTCAAGTTTCAAATTCGTACGTTGTTCCGTTCTTGAGATATTCTGTTCACACACACACACACACAGACCAATCGCTAAAAACATGTTTTTTGGGTTCAGAGGGTCTGAAAACGTATAGATCCAGTGAAAACTCGATTTCAAAAAATCGACATGAAAACAATACTTTCCTTCCTATATAGGCAAAAGAAAGTAAAAATATCACATTTTCGACATATATACAAACATTTAGATAAACAGAGGTAGGACATTTAAAATGAAAAAGTTAAATTTAAAAATTGTGAAATAGTATTGACTGCTGCTGCACAGAATATGAACAAAGTTAAATTTGACTAATTAAAAACAGTTTTATACGAATGACTGAAGATACAAAATCTTTGAAAGATTTTAGTTTAGTTTCAATTCGATATACTCGAATGATAGTGACTCCAGTAAGATATAGGATGATATAAAAAAAAGTTATTCCATAGCTGTGCCAGGTCAGTGGAATTAATATGATTGAATATAAACTGCAGGATGCATTATAAAGATTTATTTATAAGTGTTTTGGTAACCATGTAGTTTTAATAAAGATGATAAAAGATGGAAGATAAAAAATGCCAGTTCTTACTTCGAATTGAACCCAATACCTAAAGTCCAAAAGTCGGTTGTCCCTTGACCACCACATAAAATTAAAAGTTTGTATAATGGCTACGTTTCAGTTACCTATGTAATTCAAATCAGAAAAAACTAGTGAACTAAACCAACCCAAATTTATCAATAAAATCACAAGGCATTAAAATTTATTTAAGTATATCAATAAAACCATAAAATCATTCCATTACATCGGCAATGTACTGTTGATATTACACTTTTAAAATAAAAAATGAACATAAATTGAATCTATACTCAGGGATAAGGAAGCAGATCCCATATCACCTAAAATATGACAATTAACATGCAAAGATTCTAATCATAAAGAATTACAATAATTAATAGCCAAAGCTTAGTTATTTATCCAAGTATACTTCACACACATTTGTCAATAAACTCTAAATACTTTTTCTAAGATTAATGAATAAAACAAGTCAGTTACTGTTATGTTCAGACTTTTTGAAATAAGTTATAACTTGTCATCTGTGCTTCAGCCTAGAAATCAAATGGCCACTAAATCAAGACATATTAAAAATAAATAGAGAAGTTAAAAATTAAAACGGAACTGTAAAAGTTGGTCAAGTTGGTCAACAAGTAACAGCACGTAATAGACAAAAATACTTCTCGGACCTATACAGTTAAAAACGGTTATTTAGATAGTTTTGCAACGAAAATGTTAAACCGCTATTTGTCTCTACCTGGGATAATAACGTTTAAAGGAAAACGATTCAACGATAAAAATTTCACAAAAAAATTGTGAGTCGTTTATATAAATAAAAACAATATAAGAATCAGATTATAAATATAGGAAAATGAAATGAATTAATAAATTAGTTTGCCTTAGTCATGGTTGAGGTAGTCATATTTTTCTATTAGTACCGTAAAGTAACTTAAATTAAAAGAATTAGTTTCACTACGTACCTTTTAATTATTGCTTTTGCTAGTTCCTCAATATCGTTTTTATTAAAAGAACCGTAGGATGCAGCTAAAATTGGCCGGACAATCGAAGTGTAGAAAACACCATCACTATCGGCAGCCATGTTTAACAATGATAGAAAATATTTTTTAGTGAATCAGCTGTTGTCACCGACGACGTCTCGATGACAAAGAGGCCAAAATAGTCCCTTCTTAGCAAAAATATATAAAGGCACATTCGCCTTGTACAAATTAATTTTATGAATATTAGTCATTCACAAACGGCTCTTGTGATAACGCATTAAAAATATTAGGTAATGTTACATTGTACATGTAAAATTCACATTGCATAATATGTAGAAATAGTTGCAGTTGCATATCCATAGTACATGCTGTCATTGTGCATGCCATTAGCGGTTATTTCAGATTCATCTGCAAACTAATTTAAAACTCAATTTCCTCGCCTCTCACTATAATATATCATTACTAAAGTGACATTTTCAATAAAAAATATGTGGAAAAAAGCTTCGACTAAGCTGTTCTCATCACATCACACAGTAGAATACACGCTACAAACTGAAGAAATCAAAGAAAGTCAGCCTCCTTGATGTGACGTCATCCACGTTACCAGGGTCTACTTTAGTGTTTACCTGTCAATTTAATTTTGGCAATCGGAAGACATTGTGACATCACTGTTAGTATCATAGAGTAATAAAGAATAGAGGGGGAACTGAGATAGGCGGAATGAAACGGAGTTTGTCGTCTGCTAGTGTTATATGCTGACAAACATAGAGTGCGTTTTGGCGTCGCTTTAAAATTTGAAACCTAGGCGTCATACAGAGCAAGCGTTGTTAGATCAAATTGTACTAGTCTTCTACGTTAACCTAGCGTCGTCAACGCGCATGTTGGGGGGAAGAGTTTGCCACTAACGGGAGATATTGTGCGTGAGGGTGGGGAGTCACCGTGCAACGTACAACTAGCGCTATCGCAGGAGACACGTGTGTGAAGACGCACGCACGCTCAAGTGCCTTTGCGCATTTATCAAATGAAAATGTTTGTTTTTTTCTGTTTCATCTTTTTTAGTTTATTTCAGGGTTTTAATTGTACATCACATTTATTAATTCAATACACAATTTTAAAACAACAGATACAATACAATTAGCATTATAATTATACTTAATAATACATTTATTATTAAACCTATTTTTTAAAACAATATTTATGGTAATGGCTGTATACCTTCTAAATCTTCTTCATCAGTGTCTGACTCGGAATTATCAGCACTGTCATCACTACTACTGCCAAGCGCAATAATCATTTCGTCTGCCATCAAGTCTGCTGCCCTGTCAGATTCGAAAAACTCATTTTCTGTTTTACGAACATGGTCACAGCAGTTCTTCCAAAATTCCGGAGTCAATTCCTCAAACTTTTTATTTACCATATCTCTCACGTCATTTATTGTGTTGCCAATATTACAAGCCGCTATGTCGTTTTTTACTCTTGCCCATATTAATTCGATCGGGTTGAGTTCTGGATGATATGGCGGCAATCTTAATACGCTGTGTCCGTGTTCTTCCATTATTTTATCAAAGTAAAATTCTGCTAAACGGGGTTTGTTTAATTTTACTAGCTCGTATAATTCCGAATTAAACATACTAGCACAACATAGAATATTTCTTGATCTCAACCAGTCCAGTAATATGTCCTTTCTGCTGTTCGAATTTGGTGCTGGAGACAATATTTTGTTGTGGTATGGTGCATTGTCAATAACTAGAACAGAATGTGCAGGAAGATTCGGAATAAGCTGCGTTTTTAACCATTTCTCGTAATTCTGTGCATTCATATCGTTGTGATAATCCCCTGTTTTCTGCCCAGATTTAAAAATCAGCAAGGCACCAGTCACTCCTCCATTCTCATTCCCAGCATGTGCAATTATTAGTCTCGATCCTTTTGATATGTTTTTCTTATAACCATTATGTGTGCCATCAGTCCATGCGAATGGTTTACCGTGGGTGGAATGGATATACGACTCGTCGGAATAAATAATCGGGCGTCCCTCTTCTCGATAAATTTTAATTTTTTTCAGAAACATGATACGTTTGAATCTGATGTCGTGCTTTTCAATTAAAATTTTACGATTGTCTTCAGTTCTTTTCCACTTGAAACCCATGTTGTTCAAAATTTTCCGCAATGTTTCTATACAAACGTTGAGTCCTAGTTCAGGATTTTGTGTTTTCAAGGTGGATAAGACTTTCCCCAAAGTTGGTAGTTGTTGATAATTTTTGTGAAAATTATAAACGATATTCCTCAAAGCAGACTTCTGAAAACTATCAAGATTTGTTTTCTTTATTTTCCGGTCTCGAGTTTTTCCTGGTGTACTAAATGTGTCATTTGCCCCTAATTTATTCGATTCCGTGATAACTTTTCTTATTGTGTGTACCGATATTCCACAGAGATTAGCCACGCGCTTGTGAATATCGGAACGTTGCATTTCAGGGTTTTCTGCTGAAATATTACTAAATACATTCATGATTATGCATTTACTCTGGCTTTTAAGAGCAATCCCTGCTCCCAAACGGCGTGCAGATCTTGGCTGAGGCATTATATAAATAGAAGTGTAAAGTATTAAAAAATACTGTTTTAATAATAGTATTGAAAAATACTGTTTCAGATATAGTATTGAAAAATACTGTTTAAATAATAGTATTGAAAAATACTGTTTCAGATATAGTATTGAAAAATACTGTTTAAATAATATAGTATTGAAAAATACTGTTTCAGATAATATAGTATTAAAAAATACTGTTTAAATACCAGTCACTAAGCTGACTTCACTAGTAAGCACAGAACGATGCGACTGATCCACTTCTACGTATTGCATCGAACACGAAACGGTTCCCCTACTCCTTACTTCCTATACAACTTCTACCTTCACCCCACCCATTCCTCTACAACAGGCGTACCGAAACTAGCCTTCTGCGCATCCTACAACTACGCTAGGATAACTTGGAAAAATTATACGTTAGTAATGGCGGATGAGACCATTGTTGTTTGGAGATTATTTTTAGTTACAATGAAATTTTATTAGGTTAAAAAAGTGTTTTCATCGCAGAGGTATACTTAACGTCATTTCTTCTGTTTTCCAAGAGACGAAAACCTGTAAGTATTAATATGATAAGTAAATACGTGTAGGCCAAAATACATCTTGTTTGTTTATAGGTTAAGCACATTTACTACTAGCGAATTAGTAAATAATGAAATATATGAATTGCCTATTTTAATTATTGTACACATTATCTAGTGATTAAGTTTGCCTGGTATAATAATAAGGTTATTAATTAAATTATTAATAACTAATACTTAATTAGTATTAGGTTATTAATAATTAGGTTAGAGATATAGGTTAGGTCATGTGCCATTTTACTGGTTAGCTTTCTTTTTAATTGATGTGATGTGAAACTACTATAACTATTGTTACATCAGGCAAACTTAAGCACCGCATTTATGTAATAAATAATAATTTAAAAGTAGAAGGCAATTTATACATTTAATGTTTCCTCAATCTTTTAACGGTTAACCTAAACACAAACAAGATTTATTTTGGCCTACACGTATTTACTTATCATGTTAATACTTACAGGTTTTTTGCTTTCGGAAAACAGAAGAAATCACGTCCCCTAACCCTCTGCGAAAAAAAACCACTTCTTTAAGTAACAAAATTTCATTTCATTAATTATAACTAATCTCAACCCACTGTTTCATGACCCACGGTAATCGCCGATAACCAAACTGTTGATGCGACTTTTAAAAAAAATTAGTTCCCAAAAATTTTAATTAAAGAACAAAAAGTAAAATGAAATAAAATATAAATATTGTATAGGATAATAGGCCAAAATTCAAATCTCCCTCATATGCGCTACTAGCGCATTCTACAGGCGTAAAATTCAAATCTCCCTCGTATGCGCTACTAGCGCATTCTACAAACATTAAAATTTGGAACGGGAACTACTGTAGCAGACGAAAAACGTTAAACCACTTTTTAACATGGCAGTTCCCCCTCTATTCTTTATTACTCTATGGTTAGTATCCACGGGGGCGGTTCTCTTGGTTATGTACTTTTGTGAGTTCTCTCGTTGATGTTTCACGTTACGACCAAAGAAAATGTAAAAGTTCGTGTGCATATGCACTATGGGAAAGTGAAAACGTAATCCTTTTAACCGAGTTTTAACTTATTTAAGAACGAACTAAAAAACTTTGCAAATTATTGTCCTAACACTTTTAGGTTAGGAACTCGTTTTCAAACCGTGCAGATTGATGTCAAACGTTTTGAGAAATGTATGCATTATGAAACCCCATAAGTAACCGTATCTTTAAATTAAGTAGATGGTGATGGTCATCACCAACATCATCATTTTATACCATAATTATTTCTGATTAGTCTTCCAGTTGTAGTACACTCAATTTTTTCTAAATTTCACATATAATTCATAGCAAAAACTTGGTGTTTCAATCTGGAATTAAAAATAGATTTTATGGTTTTATTTTTATGTCAATTTGGAATCCAGTTTTCAGCAGAGATACGTGTTTCAGGTCTCCTATTGGTCTGTGTGTGTGTGAATAAAATATCTCAAAAAAAGAATATTGTATGAAGTTGAAACTTGGAACTTAATTTAGGTTCTACAAAGAAACTTGACACAAATATTTTCATCAAAATTTTTTCAACCCGAAGTAGTAGTTTATTCATGCATGTTTTTGCTATTTCCTCATAAACGGCTCCAATGATTTTCTTTGAACTGGTCTCTTTTACTACATTTTATGATCTGCGTATAAGGTATGCAACATTTCTAATCAACCCAATGGAAATAATTAATTTTGAACGCTACACCAAATTAAAGCCTGTTCTTATCTGCATTGATGGGGATGACTTTGATTATTTTATATAGAAATTATTCAGAGATATACCCATTTACGCATAAAAAGTACTTTTGGCTGGTTTTCAGTTAATGTGCTTTGTAAACATCTGTTACTCCATCCAGGCTTTATATAAAAAATTGGTGTTTAAGTATGTTGAAGATCAGAGTTTTCTCTACAATATGAATACTTTAAAAGTGAAATCTGATGTTACGTTTTAATACGCCGGCCATTTAAAGTGCTATTTTGGCTTTACATAAATTATATGTTTTCTATTTTCCCATTTTTACTTTCTCTTGCCTATATGAATATATAGGAAGGAAAGTATTGTTTTCATGTCGATTTTTCGAAATCGAGTTTTCACCGGATCTATACGTTTTCAGACCCCCTGAACCCAAAAAACATGTTTTTAGCGATTGGTCTGTGTGTGTGTGTGTCTGTGTGTGAACAGAATATCTCAAGAACGGAACATCGTACGAACTTGAAACTTGAAACTTAAGTTACATACCACTACCGGACGCGACACGAACATTTTCATCAAAATCGGTCAACCGGAAGTAGTAGTTTATTCGTATAATTTTTCAGTTTTTTGCGATTTTCTCAAAAACTGGTCCTACGATTTTTTTTAAAATCGCCTATTTTACTCAATTTTTTATTCTCTATAAGATAGGGTAGGCGCCATGTTTGCTGAAATTCTCGGTGAGGCTGTTTTCACGTAAAAACGTTGTTTTTTTAAGATTACGGCTTTAATATAAATTTTAGCGCAAAAACGTATATAATAAAAGTTGTAGAGAATTTAAAAACCTACAACTTTTATTTCAAACATTTTTTTGTATAACGCTTAGTTTAGCGGTAATTTGCGATTTTCTGTTTTTTTTCTCACGAAAACGTGAGAAAAATCGATTTTTTTAACATTTCGGTCTTAGTATGCATTTTACGACAAAAGTGTATATAATTAAATTTATAGAAAATTAAAAGATCTACAACTTTTGTTTAGAGCATTTTTCTCTACAGAGCCTAGTTTAGCGTGAAAGCGTGATTTTCCGTATTTTTAAGCCAAACTGAGTTAGATTGTCATTTTGCGTCATTCACTCATGATTAAAATAAGGTTATGTTTTTGAGGTTAGTTTTTGTTCATTTCTAATGTTTTAATACTAATAGTAGGTTTATTGTTAATTATTTGCATTGGCAAGAGAAAGTTGTGTGAGTGTTTCACACCAGATTTTAATATATCTCATCATTACTTCTTAACGTATATTCTCCATTTTAATTTTTCTTTAAACCATTTATTTTCTTTAGTTCTGTCTCTTTCATTTTCATTTATAATATTCTTATGCATTATTTTGATTTTAGATCAAGCAAAATGAGTTTTGAAGAAGATCCTCTTGCTAAAGCCAATCAAAAATTATTCAAATTTACTTTTCCCATGGAAACAAGATCAGATGAATTCATTCTAGAAGTACCTGTAGTGATTCCATATATAGGCTGTGTTACAGAGTTGGTACAACGAATTGTAAACTCGTTTAAATTACCTGCATATCTAGAAAAAAGTAAGTTTTATTTTTGCTTGTACATTATTTTTTATTTTGTTGTGCAGTATTCTCTTGCTATCCGCAGTTTTAATTAACCATAGTTGCTTTTTCTGATTGTCAAAATATTAAAAGATGTGAATTATGTTTTCCCGATATTTATTCAGCATAGTACTCAAAGCGTATTAAGTAAATATAATATTTTATGGAACTCTGCTCAAAAATTTAAAGACTGCACCGCTACTTGAATACCGTTGGAATCATCCACATTGAGGTCATTGGTGTATCTCAACAGAACTCTGTAAGTGTACAAGTTTGGAACTCTGCTCAAAAATGTAAAGACTGCACCGGTACTTGAATACAGTTGGAATCACCCACATTGAGGTCATTGGTGTATGTCAACAGAACTCTGTAAGTGTACAAGTTTGGAACTCTGCTCAAAAATGTAAAGACTGCACCGCTACTTGAATACCGTTGGAATCATCCACATTGAGGTCATTGGTGTATCTCAACAGAACTCTGTAAGTGTACAAGTTTGGAACTCTGCTCAAAAATGTAAAGACTGCACCGCTACTTGAATACAGTTGGAATCACCCACATTGAGGTCATTGGTGTATGTCAACAGAACTCTGTAAGTGTACAAGTTTGGAACTCTGCTCAAAAATGTAAAGACTGCACCGGTACTTGAATACAGTTGGAATCACCCACATTGAGGTCATTGGTGTATGTCAACAGAACTCTGTAAGTGTACAAGTTTGGAACTCTGCTCAAAAATTTAAAGACTGCACCGGTACTTGAATACAGTTGGAATCATCCACATTGAGGTCATTGGTGTGTGTCAACAGAACTCTGTAAGTGTACAAGTTTGGAACTCTGCTCAAAAATGTAAAGACTGCACCGGTACTTGAATACAGTTGGAATCACCCACATTGAGGTCATTGGTGTATGTCAACAGAACTCTGTAAGTGTACAAGTTTGGAACTCTGCTCAAAAATTTAAAGACTGCACCGGTACTTGAATACAGTTGGAATCACCCACATTGAGGTCATTGGTGTGTGTCAACAGAACTCTGTAAGTGTACAAGTTTGGAACTCTGCTCAAAAATGTAAAGACTGCATTGCTACTTGAATACAGTTGGACTTGTCCACATTGAGATCAGTGGTGGTTCTCAACAGAACTCTTTAAGGGTACAAGTTGTCTTTATTATACATATTGAGGTCTGTAGACTATTGCTGAACGCATTGTGCATTAGTCCAATGTTTTTATAATGTGTTGTTTCTTCATTTGGTTTAGTTAACAGCAATTTGTTTTCTTGTTTCAAACAACAAGTAAAAAGGGAATTCGTATTGTTAAGTCATCTAGCTCTACTTTTTCGGGATGCTAAATGTCCACATGTTCTGAAAAAAATGGCTAAAACATGTTTTGTCTTTAATTAAAAAGATTTAACGTCTTGGTTAGCTTGAAAGTGTAGTCTGAGACTAGGTTTTTTGTAGCAACGGTTCGTTAGGTTAAAAAATTAAGAAAACATTTTGACAAGTGTTAAAAACACTTTTCAGTCAACAAATATTATGTTGTGATTATAACATTGAAAAATTGGAGGAGGCTTTTAATATTTGGATTGAAGATACTGCTTAACAATAGAAAATGTGATGGCTCTTTTTACTTTTTTATTTTTGGTGACCACAAGTTCTTTTCTACATATAGGTTTGGTTTTGTTGGTCACCGAATATAACTCTCACTAAGGTAGAGGCCACAATGGCGCACCATGCTTGACCATCGCTTCTACCCTCAACAATCACCCATGGCACCATGACTTGCCATACTGAAACATTGTACAGTCCAGCCTCTCTTAGTTTGCTCCTAATGTAATCAAATAATGACGTCACTGATCATGCGCATTGTATCAAAATGAGTACACGCTGATTAAAAAGTAACAACAAAACACTTTCAAACGTATTTAAATACAAAATACTTTTAAAAGTATTTTTATAAATGAAATTGTTTGGCCTACATCATATCATGACTGATGTTTTTAGTACTTTAAGTGCTTATAATTTAAAAAATAGTTAACTTAATAGGAATACGACATCCGTAAAGTCGCGGACTCTAGTGTGAACCCTGTAGTAGGTGGCTGTTGTTTGTTGACAGTAGGAGCAAACTAAGAACGGCTGAACTATAGTTTGTTCAGTTCAGTTCAGATTTTGGTGTGATCATGTTTGCTTCATCATCATCTTCAGAAGAATATTTGATATTAGAATCAGTAACAACAAAATACTATATAAGTTAAAAACAATACATGTTCATCCATTTAATTTTTAAAACAAAGCAGTTATGGTGGTTTTGTCTCATATTTTGCCCGGAAGAAAATTTCATTAATCAGTTTTTCCTTGTCAGCTTGCTCCATAATTAAAACCACACAAAATACTGTAGAACTAGGAATAACTGCAATGATTCTTGACACAACAAGATCAAATACTAAACGCTTGGTGCGAGTGTGCTAAGCAAAAAAATACCAAGCTTAGTTCCTCGGTGCGGTGCACTAAGTGAAGTGAGTGGCAGAAATCCGACGGTTTACTGTATACGTATATTATATTTTGTCTAGCCTATATGAATATTTCGGAGGGAAAGTATTTTTTTCATGTCAATTTTTCGAAATCAAGTCTTCATCGGATCTACACGTTTTCAGACCCCCTGAACCCAAAAAACATGTTTTTAGCAATTGGTCTGTATGTGTTTGTGTGTGTGCGCGCGTGCGTGTGTGAGAATAGAATATCTCAAGAACAGAACATCATACGAACTTGAAACTTAAGTTAGATACCACTAGAGGACCAAACACAAATATTTTCGTCAAAATTGTTTAACTGGAAGTAGTAGTTTATTTGTGTCATTTTTCACTTTTTTGCAATTTTTTCAAAAACGGGTCCTACAATTGTTTTTTAAAATCACCTCATTTACTAAAATTTTTATGCTCTACAATATAGGGTAGGCGCCATGTCTGCTGAAATTCTTGGTTAGGCTATTTTCTCGTAAAACAATTGTTTTTTTTTAAGATTGCAACTTTAATATGCATTTTAACGCAAAAATGTATTAATAAAAGTTGTAGAGAATTTAAAATCCTACAACTTTTATTTCGAACATTTTTTTGTATAACACTTAGTTTAGCAGTAATTAGAGATTTTCTGTTTTCTTCTCATGAAAACATGTAATATTGATTCTTTTAAAGATTTCACCCTTATTATGCATTTTATGACAAAAAAGTATAATCAAATTTATAGGAAATTAAAAGATCTACAACTTTTATTTAGAGCGGTTTTCTCTACAGAGCCTAGTTTAGCGTGAAAGAGTGATTTTCTGTATTTTTAAGCCAAACTGAGGTTGATTTTCATTTTGCGTCTTTCTCTCATGATGAAAATTAAATTATGTTTATTGAGATTAGTTTTTTTTTGTTTATTTTTAATGTTCTATTACTAATGTTAGGTTTATTGTTAATTCTTTGCATTGGCAAGAGAAAGTTGTTTGAGTGTTTCACACCAGATTTTTTTTATTTCGAACAGTTGTTTTTCTCTAATTTGCAATACTAAGAAAATGTTTGAATTTAGACTCCGTCCTTGAAAAATGTGAGTAAATAATTATAAAGTTTACTTAACAGAGTAGTTTATTCTAAAAAATCTGGTGTGAAACACTCACCCAACTTTCTCTTGCCAGTGCAAATAATTAATAATAAACCTAACATTAGTAATAAAACATTAGAAATAAACAAAAAACTAACCTCAAAAAATATAACCTAATTATGATTATATTTAATCATAAATGAATGACGCAAAATGAAAATCGATCTCAGTTTGGCTTAAAAATACGGAAAATCACTCTTTCACGCTAAACTAGGCTCTGTAGTGAAAAATGCTTTAAATAAAAGTTGTAGATCTTTTTATTTCCTATCAAATTTATTATATACATTTTTGTCGTAAAATGCATTCTAAGGCCGAAATCTTTAAAAAAAATCGATTTTTTCACATGTTTTCGTGAGAAAAAATCAGAAAATCGCTAATTACTGCTAAACTAAGCGTTATACAAAAAAATGTTTGAAATAAAAGTTGTAAAATTTTAAATTCTCTATAACTTTTATTATATAAATTTTTGCGCTAAATTGCATATTAAAGCCGTAATCTTAAAAAACTATATTTTTACGTGAAAACAGCCTCACCCAGAATTTCAGCAAACATGACGCCTACCCTATCTTGTAGAGAATAAAAAATTGAGTAAACCAGGCGATTTAAAAAAAATCGTAGGACCCGTTTTTGAGAAAATCGCAAAAAAGTGAAAAATTACACAAATAAACTACATTTCCGGTTGACCGATTTTGATGAAAATATTCGTGTCGGGTCCGGTAGTGGTATGTAACTCAAGTTTCAAGTTCGTACGATGTTCCATTCTTGAGATATTCTGTTCACACACACACACACACACACACACACAGACCAATCGCTAAAAACAGGGTTCAGGGGGTCTGAAAACGTATAGATCCGGTGAAAAATCGACATGAAAACAATACTTTCCTTCCTATATATTCATATAGGCAAGAGAAAGTAAAAAGATAATGGTAATGATTACATCTTGAGTAATAATCTGCTAAGTCATTATTATCTCATATTCGATCGCTGGTAAGGGTTTGGAAAACTTTCAAAATTTACCAAAATCATAAAAATGTTACACCCAACATAGTTCATGTCAAAGACTGTTGACCAAACTGCTGATGGAACTTTAAATTAACCCTTTATAGGGCAGTACTCTGCCCATAACAGACAGGTGGAGTGTCAAATTATTTACACTCAATCTGTTAATTGCAGGGCTAAAATAAATAGTTCTGTTTCTTATCACATGGTCAGCCAATTAAATGACTGAATCATTTAAGAACAGAAGAGGTAGAGGTGTAAAAGACACTAATCAGAGTTATCTCCTCTGAAAGTAATGAATTTCATTGTACAGCCAGACCCTGTGGTGAATGAAGTGAAGTTGTCATTTACAGAGTGGAAAATATGTGCTTTTCAGAGGGCTCGGCATGCTGATAAGTGTACTTTTCCACTCAGTGAGGAAGGCTATGGTAAACCACCTCATTCCTCGTTTTACTTAGTTTAACCTCTAGAGGTTCAAACCAGCCTTTCGGCTGTTGACCTAAACAACAACAGGGCAGTACTACGGGGGAAAATATATATGTTGTAAAATGTTAAATTTTGTTTTATAGGGACTTGAATAATGTATTTCTAGTGCCAGAACAGTAAGATATTTTTACTTTCTCTTGCCTATATGAATATATAGGAAGGAAAGTATTGTTTTCATGTCGATTTTTCGAAATCGAATTTTCACCGGATTTATACGTTTTCAGACCCCCTGAACCCAAAAAACATGTTTTTAGCGATTGGTCTGTGTGTGTGTGTGTTTGTGAACAGAATATCTCAAGAACGGAACATCGTACAAACTTGAAACTTGAAATTTAAGTTACATACCACTACCGGACCCGACACGAACATTTTCATCAAAATCGGTCAACCGGAAGTTGTAGTTTATTCGTATAATATTTCACTTTTTTGCGATTTTCTCAAAAACTAGTCCTACGATTTCTTTTAAAATCGCTTGGTGTACTCATTTTTTTATGCTCTACAAGACAGGGTAGGCGCCATGTTTGCTGAAATTCTGCGTGAGGCTGTTTTTACGTAAAAACATTTTCTTTTTAAGATTGCGGCTTTAATATGCATTTAGCGCAAAACGTTATATAATAAAAGTTGTAGAGAATGTAAATTTCTACAACTTTTATTTCAAACATTTTTTTGTATAACGCTTAGTTTAGCGGTAATTAGCGATTTTCTGTTTTTTTCTCACGAAAACGTGTGAAAAATCGATTTTTTTAAGATTTCGGCCTTAGAATGCATTTTACGACAAAAGTGTATATAATAAAATTTATAGGAAATTAAAAGATCTACAACTTTTATTTAAAGCATTTTTCTCTACAGAGTCTAGTTGAGCGTGAAAGATTGATTTTCCGTATTTTTAGGCCAAACTGAGTTTGATTTTCATTTTGCCTCTTTTACTCATGATTAAAATAAAGTTATATTTATTGAGGTTAGTTTTCTGTTTATTTCTAATTTTTTATTACTAATATTAGGTTTATTGTTAATTATTTATATTGGTAAGAGAAAGTTGTGTGAGTGTTCCGCACCAAATTTTTTTTTTTAATGTTAAGCCCTGGTAAGTATACTACCAAGGAACGTTTATTTAATGGGAATCACATAATGTTTAGTGGTAAGAATGCTTATTAAAACAACTTATAATCCTATATAACAGAAAAATTTGTAGAATAACTCTTATCTCAACGTTATATTAGCATGAATGCTTGATTTCCCGTCAAAAACTAGAGTTTTCTAAGCACTGTACAAAAAAGTAACAACAAAACAACACGGATGCGTACGCTGGTATGAATCCTTACCACATTCGTGTAACTCATGAAGCAAATGGTCGCTGCACACTAATTTCAAAATGTGGATAGCCTACTTACCAGAGAACATCTACAAAACCATAAAATGCCGACAGGGTTCAACTGCATAGCTTATTATTTTGCCCATAACAGACAGGTGGAGTGTCAAATTATTTACACTCAATCTGTTAGTTGCAGGGCTAAAATAAATAGTTCTGTTTCTTATCACATGGTCAGCCAAATAAATGACTGAATCATTTAAGAACAGAAGAGGTAGAGGTGTAAAAGATACTAATAACAGTTATCTTGTCTGAAAGTAATGGATTTCATTATACAGCCAGAAGACCCTGTGGTGAATGAAGTGAAAGTGTCATTTGCAGAGTGGAAAATATATGCTTTTCAGAGGGCCTGGCATGCTGAAAAGTATACTTTTCCACTCAGTGAGGAAGGCAATGGTAAACCACCTCACTCCTCGATTTACTTAGTAAAACCTCTACAGGTTCAAACCAGCCTTTTGGCTGATGACCTAAACAACACAACAACAGCTTATTATTAAATAAAATCGACCTTATTGCCAGTGGTAAATATACTTACCAAAGACTTATAAAGGGTTAATAAAAATTGTTGTTGTTGTTGTTGTTTAGGTCAACAGCCGAAAGGATGGTTTGAACCTCTAGAGGTTTTACTAAGTAAAACGAGGAGTGAGGTGGTTTACCATTGCCTTCCTCATTGAGTGGAAAAGTACGCTTATCAGTATGCCAGGCCCTCTGAAAAGCACATATTTTCCACCCTGTAAATGACACCTTCACTTCATTCACCACAGGGTCTGGCTGTATAATGAAATTAATTACTTTCAGAGGAGATAACTCTGATTAGTGTCTTTTACCCCTTCTACCTCTTCTGTTCTTAAATGATTCAGTCATTCAATTGGCTGACCATGTGATAAGAAACAGAACTATTTATTTTAGCCCTGCAACGAACAGATTGAGTGTAAATAATTTGACACTCCACCTGTCTGTTATGGGCGGTAATAAAAATTACTCAAATAAATCAATACATAAATTTTAAAACAATTTTATTGTATTTTTTTTTAAATTTTATTGTGACGCCTCTATTGTATATAAATTTAAATTGGGATCACTAAAAAATAAAATGAATTCTTTTGGGATAGATCTTGGTCTTCCTGACCTTCTATATGTGGCATGATGTGGCCTCGGTTTTAAAGGCCCAAAGCCGTTAGGTCTTGGATCGGGATCTAACCACACTGGTTTGCCTATTTTGTGATCATTTAAATCTGACCCAAAATCAATGTTTGTTATGTCAATTGTAAATATTAAGTTTGATACTAAAAAGTATAATCCTCCTAATTTGTTAATATTCTCCTTGTAAATTCTTTCTAACGCTAAATCTTTCACATTTTCAACATAATTTTCTACTTCTAGTTTAAAGAACTGTAAAGGGAGGCATAACACTTTACCATTAGCATTATTAACACTATTACCAACTGTTCCAGTCATTAGTCTTGGTGACACGTCTTTTTTTGTCCGATATAATCCTACGGATTTCTTTTCGTTATCTTTTTTCTTCTTTCGTTTATTGTCATTTCTATATACACCATATATTTTTTGAATTAATTTTGAGTGCATTTCTTTCGAATGAATCTTTGAAGAATTCTTTTCATTTTGTTTCACATGTGAGTTTACATTGTATGAATTTTCTATTTGTTGTATTTTCGGAGATTTTTGCTTTTTTTTACATTTTCTTTTCTTATTTTTGTGTTCCTGTTTTTCTGGTTTTTGCATTATTTTATCTTTATAAGTAGATTCTTTTATCATTGGTTCATCTCTTTCTGGTATTTCTCTCATCATCCATGAATTATTCTTTTTACTTTTTTGATAACATATTTGAAATGAATGTATGTTTATATTGCGTTCATTTGATTCTTGTAAGAATGATATGTTTTGTTGAAATTTTTCTCGTAGATTATTATCTTTTTTGTAACACTTACTACTGTAGCTAGTTTGATTAATTGTTTTTTTATGAAATAATTTTTCTTTGATAATATTGATCTCACTCATTTGTTTATCTACGCTATTTTTAGTTTTGTGATGTGTCTTATGTGTATATTTAAAAAGCGATTCTTTTAAACAATCTTTATCTTTACAATTGCAATAACTTTTGTGTAATATATTCTTAGCTTCTAATAATTTTTCTGTTTGCATCTTTTTATCATCGATTGTATTTGTATCTCGTTGCGGTTTTTCTTGTGGCAAACTTATCGATATGTTTTCATTTTGGAATTTTATTTTATTCATGTGTGCAAATGTAATACCTCTCTTTTCACTCTTTATTGTTTCCAACATTAAACTATGATTCATTTTCAATTGAGCATATAACCTCTGTATATTACCCACTGGATTTGTAGTTCTGTAAAATTTTGATCGCATAAGTTGTCGTAAAGCATCTTTATTTACTTTTTGATTTTTCAGTTTCTCATGTTTCCTTATATTAAAACTTTTATTAGTTAACAGTTTGTCTTCAATGGTTACTACCTTATCGTAATTTGGTACCTCCATTTTTACCCGTCGTCGTACATTTTTCTTTTTTAAGTCTCCTAATTGTTTTAAATTATTTTCTATTGACTGAGTCAAATCTTTCTTTATTAATAATGGTTGTATCTCCATTATGTTTATAACTTTATTTTCAATGAAAAAGAAATATGCTTTTAACTTGTAATTTTTACCATTTGTTTCATTTGTATTATTTTCATTGTCTTCTGTGTATCTGTCTGAAATATTGTTTTCTTGTTCAGCACATTTGTTTGAAATATGATTAATTTTTTGTTTAGCATATTTGTTTAAAAGATGATTAATTTCTTGTTCAGCACTTTTGTTTGAAATTTCATTAATTTCTTGTTCAGAACTTTTGTTTAAAATTTCACTAATTTCTTGTTCAGCACAATTGTTTGAAATATTATTATCAGTTTCTTGTTTAAGAATAATTGACTGTTTATTTTTATTGCAGTGTGTGTATATTTCAATGCTTTGAGTTAACCTGTGAACACTTGCTCGCCACCGTTCCTCAAACTGTATTAATTCTTTTTGAAACTTATTAAATATTTCCCGTCTCATTAAATGTGACACCACTGTATTTGTTAATTTATTTGTTTCCTTTTCTAACATTGTTTATCAGTTATAACTGTGTTCTTAACCTCACATTAAAATGATTACTTTAGGATTAATAATACTAGTTTTATTTTTACATTGATATTATTGTTTTAAAATATAATATATTAAATACATTTAAATATATAAATATTTTTTTAACGTATCACTAAAATATAAAAATATAAAGAGATATATGAATTACTATCTATAAAAAATAAACAAAAACTTAAAATAGTCGCATGTTGCTAAGGCAACAGGTGTGTTTTGAAGTTTTACTAAAATTTATAAATATTGTATCCCACCTGTTTCACCATCGCAAAAACAGCTGTTCATTATTATTATTATTGCTTTTATAATGTATTCTTTCATTTATCAGTTATTTTAATAATATAGTACATCTTAAGATTAAATCTTGTGACAAAATATTTTAGGAATTGCATAATGTATTCCTTATTCTAGTTGATTTTTCATTGAGATTATCAATATACTAGCGTGCCCCATGCAGCTTCGCACGCGAAACATGTGTAATAAATTTTTTTTAATGAATATGTAACTGAAATTGTGTAGCTGCTAGATCGACTGTATACTCACGCACACACACACACACACATATTCAACGTTTTGATAAATTCCATCATGTTTGTCCCTCACTAGTTTTTATACGTATGCACTGTCTTCAACAATAGAACACACCCACACAAAAACGACGTTTTGATAATTTCCCTCACGTACTTTCATCAAACCTCTTCATCTACTTCAACAGCAATATGTATTCACATGTAAACACACACATACATATTTATGAAAATCTTCTTTTTTAGGGCCCTTACAGTTATCATTTTTTTAAATTTAAAAATTTTTGCTGTGAATATAAAAACGCTGTCAAAATTTCATGAAAATCTGTTCAGTACTTTTGGAAATTAGCCTGCTGCACAAAAAAAACACACTTTGTCTTTATATTAGTATAGATTATTCAGAGTCTGTCAGGTAGTTGCTTAAAATTTAATTCAAAACGTGTTTTTTAAATGTGTTTATGCTACAATTTTTATTTGTTAGTTTGTAATTTAAATCATGAACTTATGTAACTATGCCAATTTTAAATTTGTTTTGTTAAATTCATAATCCAATAATTGTGTAGGAGTGACTTTCAACCTCATTTGTAAACAAATTCTTGTAATGCTTCCTGCTGACCATTTAATTTATAAATTGCAAAATAAATTAAATTTATTTTTTACTCATTTACGATTCCCTTTTAGTTTTCTTTTTAAAAAACATACGTTTCAGTGGTACCACCTTCTTCAGAGTATGTTTAAATTTAAATATTTAATGGTAGTTCCCACTCGGTCATCTTAAATAAACTGGCTTAAATTTATTAATATTTTAT
The DNA here is from genome assembly GCA_035578175.1 of Catonia carolina. Taxonomy (NCBI): domain Eukaryota; kingdom Metazoa; phylum Arthropoda; class Insecta; order Hemiptera; family Achilidae; genus Catonia; species Catonia carolina. Next base: position 15,020,238 of record JAQMRL010000010.1, read on the forward strand.
ATCCATTTGTATTTATTGCTATAGGTGGCAGCAGCTTCTCTAATCAAAGTATCATTTTTGAATTTTATTTGTTCATTGGTTATATTATCACTGTTTAAATTTACATGAACATATAATATTTGAAATATTTTTTTTTGTATTTTACGTTTATTACCGTATGTTCATTTTTTCCAGTATATAAATCCTGTTATATTTTTATTTTCCCAAAATTGTAGCCAACCGCATTGGCGTAGTTGGTAACGTGCTCACCTCTCATCATGCGGTCTTGGGTTCGAATCCCATTCAGGCTCAGCATATTTTCATACGTTACAAAAAAATAATTTCATCCTTCATCGTCTGCATTAGCAGTAATTGAAGAACAGTCGGACGTTAAACAAAAAAAAATCCCAAAATTGTGTCCTGTACAATTATTGAAGTTATTTCAATTACTATAGTGTGTTGTATAGACACATTCCATGATAAAGTACCAACTATTTTATTAAATTCAGATTTCTTAAAATGTCTAGCTGTGATCATAACATCCACAATTTTTACTTCAAGAAATTTGTAGAATGCAACAGAATTGCATAAATTTTGTAACAATTGTGTAATTAGAATGAAATTGGCACTGTTTTGTGGCAAAGATGATTGGTATGTTTTTGTATTTCATTCTATTAGTAAGTGGTGTAGTAAACATTGGTATTAAACATTTGGTTATACCAGTTTTATGACTTTGCCAGTTGACCAACTAGCTGTCACGTCAGAAATACTCACTAGGTTCTTCATTTAAAAAATGTGATAGAAATTAAAGTACAGTAGAACTTCAATAGTTCGACACTTTGTGGACTTAAAGGTTGTCAAAGTATCGAAATGTCAAACTATCCAGAGCAAATGGCGTATTGTAAATAGGAAGCATTAAAAACACTATTTTAGTACGAAGTTTACACAATTTCCAATTGTATGAACAAACTAATGTGCCCTTCAGTACAATACTGTACTCAAGGACAACGGAAAATTTAGGGGGATAAGGAAAACATGGAAGGGTCTGACCTGCCTGCCGGATCACTGCTTACACATCATGTCGCCTTGCCTCGCTGTGTCGAAGTACACCGTGTCAAAGAATTTAAGGTTTACTGTACTAAAAACAGTGATTATGGTCAAACTATTTTTGATTACAAATAATAATTCCTTCATGATTAATAATAAGGCAGAAAATTTATACTACAGAATTACATTATTTTTAAGTAGATTTTTTACCTTTAAGATTTATGAATAATGTTTTGTTGCAGACTTGGAGATAGAACTGAAGGGCTTCATCGATAAGGAAACTATAGAATATTATGATGATTTGGCAGAAAATGATATTAATAATGCCTTGAATGGTACAACTGACGTTGAAGATGTGATTAAAATATGGGAAAAGAGTTTCAAAGATGTAAGCAGTTTAAAAGTAGATATTTTTAATTCATCCTGCTGCTTGTTGTTAATTCAATTATATAATATTCTAAATTTCTTTACTTACCTTTAATAGATTTTGTCTTGATTTTCCTTGTTGTTGTTAAGGTCATCAGCCAAAAGACTGATTTGAACCTGTAGAGGCTTTACTAAGTAAAACAAGGAGTGAAGTGGTTTACCTTTGCCTTCCTCACTGAGTGAAAAATTACACTTATCAGCATGCCAGGCCCTCTGAAAAGCACATATTTTCCACTCTGCAAATGACACCTTCACTTCATTCATCACAGGGTCTGGCTGTATAATGAAATTCATTACTTTCAGAGGAGATAATTCTGATTAGTGTCTTTTACACCTCTACCTCTTCTGTTCTTAAATGATTCAGTCATTTAATTGGCTGACCATGTGATAAGAAACAGAACTATTTATTTTAGCCCTGCAACGGACAGATTGACATTGACGGACAGATTTTCCTTATCAGTGCAATTGGCTTCTACACCTTGGTCCCGAGTTTGATTCCCAATCAGGACAAAAAAATGCCTTGCTTTTCATTTATTTATGATTTAATTTGAAAAGTGCATGTTATGGTTGAACTAACATCATCAGAGTGTATAAATTAACAAAAGTTAAAACTAATTTATTAAAATTTTCAATGGAAGTAGTTTCTTCAGTCATCTGCTGAAAATCTGGTTTAAACCTCTAGAGGCTTTACTAAGTAAAACAAGGAGTGAGGTGGTTTACCATTACCTTCTCACCGAGTGGAAAAGTATGCTTATCAGCATGCCAGGTCATCTGAAAAGCATTTACTTTCCACCCTGCAAAAATGACACCTTCACTTCATTCACCGCAGGATGTGGCTGTATAATGATGAAAGTCATTACTTTCAGAGGAGACAACTCTGACTAGTATATTTTACACATCTGCCTCTTCTGTTCTGAAATGGTTCAGTCTTATAATTAGCTGACCATGTGATAAGAAGCAGATGTATTATTTTTAGCCTTGGAACTTGCAGATCAAGGGCAAATAATTTAACACTCCATATTGTTATCCTGTATAAATATTTTAAATTATTTTACCAACCTTTTCAGCTGTCTCATGACGTGTCTGCCTATTACAAAAATGTAATTCTCAATTGTTGTAGTTTCCAGTGCTCTGTAATCCATAATAATAAATATATTTAAATGTTGGTTGGTTGTGACAAAAAAATTATCATCTATAATAGCCTTTATCTTTTCCACTGACAGCTTGTGATATTTATAAACTTTAAAACCATTAACATTAAAAATGTATTTATTCTTTCCAGAACACTGTTGAATTTGGTGAAAAAGTTGGTACAAATGATGCAGAACTTTTTTCTGCAGTTTACCATAAATTAGTTCATTCACCAGCCTTGGAAACATTACTGCAGGTCGAACACACTTATGCGTTGGCAGTTTCTGATATTACACAAGAGCGTGATTTACAAGTTTCTTCACTTACTGCCAAGTAAGTATGTTATTAGCTTGTCTTACTTTAGTATTAAGAATTATAAATTTGTGTCCAGCTGCCTCTGCAATGTAGTAGTAAGCATACTTACATACAAAGCAGAAGGTCCCAAGTTTGATTCTTAGCGAGAGTCGGGAAAATTTATTACTAGTCAAAACCCACCTTTCCAGCTGTATAATGTACCATAAATCAGATTATGACCAATCTGTTGATGCAACTTAAATAAACAAAAAAAAAATTACATTCAGAAATTAATGTTCAGATGTATAAAATTTTTCAAATGTATAAAATATTCAAATGAACCCTATCGAATATAGAATAAATTACAACAAGAAACAATAAAACATAAAATAATGTGAGTCTACTGGTGATGATTTGTCATTCCTGCAAATATGTTGAATTACTATGTACATTACTATATTTGACTTTTATACGGATTTGAATACTAGACAGTGGTTACCGGTGTACTTTGATGGTTGGGGTTCAATTAACCATACTCTCTCAGGAATGGTTGACCTGGGTCTGTACACCTCATTTACATGTCATACACATCATCCTCATCTCATTGGGTCATGGGGTTGCTTATTGTTCTCAATTGAACAGATTGCAACGTACACAAATTAGGGATAATAAAAAATAACTATATACAGTTTACAGTACGAGGGGGTACCCAAAAGTAACCGGAATAGCTCTGCTGTGGGTGGAGCTTGTGCAGTACAAATTCCCGCCATTAGGCTGCTTGTAGCGCTACTCATTGCCAGTTCAATGCCATTTTGTTCGTTGAACTAGCTTGTTCTGTTCTCGTGCAGTGATTGTTCTCGCTAGTGCTGTTTTGTGCTCGTGTCGTTTTTCATGATGGCAAGTTTTAATGAACAACGTGCGGCTGTTAAATTTTGCTTCTTGCTTGGTAAATACGCCGCGGAAACAGTTGTAATGTTGAACACAGCTTACAAAGACGACGCTATTGGAAAAACCCAAGTGTACGAGTGGTTTTTGCACTTTAAAAATGGCGACATGTCGATTGAGAACAAACCTCGTTCTGGACGACCGTCGACTTCCCGAACAGACGAAAATGTTGTGAAAGTGAAAGAAATTGTACGAACAGACCGACGACAGACCATTTACCAAATATCACAGGTTAGTGGGTTATCTTGGAGCTCAGTCCAACGCATTTTAACAGAAGACTTGACAATGAAAAGAGTCGCTGCCAAGTTTGTGCCTCGGGTTCTGACAGACACTCAAAAGGAACGTCGAATTGAAACGTGTAGTGATTTGAAACTGATCCAGATTTCATGTCAAAGATCATTACGGGTGACGAGTCTTGGTGCTATGGGTACGACCCAGAAACCAAACAACAATCCAGTCAATGGAAGACTTCATTATCACCCCGACCAAAAAAAAGTCGTCAAGTCAGATCGAACATCAAAACAATGCTGATTTGTTTTTTTGATGTGAGGGGAATTGTCCATTCAGAGTTCGTTCCACCAGGCCAGACGGTAAATCAAGCTTTTTATCTTGAAGTGTTAAGAAGACTACAAAACAGCATTCGTCGTAAAAGACCTAATTTGTGGCAGACAGGGGACTGGTTTTTCCACCACGACAACGCGCCTGCACACACGGCAATCTCGGTTACCCAGTTTTTGGCGAAAAACGGCATGGTTTTGCTACCACACGCACCGTACTCACCCGATCTGGCTCCGTGTGATTTTTTCTTGTTCCCACGCATGAAAAGGGGCATGAAAGGTCTCCGATTTAACAACGTTGATGATGTCAAGAAAAAAACGACGGATGAGCTGGCAGCCATCACTGAAGAGGAGTACAAAAAATGTTTTGAACAGTGGAAGCACCAGTGGGACAAATGTATTAGTTGTAATGGAGAGTATTTTGAAGGGGATAAGGTTCTTTTGTAAAAAAATTAAAAATAAATAGTTTTAAAAAATAATTCCGGTTTCTTTTGGGTACCCCCTCATATAAATGAAATTTATCTCCTTACCTTTGGTTGCTTTTAAGTTTAAAAAAACTTACAAACGTTTCGGTGGTACTACCTTCTTCAGAAACATATTATTATAATTGAAAATTAAAATTTAGAACGGTGTTCCCATTCAGTCATTTAAATTAGAACTCTTTTTAATCTTAATGACTGAATAGAAACACCGTTCTAAATTTTTATTCTTCATAATATTGCTCTGAAGAAGGTGGTACCACTGAAACGAGCGTAAGTTTTTTAAACTTAAAAAGCATTCAAAGGTAAGATGATAAATTTTGTTTATGCTTTAATTTAAATTAATGGTTGGCAGGATGCGTTTCAAAAACTTATTTATGAACTATATACAGTGATGAAAATCAAATGTTTGATATGGACCGTCATAGTTCTGTGATACCTTGGACGTGTTGAAACTTGCCATTGTTGCCTGTTCACATAAATATCAAAGTGACTTGTATGTTTTCTCTTTGAAGCTACTTTGTAACATTTTAGGAACGAGCCTTGAGATATACAGGGTGGCGTAAAAGTCACTGCACAGTTGGTTAAAAGAAAAAATTTAAAATACAAGAAGATGTAGTGCAATAGTTTTAGCCCGTGATGTTGGTATTACAAAATGCTGATAATTATGCCGCGTCAAGTTGGCAATACGCCTTGTCAAGGACAAACACAACAATAGATCCAGTGAGTTCTTGAAAGCGTACTTTCAACACGATGGTGCTCCACCACATTATGCCACTGAAATCCGTGATTATTTAAACGAAACTTTCCGAAGACAAATTATTATTGGACAAAGGGCAGATATTGACATGCCTCCACGTTCACCAGATATCACGCCCATGGATTTTTTCGTATGGGGTGTCGTCAAGGGCTCTGTTTATTCTAGAAAGCCTCAGACCATCGACGAAATGAAAGACTACATACACGAGGCATTTGAAGATTTGGACAGTAATACCAGACTATGCCATAGAGTGTGTAACAGTGTTCGAGAGAGACTTGAAAGATGTATTACTGAAGACGGAAAACAATTTGAACATAAAAAATAATTGTAAGTTGTAAATTGTAAGTTTTTTGTAATAAAAAATAAATTCAGTCTTTGTTTACTGTAGTGTGCAGTGACTTTTGCGCCACCCTGTATATGACAGGGTATAAATTTTCAAATATTTTCATGTGAAGGAATGATTTATGTATAATGTTAATAGTTGAATATGCTTATTAATTTTGCAGGCAGTCGGAGGAAATGTGTAGAGCAGTAGACGGTGTGAATGTAACCAGTACTGAAGCAGAAATCAATGAACTTGCTGGGAGACATTTGGAACAACAAAGTTTAGTACATGCTCAATGGGATAGTCAAGTTGATGCTATTAAAGAGGCACAAAGACGGCATTATCGTGATTGGGTTATGGATAGGCAGACCAGTAATACTACACCAGTGTTAGTATAAATGTTACTGTTATTTTTAAACATATATGTTTATAAAAAGTAATTCTCTTACTTATTATTAGAATTACTGCTCAAGAATCATTTACCAATTACATTTCCAACTGTCAAAACATCAAAAAATGAGAAATATAACTGATTTCCTTAGTTTTTACTCAAGGTAATAATCCCTAATTCATTCTAAATAAATATAATTTAAACAAAAGTTAATAAATAATATATGATATGCCAATGACACAATCATATTTGCAGATAACTTGGAGTCACTGCAACTCCTTATGAACAGCATTACATCATGTAGTGAGAAATATGTTGATCTCGATAGTAATATAAAAAGATCAAAGTGATGGTTATTAATAAATTTGATCAACCGAATTGTAGTCTTACGATAAATAATAACAATATTGAACGTATCAGCATATATAAGTATTTGGGAACGACATTGAATAATAGATGGGATCATTCTCAGGAGATTCGAATATGCATTGAAACAGCTCGTTGGACAGTTCTGAATATTAAAAAAAATTGACTATTGTGATGCTATGTTTCCTTGGTTCTGTTTTATGGTGTAGAGTCTTGGACACTTAATGACTTAATGAGTAAAAGACTCGAACATTTGAAATGTGGTTTTACAAAAGGATGTTGAGAGTCTCCTGGGTGGATTGCGTCTCTAATGAGGAGAACTGATGCGCACGCATAAATCAAAAGAAGTCATGAACACGATAAAGATTTTATTTTATTTTTTTTTTTGTTTAACGTCCGACTGTTCTGCAATTACTGCTAATGCAGACGTGAAGGATGAAATGATTTTTTGTAACGTATGAAAATATGCCGTGCCTGAATGGGATTCGAACCCAAGACCGCATAATGAGAGGCGAGCACGTTACCAACTGCGCCAATGCGGCCGGCACAATAAAGATTTGGAACATAAAATGCGTAATGAGAAAATATATGAGTTACTGCAGTCTATAGTGCAAGGATAAAGATTTGGGACATAAAATGCGTAATGAGAAAATATATGAGTTACTGCAGTCTATAGTACAAGGAACGAGGAATACGAGGAAGGGGGGAGGTGAGAAGACATATTATTTCCTGGTTAAAAAGTCTGAGAGTATGGTATTCAAAAACAACAGCTTATTTGAGCAGCAGTGGATGATATTCAGATTGTTAATATGGTGGCCAACATCCAGAACGGATAGGAACCTAAAGAAAAAGAAGAAACATAGGCTATATGTAAAATATGTAGGCCCTAATATTATTAAATAAAATAATTAATTAACTTTGTGTTAATACCACGTGGGCTGAACACTATTTACAAAACATAGAAGGAACTCTGCTCAAAAATGTAAAAACACTATAGCCTCACCCCTGTGTGAATACAGGAGAACTTATCATCATCAAGATCCTTGGCACATCACAGTAGAACTCCGTAAGGGTTGCAGTTTTCTTTATGATTTGTATTGAGGTGTGTATACTGTATTATGGAAAATTACGCATATCTCCAGTATTTTTATATCTTTTTATTTCTTCAGTTGATTTGCTTGTTGCATTCGTGAAGATGAGGGCTCTAATATATTATGTCTTCTCTGTGCTACTGAATGGTGTAGAGTCCTGGACCTTTGATTAAGCCATCACAAGGAAACTGGAGGCATTTGGGATGTGGCTGTATAGATGAATATTAAGGGTTCCACAGACTGCTCGGATGACAAAAGTAGAGGTTTTCAGGAGAATAAAGAAAGATGTGGAAATCATTTGCAATAGGACACATCCTGCAGAATGATTCACGATATTTGTTACTACAAGCCATTCTGCAGGCAAAAATATATGGAAAAAGAGGATCTGGCAGAATAAAGGGGTTGTGGTTTCAAAATCTAAAAAACTTTGTTTGGACAAAGCTCAGAAGAGCTATTTCGTAGTGCCAACAAAGTGAAAATTGCTATGATGGTTCCAACTTTCGAAACTGATTGGTACCTGAAAAAGATGAATGCAATAAATAAATATTTTTGCATTATCCCTCGTTGCGTTGTTAAATTAATTCATTAACTGTTTACCATGGAGTGCTCTTTTAATCGGTAACTTGTTACTAATGCCAAATGTACCAGGTAGTTTTGCTGTTCACTCTGTATCTGAGTGTGTCTGGTCCAAAGTATCAACCTTCTATGACTTCTCCATTACTAATTGTTTGTGTTCTAGTATTTTAAAATTTTACTTTGCGTTATTTCTATTCACGTTTTATTCTGTTAATATTCTAGGAGTTCACCTTTAAGCACTTTGGCTTCACAAACCTTCTTAGATCATTTAGAAGCACCAGTTGACTCAAGTGGGCCAATGTTACAGGAGAGCTTTACAATACATCTTGGATCTCAAATGAAACAAATGCATAACATTAGGATATTATCAGCTGATGTTTTAGATTTCTGTCGTTTAAAACCTACATTAAAGTAAGTGACATATTTGAATCTGTGTTTATTCAGTTAGTAAAATGAAGATTTTTATTCTATTTTCTCCATTTTTAACTTGATCGTTATTTTAGATCATAGCGAAAATTTACCACAGCTCTAAAACGTTTTTAATCTTGTTATTTTATTATTATTAAAATTTCTTCAATGAGCCTCCCAATGAACTCAGTACATAGGTAATTTTTAATTTAATTTTATTATAAAATTTATTTTGTTAAATATAATATAATTAAAATATATTATATTTACTTTGTATAGCAATTTTTATACAAGAAAATAAAGTTTCTTATAGTTTATAAGTAAATAACAGAATTATTTTGCTTAAAAAATAATTATATGTTTTCTGTAATAGACATAAAAAATTGGTTGGATAGACAAAGCTGATATGGTTTGATAATATCAGTAGGATGGAGGAGGAAGACTGCCGAAAAGGATGCTGTACTTAGAGATTGGGGACTAAAAGATCAAAGTGTAGAAGGGAATGTGTTAGCTATGAATGAATTGGGAAAAAGTTTCGGTGTCAAAAGAGTAATGTGAAAGAGATGGTTTAGTGATAAAGAGAGGTGGAGAAGAGTTGTGTTGAGCCTAATCCAAGGAAACTTGGTAGAAAAAGAAGATTATGCTAATAAAACATTAAAAAAGTCTCTATACTGGTTTGATGTAGTTCTCCGAGCTGTTCTATCGTGCACAAGTCGTTTAATATCTACATACCTGAAACACCTTATATCTTTTGTAATTTGCTTTAAATATTATAACCTTTGCCTCCCCTTACAATTCACTCTCTCAATATTACCCTCCATTATTGATAGAGCAATAACTAGATGTCTTAAGATATACCGCAGTAGCTTATCCCTCCTTCTTGTAAGAAGTTTCGCCATACTTCTTATTTCATCCATTCATCTAACAACGTCTAAATTAATTATTTCATCCACCCGACTAATCTTTAACATTTTCCTATAACACTACATTTCAAAAGCTTCTATCCTCTTCCTTTATGCAGCCCCTATAACTCACATTTCACACCTATATAATGCTACTCTCCAAACATAGTATTTTAAGAAATTTTTCCTAACCTGTATATGCAATGTGAATTATGATTCATTATGTTTGTGCATTTTATTTAAATTATATAATCAGGACAAATTTTATTTTCCAGTTCTGGTGATCCACAACCTCAAAGGCTGCAGACAGCTCTTGGACTTTACTCAAATGATCTGTGTGGTCTTGTCCTTCTAACAGATACACATATTGGAAGCCATACTGGTTTGTTAAAAGGTAATACTTATAGCTCTGGTAGTTAATTGAACATTTATACAGTGTGTAAATTTGATATACTGTAGAGGATTAAATGGTCACATGTTAAAATGTATGTTTTTTCTTGTAAACATTTAAATGTATATTTTTTTTCTTTCTCTTGCCTATATGAATATATATAGAAAGGAAAGTATTGTTTCATGTTGATTTTTCGAAATTGAGTTTTCACCGGATCTTCACATTTTCAGACCCCCTGAACCCAAAAAACATGTTTCTTAGCAATATAGGAAATTAAAAGATCTACAACTTTTATTTAGAGCATTTTTCTCTACAGAGCCTAGTTTAGCGTGAAAGAGTGATTTTCGGTATTTTTAAGCCAAACTGAGGTTGATGTTCATTTTACGTCTTTCGCTCAAGATTAAAATTAGGTTATGTTTATTGTGGTTAAATTTTTTGTTCATTTTTAATGTTTTATTACTAATGTTAGGTTGTATTGTTAATTATTTGCATTGGCAAGAGAAAGTTGTGTGAGTGTTTCACACCAGATTTTTGTAAATGTTTTTACTATTTTTAACCATATTTATTGTAGTCGGTTTATACATACCTATTGTAGTGTGTTGTTGTTGTTTATGTCATCAGCCAAAAGACTGATTTGAACCTGTAGAGGTTTTACTTAGTAAAATGAGGAGTGAGGTGGTTTACCATGCCTTCCTCACTAAGTGGAAAAGTACGCTTATCAACATGCCGAGCTCTCTGAAAAGCACATATTTTCCACTCTGCAAATGACACCTTCACTTCATTCACCACAGGGTCTGACTGTATAATGAAATTCATTACTTTCAGAGAAGATAACTCTGATTAGCGTCTTTTACACCTGTACCTCTTCTGTTCTTAATTGATTCAGTCATTTAATTGGCTGACCATATGATAAGAAACAGAACTATTTATTTTAACCTACTGAAATATACACCCCAATAGGAGCACTTAAGTCATTCTATGTCCATTAGGTCTTTGAGAGGTATGGAGTCAGCATGATGGTGCTTCTTTCACTCCCATATCTGCTTCATATTTTTCAATCTGGTGGCCCTCAGTTTCTATGTTATGATGATGTTGGGATGTTTTTTTTTCTTGAAAGGGAGTTGGATTAGTCTGTTTTCTTTGTAGTCTCTCTTCTTCTTGTTAAGTCAGACTTTATTTTGTGGATCCATTTCTTTTGAGTCATGTTCTTGAGTTAGTAGTTTAATAGCTGTTTGAGTGAGTCTTGTGTTAGGTAGTCTGCAGAGGTGACTGTAAAAGGAGACTCCTCTTTCTCATTGTGTCGATTATCAATTCATTTTCCTTTTAGAATATGTTGTTAAGTATTATCCACCATTTGCCATGAACTTGGTGTTTAAGATTAATGGCTGTTCTTAAAATTCCTATGTCAATTTTTGGAATTTATCAGTAGTTGATTGAGTGTTCAGTTTGAAGATAATTTGGCCTTACGGGTTTGTTCTATACATATATTATAATATTTATTAATATATAGTATTTATAATTAATAAATTTAAAATATTTTATGCGGGTTCGAAGCTACAGTGTTTTATAAATTATTATGGTATTTTAAATTAAAATAGAGTTTAAAAAATTATATTACTCATTGGTTTTTAACAATTATTAATCTTCTTCTTCTGCCTTTCAAGGATTAGGCACCTCTGCCTGTTCCGAACCTCTCAAATCTACCCATCTCATTCTCGGGCGTTCTCATTCTCTCCTGCCCTCCAGCTTATAGCCCAGTGTCTGCTTAGGTATCCTATTCTCCCTCATTCTGTTCACATGGTCTAACTACTGCTTTCTGTTCTGAGATACCTTGTTGTTTATGGAGAAGATGTTGAGTTCTTTCTATATTTCGGTATTCCTGTAACGATCTTCTCTACTACACGCATACGTATGTAGAAGAAATTTCATTTCAGATGCTTGCAATCTATTCTCCTCTCGCTTTGGTAGCACCCAAGTTTCACTGCCATAGGGTAGGGTTGGTATTGCTAATGTCATATAAAACCTCACCCTCGTGTTTTTTCTGGTGCTATTTTTTAAGGTGCGGTGGATAGTTTTGCATATTTGCTGAAATTGGTGCATCTTATTGTAAGAATTTTTATCCAGTTTGTATATAATGTTGCAACCTAGATACTGAAAGTGGGATATCTGTTCCAAAATATAATTATTTATAACAATTTCGTTTCTGGCTGAATGCCATTACCTTTGTCTTCTTCATTGAAACTGTCAACTTATATAATATAAGTTGACAATTATTAATTAAATATTAATTATTATTGTCCACTGGGATATATCATTAGGTTTGTGGAGACTTTAGACTCCAATGCATCATGTTGATTATAACTAATGATTTAGTAATAATTCATTATAGAAAGTTTAGAAAGCAATAGACTCACAGTAGTGAACCCTGAGTGATGACACTGTTAATAGTGGTAGTGGGGGGGGGGGGATAAATGGATGGATGGTAATGTTCCTAGCAAGTAGTTTTGAGGTAAAGGGAACCTCCCATTCTTTGGCATTGGTATTGTTTTTCCATTTGGGAATTTATGTATGAACAGTATTTTTAAATACTTTCTTTGCTGTATGTGTTCATTAATTTGTATGTTCTAAATCAAACATACATGTAGTTATATAAGTATCAGAAATACTTGTTTGAATTACAGCAATAATCTTATTTAGGTTCTCTTTCTAGAATTTGTAGATATATGTGAAAGCAGTACAGAATTTCATTTTCCATCAGTAACCGAACAGCTTGAAACTGTAAAAGATACAATCAAAGAAGCTGTCGATTGGAGAAAGAATCATCATCCACAAGATTGTCCGAATCAGTTATTAAATCTCACTACTTCTGAACAACAGGTTAGTTTATTTATTTTTCATTTTTCTTATGAATTGTTTTATTCAGATTAAAATTTTCTTCCAAGCATTCTTGAGTTAAGTCACATGTTGATGTACTTAAAAAAGAATGATCTTCTTTATACGGTGTTCATAAAATAATAGTGAAGTGAAATATGTAATTACGTACAATATGTTTTCATGACTGATAGAATAGATCCCAAATGTTTGGCATACATGTCAAACTTCTCCATAAATGTTTTATGAACTATTTCTGAAAACCATCTTTTTAGAGCTGTTTTGGAAAAATCCGATTGTTTGTATTCTGGATCGTTAAACTGTTTTATTTTTAGAATAATTTTTGAAACTAGTTTTTCCAAAAGTAAGAAATATTAAATAAGAAAGTAGAATCAAATTATATTAAATTCATGTTGAAGGATTGCGCATTGTCAGACATTTTCTGCAAATCACAAAATTTATAGAACTGATGATATATTTTACAGTTTAAACATATCTGACTGAAATTTGTACTTTATAACACACACACACACACACACACACACACACACACACACACACACACACACACACGCACACACACACACAAGTATATGTAAACACATAACCCTAGGTCCGTTCGGAATCTGGGGATGATGAATAATAAACAGGCTAACTTTAAATTTATTACAAGTAAATAAGTTTTCACAGTATATACTTGTTTTCAGACTCCCTGAACCCAAAAAACATGTTTTTAGCGATTGGTCTGTGTGTGTGAACAGAATATATCAAGAACAGAATATCGTACAAAGTTGAAACTTGAAACTTATGTTAAATACCACTAGAGGACCCAACACGTACATTTTCATCAAAGTTTGTCACCCAGAAGTAGTAGTTAATTCGTGTCATTTTTCACTTTTTTGCGATTTTCTCAAAAACGGCTCCTACAATTTTTTTAAAAATCGCCTCATTTACTACATTTTGTGTGCTCTACAAGGTAGGGGTAGGTGCCGTGTCTGCTGAAATTCTTGGGGAGGCTGTTCTCTCATAGAAAAAAATGTTTTTTTTTAAGATTGCATCTTAATATGCATTTCAGCGCAAAAGTGTATTATAATAAAAGTTGTAGACAATTTAAATACCTGCAACTTTTATTTCGAATGTTTTTTTGTATAACGCTTAGTTTAGCGGTATTTTGTGGTATTCTGTTCCTTTTTTTCATGAAAATATGTAAAATATGGATTTTTTAAGATTTCGGCCTTAGTATGCATTTTACGACAAAAGTGAATACAATAAAATTTATCAAAAATTAAAAGATCTACAACTTATATTTTGAGCATTTTTCTCTACAGAGCCTAGTTTAGTGTGAAAGAGTGATTTTCCGAATTATTAACCAAAACAGAGGTCCATTTTCATTTTGCATCATTCATTCATGATTAAAATAAGGTTATGTTTTGTGAGGTTAGTTTTTTGTTTATTTCTAATGTTTTATTACTTATACTAGGTTATATTGTACATTATTTGCATTGGCAAGAGAAAGTCATGTGAGTGTTTTACATCAATTTTTTTTTTTTTTTTGTAAAAGCATTTTCCTTTTCACTATTTTTGTAATTTTGTGGCAAGTTTATAATTTATTTTGTATAACACTTCATTGTGATTGTTTTTGGTACAGTCTCGTCGTAGTGGTACAAAATACCTACAGACTGGTGATGTCTATCTTACGCGACATTCCAATCTCACTGAAATGCATGTGGTGTTTCATATGGTAGTTGATGACTCACTTCGATCAAGTAAGTATTTTTTTTAATTGATTATAATATTGTTATAATGAAGCGGCGGAAAATGAAATCAGCTGTTTATTAACAGCTGACTGATTAATTATAAAAAAGAAGGATTCCATTGTTGGGATGCGGCCACGGTTTGAATGGCTGACGTGTTAGTGGTTTAAATTGTACGGGATTTTTCGTTACAGTGAAGTTTATTATTTTGTCAACAGACATTTTATTTAATTTTTAATTTGGTAAGGGATATTGTTTATTTTAATTTATTGTTAATAAATTGCGTGAACTGTATTGTTTTAAATGTTTAATAACTTATTTTCATAAACTTATATTCATTATTGTCATTTGTAAAGGTTAGTTTTTTTGTCAAATAATTTTGTTAAATAAATATATGTGAACTCATTAAATTAAAGTTTACAATTTTACTTTACTATAACGAATTGTAACAATATTTTATTTAAACTTTAAAGTTACAATTATTAAATTAAATATATTTGTATTACTGAAATAACACTTTTAAACTATGTGGTCCAATACTATCTGTCAACCTTCTTAAGAGTGATAATAGTAATATTAGTTGTAATAAAATCCCTTTCATAAGACGACGCTTCTCTTGGGTGGTGGGAATTTTTAAAAAGGCTTAGGGCCTACCTTTGATTTATGGCAGAAACCATTAATGATTTCTACATCTACTCTTTTAAGAGGAATTGAATAACACTTTTTTTGTTTCCAAATTCTGACTTTAATTTCTTGATTTCCAGTTTTAGGTCACTTTCAGTCCGGAACTTCAATCCAGGCTTACTAACTTTTTGTGTAGATAACTTTGATTAAGTGTACTGGTTAATCCTGTCCTTTTTCCGAGGCTAGTTGTAAGTTTACCAGTAACTTTCAAATCCCTGGCCACGCTACGAACGCTACACAAGTTAAGCTTGGTGGTAGGGCTGGTACCTTAAAGCCTCCAAACCTGCTCGATTTTCTGTTGGGGTTTACTCCCTTAGGTTCTTTCGCTCTCTCCACTGTTTGTAACTTCCTCATTCACCTTCAAGATCATTGACTATTTGTCACCTGTACCCTAGGCAGGAGAGCCCCAGGACGAAGAAGAATTTCCTGGTTGGCTAACCTTAGAGCCTGGTTCGGAAAGACCTCCACCCAATTGTTCAGGAGCGCAACCAACAAAGTAATAATGGCCAGAATGATCGCCAACGTTCGGAACGGACAGGCACTCTAAGAAGAAGACCCTAGGCAAGGGCCCTTTGACTGGGTCCTACCATCCGGAGCCAAATGGACCCAGGTTTTTTAACGAGATTGTTACTCCTTCTCCTCCGTCTTCATTACTTGCAAGATGAGGCCCCTGACTTGCAACCGGTGGTATTAAAAACACCGTTGGCGGCGTTATTATGAATCCTAAAAGCGTTTATTGCTATCTCTTGTAGTTTCTGACTTTGATGTCTGGTTTTGGGCTACTTCCGGTCAAAACAGGAACTTCAAACCTAATTTAAACCCACTAATGTTTTGTGTAGATTACGAATCTGAAAATTGTTTGTTGCTATCTCTTGTAGTTTTTGGCATCTGGACGAAGATAGGAAAATGATAGATGACAGTTTTAAAAATTACTAACAGTAATGTATTAATAACCTGTATTCTTCTTAATGCTGTTAAATTCTTATTCAGATATTTTTACTAACATGTTTCAGTGAATCCACCATCATTTAAGTTATAGGCTACACCATTAAAATTTTTACACTTAATTATTAAAACTTTTTCAGAAGATGTTATTTCTTCAGACACTTGTATAAAGCTGTTTAATGATTTTAATTTATCCTTCTTCGTATTTTGTGTAGAGGACAGCAGCAGTGAATGTAACTTCATAATTTTAAAATTTAATTTTGTTCATTTAGGATTTAAGTAGAACAGATTTAATTTTAAAATTTCAAAGTGATCACTGGCCAAAATTTTATGAATATTATGTTATTTTATGATTCATAGAATTGTGAGTTTGCATGTAGCAACTGATGTTGCCACACCTTCAGCAGCAGTGTTTGTTATTACTCTGTAGGAAATTAAGCTATAAAAAAATTAACTAATCAGCATTTTACCCCTTTATTTCACCACATTTATATTTTTTGCACATTGTTTTAGTTGTGTTTCCTAATTGAGGGGTTTATTGCAATAACCAGACAAGTCAAAAAATTGAAAATATCAGGAACCAGTTAAAACTGTCTATCATCTTGTAAATAGTTTAAAACTTGAAAATAAAAATCAATGCTATTGTAAATTTCAATGATTAATAGTTTTTGTGAAATTTTATAAAGATATCCTTTTCCATTGTTTAAAAAAAATAAAAACTGCTTGACTTAACTGGTTTTTGCAGAATTTTTGAATTTCCAACAATTTTTTTACTTCTAAAACAGTTTTATCTACTTTGTCTTATAAATTTTTACCTTCTCAGTTACTTTATGCATTCGGATGGATTTGGAATGGTGAAAAATTTAAGATTTTGTAAGAAAGTAAAATATTTTCTTTCTATAATGAATGAACATCTTAACTAACATAAACATCTTTACACAAACATAACTAACACAACATAAGTACAGTTTACAAGAAAAGTTTTATAATAATAATAATAGTTTGGCATAACAGTCAACTTTTAACACCATTCATCCATCACTAACAACCATCGCTACGTTCATCAGAATCTATTTCTGTGGTATCACCGTTTTTTTTGAACACAAACAGGATTTTCAATTTTAATAAAACTCTCATAGAATGCCTTACTGGACGTGTGCTGTAAATAAGGCAGTAGACTTACAATACCATGTGCCTTGGCTGGTTTTATTCCTGGGTCTTGGCTGTATAGTGCTAGCAGTTCAAGAGTCGTAGGCAGCAAATTCGTTCGTTTCAGTACGTTACGTTTCTTCCATGGGGCGTCATATGAAAACCTTGCTAGAACTTCTGGGTGATTCCTATCAATTTTTAACATCTTCACTTTCTGCAGTTGGAGAGGTGGCTTAGGTGTCTTGAGAAACAATGGCCCTGTAGCTTCTTTTAGATTCTTAAACATGTTACTTCTCATTACACGTAATTTTAAAGGACGAGGTGTCTTGCGTGCCTGAGAAACAGTCATATCCCAATGATAAGGAACTTCAGCATTGCTCGTCTTTTTCTTCTGTGCTGATATCAAGGCAAAGTCTTGGTCATTAGCTAAGTAGCTGTACCCTCTTACTGGGAACAGATACATATGCTCTTAAACATCTTCAAAATATGTACAATACAATACAGGAATACTACCATTGTGCGATTTTTATTCTGCCCAGGACAGCCGTCATTAAGCAGAACTAAATCTTCCTGTCTCTCATCGTCAGGCAAATTATTAAGGTAGTGTAAAATCATGGACGTTACTTCATTGGGGCCCTTATTCCTTCAAATTCTAAATATCTATACATAAAAACGTCATTGTTCCCATTTTTGCGAATGCCAAATACATTGTACCACAGCTGACGTGCATAGAACACTGCATTTGACTGAATGTGTGGCAGTGCGAGATTTTGCATAAAATCAAACGATATAAATGTCATTTTTACTTTGGAATTACTTTTCCAACGTTGTTTATGTGTTCTATTCCTGAAACTTTTGCTTTCTTTATCAAGAGCCTGAGGTCTACTTTTTGGCTTTCTTTTCAAAGACCACTCCAAATTCAACTCTATATTCATATTTTAATTTAAATAAAACAATCAACCACACAAATATTCCACCACACTACTACAACTCCCATTAACATCTAAATCTATCAGCTGACTTGTCTTGTTTTAGAGGGAAAATGTTTTGACATATCTGCTTCTTGAAGAATAATGGCTGACTTGTCTTGTTTTTGTGGTAAACTCTTTTTGACTTGTCTGGTTTTTGCAGAACCATTATATTTTTAAATTGTTATAATGCTTGACTTGTATAGTTTTTGTGGAAATCAGCTGTGCCAGCTGATAAAGATTTTTGTGAAGTATAATATGGTGCCATTATTTAAAAATTGAAAATTTTTGACTTGTCTGGTTTTTGCTAGAAACCCCTCAATTATAATTAATAACTGGCACAAGTTATGTATGATTTTAATGGTTACTGTAGCAATAAGCATTCAGTTTCTTTCTATATGTTTTTTAATTCTAATATTTTGAGAAGCTGTAATTTTATTATTAATGTTGTTGTTTAGTTGTTTAGGTCATCAGCCAAAAGACTGGTTTGAACCTCTAGAGGTTTTACTAAGTAAAACGAGGAGTGAGGTGGTTTACCTTTGCCTTCCTCACTGAGTGGAAATATATGCTTATCAGCATGCCGAGCCCTCTGAAAAGCACATATTTTCCACTCTGCAAATGATACCTTCACTTCATTCATCACATGGTCTGGCTGTATAATGAAATTCATTACTTTCAGAGGAAATAACTCTGATTAGTGTCTTTTACACCTCTACCTCTTCTGTTCTTAAATGATTCAGTCCTCTAATTGGCTGACCATGCGATAAGAAACAGAACTATTTATTTTAGCCCTGCAACTAACAGATTGGGTGTAAATAATTTGACACTCCACCTGTCTGTATTATTAATGTAATAGATTTAAATACTTCTCCGATCCATTGTTAAGTATAATATTTATTCAATTTTCCTAAAAGTAATTAAAATTTATTAGAACAATGACAAATAAAAGGTGGTTGTAGGTGATGGGGAAAATATGAATGAAAGGGAATTTTTTTAAAACTGGACTTCTGGTACGCATGATTGGTAAATTAGTGAGATGGAATGAAGATCGAGCAGAGCTGGAATTTAATCTCAAGTAAACCACCTTTTCAATGTATTAAATCAGGTAAAGGGACTAATCATATAGCCTCGCAATCACAGAAAAGCTCACAATTCTTTGAATTTGATTATACGGAAATGTGTCACACAAGAACGTGATCATTTAATTCATTTTTAAATCTTCAAGGATATTCATAAAAGACAAGTGTAATTCATTTAAACTAGTGTAATCAGTACCAATTGTGCATTAAGTTACAGTTATAATTATATGTTATGTTCAGTTTTGTTTTTTCCATAATACGGTTTCTAAAATCTATAAATGGCAATGCTACCAGAGTAAAATTGATTGGAAAGTAATAGTGCATTGACTCCAACCATCTATGTAAAATTATGTATTTAATATAGTAGTTATCTATGTAAAAGTATTGTGTGCTGTTTTTTAGTAAAATCTGAAACAGTTTTTGATATTGTTTCTTTTCTGTTTTATTGTTCTACAGATGATATTAATTCTCGTCACACGGCTGTTCTCGGTTTACGAAATATATTGAAAACAGCTTGCTCAAATGATATCACCACTATAACTTTGCCTGTACTTCTTATGCATGAAATGACTGAGGTATGTTTTCAATATTTGAAGTCATTAGGATGAAGTTAACATTTATAATGAACATCCCTAATAATAGATTTTTTTCTCGTCATCATATCCACTCCTGTTCCATGATTCATGGGTCTAGGTTCACTTAGTCTCTTTTTTCCTCTTGTCTCTTTGAGTATCCTCTTCTCACACTTCCTTTCACACAAAGCCCCTCCCCTGCAAGAGTGCCTTCACTTCTTCCAGCCACCACCTGTGTCGGCATTACTTGATCTTTCACTGTCTTCTTTCCGTTCTTCCCACACTTTTGGAATCCTGCCTGCATCCATTCTCTGCTCATGCTCAATCTGTTATCCTGTACCCTTCTGCTCTCACCCTCCCAATCTGCTCTGCAATATCCTCATTCTTTTCCTTATCCATCCTAGTCTTTCCTGTTGAGAAATTTTATTTCTCCCGCATGCAGTCTGCTCCATAATCTCTCATTCAGCACTCATGTCTCAGATTCATAAGTCACTATTGCTAAAGGCCAAGCCAATTGCTGTGAGCGCTGGAATATGCATGCACATACTTGACTTCGATCCAGCATACCCCTCCAACCTAGAGTAAGATATACAGTCAGAGTGTTGTTGAAAGTTGACAACACCTATTGTGTTTTGTAGGCATGCTGTCCCATTGCTGATTA
Organism: Catonia carolina; assembly: GCA_035578175.1. NCBI lineage: Eukaryota > Metazoa > Arthropoda > Insecta > Hemiptera > Achilidae > Catonia > Catonia carolina. The sequence continues at coordinate 15,040,989 of JAQMRL010000010.1, forward strand.
CATACGCTGCACTATTGCAGTACATACAAGACTATACTAATTCAGATGCACGTTTTGCCCAGCGCTCTCCTTACGAAAATTAGGCTATACATAGTATGTTTTATACATCATCTCCATGGCCTACCTTGCTATTTTCTGAACCCAGAGCAGATGTCTCACATTCTGGAACATCTTTCTTGCTTACTCTAATCTCTTTGTAATTTCGTGTTCTATTCTGTTGCCATTAGCAATTTTTGCTCCCAAGTAAGTAAAACTTTCTGCAACCATTATAGTCTCTCATTCAATTGGACAGCCCTTTCCATTCTCTTATCCTGTCCTATTATCATCAACACACTCTTCTCCCCCTGATTTCAAACCTGCCCTTTATTTTTTTAACATGCTTTTTACAAGTAAAACCTGTTTGAAAATAAAAAATAAATAATTTTATAATGGGAAAATTATTTTTAATATGCTTCTAAATATAACAAGTAAATTTAAAAATGTTAAACAGTGTAGTTGAAAATATGAAATGAACATAACCAAGTTATATTTATTATACAAAATGTATTTTACTTAATACAAAATGTACTTAAAATAAAACATTTCTTCTAGTTCATAGCAATTACTAGAAATTATGTATTTTTACTGCTACCTGGCTGCATAAAATCAGTATTTGTTTGCGTTCGTAATCCCAAAATACCTTGACAGTGATGCAATATTTCTCCAGCACCTCATAAAAATGACATCTGTGTACACAGCATTGTTATACTGCTCTTTGTACTTTTGTGCTATTTTTAGTACTTTTGCTACTTCTAAATGTGAAATAAGACCCTCAGTACGAGGGTAGGCTGATAAGTAATGCACACATGCTTGTAGAAGACAACTAAATAAACTTCAGTAGCGCGCCTGGTGGCATGTGGAAGTACTATTTCTCCTCTACAAGCCTGCGCAGTTTGAAGGCGTTGCTTTCATTCAGTTTGTTTTGAGTAGTGGAAGTATGGCGTCGTGTTCTGGTGCTATGTCAACGATGCTCGTCAACCAATGCTGTGAACAACTTTTGAAGCGCTACCGTGACGAAGGAGACGACTTTCTTTTGAATATTGTGACGGGGGACGAGTCATGGGTTCATCATTACGATCCCGAAGAAAAAAGGCAGAGCGCTGAATATCGTCATCCACATTCTCCTGTTGTGAAAAAGTTCAAAACACAACCGTCCGCAAAAAAAATTCTTTTGACTGTGTTTTGGGATGCTCGCCGAGTTTATGTGACTGATTATCTGGAACGAGGGGCAACGGTAAATTCTGCTCAGTATATACAGACTCTGAAACACCTCCGACGTCGAGTTTGTCGTGTTAGAGGCAACCTGGCGCCAATAATTTTGCAACACGACAATGCTCGTCCACACACTTCGCGTGCAACTGGAGAGGCTCTGAGAAACCTGAAGTTTCAACCAATTTTACACCCTCCGTATTCTCCCGACCTTGCGCCTTGCGATTTTTATTTTTTTCCTCTACTGAAGAGAGACCTTAAGGGTAATCATTACAGCTCGGACAATGAGGTGAAGGCAGCTATTGCGTCCTGGGTTCGAGGAAAGTCGGAAGAATTTTTCAGTGACGGAATGAAAAAACTTGTTAAACGTTGGGAGAAATGTGTAATGCTTAACGGTGACTATATTGAAAAATAAATAGATAATTTGGTAGGTTAAGATTTGTACTTTAATTTGTTATTTACCCCATCTAGCTATTTCTTTTTGTTCGTCTTCTACAAGCATGTGTGCATTACTTATCAGCCTACCCTCGTATGTCATTTTTCATCAATTTCGTATGGATCTTTGCCAGTAAGCAGTATGATTGCAGAAACTAAATTTTTTCATCTGTAAACTGAATACCTTCAGTATCAGCTATATCATTCACTCATTCACATCAACTGTGTCAGAATTTTCACAGCCTGGTATTTGCTGCAAGAGCTGCAACACATCAACACCCTCATCTGCATAATCTGGGCTATTAACTAATAACTGGGCTCTTTTGTTAGGCACTGTAGTTCAGTGACTACCAATGTTTCAGTAGTATTATATAATTTTTTATGAAACCAATATATTAATGTGTTTTGTATTAAAATTTTTCAGGAAATGACTGTCAACTGGTGTACAAAAAGAGCTGAACTTGTATTCAAATGTGTTAAAGGTTTCATGATAGAAATGGCTTCTTGGGGTGGTTCTGATCTCAAAAATCTGCAATTTCTTGTTCCTAAAGTAAATAAATTAATCTATTTAACTTTCAATTACATGATCATTCAAATTCTTTTAATTTAAGGTGTACCATATTATTTGGACTTTTTTAGATTTCTTATTGAGTACTCCATACAAACAAACATGATATTTAATTTATTTCTCTCATGTTGACAGAAGATAATGGTTCTTAATGTATTGTTTTTTTTATGTATCTATAAAAAACTTTTTATATTTACCTTTTACTGCTTATACGTAATTTTTTTACGAGTACTTTCTCGGTGCGCACCGCTTCTTCAGGTAATAACAAATAGCTTCTTGAAAATACAAGGGCCGATTTTTTCAAGGTCCAATTGGTCACGGAATTAAAACTCCCACAAATATCTGATGGACCTTTGCGCAGCTTCTCTAATATGGCCGTCAATAGCATCACCTTGGTCTGTTCAGTTGTGAAGGCGCAGTGAGCACATAAACATGGCTACAACAATACCATCTCCCGCCAAGTGTAAAGTGCGTGTTGTAAAAAACACAGGGTAACATGGAAAGAGTTTTTAAAATACAGAAAAAAGCTGTTAGGTGTATGATGGGAGTCAACCACCTTACCTCATGCAGATCACTATTTAAAGAGCTGCAATTGCTCACAGTTCTGTCTTTGTACATTTTTGAAGTGATAATGTAGTACGTAAAGAAAAATACCTTTTTACATAATTTAGATGTTCACAACCACTACCAGTCGGACGTTAAACCAAAAAAAAAAAAAAAAAAAAAATCACAACCACTACACAAGAAACAGAATCGATTATTATGTTGCTAATCACAACACTAAATTGTTTGAACAAAAACCAACTTATGCAGGTAGAAAATACATCAATAAATTGCCACAAGGTTTAAAAAGTTGTGACAATTTAAGTCATTTTCAAAAAAAGTTAAAACAGTATTTGATTGATGAAACATTTTACAGTGTGCACGAATTCCATTCTAAATAGTTTTTGGTTGAAAAGTATTTAACTTGTAATTAAAAAAAATATTGTGTATTATTTGATACAAAGGGGTTCATGGCAAGCCTACTGAGTTAAGCAGTAGCAGGGAGAAATTATTGGTAAGTGATGAATTTATCATTGTGTTTGATTTTTTTTTATTTTTAATTTTGTGTGATATTTGATTCAATGGGGTTCATGACAAGCCTACTGAAGTAAGCAGTAGCAAAAACAATTTTCTGGTGCTAAGTGATGAATTTATCATTGGTGATAAACTTTCAGTTTAACAGTTTTATTTGACATGTCCTATACTCCCTTTGGAGTCTCCTGGATGCAAGTTGAAAAAAAAAAATTAAATTTCCCCATCTCGCACACAGTTTATGGTACTGAAGTCTCTCTTTACAATTTTATAGAGAGCTTACCTTGAAGTTTCAGGAAAAGAATCACACAACACAAAAATTGTAAACCGACAATTTTCTCGAATCGCCTGATTCACTCGCTGAACCAGGTCATCACTGGTTGAAACTTGCTTTTTTCCCAGGCCCCCTGCATCATGAACTTCTGTACGTCCTGCTTTAAAGTTCCTGGACCATTGTCACACTTTGCTGTCGCTCATACAAGACTCACCGTACACATTACTTATTCGTTGATGAATTTTGGCTGGACCATTCAGCCTGAAGAAATTGAATTGCCGCATGGACTTCACACTTGGTGGGAGATTGTATTGTTATAGCCATGTTTTATTGCTCGCTCTGCGTTTAGAACTAAACAGATCAAGGTGATGCTATTTGCAGCCAAATCAGAGAAGCTGCGCAAAGGTTCATCAGATATTTGTGGGGATTTTAATTCCATGACCGATCGGACCTTGAAAAAAAACGGCCCTTGTATTTTTATGAAGATTGCATTTTCCATTGTCAAAGGTTTAAATCAAACAAAGTTTGATTTGTTATTACCTAAAGAAGTTGTGCGCACCACGGAAGTACTTGTAAACAAACTAAGTATAAGCAGTAAAAGGTAAATATAAAAAGTATATTTTGTATACACTTAAAAAACAAAACATTAATATGGATTCTGCAGCTATGATGCTAACTAGTAACTTAAATAATTATAATGGTTCTTATATAAACTTAAGTTAGTATCACTGTCCCAAAGTGTTGGGGCTTAGTGAATCAATAGCAGGGTTCCGAGTCTTGTTCAGTGAAGGCTGGACCATTTTGGTCGTTCTGGATGGGCCGTAAATGTACTGTACTCAGTGTTAGAACAATGGAGAAGGATGGTTTGCCACTCCGATTACTTAAAACTGATCGCTTCCGAAAGTGTACCTTTTTTTAGTACCCAGGTTCTCTTCAGGAACTATGAGATCTGTTCAAAAAATAACCGCACTTAACTTTATGAATTACGCGCTAATGCAGATATTTAGCGACGTGCGGTTGGTGGCACACTGTTCTATGTCATTCCTTTTGTGAACACATTTTCTTGGATTTTTGATATCTCATTTAATTTTCGTGGTGTTCTGTTTTTAGTACAACGTGTTTAAGTGCTAGTGACGATTTTTGTAATGTGCGAAATTCGGGAGCAAAGGTGCAACGTGAAATTTTGCGTGAAGCAGGGGAAAACTTTCACAGAAACATTTCAACTTTTAAAACAAGCTTAAGGAGATGATTCTCTGAGTTGTACGCATTGTTGTAAATAGTTTTCTCAATTTGAAAGTGGTCGCCAGTGAATTGAAGATGACCCTCGACCTGGAACGCCTTTGACTTCAACTGATGGCACCCTCGTTAAGAAAATCCATAATCTGGTGGGTGTAAATCGCCGATTGACTGTCAGAAAACTTTCAGAAGAGGTTGGCATCTCAATTGGATCATACCATGAAATTTTAACTGAAAAATTGAACTTGTTTTGTGAGTTGCAGCAAAGTTTGTTCCCCGTTTGATGACCGAACAGCAAAACACATCTTACTAAAAACTCAACACAACGAACAGTAAATGAGATATCAACAATCCAAAAACATATGTTTAATAAAGAAAGACGTAGAGTAGTGTGCTGCCAACCGCACGTCGCTAAGTATCCCTGTTTGCGCGTAATTCAAAAAGTTCGGTTATTTTTTGAACAGACCTCGTATAATGGACAGTAGATGAGGACTGGGGTGCATCATTGAATGGTGGTCCTCTAATCTGTTACTTCATTAAAGAGCTGTTTAAAATCTTTTAGCAAGATCTTGAGCAATCTACAGCTTGCTTAGCGAAGTGTTAGCAATCTCTGTAGATCTTGTAACTCACTTTTTCTTCTTTCCTATCTTCTATTCTTCCTTTCAACCTTTTCTGAGCCATACATGTACGAGGGCTATTCAGAAAGTAGGGAACGTTTTGTAAATAAACAAAAACTATGTAAAAGAAAAATTTTTTATTATATACATCTGAAAGAGTGACTAAAATACTACTTTTCTACATAGTCACCAAGCAAATTGAGGCACTTGTCATAGCGGTGGACAAGCTTCAAAATTCCTTCGTCATAGAAATCCGCTGCCTGCGACCGCAGCCACTCAGTGACGCGCGCCCGGTGTTCCTCGTCGTCGTCGAAGCGCTGTGTTGCTAGCCAGTTCTTCATTCTTGGAAACAAGTGAAAATCACTCGGTGCAAGATCAGGACTATAGGGTGGATGAGGGAAAACCTCCCATTTGAATGAATCAAGGAGTTCTTTTGTGCGGTTTGCCGTGCAACCGCACAAAAATCAGCAAGGAAGATTATGGCTACTGTGTTTTGGGACAGGCAAGGTGTGCTGCTCATTGACTTTCTCGAGCGTGATGCAACAATAAACTCTGATCGGTACTGCCAAACATTGCGCAACCTTAGGAGAGCAGTTCAAAACAAGCGCCAAGGAAAGTTGTCGTCAAAAATTTTGTTTCTTCATGACCATGCCCGACCTCACACGGCAAACCGCACAAAAGAACTCCTTGATTCATTCAAATGGGAGGTTTTCCCTCATCCACCCTATAGTCCTGATCTTGCACCGAGTGATTTTCACTTGTTTCCAAGAATGAAGAACTGGCTAGCAACACAGCGCTTCGACGACGAGGAACTCCGGGCGCGTGTCACTGAGTGGCTGCGGTCGCAGGCGGCGGATTTCTATGACGAAGGAATTTTGAAGCTTGTCCATCGCTATGACAAGTGCCTCAATTTGCTTGGTGACAATGTAGAAAAGTAGTATTTTAGTCACTCTTTCAGATGTATATAATAAAAAATTCTTCTTTTACATAGTTTTTGTTTATTTACAAAACGTTCCCTACTTTCTGAATAGCCCTCGTATTATTGATGGAACAATCCATCAGTATTTTTTTTTTCTGTATTTGCATTTTTATTCGTTTTTAATAAAATTATTTGTTTTTATTTCAGGGTATATCAGAAGATGTGTTTTCTAGTCTAGCAACGATGCTTCCTAGTATTTTTAGAGTCTCTAATCCTCTAGTGTTTAAAGCAACTTCTTGGCCTATAAATACAAAAAATAAACATGAAAAAAATAATTCAAAAAAATAATATTTGTATTTTAATATTAGTTTGAATTGTATTGTATAACAGTTAGGTATTTGTATTGTATTATATAAAAGTTATGTATTATATTATTGTATTTACAAGTTATCTTCTTTCATTTTTTTAGTATTTTAAGCCCTCCTCTTCCGTTTAGTCCTTTTACTCTGAAACTGCTGTACTGAATTATTGACTTTTTTTATTATTTTCCCATTGTATGGCATTGAACAGATGAAGCAACTAGTGAAGATTTTATCTTTTGAAACTTCCTAGGAAAAATCTGTTTGTATTTTTAATCCATGGAATGACAATCGTTTATTCTGAACTGAAGAGTTAGTATTTAGGAATACAATGGAAAAAATCCTGTTTAAGTTTGTACAGACACTGTGTTTATTTTTTTAAATTCTCCTTGTTACTACTTGGTGGAAGTACAGAATTTATAAATTTTCTTTATTTTTTTTAAATTTTATGATTACATTTTATTGAAACAACTTGGTAATGAAAGTGAAGGTACATAAATCATTACCAATTTGAAATGGATTTGGGTTTGTTTTATCTCCAGACAAAACAACACTTGTTGGACAAATAAAATCATGGAGTGCTGGCCTAGAGAGTTTAGGAAAGGTATTTGACAGCCTTAAAGCAGGTGGTCAAAAATGATTTCAGAATAAGATTGGGAGGGCTGTGGCAGTAGACAGAGCAAAGTGGAAAGAAAAATGGTCAAACCAAATAGTTCTTCATCACCTTAAAGACAATTGTGCTAGAAGTTCAGCAGATTGAATAAGTAAACGTGTGAATGTAATTTTTACTGTACCTTCAAAAAAATAAAATAATTTTAAATGCATACATTGTGTGATAACGTCTTGAATTTTATAAAAAACTTCAGAAACTGCCTGTAGTAGTAGTAGTAGTAAAAAAAAATTACTATTAAAAAGTTGTATTATTGAAACAATTTAAAAAGTGGAAATTTAGCAATACTTAAATAAATAATAGTAATGTAATTTTCAAAACAATTGGTTTATTTTACTCTAAGATCCAACTCATCACCATTTTAATAATGCAATGACGCCAGATGCTCAAGGAGATTTAGCAGTGAAGGCCCAGAATGGGAAAAAGAGGTAGAAGTCATCCACAAAAACAATGAAGAGATGATTTGTAACTGGCGGCTGGATTTAATTGGGCAATAATGATGCAGTACAGGGAGTTGTAGAAGCAAATATGGGAGGCTTATATCCGTCACTGGGTGATGACAGACCGATAAAGAAGAAGAAGAATCCGAGATCAAATTTTCACAGCCTTGAGTGATGGACTGTAATTTTTAAGCTAAAAATATGAAAAACAGTATACGGCAGTGATCTCCAACTGATGGTCGATTTATTTTTTGCGGTCTGCGAGCTCTAGAGAATAACTTTTTTTTATGCAGATCTTATTTTTATGTGTGATGTGATTTTTTTACATTTAGCCTGTGTGCATGCTGAGAGCAACTGGTGATGTTAACACGACGACATATACCCAAGTTTCTCTGAAGAGAGTTGATGGTCGCTGGACAAGTTTACAGCAGTGATCAGGTTGAAAGTACTCGTGATAGTGCCACATTACAAAATACAAAAAACTACAACTTTTGTACAGGGACCTACAGTAGTTTGAAACTATTGTTACATTTTATTGCTCGAATCTTTTCAAAATTAACAATTAGTATTAGGATTTAGTATGATTGCCATATCTAAATTTTTACAGTCGGCAAGGTAGGGTAAGTTGGCCGGATCGTGGCAGTCTCATCAAAATTTTAAACGGATCTTGATCAAATTTAGTTAATGACCACTGGTATATGGACAAAACATTATTGCAACGCCATTGGTATTTGGCCCAAATTAAAGTTATTTTTTGAAAGATGTGTCAAATTGCTTGATAATTAGTGGTAATCATGGGTTTATTTATTGATTATTATGCGTGCACAAGCAAAAGAACTTCCTTAAAATGAACTCTACTGCGCAGAGAGAGCAAAAATGATAGATTCTCACATTTTTTCTCTCTCGCACAACCTGCCAGTGATAAGAGTTCGTCTAAATGTACACTACTCGCAGCAAGCATGTTGCATAAAAATAAACTATTCTACAAAATGCTAAATGAAAGTAGCTACGCGTGATAAATTATTGTGAGATATAAGTTTCCATATATTCCCAGAGATTTCTTAAAATGAAATTCAGTGACAATTATTGCCTACATAACTTAACCTGTCTATTATGCCATTAATCTCAGGCAGTGAAGTGAAGCAAAGTATAGAAGATTATGATATGGACCCTCCACCAAAAAAAGTACATCAGAAAGACGCAGACATTTCAATAATATCAGTTGCAGCGCATCCGCACAGTTGATTTGACGTGGTAATGGGGGTGACATTTTCATCACACTTGCGCAAAGGTTCTTTAGATAGTTTTCTATCAACAATATTGCCTTTAACCCTTTTTTGAAATAGGCTATAATTTTATTTAAAGTCTGTTATTAGATGTTTTAATTAAATTCTTAAGTTTACTTACAGTTGTCATAATATAAATTGTGTACATATTTACACAATAATTATGTTTATTTAATAATAATTGCAGATGTATGATACTTATAATTAATTGCACTTTGCTGCATAAAAAAACACAAATATTATATTAACATGTAGTAAAACCAATTTTTTCTCGTTTTAAAGACACATAAGAATACATAAATAAGAAAAATCTTATTTCAATTTTCTTTTCTGTTCAAGTCTTGTGTTGTTCAGTTTGTGGTAATTTCCGGATTTTATTTTCAGGTCTTCAAGTGAGATTTGGATTTTGTTCATCCTGTTCAATTTCCTGGTAGTAACACCTTTATAATATACAATAAATTAAAGTTATGGTTATAAATTAAAGTTCAAATCCCACTCAGGCACGGCACATTTCATATGTTACAAAAACTCATTTCATCCTCACACAGTTGCACCCCAACGTCATCACTAATGAACGTTACAGTTGATGCGACACTATTCTTTGTAATATTTTAAGTGCTCAATGCCTTAGTAAAATGGGTTAGATAGTGGTTGAAATTTTGGTTTCAAATTTTTTTTTTAATTTAGTTTATTTAAAGTCGCATTTACAGCTTGGTCATTTGTGATTACAGTGTGTTTTGGTACTGTAACGGTGCATTTTAACGTGTTAAAATTTTCAAACCCGGGACCTTTAATTTTTTAGGCTACCGCAGTCTGCCAATGAGGCTTAAATTAATTATGTCACCAATGTTAACTTACCTTAAGATATTCCTAGAACACAAAACAAAAATTAAAATTCTTTTAGTAGATTCATTTGATTGTTAGTATGCAGAAAGTGTATTTTAATTTCAGAAAATCTGGTGTGAAACACTCACACAACTTTCTCTTGCCAATATAAATAATTAACAATAAACCTAACATTAGTAATAAAACATTAGAAATAAACAAACAACTAACCTCAAAAATATAACCATATTTCAATCATGAGTGAAACATGCAAAATGAAAATCGACCTCAGTTTGGCTTAGAAATACGGAAAATCACTCTTTCTCTCTAAACTAGGCTCTCTAGAGAAAACTGCTCTTAATAAAAGTTGTAGATCTTTTAATTTTTTATATATTTCATTATATACACTTTTGTCGTAAAATGCATACTAAGGTCGAAATCTTAAAAAAGTCGATTTTTCACACGTTTTCGTGAGAAAAAAAACAGAAAATCGCTAATTACCGCTAAACTAAGCGTTTTACAAAAAAAAGCTTGAAATAAAAGTTGTAGGTTTTCAAATTCTCTACAACTTTTATTATATAACATTTTGCGCTAAAATGCATATTAAAGCCGCAATCTTAAAAAGAAAATGTTTTTACGTGAAAACAGCCTTACCCAGAATTTCAGCAAACATGGCGCCTACCCTATCTTGTAGAGAATAAAAAGTTTAGTAAATGAGGCGATTTTTAAAAAAATCGTAGGACCAGTTTTTGAGAAAATCGAAAAAAAGTGAAAAATTACACGAATAAACTACTACTTCCGGTTAACCGATTTTGATGAAAATGTTCGTGTCGGGTCCGGTAGTGGTATGTAACTTAAGTTTCAAGTTTCAAGTCCGTACGATGTTCCGTTCTTGAGATATTCTGTTCACACACAGACACACATACACACACAGACCAATCGCTAAAAACATGTTTTTTGGGTTCAGGGGGTCTGAAAACGAATAGATCCGGTGAAAACTCGATTTCGAAAAATCGACATGAAAACAATACTTTCCTTCCTATATATTCATATAGGCAAGAGAAAGTAAAAATCTGCTTAATTTTACCATTTGAATGTTATTGGGCTAGGGCCATACAATTTGTCAGCTTATAAGAAGTTGTTAAAAATTAAAGTTAGACAGGTAGGGGTAAGCGAATTACAACCACCTGATGGCATGCTACATATACCCACTATTGTTTGTTTATCTTCACATTCAAACCCAAAATCACTATTTAAAAGCAGTTAAGCAGACTTTAAATGATTTTCAACAGAGTGCTAGGCCTGAAATTTTCAATAACAAATAGGATCTATAAAAATCTGGTGTGAAACACTCACACAACTTTCTCTTGCCAATGCAAATAATTAACAATAAACCTAACATTAGTATTAAAACATTAGAAATGAACAAAAACTAACCTCAAAAACATTACCTTATTTTAATCATGAGTGAATGACGCAAAATGACAATCGAACTCAGTTTGGCTTAAAAATACGGAAAATCACGCTTTCACGCTAAACTAGGCTCTGTAGAGAAAAATGCTCTAAACAAAAGTTGTAGATCTTTTAATTTTCTATAAATTTAATTATATACACTTTTGTCGTAAAATGCATACTAAGACCGAAATGTTAAAAAAATCGATTTTTCTCACGTTTTCGTGAGAAAAAAAACAGAAAATCGCAAATTACCGCTAAACTAAGCGTTATACAAAAAAATGTTTGAAACAGAAGTTGTAGGTTTTTAAATTCTCTACAACTTTTATTATATAAGTTTTTGCGCTAAAATTTATATTAAAGCCGTAATCTTAAAAAAACAACGTTTTTACGTGAAAACAGCCTCACCGAGAATTTCAGCAAACATGGCGCCTACCCTATCTTGTAGAGAATAAAAAATTGAGTAAAATAGGCGATTTTTAAAAAAATCGTAGGACCAGTTTTTGAGAAAATCGCAAAAAACTGAAAAATTATACGAATAAACTACTACTTCCGGTTGACCGATTTTGATGAAAATGTTCGTGTCGCGTCCGGTAGTGGTATGTAACTTAAGTTTCAAGTTTCAAGTTCGTACGATGTTCCGTTCTTGAGATATTCTGTTCACACACACACACACACACACACACACACACACACACAGACCAATCGCTAAAAACATGTTTTTTGGGTTCAGGGGGTCTGAAAACGTATAGATCCGGTGAAAACTCGATTTCGAAAAATCGACATGAAAACAATACTTTCCTTCCTATATATTCATATAAGCAAGAGAAAGTAAAAATGCATATGTTTATATGTTGTTTAGGTCAGTAGCCGAAAGGCTGGTTTGAGCCGCCAGAGGTTTTGCTAAGTAAAATGAGGAGTAGGAAGGTTTACCATTGCCATCCTCACATAATTGAAAAGTATGCTTATCAGCATGTCAGGCTCTCTGAAAAGCATGTATTTTCCACCCTGCAACTGACACCGTTTATTCCCCACTAGGTCTGGCTGTATAATGAAATTCATTACTTTCAGAGGAGATAACGCTGATTAATGCCTTTTACAGCTCTATCTCTTCTGTTCATAATGATTCAGTCATTTAATTGGCTGACCATGCGATAAGAAACAACTGATTTTTGTAACCGTAAAACTAACACATTTATTCCTAATTTGTGTATGTTGCAATCTGTTCAATTTAGAACAATAAGCAACCCCATGACTCAATGAGATGAGGATGATGTAAATGAAGTAAATGAAGTAAATGATGATGATGTAAATGAATGATGGTGTAAATGAAGTGTAGTCTTGTACAGACCCAGGCCGACCATTCCTGAGAGAGTATGGTTAATTAAACCACAACCATCAAAGTACACCGGTAACAACTGTCTAGTATTCAAATCCGTATAAAAGTAACAACCTTTACTAGGATTTGAACCAGGAACCTTCGTCTCTGAAAATCAGCTGTTAAACAGCTGATTTTGGCGACGACTTTACCTCTAGACCAAGCCGGTGGGTCTAACTAACACATTGAGCGTAAATAATTTAACACTCTGTCTGTTATGGGCAGATGTTTGTTTATGTAATGTAATATAGTTTTTAACGCTATCTATAAATTTCTATTTAAATATTTAAAAAAAAACTAGTTGAAAGAGAACTTACAGCTTTTAAATAAATAAAAGAGGTTAGATACCGGTATGTCCAACGGGAATGACGAGATAAATGAAAAAGTCCCGCTGTTTTTAATCTGATCTCATTTTGCTTTGTTTGTATGCATTTAATCCTATTGACCCTAAAATGCATTCACCGCCTTTCAGCTACATGCGCGTACTTGATTATTGTGTAAATTCCAACTATGCTTTTTAATTTTAAAAGTTTCGCTTTAATCATTCGCTATGAAAACGAACCAATTAAAAATGGTGAATATTAATTAATTCAGAGCATAGAATTCATGTCAAATGTCATAAACATAGGTCGCGCGTTCTGTAAGATCCCAATCATGCTATTGTGCAGTTTTTTAGTTTTTTATCGAGTTAGAGGAAAAGATTGTTCGAATAATCAAATATCAACAGCATTCGATCAGTTTTCACGACGATTTTTAATAAAATAAATTATAAAGTTTTGATAAACTTTGTCTTATAAGTAGCTAAAAGAAATACTAATAAGTATGTTAAACAAAACTTTAATGGCGTCTCCGTGGCGTAGAGGTTAGCGCGCTAGGCTACTAAACGGAGGTACCGGGTTCGATACCCGGCTATCGTCTGGAAATTATTAGGTACGTGCCAAAACCCACCGTTCCGGTTCCTTAAACCCACAGTATTCGCTAAAAGCCTATCCCCACGACGCTAGCGTACTAGCAGGACCTAATAGCACGTCGGTAACAGTTCCAACGGAGCTAGTTTATTATTGCCAGCGCTCTGAAAACATAATATAAGAATTTTTTTGTGTATTGCTGTACAAAGTATAGCTTACTAGCAGTACCCGGCGTGCGTTGCTACGCCGCCGGCAAATATTAAACCGGCAATATTAAAAAAAAAAACATGTATTTAATGACAACTGTGAAATTAATTTGTTTTAGTTAAATTAATGCTATTGGATAAACAATATTCTTTGTACTTTTATTTGGAGTATAAATGTATAAATTTTTTAATTTTCACCAACTAAAAAAAAATTTAAAGAAACACGGAACTTTACTTTTATAAAATACTCAACAATACAAAATCGTATCTACATAATAAAATACAATAAAATTATAATGTGATGTTGTCACCAGCTGATCCTTAGCACCACGTCGCTATTTGTTAATTCATGTGATTTTGAATCACATCAGCTGGTTAAAAAGCAGCAGATTTTTTATCTAACCTCATAAAAGCCTTAATGTAGGATATAAACATTATTTTCAACCCTTTAGGGGTTGAAAATGCGGCCGACCGCATTGGCGTAGTTGGTAACGTGCTCGTCTCTCATCATGCGGTCTTGGGTTCGAATCCCATTCAAGCACGCATATTTTCATACGTTACAAAAAATCATTTCATCCTTCACCGTCTGCATTAGCAGTAATTGCAGAACAGTCAGACGTTAAACGAAAAAAAACCTTTAGGGCTAACTCTTTAAGGGTTTCAATAGCCTAAAACCTGCACCGACATTATAGTTACAACATAAAAAACTGCATGAAAATCGGTTTAGTAATTTAGGAGATAAAGGGGTACATACACACATACATCGAATTTTACATATATAGACTAGCAACGTTTCCAAACGTTTACACGGAGCTCGTTTACTATCACTAGTCAAACACGTGACCTTTTCTCCCCTATTAGCGCTAGTAAAATCAAACATGTTCAAAGTCACTAGCGCGCTAGTGAATACTAGCGCCGTAGCTAGTAAACACACGTCGTAGGAATAGGTCTTAATCACCAAACTATTGATGCAACTTAAATAAATTTTAAAAAAATCTGTTGAATCCCAAATTATAAAGCTAAAGTGAAATAAAGTTCCCTTTAAGTATCACACGATCTGAGTACCGTGTAAATAACTGTTATAACTAGGATATCAACTATATTATGAACGATACAGAACATGCTATGTTTATCTAATTTCTTAAACCGGGTTTGATTCCCGATCCGGTTTAACATGTTGCATCACTCAATTTCATCTAACACATCGGGTTGGTTGGTCTAGAGGTAAAGTCGTCGCCACGAAACAGCTGTTTAACAGCTGATTTTCGGAGACGAAGGTGGTTCCTGGTTCAAATCCTAGAAAAGGTAGTTACTTTTATACGGATTTGAATACTAGACCGGTGTACTTTGATGGTTGGGGTTTAATTAACCATACTCTCCCAGGAATGGTCGGCTTGGGTTTGTACAACGCTACACCTCATTACACGTCATACACACCATCCTCATCTCATTGGGTCATGGGGTTGCTTATTGTTCTGAGTTGAACAGATTGCAACATACACAAATTAGGGATAAAAAAATTTATCTACTCCTTAAATCGTCTGTATTAGTATTAATAAGCAAAACAGTAGGACGTAAAACAAAATAAATAACTCTATTATAGGAAAGGAAATTTATTAACAAATCTAAAACGTATCGGATTAAATTACGAAGAGAAGGATGAAATCCTATAGACGTCTGGTAAGGATAAACCAAAAAAGACTTAACAAGCAAATATGGGTTATAAAAATTAAAAGTTAAAAGAATACAAAAACAAACCGTGGCAGTTCAAAGAAAGAGAAAAATACCTAATTACTCTAGGCGCAGGTAGGAATGCAATGGAAGATAGAGTTAATTTCAGAGAAGCAATTGAAAAGCATAAGGGTTTTTAGAGGAAAAGGTTAAGAATGGTAACATACCAAAATAGAATGAAGAAAAAAGAAAGCATTTTTGTAATTAATGAAGAAAAACTGGGGAAAAAGAAAACACAAGCTCTGAAATCGCAAATTCGAGTTAGAAAATTAAAGGAGTAGACCTAACTGATGTATGATTATTTTTGTTCTAGGCCTAAGTTGAGTAAAACGAAAGCAAAAAAGAAGGAATTTGCTAGGTGTCTTTAAAAGGTATTTCTAGGTGAATTTAAAAACTCTAAAAATTGAATGATATGTTTAAATCAGCGTTATTGTTGTACACAAACAGCCTGAAATTCTTTTATATAATCATTTTTTTATTATATCTTTTTAAATTTTATTAATGGTCCATCAAGAGAGTATTTAACTAGTATAGCACGTCAAGAAATGGATGGAATTACGAACTAAATTTCCAACTCGTAGCTGCGAACTGAACCCGAGACCTATCGCTTTGTAATCTAGTTTATTATCTCTACACTACAAATGCGGGTTTTAATTAAATTAATATTTTTGTTAGAGTTCTTTTAAGTTAAGTAATAAGAAACCGGAGAGATTAATTAGGTATTAAACTAGTATGGTACGTTACGAAAATGTTCCTTGCCGGGAATCGAACATGGAATTTTGGAACTACAGACGAGAGTGCTGCTAACTAAGCTACCGAGATGGTCATGCAGCTGTAGTTGCGTCACGATAAAGTTATCAGCACGAGATCAAAACGATAGT
This sequence comes from Catonia carolina, assembly GCA_035578175.1. NCBI lineage: Eukaryota > Metazoa > Arthropoda > Insecta > Hemiptera > Achilidae > Catonia > Catonia carolina. The sequence goes on from JAQMRL010000010.1 coordinate 15,057,496, forward strand.
AATTTTAAAAGGTTTATAATCTTAACTTCCTCTATCTCAAAGAAGCTTGTGCATACAATATTTTTTTAATTCCTAATTTGTGTACGTTGCAATCTGTTCAATTTAGAACAATAAGTAACCCCATGACCCAATGAGATGAGGATGATGTGTATGACGTGTAAATGAGGTGTAGTCTTGTACAGACCCAGGCCGACCATTCCTGAGAGAGTATGGTTAATTAAACCCCAACCATCAAAGTACACCGGTAACCACTGTCTAGTATTCAAATCCGTGTAAAAGTAACTATCTTTACTAGGATTTGAACCAGGAACCTTCGTCTCCGAAAATCAGCTGTTAAACATAGCCTACAATAAATGAACAAAAATTTTATTTTGATTTTGAAAATTAAATTTATAGGTGTCCGAAAGTAACAAAGGCGTTTCATTAACTAAATGGTTCAATAGATTTTGATAAAATTTTCTACGAAATTTAATAAATTGGGAAGTAAATAAATCAGAAACTATGACAAACGGTAAAGCTGAGATTTTAATATTAAAGATGCTATAAAGTAGATCCTTTAAAAAAACATAGCAAACAAATTCGTGAGATGAATCACTATAATTACATGATCGTTGTTCTACAAAATAGTTCTAGATAGTTGAACGTAAAGTAATAAAAATGGTTGCACTGGGATAAGAAAGGTGTATTAATAAAATTATTTACAATTGTGTTCAATAATTTGGTTGAATATTTCCGATAAAGCCTTTGTAGTCAACGTAATAAAAGTGTGCGCGTGTTTGTGTGTGTTAGTTTTGTCCGGGGAAAAATGTTAGTGGATAGATTAGGAACGAAGTCGTGTAGTTGCAGAAAATTATTTATATCCAGGTAGGTACAAAGGATTCGTGATTACAATGATGACGAGTGGATGTCTGTGACGTCACATTGCATGAGGATAACACCGCCTTTCCCATACAAAAGATGAGGTAGTGCGCGGCACAAATCGTGGAAAGGAAGTACAGACGCATGATACCCGTAGTGCAAGCAGCAACTGGACCGTTTCCCCTGTTACTGTGTTGTAAAAATTTTTAACTTAATAATTTTTCTTGTAATTTTTCTATAGTTGCAATAATTAATTTTTTTTGTCATCAGTCTCTCGACTGGTTTGATACAGTTCTCCAAGCTGTTCTATCTTGCGTAATTCGTTTCATATCTACATACCTGTAACACCCTACATCTTTCGTAATTTGCTTTATATATTCTAATCTTTGCCTCCCTCTACAATTTACTCCCTCAATATTACCCTCCATTATTGATAGCCCAATACCTGGATGTCTTAGGATATGCCCCACTAGCCTATCCCTTCTTTTGGTAAGATGCTTCCATATACTTCTTTTTTCATCCACTCGCCTAAGAACCTCTAAATTACTTATTTTGTCCACCCACCTAATCTTCAACATTTTCCTATAACACCACATTTCAAAAGCTTCTATCCTCTTCCGTTCTACAGCCCCTATCACCCACGTTTCACTTCCGTATAATGCTACACTCCAAACATAATGTTTTAAGAAATTTTTCCTAATCTGTAAATCAATGTTTGTAGTCAGTAAGCTGTTTTTCATTTCAAAGGCTTTTCTAGCTTGAGCAATTCTACTCTTGATATCACTTGTGCTTCTACCATCCTTTGTTATTTTACCGAATAGAAAATCAGAATAAATTAGAAAATCCTCTTAGAATATACAATCAAATCTCCACGTACATCTATTGAGTTATTAAATTTCGAACATTGATAATATTTTTCTTTGCCCCAACAACACCCTAATTACAAAACTAATGTTTACAAAATTTTATCTTCACATCTATATATTTAAAACGCAAAATCACTTCCAATGTATTTTAAATGGGAATTCTCTAAACTCTTAAATACAGAGTTCTACCGAACGGATATTTATAATTTTTACATGGTTTTAAAGAGTATTCTTTCCTGATTCGGTAAAAAGTTCTAAACTTGAAATTCATGCTAAATTCGAGCTTCATTTTACGAAATGAAAAAGAACAAAATATATTGTTTACAACGTATAGCTCTGTAATACCGTACAGCGGGTCTCCCACGTAATGAACACTAATGAATATATGAACACAATACAATATCATAAGGAAAGTCATGGTTAATTTTATTGAAATTCAAAGGTAAGTGTTTCATATAAGGCCTTTGATAATAAAATATTTATGAAAATTTGGGTTGTTGTTTAGGTCAACAGCCGAAAGGCTGGTTGGAACCTATAGAGGTTTAACTAAGTAAAAACGAGGAGTGAGGTGGTTTACTATTGCCGTCTCCCTTATCTGCATCTTATTGTGCGAATTTATTCGCATGGGTCCACTAGTAACATTTTAAATACATTTCTATAATAAAAATATGTATGCCGACCGCATTGACGTAGTTCGTAACCTCCTCGTCACTCATCATGCGGTCGTGGTTTCGAATCCCACACTGACACGGCATTATTTTCATCCTCACACAATTACATCCCCACTCCAACGTCGTCGCTAATGACCATTGCAGTTGATTCGACGTTAATTAAATAAGAAATGTATATTAAAAATATACTTCAAACTTAAACATAGTTTTTATATTAAAAAATGTTAAACAATTTTGAACAACAAAGAATTTATTGATATTTTACAGATTTTGAAGCGGTTATTTTTTGAATCTAAGATTTCATTCAAAACTGATATTTTTCTTCGGTCTATTGTACTGAGCTAATCTTTAAGACCCTCTTTATATCTGTTTCTATGTGACGTGAAATGCTTCCACGAAAAATAAAAATAGGCTTTATAAAAATTACTTTGTCAGAACATTTTAATATATTTTCATCCCTCAATGTTCATATTTGTTTAGGCTTTATTTACTTTGGTTTACCTCGATCATTATATCGTAAAATGAACTGGATTTTTGAATATTTCCGTTTTTATTTTTAATAAATATAATAGACACTTTATACAAGAATCAGATGATGTTTTCATATTTCATTTGAATGCTTATCAGTTCCTAAAAATTTGTTAAACGACAGTCTCTAGCTTATTGCCGACATAAAAGGTTTGCTTTTTGGATAAATTAAGTTCTGTTAAAATTTTTACAATGAAATTGATTTGATTCTAAGAGATCGGATCTAAAAAGCCCTCGATTAAACGCAGATCGAATAGTTTTTTAAAATTCTTAACTGTTATTTAAAGCCTTTCTATTTTTTAGAATTCCTAATGAAAATGTTAACTTTTTGAAATATAATTCACGATTTTAATGAATTTTAAACATTTAAATTATTTATATATTTTTTAAGTTTGTATCGATATAAAGTTATTAATTTGCCTATAGCAATCTGAATATTTTCTGAAATAGGTATAAATAAATCTATTTAAAAGTATCCACAAGACGAGGCAAGGAAAATCGGAAAAATTGAAAACTAGTTATTGAATTTTCAATTTGTGAAGAGATCAATATTTTTTATTTATTGAGTTGTTAGTACGAATATCATTGAAAACTTGTATTTTTGGCGATGTACAAGTCCCGATCCCCCGCAGCCTCCTTAGCGTAGTGGTTGGCGCGTTAGCGTACCACGCGGATGTTCCGGGTTCGATTCCCGGCCAGGGTCTGCAAATTTTCATAAGTCAAAAACCGCAGTACAGTCACATAATCCACCGTAGTCGCTAATAACCGAGCTGTTGATGCGACTTTAAATAAATAATAAAAAAAAACAAGTACCGATCTCATTTTATTGAGTTTCCCGGGTAATATATAACTGTCAAAAAATTAAAGGGTTTTTTATGATGAGTGGTACACCAGTAGAGATTTTCTGGTGATACAATAACTACTGAGACAAAACGTACAGTGTGTACATAAGTTCTAGACCTTAGATTTACGAAAATGTATTGTCTGATTGGAATTGGAGCGTAAATACTACATAATTCATCACCATCATCATCATCTGTCAAGGATTAGGCTCCATGGCCTGTTCCGGCATCCATCTCTTTTAAGATCTTCCTAAGCCTCGCTTCCTTCTAGGTTTATATTTCTATGCTCGCAGAGGAGTCTGTGAGCTGGCATGCGAAGTAAATGGTTGGACCAGTTTCTCTTGTATATTCTTAACGTTTCCAAAAGTGACTGAACATTTAACTCAGCGCGAATAACTTTGTTACGTACTCTATCTAACCGGGTACAACCTTTGACTCCCCGCGAAAATCTCATTTCAGCAGCTTGGATAAGAGATTCATTCCTCTGTAATGACTCCCATATGTTATGATATGTTATGAGTGGTACAGCCATTGCTCGATTAAATTTCATTGTGGTGTCCTTTCTCGTTTACACAATTCACTTAATTCACATAATTCAATTGTGATAAACTAAATCTGGTGATCACAATGTAAAATGAATTCGTTTATACAAAGTATATTGAATTTGTGAGAAATAGTATGATAAATTCTTTCACTTCTTGTGAAACTAAATAGAATTCATAAAAATTCAAACTGATTCTTAAAATTTTGATCTAAACACTAACGTATTTCATCGTACTTAAATTTTTGTACATCCTGTGGCGCGTCGTCGGGTGTTGAAGTGTGAGGTGGGAGGATGTTACCGTGGCAACTAGTACAGATATACTCCGCTAGATAGCAGTCAGCTACTATTATCTCGCACCACTTACTGAGCAGGTTGCTGGCAGGTCTTGTGTTGTAATGACGATCAGAGCGAATCAGCTCTGTCTAATATTTTCCCTAACCCCGCAGCAATGTGTTAAAATATCTCACTACAGAATTAACAGTTGACTTTCAAGATAATCAGCTCATAAATCAAAGGTAAGATCTATTTTATTTATTTATTTAATTAATCATTTATGGCGGGAGATTTTAAATAATAATTAAAATATCAGTACCATATCGTGTGTTAAATAATGGTTTAAGAACTGTCCTGCTTTAACCGTTGGTGTCTGCTGCCAATACAATATCTTTCGTAGTATTCACGAATACTACTCACGATAGCTGCATGGTAGACAAAGGGTACAGTAGAGGGGGGAGGTTATGCCGTTTGGAAACGAGTAGGGAGTATATCCCCGGCGAGACCTACACGTAAAACATACACGAACCAAACAAACCTGTCCTCAAAAAATATATAAATAAATTACAGCTATTACTATCATTAAAACTAAAAAATGAAATTTTAAATTGTAAATTTTCACTTCTAAACTAACTTATTATCATAATTTAAATCTTATAAAATTACAAAATTTTATGACATACTTAAAAATTAAAAATACAATATTGCAATAAATTATATAGTTTTCCTGATCACTGTAACCGTTTCTTTGCATATTTTTTACTTTCTACGCAGTATTATTAGATCATTACTTTTCCGTACATAAACTTTATTTATATTTTATTATTCACATTAAAAGAAAAACTATATTAACTAAAAATTATTTAGTTTTATTCATAGTTCCTCTGTTTAGATCCCTGGTAAATTTATATTTAATTCTAATATTTTTTCACGACTAAATACAAATTTAGCTGTTGTACTTTCTTAATAATATTATTAAAATGTATTTAGGCTAAGTATATTTCTACTTTAAATTATTTATTGTCGCAGTTTAAAAACGTTTATAAAATCTACAAATAAATTGAAAGATTTTTTTAAAATTTCTGTTAGAAAATTCTCTCAGTTATCCTTGACTTCTTGCACTAAGTTCAATTACTCGTTTTAATTAATTTTACGTTATCTAATTTTGCAACTAATTGTTCGTTCATTAAAACTTATTCTCTACCCTAATTTTAGGGTTAGTTTTATTCCCCACAAGTTCCAAAATTACTAGGAAATTGGTTATAAAGTTTAATTTGTGTAATTTAAATGTATGGTACTTTGCAGGGATAAGATTTGTAGTAGGGATTATTAATTTTGTATGTTTCCGGATTTGATGTAAATTTCACTACATAAAGTCATACAGTATAACGTGCGAAATAAAGGGAGTGGAGGGCATTTCGGATAACCAAAATTTCGGTAAAATTTTGAATATTTTTTAAGTTCAAAGTAAAAAAATGAATTAAGTAAAAATTACACTTTCAGGTTATAAAACATACTTTTACTAAGCCTGTTAATGTTTTTACATACACACATACAGAGTGTCCCGGGAGGATTCTCTAAACATTGCAGATGTTTTTCTTTTGTTAAAAAAATGAAAAAAAAAAATCATATAAACATAGTCCGACAACGCTTCATTAGCAAGTTACAGCTAGTGGAAAATTTCCCCCTGATTTCAGTTCTCCTGGTAAAATTCGGACATACTGGATTTTTGGAGGCCACTTTTAGTGACAAATTTGGTGGATTTATATGATATTTGGTCTAAAAAATTTAATAAAACAAATCCTAGAACTGTATCTTCAGTAGTTTCAAAGAAATCTGACATCTGACATAAAAATATAGATATTCATTTAAAATCACGTTTTTTTTACATTTAAACTGCAATAGCTTTGCAAAATTTATGATAAATAATCGAATTTTAGTAATGAAATTTACAGAAAATTTAATGCTGGAAAATTTGATGTAAGTTTAGTTAATAATAAACAAATACTAGAGCAAGAAATTAGGGTGTACTTTAATAAGAACAATACTTCTACAAGAGAAAATTTTGAAATACATAACAGCCCGCACGTCGCACTAAAGTGTACAGGACATTTTTTTTTCTTTTTCGGGGCCGTTTCGGTTAAAAGCTATTTCGGTTAAGAAAGGTTTTACTGTTATAGGAATCACTAAGGTTATTTTTCATACTGGTAAGGATATTTTACCATTACTATTTATTTTTATTTTATTTATTTATTTTTTATTATAAATTAACAATTCTCCATCTATTTTTATTTTTATTTACCTCACTATTCTATGGATTGTTGTATTAGGTAATCAAATTATCAGTTTATTTTACGACGGAATAAAATTTTCTAAAATATTTTTATTACAATATAACATTGTGTTTAGTGATAGACTAAACTAACAAGAGATGGCCTAACGTAGTCTGTTGTTTTCTAAAAATATTTTAACACAATTTTCTAATGAACATTCCATGTGCAAACAAAAAATAAATTCAAGAAAAAAATTCCACACTAAATATAGATTTTTTTTTTAGTTTATTTTGCATCAACAGCTCGGTTATTAGCAACTACGGTGGGTTATGTAGCAGTGGGTTTTAACTTGTGAAAATTTTCAGATTCTAGCCGGGAACCGAACCCTGGACCTCCGCGTGGTAGCGCACTACCACTACATGAGGAGGCGGCCAAATGTAGATATTTTTAAACATAAATTTTATGTTTTCTTAATTGGATTTGTTTTTAAAAAACCTCAAATTCCTTACATTTTTACACTTCAAATTACTGATAATGTCAAAGTTCTTCACGTTTTAATTACAAGTTTAAAAATTTGTAAATCTTTGAATTTTATTACGTAATTAATTACATTCTTTATATTTTTTTATATCGTATCAACTGTTTCGGTTATTAGCGACTATTATGGGTACGGAATCCGTGGGCTTTACCTTGTAATAATTTCCAAAACTTGCCCGGAAATCGAACCCTAGAACTCTTTAGCTTTGTAGAATGCACCGCAGTCTATCTCTCTAACCACAGAACCAAGGAGGTGGCTAATTCATTTACTTAATTTATTTAATTCAATTTATAGTTCGTAAAATGTTAATTATATTTTTGGAATTATATAAATTTATTGACCAAGATTTTATAATGCAAACTAATTCAAATTGAAAAATATTCTTTGTAACTTAGTTCTTTTTCCAAAAGTTAGCAGAATAAAATTTAATTATTCACTTTAATATGATACAATTTGTTATCTCATGACCTTTTATATTTACATTTTCTATGATTAAACTTTAAATAAAAAAATAAATATTTACAAAAATAACCTAAATATTTGGAAGTGTTTAGCTTTCGATGTACTAGCCTAGGTTTTTAACCCTTGACTGATGTTTAGGTCATCAGCCGAAAGGCTGGTTTGAACATCTAGAGGCTTTACTAAGTGAAACGAGGAATGTAGTGGTTTACCCATGCCTTCGTCACTGAGTGGAAAAGTATGCTTATCAGCGTGCTAGGCACAATTTTGCACAGGCATTTAAGAGCACATATTTTCCAGTCTGCAAGCGACACTTTCACTTCATTCACCACAGAGTCTTGTATAATGAATTCAGTATTTTCAGAGGAGATAATTTCTGACTAGTGCCTTTAACACCTCTACATCTTCTTTTCTTAAATATTTCAGTCATTTACATAGCTGACTATGTGCTAAAAATAAAACAAAACTATTTTTTGTAGCCCTGAAACAAACTAACAGATTGACTACTGTCCACCCTGCAAATGGCACTTAAAATTCATTCACCACAAGGTCTGGCTGTATAATGAAGTTCATAACTACCAGAGGAGAAACCTCTAACTAGTGTCTTTTACACCTCTACCTCTTCTGTTCTTAAATCCTTCAATCATATAATTAGCTGACGGTGAGATAAGAAAGACAACTATTTTTTTCGTAGCCCTGGAACTAGCAGATTGAGAGCAGATAGTTTAACACTCCACCTGCTTGTTTTGGCAAAACCCTTAACTATATCTAGTTTTAATACTTAGTCGTTGACTCGGTATAACACCTACCTTACTAATGCTGCAGCATAAAGGAACGTAATCATTAAATGGTGTCATGCTTTTAGTATACCACTATTAGCAGGCGCTTACAACTATGTGCAGTACACACATAAACGAATCAAAAAACGTGGATCGGTTCTTTGCTATCTTACAAGATAAAAATTATAAAAAAATTACATTATAAAATATATTATTATTATTATTATTACATATTAAAATATATGAAATATATTACATTATTAAAAAATGTTGAAAATATAATTTTCATCACGTTTGTTTTTAACATTCAAACTGTAAACCATTTCGTTCAACAACTAACGAAATTTTTATTCTATTTATGTTTTTTACTTTCTCTTGCCCTACCAATGTGAATGGTAATAGGAAAGAAAAGTGTTATTTTCATGTCGATTATTCTATATCGAGTTTTCATCGGAAATTCACGTTTTCAGGCCCCATGAACCCAATGAAACCTGTTCTTAGCAATTAATCTCTGCGCGCGTGCGCGTTTGAGTGAACAAAATTTGTTTTTAAAAACGTATATTTTTGAACTAACTTTTCTAATAATTAGTGTGCTTTTTATTGTCATTATTTCCAAGAAAATTATTTTCTATTCTGATTCATCATGTACTGTAATAAAGTGTCGTTTTTGTTTATTTGAATACGTACTACACGAGTAATAAAATAAATACATAAAAGTTGGGTGTTCAGTTTAGTATTTTCTTTAGCTACATATTTTAAAATTGGATCTAAATTCATTTTAGTTTTTATGTTGTACGGGATACGTCGTAGTTTTAGAGTTTTCTAATTATAATTTCATTATATTGCCTGCTGTACCATTCATACGCGCAAAATACGTTTTGTAGTAAGTAGGAAAATTCCTGACTTCGTTAATACAGCGGTAGATGATATAATGCGGGTTAGTATCCAAGATATGTCAAGGGGGGAGTCAATCCAAAAAGTGTTTTGTTGTAATTTACAGTTAATCAACTAATTTTTATTTTAATTAACAGATATTTTAGGGTAAATAAACCTCCATTTAGTATGCTATATAATAATTTTCAACCCTTAATTAAGGGTGGAAGCAAAAAACACTGTCTCGCTAGAATTATTGTATGTTAAAAACTACGTGTCCTAGGTTATTCAATACCTGTGGTCTCAAATAGGGTTTATGAAATATGAGGTTTATATTTATGAGGGTTTAAATAGGGTTTCTTAAATAGGGTTTATGGTCTCAAATTAAATAAAAAAAGCCTGGTCTATGATCTGTAGATATTGATACTTCGGGTAATTTTTTGAACTAAGAAAACGTAATAAAAAGTTTTTAATCATAAATAATTCTCACCCCTTTCAATTTTGAATTTATGAAAATTACTTATGTACCATATTTTAAATTATCCTATCTACAGATCACAGAGCAATAAAATCTGTACATTTTGCAAAAAAATCATTGAGTTATCTTTCTAGCATTTCTTAATTTTAAAGACACATTTATATCAAATTTATTACCGCTAATAAATAATATAATAAGAAAAATATACACCTCTAATCTTGACGAAATCAACAAACGCAACACCAGCCTGAATCCTGAATCCTGAATCCTGGTTGAGAGGGCTAAGAAGCCCTATGATGGCGACATCGTGTTAAGGAACACCTGGTCGCTCGGGGAACAATATAACAGAATAATTGCAACCTCAAGAAATTTAGGGGGAATTTTATAGTTTAAATAGGAAATAGGATTCTGGTTCGTGGGACATTGGAACTGGGACTTGAAAGGAGGTAATTTATTTTTAGAAGTTATTTGTGGAAAATTTAAATTAAGGGACAAGTGGGTTTAAGAGCGGCTCTTTTATTTTATTTTATTTTTCAGTGGCCTTTTTTCAGTTTTGTGGGAGGCCTAATATTTTGGTGAGGGGAAGGCATGCATTTTACTGAACGTGGACTAAAGGTATAATTTAAGGTAGGGGTTAGTTTATGATTTCAGGGGAGACGGAAAGGGTAGAGTTTGGCATAATCACCGGCCTTTTTATCTTCTGAGTGTTTATTAATTTAAAATGGCGGCTCTTTTCACCGTATCTAATCACCTCTTCTGTTTATGCAGTGCTACCATGATATTATAAAACTAATTGAATAAAAGCGCGCATTTCGAACTTCATTTTTTTGACACTCTCAATTGAAATTTAGTATCTGTTATTATATTAATACAACAATTTCTAAGTGAAGCTAATGTTCCAAAACGTGATTTACTTCAAAGTTCTGAACGCAAAAAGAATCGGCCATTTATTTCATTTTCTAAAGATAGTTATATTCAAATATGAAAAATTAAATTTTTTCCATCAAAAAATTACTTCTTTTATGACAGACGTTAATAAAAAATAAATTTTCATTACTTTCTACTTTGTTTATTTAAAAACTGATTACATATATGAAATCAGCACATATCAGAGAACAAAATAACAAATAAAAATTCTGATTTTTTTGCCTAGAATGGGTTGACTTCCCCGTTAAACGAAATAGAATACAAAAATAATTTCCGTTTTTTTTTTGTTAGAAACGATCATAAAGAATTTTTAGAAATTCGATGTGGAATACTCAGAAGACTTTCTCTTGTCAATGTAAATAATTAACAATGTAGCCTATATTTTACCATAAGTAAACAATGTAAAATGAAAACGTAACCTAATATTAATCATTAGTGAATGATGCTTAATGGAAATCAACCTCTGGAAGATTTAATAATACGGAAAATCACTAATTGACGCTAAATTAAATTCTACAGAAATAATACTTTAAATAAAAAATTGTGTTTTTTTAATTTTCTACAATTTTTATTATAAACTTTTCCCTAAAATGCAAACTAAGTCTGCAATCTCAAAAAAAAATTTGTCGAGAGTGCAGCCTTCCTAAAAATTTCTCCTAAGAAGCCCTCCTAAGCAAACATACTGCTTATTACCCAATGACTTATAGCATAAACAATTTAGTAAATGAGAGTCTGGAATTGGTCAAAATTTATAAGCTGCGGTACCTTGGGCATTTTATGAGAAATCAAAAGAGATATTATGTTGTAGTATACTAAATACTCCACACAAGCTGAATACCGAATTTGCTGTGAATAAAATGAAGTCAATAATCTTGTATAAATTCTATTTAATGATTTATCATATTTTACAGCATGTACGTTAGTATTTAATGTTTTATTATGTTTTAAATTCTCACTTATTAATTTATTATTTTTAATGTTAATATGTCCCGTTCATTTTTAAATTCTACGTCGTTTTAAATGTCATTTTACTTTTATTTTGTATAGTCTTTTAAATATATATATTAACTTAAACTTTTTCACTAAGGTGTGGACCATCCATCTAGTTCGATGTCTGGAACCACAGTCGCCATCTTCCTCACAAAATTCATAATTATTCTTCTTATAGTTTCCTAGCAACCATATAAATAACTCTCTTTTCAATATTTTTTGTAATATAAATTAAATAGTTTTAAAAATGTTTACCTTCCAATCAGCTGGAGTTTGTTTATACTTTCAACTATAGCAAACATAAACAGACTTTACTGTAGCTGGTTTGGCTCGTTACAATGTACTACAGCAGATTCTGCATAGGAAAAAGAGAGAAACAGAAATCCTGGTAAAAGAAGAATTTCCTGGCTCGTCAATTTGAGGATCTGGTTCCGTAAGAACTCTACGGAATAGTTCCGAATTGTGACTAATAAGTCAAAATAGTGATGATGATTGCCAACATCCAAACCGGATAGCCACGACAAGAAGAAGAAATAAGGCGATTTAATAAAACGTAGGAACCGTTTTTGAGAAAATCGCAGAAAGGTGAAAAATCGCACGAATGAATTATTATTTCCAGTTGATCGATTTTTGATGAAAATTTTCGTATCGGCACTGTTTTAGACGAAAATGATTTTAAATTTTCCTTTAAAAAATATTATAAATAAAATAATTTTATTGTGTGACTAACTAATTATTCAACGAGAAATAAGAGTAGAAGATGGGTAACAATTTATAAAAAAACCTTTTTTTACATTATAATAGGTTGTATGATTTTGATATTTTAAAAGTACAGTTTAGTTTTAAAAGTACAATGATATTAACAATTGAAGTTATGGTCATTCCTAATTACTATAACTTCCATTACTCAGTAACAACCCATTAAATAATGCCTGGTAAAAACTCCCATTTTTAGAATAAGTTACATTAGAATAGTAGTTAGGCAATAGGTTGTAAATATAGCTAACTGTCAATCATCTGATACTGTTTAGACGGGTGTATTTCTCCCTTTTTGTTTTTGGGCCTTTCTTCCACCTACCAATTCAGCCAATCACTGAGGTTGTTCTCTTTCCCGTTGGCCCTCCAGGTTAGTTAAACGGTTGGTGGGAAGGGAGGCTTGTCAACCAGTGGTTTCCTGGTTCGAATCCAGGAAATTTACTATCAGTTCCCTTGGGACTTAAGAGTGGAACAGAAAAGTTTGTTAAGAACGGCAGTTTTTTAAGAAGTGAGTAGGAGAATGAGAAGTGACGGAGAACGAAGAGAAGAAGAAAAAAGGGGGAAAATATTTGAGGTAAATTTATTTCGTATAAAGATTATTAAGGGTTTAGTTAAGTTTTTATGTTAAAGTCGTGGCAGAAAAGGTTGGCTATATTTTAAAATAGGTTAGGATAATTTCAGGATTATTTTATTAGTAGTTAGTAGTAGAATCATTAAATATTTAGTTTAAAGCAAGGAGATATAGTTTTATTTCTTTATTTTTCTTATGCTCTGCTGATAGAGCTCGCGCCCAACTTTTCTTTTTTTTAGTTCATATTCCAGTCTTGCCCACCGGTAAAGTTGAGGGTGGTATAAGGTCTATATATGTAATTAAAAACACTTTGGTAAAACAGTATGGCTATCATAGCTATCATAGCTATCATAGAGGTTAAGTATGATTTTTCTTGAATTTCAAGACACGTAAAATCGTAATTTACGGAAAACTTTGAATAAAGTTTTAAGAGCCGTCTTAGTTACCATGGTAACACTTTAATTATTTTTATTTTGTTTAATATTTCCAAATGCCGAAGAGAAACAAAGGAATTAAACAATTTTATTCTGAACAATTTGGACTATAATTATATTTAACCAATTAATGAAATTTGCTAAATATACATTTGTGTTTATTTGTAAATAATATAATCAGGAATGAAAACATTTTCTCGTACATCGGTCCTCAGACAGAATGAACCCCGATGTCAAAAATGAAGTTTTCAAAATATTTAATTCATTTTCATTAATTATGATAATTTTAAAAATAAAATTGGTGATAAAAAATCTGTTCATGAGAAAATGTAGCCTAATAAAATGCATTTTAAGACCGAAATCTAAAAAAAAATCGATTTTTCACACGTTTCTGTGAGAAAAAACAGAAAATTTCTAATTACTGCTAAACTAAGTGTTACACAAAAAAATGTTTGAAATAAAAGTTGTAGAATTTTAAATTCTCTACAACTTAAATTTTATTCATTTTTGCGGTAAATGCATAATAAATCCGCAATCTTAAAAAAACAATTTTTTTACGTGAAAACAGCCTCACCAAGAATTTCAGCAAACATGGCGCCTACCCTATCTTGTAGAGTATAAAAAATTAAGTAAATGAGGCGTTTTAAAATAAAATTGTAGGACCAGTTTTTGAGAAAATCGCAAGAAAGTGAAAAATTATACGAATAAACTACTACTTCCGGTTGACTGATTTTGATGAAAATGTTCGTGTCTGTTTTGGTACTGGTATGTAACTTAAGTTTCAAGTTTCAAGTTCGTACGATGTTCCGTTCTTGAGATATTTTGTATACACACACCACACACATACACACACACACACACACACACACACACACACACACACACACAGACCAATCGCTAAAAACATGTTTTTTGGGTTCAGGGGGTCTGAAAAAGTGGAGATCCGGTGAAAACTCGATTTGTTAAAATCGACATGAAAACAATACTTTCCTTCCTACATATTCATATTCCTACATAGGCAAGAGAAAGTAAAAAATAAAATCAATTCTTCATGTGTTGAAATCAAAACTGGAAAATAATCTTATTCTTTTTAAAATACAATTTAGAAAGATAACTTATTTACGTCTACAAAAATATGAACACATACAATGCAAACAATACATATTTGTGAATGTTTGTTGGGAAAAGCTATATAAATACAACTGTGTTTGATTTAAATGTAGAAATAATATTTTACTGCGTACATCTTGTTGGTGTCGATTACGGGAGAAGTAAAATCAATTTAGTCCAGGAGTATTACGTTAATAAATTAAGTTATTTAAATGACATTCATAAATAATGCAAGAAAATAAGTTTCTTATCTTGTATTACGTATTATTTTCTCTAGTATTCGTTTGACAATTTTTGTCATTTGCTATAAATATGGATGTTGTATGAAATTCACTAATGTTCACTTTCCTTGTCTGTTTTCCAAGTTACTTCTTGAAGTTCTTTCTTCAATTTTTTAGGTTATGTTGTGAATTATGAGTAAAACTTTTTTCTTAGTTTTCTTTCCAATAGGAGCACTTAAGTCACTCCAGGTCTTCGAGCTACAGAGTTAGCTTTTTGGTACCCCTATCGCTCCCATATCCGTTTCATATTTTTTGAACTAGCGGTACTTATTTTCTCTGTTGTAATGTTTTCGGTGTTTTTTTTGAAACGGAATTGCATTAGTTTCTTTTTAAAGATATGTTTTCTTTTCGCTTTTTGATAATTTCTTTAGTTATGTTTAAGTCCTTCATGCCGGATTTTATTTTCTGGATCCATTTATTACGTGCCTTGTTCTTCTTCTGCCCTTTAAGATTTAGCCATCTCTGTCTGTTTTAAACCTCTTAAATCTGCCAATCTCTTTCTCGGGCGTTCTCGTTCTCTCTTTCCCTCCGGTTTATAGCCTAGTGTTCGCTTAGATATCCTGAAAGAACCTGGAGGATTCTTCTGTTAGGGTTACCATACCTCCTTAGCTGAGAATCCAGTTTTAAGGCTCCGGATTATTGCTCTCGCTTTTTTGTTCACAAAAAGGATTTTCCTGAAGCATGACAGATAAAATGTCATTTAAATATTATTTTGATTTTTTTTGAAAATACATTTTAAGGCCGAAATCTTAAATAACCCTATTTTTTTCTACGAGAGCACAACCTCCCCAAGTATTTGAGCAGATATGGCGCTTACCCTATTCTGTAGAGCATAAAAAGTGTAGTGAATGAGGTTATTTTTAAATCATCATAAGGAACGTTTTTGAGAAAATTGCAAAAAGCGAAAAATCGTACGAATACACTACTATTTACTTCCGGTTAACCGATTTTTATGAAATATTCGCGTCCGGGTACTGCAGCGGTTGCTGAATTAAGTTCTAAATTTTAACTCTGTTCAATATTCCATTCTTAAGATATTTTGTAAACATATACACGGATACAAACCAATTGCTTAAAACATGTATTTTAAGTTCTTAGGGCCTGAAAACGTATATCTGGTAAAAACTCGACATGAAAACAATACTTTCCTTCCCTATATATTTATATAGGGCAAGATAAAGTAAAAATTTATAAATCAGTTAGCATTATCTAAATTTTGGATTAGCGGATTTTTGGTGGTAATTTTAAAAATTGTCATTTAGGCCCTATAATTTTCCTTAGTCCGTCCGTCCGTCCGTTGGTTTTTGCCATAAGTCAAAGGTAAGCCTTTTAAAAAATTCTCACCAGCCATGAGACGCGTCTTCTCATGAAAGGGAATTATTTTAATGTTTTATTTTTTTAGTAAAAAATGAATCCTTAAAATTACTGGACCAGTTGTCTTTGTTTCGTATGTAAATGTAGAAAATATAAATGTTAGTATGTTTTCTGTATTATGTGTACTGGTTTATTTTGGTTGAATCTAAAATAATAACAATAATATCCCTCATGTTTTCATCCTCTTTGACATGTCAACAAAATGTAATATGTATGCGATGTCATACACGTACGTTCTACGTATATGACAGAACGGTTGGGATGTTAAACATGTACTAATATCTTTAGAATAGGCCAATGTAATAATGTCATGATGTTAAGTCACATCTATTAGATGATAGTACTGTTGATATTATTACTATTACCATTATTACTCGTATTATTATTACAAAATAAACAGTCATAACTACTTTACAATATCCCCCCCCCCGTTTAATATCGTTTGCTTTTCAGCCATGTGACAAAATAACATTCTGTATACCTCTTTAGGTACTTACTAAATTTTCATTTAGGCAATCCTTCTGATCGATTTTCTAATCCCGTTTCGTTATTCCATCTCTATATGACCAAGGATTCCTTTAGAATTAACCATTATTTTCTCTTCAGTTCAAATATTTGAAAATTCATTAAAGGAAAATCATTATAAAATATGATTATTATAATCATGATCATTATAAAAAAAAAGAAATCTGGTGTGAAACACTCACACAACTTTCTCTTGCCAATGAAAATAATGAACAATATAACCTAAGTAATAAAACATTAGAAATAAACGAAAACTAACCTCAACAAATCATATTTAAACCTAATTTTAATCATATATGAAAGTCGCAAAATGAAAATCGACCTCAGTTTGGCTTAAAAATACAGAAAATCACTATTTCACGCTAAACTAGACAATGTAGAGAAAAATGCTTAAAATAAAAATTGTAGATCTTTTAATTTCCTTTAAATTTGATTAAACTTTTGTCGTAAAATGCATAATAAGGCCGAAATCTTTAAAAAATTGATTATTCACACGTTTTCGTGATAAAAAAAACCAAAAATCTCTAATTACCGCTAAACTAAGCGTTATACAAAAAAATGTTTGAAATAAAAGTTGTAGGATTTTAAATTCTCTACAACTTTTATTAAATACATTTTTGCGCTCTAAAATGCATATTAAAGTCGCAATCTTAAAACAAAAGTTTTTTTAACGTAAAAACAGCCTCACCAAGAATTTCAGCTTTAATCCATCAATACTTTCCTTCCTATTTATTCATATAGGCAAGCGAAAGTAAAAATAATATTAATAATGTTAATTTATATAATTTTATGTGTATAAAAAGTACGCGGTACATCAAGCTTTGATTTACGTTTTGTTCGAACGTAGTAAGTACTATTTAAATTCACCAAAATCTTTGGGCACATAAAAGTACAAATTAATTCTCTGTAATTGAAAGTTTCTTAAATTTTAAAACTTGATAAAATTTAAGAAAATATTCCAGGAGAGTATGAAGATGGAATAATTGACAAAAAATACTATAAAACTTATCTAATAAAATTTGTTATTTTACTGTGAAGTCTATTAATTTATAACAAATTATGTTTTGGTAAATTATAAGAAACTCCATCTCAGATCATCAATCTTTGTAACGAATTGTAAAAACATAGATAAAAGAAATGTCAATTAGGAAAAAGGAAGGTAAGACTTCCCCTAATTATTTATTTATGGTCTAATAGACGCAACGACGATTCTACACCGACGCACCTGATGCGATTTTGGTTAGTTGTAAAACTAATTAAAAACTAACCCAAACTATTCTACCGTGTGTCACTGAAAACTGAAATGTATAGGGGCCTATAGCCTAATGTTTTTTGAACCAACCTTACAAACACGTTGTAGTAAGTTAATCCAAACCTACTACTAACGACCCTCGATTCAGTCAGAAGGGATTTTATATACTTTTACTTTCTCTTGCCATATATGAATATATAGAAAAGGAAAATATTGTTCTCATGTCGGTTTTTTGAAATCGAGTTTTCGTCGGAAATACACGTTTTTAGGCACCTGAACCCAAAACATGTTCCTAGCGATTGGTCTCTCTCCCACCTCTGTCTCCCTCACTCCCTCCCTTCCTCCTTCTCTCTCTTACTCTGTGTGTGTGTGTGTGTATGTGTGTGTATGTGAACAAAAAATATTTTTTCTACGAGAGCGCAGCCTCACCAAGAATTTTAGCAGATATGGCTCTTACGCTATCTTGTAGAGCATTAAAAAATGTAAATGAAGCGATTTAAAAAAAAAATCGTAGGAGCCGTTTTTGAGAAAATCGAAAAAGTGAAAAATTGTACGAATAATCTACTACTTTCGGTTGACCGATTTGAATGAAAATATCTATGTCGGGTCCTCTAGTGGTACCTAACTTAAGTTCTAAGTCAACTTTGTACAATCTTCCGATCTTGAGATATTTTGTTCACACACACACACACACACACGCACGCACGCACGCACGCGCACACACACACACACACACACACACACACACCTAGATCAATCGCTAAAACATGTTATTTTGGATTCAGGGAGTCTGGAAACGTGTATTTCCGGTGAAAACTCGATTTCGAAAAATCGACATGAAAACAATAAGCTACTTTCCTTCCTATTTATTCATATAGGGCAAGAAAAAGTAAAAAAAGATGTTTCAGGTTTCCACTAAATACTTACGTAACTTTTATTTTTCATTTTACGACGATCAATTTATAACTATTGAAAGTACGTAATTGATAGTATC
The DNA here is from genome assembly GCA_035578175.1 of Catonia carolina. Lineage (NCBI taxonomy): Eukaryota > Metazoa > Arthropoda > Insecta > Hemiptera > Achilidae > Catonia > Catonia carolina. The sequence goes on from JAQMRL010000010.1 coordinate 15,076,692, forward strand.
GGTATTAAACTATAATTTTTTTGCACACAAGTTATTTTGAGTGGAGTCTCTTGATATATTTTTCTGGGCATTCTTCGTTCGTAAGAGAAAAATAGATTTGTGTTTGCTAGTCCATCCTTTGTAGACTGAAGTACTTAATTTAGTAGAAACAAACTTATAGATTTTAGTAACTATAAAGTAGCCCAAGAAATGTCATAAATTGTAAACTTCGAAATTATAACATTATAACTTTCTTGCAGTTTCGATAAAACTTCTTTTTAGGAAAAGTGTGATTTAGAGAATCAACTTTAGGATTGATTCACTTTCTTTCAAACACGCACACACACCACACACTATGATACTTTTATTTATTTATGTTTTTTTTAGATATATTTATATTTCTTCTTTTCTTCATACAGATTAAGTATTGTTGTTGTTGTTTAGGTCATCAGCCGAAAAGCTGGTTTGAACCTGTAGAGGTTTTACTAAGTAAAATAAGGAGTGTGGTGGTTTAACTTGCCTTCCTCACTGAATAGAAAAGTACGCTTATCAGCATGCCGGGCCCTCTGAAAAGCACATATTTTCTACTCTACAAATACACCTTCACTTCATTCACCACAGGGTCTGGCTGTATAATGAAATCCATTACTTTCAGAGGAGATAACTCTGATTAGTGTATTTTACACCTCTACCTCTTCTGTTCTTAAATGATTCAGTCATTTAATTGGCTGACCATGTGATAAGAAACAGAACTATTTATTTTAGCCCAGCAATGAACAGATTGAGAGTAAATAATTTGACTCTCCACCTGTCTGTTATGGGCAGGATTAAGTATTAAACAATTGAATTCATAAAGATTTCATGCTTAAAATTCGAATGAGAAAAAAATAAATTTTTCGAATTCTTATCTATCTGTACCTGAAGCAATAACTTGAAGACGCTTACAGATTTTTGAAATCTGGTGTGTCATCTTTATAATTATGTGTAACACATCAGCCCGACGGTTTTCACTATTTAAAAAATATAAAAATTTAAATTTAACAATTTTCAAAAATTCGCGTAAATAAAACTTGGCCACTGTGTTAGTACTTTCGGTATTATGTTTTTCTCATCTCGGATGCTATTAAATGCTGACGATTCACGTAATAATTTTAATTTTGTCAGCAACAGCACGTTTTTTAAAGTTTGCGGCCTTAATATGCATTTTACAGCAAAAGTATATAACAGAACTTGTAGACAATTAAAAAATCTATAACTTTTATTTCAAACATTTCTTTGTACAACGCTTAATTTAGCAGTAATTAGCTATTTTCTGTTTTCACATTTTCACGAAAATGTGTAAAAAATGGAGTTTTTAAGATTTCAGCCTTCGTATGCATTTTACGACAAAATTGCATTATAATCAAATTTATAGAAAATTAAAAGATCGACAACTTTTATTTTAACATTTATTTCTATAAAGCCTAGTTCAGTGTCAAAGAGTGATTTTCCGTACTATTAAGCCAAACTAAGGTTGATTTTAATTACGCATCATTCACTTTTGATTAAAATAAGGTTAAATTTTTTATTTCTAATATATTATTACTAATACTAGTGGACCCGTGCGAACAAATTCGCACAATAAGATGCAGATAAGGGAGATGGCAATAGTAAACCACCTCACTCCTCGTTTTTACTTAGTTAAACCTCTATAGGTTCCAACCAGCCTTTCGGCTGTTGACCTAAACAACAACACAAATTTTCATAAATATTTTATTATCAAAGGCCTTATATGAAACACTTACCATTGAATTTCAATGAAATTAACCATGACTTTCCTTATGATATTGTATTGCGTTCATATATTCATTAGTGTTCATTACGTGGGAGACCCGCTGTACGGTATTACAGAGCTATACGTTCGTTGTAAACAATAAATTTTGTTCTTTTTCATTTTGTAAAATGAAGCTCGATTTTAGCATGAATTTCAAGTTTAGAACTTTTTACCGAATCAGGAAAGAATACGTTTTAAAACCATGTAAAAATTATAAAAATCCGTTTGGTAGAACTCTGTATTTAAGAGTTTAGAGAATTCCCATTTAAAATACATTGGAAGTGATTTTGCGTTTTAAATATATAGATTAGGTTATATTGTTCATTATTTGCATTGGCAAGAGAAAGTCGTGTGAGTGCTTCACACCAGTTTTTTTTTCCTTTCCGTTGGTTTTACCGAAGTTCAGCTTCATAACTGACTCACTTGCACTGATTGGAGCGCTTAAATATGGAACAGGAACAGAGGAACAAGATGGTGTCTTTCCACCACGACAATAACATGGTTTCTTGCCGCGCAGTACTATTCATATTGACTAGAATGTTTTGTTTTACTACATGACCCAAAGGGTAAGTGTCCCACCATGGCTACACCTATAGTAGTTGTTATATTGTGCCGTGTCCTTGCATTTTTTAATTAATAACTCCTTTTCCAACATGACGGTTCAAATTAAGTTTTCACAATTCTAGGCGAAATGGTGTACTACTGAATAAACGAATGGAAAATGATTGTAACTGTATTCAGAAGACTTTAAGAGGGGAGTAAATAACATGGTGTTGTTGTTTAGGTCATCAGCTGAAAGGCTGGTTTGAACCTGTAGAGGTTTTACTAAGTAAAACGAGGAGTGAGGTGGTTTACCATTTCCTTCCTCACTGAGTGAAAAATTACGCTTACCAGCATGCCGGGCCCTCTGAAAAGCACAAATTTTCCACTCTGCAAATGACACCTTCACTTCATTCACCACAGGGACTGGCTGTATAATGAAATTCATTACTTTCAGAGGAGACAACTCTGATTAGTGTCTTTTACACCTCTACCTCTTCTGTTCTTAAATGATTCAGTCATTTAATTGGCTGACCATGTGATAAGAAACAGAACTATTTATTTTAGCCCTGCAACGAACAGATTGAGTGTAAAGAATTTTACACTCTACCTGTCTGTTATGGGCAGAAATAACATGGTACGGAAAAACTTATAATAATAAACTTTCATAAACTTATAGTCTGGTAAAAACATCAGGCCTATCATTCTTGAGAGAGTATGGTTAATTGAACCCCACCATCAGATAACCGGTAACTACTATCTAGTTTTAAAATTCGAATAAAAGTAACTTTACCAGGATTTGAACCACGGAACTTTCATCTCCGAAAAACAGCTGTTAAAGTGATACACGTACAATAAATACATAAATACATTAAATGCATTTTACAGTTACTTTCTGTAGGAGTTTAAAAGGATAAAAAATACCAGATTAAATTATCTCTATAATTTACCAACGACTGAAGATTTGTGAAATAACAATTTATCACTTTAAATAATTTTCAATTTCCTTTTGTTTTTCTCGGAATTTCTTCTTTGTGCGCTTTCACCTCCCACGCTTTAGTCCTTACTGCAAATAAATTACGTTATTTTTCCAATCGGAAATCAAAAGTGAATTTTCAAGTAAATATTCTTTAGATTATTTTTATAAAATATTGGTTTGCTCAATAAAATAAAGGGTATTTACGAATCAAGCCATTACTCTTGTAACAACCCACATACTCTTATCCATTAATTAAGGAACGAATGAAAAATTAATAAATAAAAAAAAAAAAATCTGGTGTGAAACACTCACACGACTTTCTCTTGCCAATGCAAATAATGACCAATATAACCTAACATTGGTAGTAAAACATTAGAAATACACAAAAAATAACATTCTTTTAATCATGAGTGAAAGACGCAAAATGAAAATCAACCTCAGTTTGGCTTAAAAATACGGAAAATCACTCTTTCACGTTAAACTAGGCGCTGTAGAGAAAAACGTTGTAAAAAAAGTTGTAGATCTTTTAATTTCAAGTAGCATAGTGGACCCTTGTTTTTCAAACCCCTATTATTAAATAATGATTAGTGAATAACAAACTTAACCGTTCTTAGAAGAACGGTGAGTAACGACTAAAGCACAGTAGCAGTTTCGTCCTGAAAAGAACGGTTTTTTACTAAAAATTAAAATAAAAGAACGTTGACACAATGTCTACCGACTGAGTGTGTTCTGGGAAGAGAAGAGAGGTGCAAATTTTATTCAGCATGTTTATGGAATATGGCTATGGAGGGGATAAATGTGGGAGAACCGCATTACATTACGTTGTAAACGAAATTTATTCTTTCTCATTTTGTAAAATGAAGCTATTAGCATGAATTTCAAGTTTAGAACTTTTCGGCAAATCAGGAAAAAATACTTTTTAAAACAATGTAAAAATTATAAAAATCTGTTCGGTAGAACTCTGTTTTTAGAGTTAATAGAATTCCCATTTAAAATACATTGGAAGCGATTTTGCATTTTAAATATATAGATTTAAAAAAATCATAAGTGACAATTTTGTAACCATCCAGAAAATTTCTGTTAGAATCACATTTTTCGCTTCGTGTTTGCCTGGTAGCGATACATTTTCAATTTCGGAATCACATTTTTGTTTGCCTATGTTGTTACAGAATATTGTCCAATATAAACGTTCTTCAAAACAATCGTTTATATTTATTTTCTTTGAAGAACTAGAAGACAGTTGTATATGTATAAATATTAGTAATAAAAAAATTATTTTTTTCTATGACGCTTAACGTCAAATTAGTGATTTTCTCTATTCTGCTCGACAAAATCGGTAAAAAATGGGTTTTTCAATATTGCGGCCTTAGTATGCAATTTAAGACGAAACTCCATCTATATATTTTAAAGTTATTAAAGGAAAAAAAAATCAAGAACTTTTATTTCAAGCATTTTTTCTGAAGAGCCTAGTTTAGCGGCAGTTAAAGTTTTCCCGAATTTTTAAGTCGAACAGGAATTATTTTTCATTTTGGATTATTCACTCGTGAATATAATTAAGTTATATATTTCATTTTATATTGTTTATTCATGATTAAACGTAGGTTATATGTTTAATTATTTACAGTGGGAAGAGAAAGTTATATGAGTGTGTGTGTGTGTGTTTCACAGCATATTTTAAACTTTTGTTCACTTAATTTTACTTTTTATTTACTTAAAGTGGATAATTTATATGAATAAACTATTAAAAATGTTGTAACAGAAAATTTGCAATGATTTGTTTAAAATTACAGGTAATGATAGATTAGCTAGATAATAAAACTATTAAATGTAAGTTTTTTTAAGAACTAGCTCAAAAGAAAAAAAATGGAAGTGTGAAAGAGAGTGGTTAATTTCCTACTAGTGGGAATTTATAAAGATTATTTTGAGACAATGTCACACAATTTGTTAGGCGCCACTAATGACACATCCCAAACTACTCTTACCCGTCAACGTTACCGCGTTCTTCTTCTTCTTCTTCTTCTATTATTATTATTATTGTTATTATCACGACTACTGTTTCTACAATTGCCGAGGCTTTCGTCATCATAAATAAATACACGGTGATACAAATATTATTCGGTAATCTTCTTATTTCATAAGGCTGCGTGTTACGGCATTTTCTTGGCATCGGAAACGTTTAACTCGTTCGTGTAATAATAATAATAATAATAATAATAATAATAATAATAATAATAATAATAATAATAATAATAATAATAATAATATTAATAATAATAATAATAATTATAAATAAATGTTATTTCCTATTTAACAGTTACCTACATAAACAAGAAAAAAAGAAAAGAAATACGAGGGTTATCCAGAAAATAACCTCCATTTTGAAATAAAAAGTAAACGAGTGAAGATACAAAAACTTTATTATATACATATTAAAACTACAGTTTTTCTCTATTTTTCGACATAGTCGCCAAACGGATTCAAGCACTTGTCGTACCTTGGAACAGTCTTTGAAATACCCTCTGCATAAAAATCTGCCGCCTGTGAATGTAGCCAACCATTCACGGCGTTTTGAAGCTCTTCGTCATTGGCGAACCGCTGAGATGCAAGCCACCGCTTCATGTTCGAGAACAGGAAAGTCACTAGGAGCCAAGTCCGGGCTGTATGGGGGATGATCGAAAACGTCCCATTTAAACTTGGCCAAAAGTTCATTTGTTTTCTCGCCCTCATACAGCTCGAAGAACCAATGAACTTTTGGCCAAGTTTAAATGGGACGTTTTCGATCATCCCCCATACAGCCCGGACTTGGCTCCTCGTGACTTTCCTGTTCTCGAACATGAAGCGGTGGCTTGCATCTCAGCGGTTCGCCAATGACGAAGAGCTTCAAAAGGCCGTGAATGGTTGGCTACATTCACAGGCGGCAGATTTTTATGCAGAGGGTATTTCAAAGACTGTTCCAAGGTACGACAAGTGCTTGAATCTGTTTGGCGACTATGTCAAAAAATAGAGAAAAACTGTAGTTTTAATATGTATATAATAAAGTTTTTGTATCTTCACTCGTTTACTTTTTATTTCAAAACGGAGGTTATTTTCTGGATAACCCTCGTATATTACATAAATTACTGTTAATATTAATGCAACTACTTTTTGTTCATTTCATCACCGAAAAGGGTGGTTTGAACGTCTAGAGGCTTTACTAAGTAAAACTAGAACTGAGGTGGTTTACCATGCCTTCCTTTAAGTGTAAAAGTATGCTTATCAGCATGCAGACCCTCTGAAAAGCATCTACTTTTCACCCTGCAAATGACACCTTCATATCATTCACCATAGGTCTGGCTGTATAATGAAATTCATTACTCTCAGAGGAGATAACTCTGATTATAGTCCGATTCACGAAAGAAAACACCTGAATTTAAACAGCAATATCGTTTAAACCGTTGCATGTACAATCAATTACGGTACATCAAATTAAAACTTGTTTTATTGCTGGTTACAGGATATACATTAACATTTTCGGAAATAAATAATGTATTAAATGTAACGATTTATGCATAAAAAGTACCTTGTTTTTTAACCACTTTTCCAGTGTACCCAACTTCAAGGTACCATTTCTTTGTTCACGCGTACTTATGTTAATGTAATCCTGTAAGACAGTAAAACAATCTTTGATTTGATGTATCGTAATTGTTTTTAATACAACGGTTTAAAAGATATTGCTGTTTAAAGAGAGGTGTTTTCTTTTGTAAATCGGACTAATATTTTATACCTCTACCTCTTTTGTTCTTAAATGCTTCAGTCATTTAATTGGTTGACCATGTGATAAGAAACAGAACTATTTTTTGTAACCCTGAACTAGCAGATCGAGTGCAAATAAACACTTCAACTGCCAGTTATGGGCAAAAATGTGACTACTATTTACACAAATTGATTATTATGATGCGGGGGAAATCAACCTATCCAACTTTGGGACAGCCATGTTATAGGGCTGACTTTATGATTGCTTCCCGTTAGGGCAGAAGTCTGTTTCTATGGCTCAAGTAAATGATTAAGGATTAGAAAGAGTCAATATCCAGTGAGTCATGTATCTATCTTGGCTAAGCAACTACAAACCGACTACTTTTTTAAACTTTAAATTTTAATGTTTGGCAGATTTCTGATATCAGTAGACATAAAATTATGACGATAGCATTCGAAATAGCCACAGAGTTCCTTCCTAGGTAGACTGTAAAGTATAACAATTAATAGAACTTTGCAAATAGATAAATAAATATGCAAAAATCAAGCAATTTAGTAAACTTTTTTTAATTCATTTATATAACGTCGCATCAACTACAACGGTCATTAGCGACGACGTTGGGGTGTAACTATATAGAATGGAGGATGAAATGATTTTTTGTAACGTATGAAAATATGCCATGGCTTGAGTGGGATTCAAACCCAGGACCGCATGATGAGAAGCGAGCACGTTACCAACTGCGCCAATGCGGCCGGCAAGTAAACTTTGTTAATACAACTATTATGAATTAAATAGTGGATATAAAAGATATAATATTATAGTGTATAATTCTACAAATACTTTTGTTTCAATAAATAAATCTTATAGTTACAACAATTTTTTCTCTCCTTGAGAAAAAGTAAGTCCACAGTACTGAGAATTTCTCTTAACTTTTTTTTATATCCCTGATGTGTGTACGTTGAAAAATGTTAAATTTAAGAACAATAAACAACCTCATGACCCAATGAGATGAGGATGATGTGTATGACGTGTAGAGGTGTAGTATTGTACAGACCCAAGCCAATCATTCCTGAAAGAATATGGTTAGTTGAACCCAAACTTTCAAAGTACACCGGTAACTATTGTCCAGTATTCAAATCCGTATAAAAAAACTACCTTCACCAGGATTTGAACCAGGAACCTTCTACTCCAAAAATCAACTGTTAAACAGCTGACTCGTGGCGACAATTTCACCTCTAGACTAACCTGGTGGACACTCTGAAACTAATATTTTTTTTTATATTTTATTTTTTATAGGGAACTGTAAATTATTGACAACTACCCAATTTGATCACTGCTTTGCTGCATTATTTGACGTGAATTAGGCATGAGTTTGAACAGGGGCCCCCAGTAGAGTTTGTTCACGGAAGGCTGTCAGCTGGTCACCATACAAAGTCGCTTCCCCAACCAGTGTTACTTAACAAATAAGCACCTTTCTACCAGTGACTGGGCTGGCCCGAAGGCCAAAAGTAATAATAAATAAAATTTGTGAAGAGTAGTATTCCCACGTTCATTGTTTGATATTACTGTTATTTTATACACATTTATATTTTTAATTATTAGATTACTTACAGTTCTTGGAAACTAAAACATTATCAAATTAAAAAACCAGTTCAAAATCAACATTCTGTACACACTTTAAAGTAAAACAACACAAGACAACTATACCAAAAAATCTGGTGTGAAACACTCACACAACTTTCTCTTGCCAGTGCAAATAATTAACAATAAACCTAACATTAGTAATAAAACATTAGAAATAAACAAAAAACTAACCTCAAAAACATAACCTTATTTTAATCATGAGTGAAAGACGCAAAATGAAAATCGTACTCGGTTTGGCTTAGAAATACGGAAAATCACTCTTTCTCTCTAAACTAGACTCTGTAGAGAAAAATGCTTTAAATAAAAGTTGTAGATCTTTTAATTTTCTATAAATTTAATTATATACACTTTTATTATAAAATGTATACTAAGGCCGAAATCTTAAAAAAATTGATTTTTCTCACGTTTTCGTGAGAAAAAAACAGAAAATTGCTAATTACTGCTAAACTAAGTGTTATACAAAAAAGTGTTTGAAATAAAAGTTGTAGGTTTTTTAATTCTCTACAAATTTTACTATATAAATTTTTTCGCTAAATTGCATATTAAAGCCGTAATCTTAAAAAAACTTTGTTTTTACGTAAAAACAGCCTCACCCAGGATTTCAGCAAACATGACACCTACCCTATCTTGTAGAGAATAAAAAATTGAGTAAACCAGGCGATTTTTAAAAAAATCGTAGGACCAGTTTTTGAGAAAATCGCAAAAAAAGTGAAAAATTACACGAATAAACTACTACTTTCGGTTGACCGATTTTGATGAAAATGTTCGTGTCGGGTCCGGTAAGGGTATGTAACTTAAGTTTCAAGTTTCAAGTTCGTACGACGTTCCGTTCTTGAGATATTTTGTACACACACACACACACACACACACACACCCACACACACACACGCACACCCACATACAAACACACGTACACACGCACGCGCGCACGCACGCACACGCGCGCGCGCGCGCGCGCACACACACACACACACACACACACACACACACACACACACACACAGACCAATCGCTAAAAACATGTTTTTTGGGTTCAGGGGGTCTGAAAACGTATAGATCCGGTGAAAACTCGATTTCTAAAAATCGACATGAACACAAACTTTCCTTCCTATATATTCATAAAGGCAAGAGAAAGTAAAAAATTGCACATGAATAAACGGAAATCATTTATGTTTAAAAGCGAATAATGAGAAAAATAGATTACATACGCATAAATAAGAAAATATTCTGAAGTGGCTTAGCGGCAAACGGCGCTAACACGCGAATGTACGCCATATTGTTCTACTGTACTTCTGTTTTCCTATGTGTTTTACTTTCCGCTAGGACAATATTTTCTCATTAAATATTCTCTTCCATTATTTCATTCATTTTGCATCTTCATTTACTTTCCTTCTCTCTCTTTTATTAAACTGTTTGTATTGTCTCCAAAATGAAAGCTGCTCTAATTATATTATTAAATTATTAAACGCGAGTTAGTCTAACCTAAAAACGTTTGAGTGATTATGATTAATTATGTACAGCAAATTTTGGTTAGTCTAAGGAATTTAATTATCTTAGGCAAGTAAAACAAATACCTAAGTTGTCCTAAGTGGAACTTAACAGCAACTTGTAATTCGTAAATTGGCCGCACTGTTTTGTCAGTGTTCTCGAGTGTTCTCTAGAAGTGAATAACAGAAAGATTTCTGTTGTTGTAGTCAAGAATTGTATAATTTTATTATTAGTGGCTTAATTAATTTATTTTTGTAATTAGTATTTTAATTTTTTCAATTCCCTCTTTTAATGTTTTATTAGGCGCTAGTATAGATGGCGCCATTTCGTATGACCTCGTCAATTTCGATGTGAACTTAACTGTACCATTCCTATAATAAAGTCGTAGCCAAAATCAGCTGTTTAACAGCTGATTTTCGGAGACGAAGGTTCCTGGTTCAAATCCTAGTAAAGGTAGTTACATTTTTACGGATTTGAATACTTGACAGTGGTTACCGGTGTACTTTGATGGTTGGGGTTTAATTAACCATACTCTCTCAGGAATGGTCGGCCTGGGTCAGTACAAGACTACACCTCATTTACACGTCATACACATCATCCTCATCTCATTGGGTCATGGGGTTGCTTATTGTTCTAAATTGAACAGATTGCAACGTACACAAATTAGGAATAAAAAAAAAATTCCTATAAAACAATTACTGTCCGTCTCGTCTTAAATTTGCGGTCTGTTGATTGACTTAACTTTTGTTGTAGTTTATCTATAAATTTAAGTCATCTGCCTCCAAATATACCTATATTTATTACAAACCTAACCACATTACTTAATAATTATATTATATTAATTATTATTATAATTATAATATAATTATATTATTACATTATTAATTTTTATATTAATTACTTAATAATTAATATTAATTATTTATTGTAATACATTAATTAATGATTAGACTAAAAGAAATGATTACTATCTTCAGTAAATTTATATTACCTTCATAAACGAATTTCTATAATTGTTTCGTTAAAATAATAAATTGTTTTGCTAAACAATATGTATATAAAAAAATTAATTGACACAATTATTAATTAATGAGTAGTATTTACGAGTAGGCCCCTAATGAAGTAATTTTGATGACACATTTCTTCAGTCTGACTTTTCTTTGTAATATAGTACACTACTAGATACAACTTGTAACGATTATAGACCTCCTTTCCACAATACATGTGAAATGGATTGAAATTTAATATACAGTCAAACTTCTGAAAAACGGACACTCGCGGGACCAAAAAATTTGTCCGCTGTTAAGAAGTGTCCGCTAATGATAAATATGTGTAGGCTACGGTACAATTTTCTGTATTTACATTATGTATTGCGTAATGTAATGTATTTAACCAGAATATCTAAAATACACACTATGTACGTTTTTTTTTCTTGTACGGCCACAGGGGACCACTGTAAGTTCATTTATTGTTCCTTTTCACCCTTAACCTCGCGTGGTAGTTCTTCATTCGGTCAGATCTACTCTTCCTCTCCGCTTCGGATATCACCAATTTTTTCCTGTTGGTTTCCGTTTTCTTGAATTTTATCTTTCCGTTTCTCAGTAGGTTGTAATTTCCAGACTTCTCCTCCAAATCCCTTCTCTCTATATTCAGCTCCCTCATGTCGTCCACAACCATTCTGAGCCACTTGGGTTGGGTTTTCCTCTTCCAGTAAAATTCTGTTAGCCTTTTTAATAGTCTTGTCTCGGGCATTCTTAGGATGTGCCCCAGGAAAGATATCCTCCTCCTTCTCATGACGTCCGTCAGTGGGTCTATCCTCTGGTACACTTCTGCATTGGAGATGTTCTGGTATTTTCCCTCTTGGATCTTCCATTTCCCTATACAGTTCCTAACAATCTATGTACGTTTATGCAATGAAAAAAATTATTTAATACGTAAGAATATAGTATATAGTAAATGTATATAAAATTACCAAAAAAGAAACGTGTTATCTAATATTTAATATAAAAAATATGCATGCATGTACAGTACTTATAAGAGTAATCCAACATCCCTTATGTTAGTATTCCAGGATTGTACATAAGTTGATTACACAATTTACACAATACCTATATTTGGCTACTTCTAACGCTTTTTCACGAATTATCAAACCGGATAATGGTAATGAATTTGCCTGCGCTCTACAAAACCAATCATATGTTATGCTGTCTATGATTAATCCGTCAGTTTTTGGAAATGCAACGTATTACATATAATACATATACTATATTTGTTGTTTAGGTCATCAGCCAAATAGCTGGTTTGAACCTGTAGAGGTTTTACTAAGTAAAACGAGGAGTGAGGTGGTTTACCATTGCCTTCCTCACTGAGTGGAAAAGTACGCTTATCAGCATGCCGGGCCCTCTGAAAAGCACATATTTTCCACTCTGCGAATGACACCTTCACTTCATTCACCACAGGGTCTGGCTGTATAACGAAATTCATTACTTTCAGAGGAGATAACTCTGATTAGTGTCTTTTACACCTCTACCTCTTCTGTTCTTAAATGATTCAGTCATTTAATTGGCTGACCATGTGATAAGAAACAGAACTATTTATTTTAGCCCTGCAACGAACAGAGTGAGTGTAAATAATTTGACACTCCACCTGTCCGTTATGGGCAGATATACTATATTATAATACATATAATACATTGTACTAACATTTTTTATGGACAAGTTTTGTCCGCTTTCCAGAAATTGAATTTTCAAAACCATACAAATTAACTGTCCGCGTCCGTTATGTGGAGGGTCCGTTATTAGGAAATATTTTAGTACTGTGTCTTACGGGAAAATGCCGGGAATTTTAAAATTGTCCGCTATAGGAAATTTCCGCAATTCCGAAGTGTCCGTTAGTAGAAGTTTCACTATATTAATTTCATATGTAGGAATAGATTTCACCACCATCAACTTTACCGGTGGGCAAATACTTTAATATAAACGAAAAAATAAATAGTAAAAAAAAATATTGGGCGCCAGCTCTATCAACAGAGCATGAGACAAAATAAATAAATAAGACGATATCTAATTGCTTTAAACTAAATATTTAATGAATAATTAACTAATAAATATTAATATGAAACTACTAACAAAATAATTCTTAACCTATTTAAAATACAGCCAACCTTTTTTCTGCCGCGACTTTAATACAAAAAAACTTAACAAATCCTTAAAAAATATACCGTACGTATAAAATTTACCTCCAATTAAGTATGTTTCCCCAATTCTTCTTCTTCTTTTTGTTCTTCTGGTATTTCTCGTTCTCCTAGTCACTCCTTTAAACACTGCTCCTTCTTAACTAACCACTCTGTTCCACTCTTAAGTCCCAAAGGAGTTCCCTTGGGAACTCCAAGGGAGTTCCCAAGGGAGTAATCACTCTGTTCTCAAGGGAGTTCCCTTGGGAACAGAGTGATTTTAATTTCCTAGCTCCAAACCAGGAAACCTCTGGTTGACAAGCCTCTCTCTCCCACCAACCGTTCAACCAACCTGGGTGGCCAACGGGAAGGGGAACCATCCCAATAATTGGCTGTAAGTTGTTAGGTGGAAGAAAGACCCAAAAACACAGAGGGAGAAATATGCCGGCCTAATGAATATCAACTGCCCATTACAGACAGGTGGAGTGTCAAATTTTTTACACTCAATCTGTTCGTTGCAGGGCTAAAATAATTAGTTCTGTTTCTTATCACATGGTCAGTCAATTGAATGACTGAATCATTTAAGAACAGAAGAGGTAGAGGTGTAAATGACACTAATCAGAGTTATCTTCTCTGAAAGTACTGAATTTCATTATACAGCCAGACCCTGTGGTGAATGAAGTGAAGGTGTCATTTGCAGAGTGGAAAATATGAGCTTTTCAGAGGGCCCGGCATGCTGATAAGCGGTTTTTTCCATTCAGTGAGGAAGGCAAACGTAAACCACCTCACTCCTCGTTTTACTTAGTAAAACCTCTATAGGTTCAAACCAGTCTTTCGGCTGATGACCTAAACAACAGCAACAATGAATATCAGATGATGGACCGTTGCCTACATTTACAACCTATTGTCTGACTACTATTCTAATGTAACTTATTCTAACAATGAGGGTTTTCCATAATATTATTAATTTGATTTTTACCTTAATAGTGGAAGTTACGGTAATTATGAATTACCATAACTTCCATTACTTGTAGCTACAGTTGTACTTTTACAACGGTACAAGATTCATTAGTTGGTATTCCCTTGCTCCCAAAGAACTTTTTAGCTCATGTTCGCTAAAATTCTGTTTTAAATTTAAGTACTGAACGACAGTAAAAACAAAGTAGGTCGTAAATAAACAATTAAGTACGAGAAGTTTTTCAACATAGCATTCAACAGTTTTGTTAATTAAGTATTTAGCGTAATATCTGATTTGTAATGGAGGCATAAGGTAAATTATTTATTATTTTGGGAGAAAATTCTAATGTTATTTTGCTGTGTCGTTTCTTTTCTAAGAATGAAACATGTTGTCTTAGGATTAGGGTCATCAGGAAAATCATAATTATAATTTTTGAAGATTACCAGTGGTACTTTTGCTATCCTGTCACATTTCAATTCGGTGTTTTATGCTAAATTTATTTTAAGATGTTTTTTGTGATAATTATAACATGAAGGAAACTGGATAGAGAACAAAGAGAAAAATCTGGTGTGAAACACTCACACAACTTATCTTGCCGATGCAAATAATTAACAATATGACATAACATTAGTAATAAAACATTTAGACATAAACAAAAAACTAACCACAATAAACATAACCTAATTTTAATCATAAGTGAAAGACGCAAAATGAAAATTAACTTCAGTTTGATTTAATAATACGGAAAATCACTCTTTCACGCTAAACTAGGCTCAGTAGAGAAAAATGATCTAAATAATAGTTGTAGGTCTTTTAATTTCCTATAAATTTGATTAGGCTATACATTTTTGTCGTAAAATGCATACTAAGGCCGAAATCTTAAAAAAAATAAATCGGTTTTTTACACGTTTTCGTGAAAAAAAAAACAGAAAATCGCTAATTACCGCTAAACTTAGCGTTATACGAATTAATGTTCCAAATCAAAGTTGTAGGATTTTAAATTCTCTACAACTTTTATCTATACATTTTTTTGCTAAAATGCATATTAAAGCTGCAATCTTAAAAAAACAATTTTTTTACTTGAACAGCCTCTCCAAGAATTTCAGCAGACATGGTGCCTACCCTCTTGTCTTGTAGAGCATAAAAAAAGTAGTAAATAAGGCGATTTTAAAAAAAATCGTAGGAGCCGTTTTTGAAAAAATCGCAAATAAGTGAAAAATAAACTACTACGAATAAACTACTACTTCCGATTGACCGATTTTGAGGAAAATGTTCGTGTCAGGTCCGGTAGTGGTGTCTAACTTAAGTTTCAAGTTCGTACGATGTTCCGTTCTTGAGATATTCTGTTCACACGCACAGACCAATCGCTAAAAACATGTTTTTTTAGGTTCAGAGGATCTGAAAACGTGTAGATCCGGTGAAAACTCGATTTGGAAAAATTAACATGAAAACAATAGGCATACTTACCTTCCTATATATTCATGTAGGCAAGAGAAAGTAAAAATGATGTATCACAACAAAGTACGCGTAGTTAGATAAATAAAAAAAATTCTTTTGTGAAACACTCACACAATTTTCTTTTGCCAACGTAAAAAAATGAAAAATAATGACCTATGTTTGATCATGAGTGGCTGATGCAAAGTTACAATCAACCTCTGTAGAACTTAAAAATACGGAAAATCACTAATTGACGCTAAACTAAGTTCTGTTGAAGAAAATACTCAAAATAAAAGTTGTAGAGTTTTGTATTTCCTATAACTCTAATTGCACATTTTTGTTGTAAAATAAATACTAAGGCCGCTATTTTAAAAATCTCATTTTTTACCGATTTTTACTTTCTCTTGCCTATATGAATATATAGGAAGGAAAGTATTGTTTTCATGTCGATTTTTCGAAATCGAGTTTTCACCGGATCTATACGTTTTCAGACCCCCTGAACCCAAAAAACATGTTTTTAGCGATTGGTCTGTGTGTGTGTGTTTGTGTGTGTGTGTGTGTGTCTGTGTGTCTGTGTGTGAACAGAATATCTCAAGAACGGAACATCGTACGAACTTGAAACTTGAAACTTAAGTTACATACCACTACCGGACGCGACACGAACATTTTCATCAAAATCGGTCAACCGGAAGTAGTAGTTTATTCGTATAATTTTTCAGTTTTTTGCGATTTTCTCAAAAACTGGTCCTACGATTTTTTTTAAAATCGCCTATTTTACTCAATTTTTTATTCTCTACAAGATAGGGTAGGCGCCATGTTTGCTGAAATTCTCGGTGAGGCTGTTTTCACGTAAAAACGTTGTTTTTTTTTAAGATTACGGCTTTAATATAAATTTTAGCGCAAAAACTTATATAATAAAAGTTGTAGAGAATTTAAAAACCTACAACTTCTGTTTCAAACATTTTTTTGTATAACGCTTAGTTTAGCGGTAATTTGCGATTTTCTGTTTTTTTCTCACGAAAACGTGAGAAAAATCGATTTTTTTAACATTTCGGTCTTAGTATGCATTTTACGACAAAAGTGTATATAATTAAATTTATAGAAAATTAAAAGATCTACAACTTTTGTTTAGAGCATTTTTCTCTACAGAGCCTAGTTTAGCGTGAAAGCGTGATTTTCCGTATTTTTAAGCCAAACTGAGTTCGATTGTCATTTTACGTCATTCACTCATGATTAAAATAAGGTTATGTTTTTGAGGTTAGTTTTTGTTCATTTCTAATGTTTTAATACTAATGTTAGGTTTATTATTAATTATTTTCATTGGCAAGAGAAAGTTGTGTGAGTGTTTCACACCAGATTTTTATGAAAAAAATTACAAAACCATTAAATGTCACTAAACTAAGCATTGTTCTGTCACCGGATGGCGACATTAAGTGGTGAGTTAAAACCTTACATTTTGGTGGCCCTGAAAAAGGCCGTTTAAGCGATGGTCGTCTTGATGGGAAGCGTCGGTCGTAGCCGTAGTGGCGGTCGTGGCTGGGTGACACGGCGTGTCGTTGTCCAGCGGAGACGTTATCTTCTTCCCTCGCAGTAGTGCGTCGATGGCTGCTTCGTCGGATCCGGTGGGCGTAAGGCTCGGTCGAGGGATTGCTGTGGGCATCGCTCGCGGCAGCGGGCGATGACTGTCTGGTCGACGGCTTTCGCTGTTGGGTCGGCGAGCGGAAGCATCATCTTCTCTCATGAGGGGTCATCGATGAGCCTTCGCTGGAGTCCGGCAGCAGTGTGCCGATGTGGATGTCTTGTCTGCTGTCTGGATCGGAACTGAATCTCTTGGCTCAGTGCAGCGTTCTTTTTATAGTTGCCGAGAGCGCTGTGGTATTGGTGTTGACCTTGGCCACAAAGGCCTCTGTCGGTACGCCGCCACAGGCCTACCACCCCATTCGGAACTATTGGCGATTTCCTCTGTCGCTACGTCAGAAGCTTTGTAGCCGGCAGCACAGAACTTAATCAAAGGGGACGACGGTGACAGTTCAAACAAATGTTTAAAATAAACGTTGTTCGTTTTTTATTGTTACAACTTTAAATAGTATATACACTTTTGATCTAGAATACATTTAAGTACGCAATCTAATTTAAAAAAAAATGTTACTCCGAAAGCAGAGGCTCTTCAAATATTTCAGCGGACCTAATATCTACCTTAACTTATAGATCATAAAAATATAGTAAATGAGGGGATTTAAAAAAAATTGTATAAGCCGTTCTTCAGAAGATTGCAAAAAAGTGAAATAATTGCATCAATAAACTACTACGTCTGGTTGACCGATTTTGATTAAAATGTTCGTGTAGGGTTCCGTCGTGGTACCTAAGTTTCAAGTTTCAACTTTGTAAGATATTCCGTTCTTGAGATATTTTGTTCACAAAATTTTCAGTTTACAGGCACACAAACTTATCATCAGTAAAAACATATTTATAACGTGTATTCCTGTAAGAACGCGATTTCGAAAAACCGACTTGAAAACAATACTTTCCTTCCCTATTTATTTATAGATCAAGAGAAAGTAAAAAAAAACATATCTGACAAATGGCCTACACATTTCTAGCCTTCATTAAATTTATTGTAAAGATATATAATTATTTGGAATTTTTTTTTAGATAATTTCTTTCAACTTGTAACTTATCTCTTAGGGGTGATTGTGTTTTCGAAACTCCGAATAAATGATAATGGCTGGTTAGGTAATTAATGGTTTATGGTGTCTATTATTAAATAAAACTTTTTTTTTTTTGTAATCCCTAATTTGTGTACGTTGCAATCTGTTCAATTGAGAACAATAAGCAACCCTATGACCCAATGAGATGAGGATGAAGTGTATGACGTGTAAATGAGGTGTAGTCTTGTACACTCTCAGGTCGACCATTTCTGAGAGAGTATGATTAATTGAACCCCAACCATCAAAGTACACCGGTAGCCACTGTCGAGCATTCAAATCCGTATAAAAGTAACTACCTTTACTAGGATTTGAACCAGGAACCTTCGTCTCCGAAAATCAGCTGATTTTGGCGACGACTTTACCTCTAGACCAACCCGGTGGGTTAAATAAAACTTGTGATCTGTAGTTCTCTTTACAAACTAGCGCATAATTAGTACAAAGAGATTTACCAGTACACTAACTGCTAAGTGCTCCCCCACCTTTATTCAAACCACGGCATCAATAGTACAGTAGAGCATAGTGGACTACTCCATACACTACTTGTTGTGTAATTGTAGTAGTCTAACAGTAGGTACGGATTTGAAGTACGCTATTGGATGCCATATTACTATGTCGACAAAAAAAAACCCTGATTGGTACCATAATTATGTATAAACATTCTTACTAAATCTCTGTTTGTCTTTTACAAGTGCTGTTAATAAAACCGGGGAAGGGGAAACTTTGTAAAATGAGTATAATATTTATTTTCCGCGCGTCAGGTTCCTTACATGCTTACCATTTATGACCCGTACAAAGAAACCTGATTAGTAAAAAATTCTACTGTAATACAAGAAAAGTTTTGTAACGAACATGAAAATATTAATTACCACTTTTCAGTTACGCTAATAATTTTTTAAATATGAATCAAGTTCATTAATTTCTGTTTTTGAGTCGTTAATAAATAATAAAAAGTTTATTTAATTATGCTATTTAACGTTGGCATGTTTCTTAACCTGATAAGATTTGTTTTATTTTTGAAGATGTTCGTTAAAGAGTTTCTGTATTATAATCACTATAATTATTTACATTTTCAATTCGACTGATGATAAAACTATGTAATGTATTTAAAATATATACTTAGCTATTTCGAATTACATACTCATGTATTTATGCAGAAATTGTATTGTATATTTGGTAATATACTTCTTGTGTAGGTTATGTTGTACGTACAGAACCAAAGAATTACATTTTTGAACCCGGTGAAGAACATTTTTACATTATATTTCGTATTTCAATCACTAATTTAATAGATATAATAATTATTTGGTATTTATTTGTTTTGTTTTCATGCATCTATTTTATTTTATTCATTAATAAGTCTTATTTCCAAAGACTTCAGAAGTCGAATGATGTGTGGTTAGGCGATAATTGATTCTGATAAAAACGTTTTTTACTTACAAAATTTAGGTACGTTTGTATGTTATTTAACTTCCGCCGATACCATCAAAATTACGACTTACACTGTTTTCCTTTTTGAAGCAAAGTTGTTTGGTACATAATTCTTGTGATGTTTATCTCTTGTACTGTAATACTGAAGAAGACCAGCTAAGTTTATATTTTGAAAAGTTGGGAGTCATTCTAAAACGAGAGTAGGATGATTGGAAAATCTGCATTTTGAAGAGGGTGTAAAAAAGCTAATGTCATTGTTTACTATTAGTTTGAATCTTGAGTGTTTACTCTGCTGACGATAAACCTTCGAGTAATTTAATTTATTGTACATTCCATACTAGTGTTGTTTTTTAAATTTTATGTTTTTTCTTGCAGGTTAAACCCAGCCTAATGGTTTCATCAATATCATTAATTCCCATACCAGTCACAAGATGAGTTGGTAAGCTATAAATTGAATCGGTGAGTGGAAAAAGGGTAATATTCCAAAAAATGCGAAATTGAACGAAGATAGCAGTTTTGTTAAGTTTACTTCGGCGCATGTATTGGTTGATAAAAGGAAAATATTCCTTTTATCTAAAAGCAGCTAAGCTACATTAAAAATTTAGTAGAGTGGAAAAAGGATAATATTCCAGGAATATTACCATTCTTCCATTCAATAGCGAACAGCAGTTGAACCACTGGTTTCTGTCTTATTATTTTCAAAATGTACATAACTGTAAATTATTTTAAAATTAATATAAAGTTTTGTAGCATATTGGCACATTATACTCGTATTGTTCTTTCAACTTAATTTTTCCCATTCACTAAATCTAAATCTAGAAAAAGGTGAATAGTCAACATAATTAATAATCAAAAATCAATCCCATGATTATTGTTAAACAAATTCTAAAGTCACCATTAAAAAGCTTTAATATAGTACAACAAATGACCAATTGAACATTTTACCATTAAACCAAAAAAAAGTCACAAAACAGTTTTTTTAATTTCTCAAAAATAAGGATTTTGGAATATTACCCTTTTTCCACTCACCGATTCAATTACTCATTGTACTTGCATATACATTAAATATTATTGATTTTAGATGTTAAGGAGTGAACCCAACAGATTAATTCTGAATGAAATAAGTGTAAAGCTACATTGTAATTAAATCTCCTATTATTCCAGCCAAGATGAAAGTACAGTTTAAACTAATCAGAACTTTATTTATTTAAAGACCCATGAACAGCTTAACACTTTCAGTGCTGGTAGGAAATAGCGTTCATAACCTCAGAATTAAACTAAATTACAGTGAGTATGTGGATTGGCACACAAATGCATAAGTAGTACTATGAATGGACAGTGATTTTCCTTCAGTGGCATCTGATTACACAAAATATTTCCATACAAATAATCTATACAATAAAAATGAGCACAGTTAACATACATTTATAATAAAACTATACTGGGAAAAGTAGTGACATAAGAAACCTTTAAAAAAAATATTTTCAAAAATTCATAACTCCTAATTAGAGTAAGGCTGCTTTCACACTAGTGAAACACAACCTTGATGTGATTAAAATGAGACCTCAACTCGACCGAAAAACTAGTCAAGTCATGCATGTTTGTACATCGAGGAGACTCGACGTTGAATCCACCTGCAGTTTGTAAAATGTCAAGAAAATAAATAAATAATAATAATAATAATAAAACATCAACACCATGGCTTCAGGAAATTCGTAAGGACCTCGAATGTGCAAACATAAGTTCAACCGATATCGTAGAAAGAGGCACGTTTCGAGACAAAGTAAATAAGTGGGAAGTTTCACCTGAGCAACCACAGCTAAAACAAGTCAGGCCAAAATGGTCAGAAGAACGTTAACAAGCTTTCTCAGAAAGAATGAAAGTCTATTGGAAGAACAGGAAGAACCCAAAGAAAAGTTAATTGAGCTATTTGCTTAACGTCTTCCATTATTGGTAGAATCCGCTAATAATAATAATAATAATCATTGCTTATTACTGTTTAGAAGAAAACAAAAAAAAAACTCTGCTGTTGGATATCACTGTATATAAGTAATAATCGTAGTAGAGGAGCGTTTGTGTGTGCCCAGGAACTCTCCTGTGATGAATACAAATTTAAGTCTTTTTATCGGATGTCAAAAGAAAGTTTCCAACTATTATTTGAGTTTGTCCTAAAATTATAAAAATGACACATATAAATTATTATAAAAATAGATGGATATTTTAACTTCCGGCACAAAGACTATGTAAGCTGCTTCGTCTGCCATGATCATACGTGACTGGTCAAGCAGGTGTTAGACAAACTGAGTCGTTTGCAATCGATTTGATTGAGGTTGCACCAAGGTCGTACTGGTGGGAGGGCGATCATATGAATGTAACGATAGACTTCGTATGAGACGTCGAGTCAAGGTTGTGTTGCAGTCTAGTACATTGGTGGGAGAACACCCTAATTGTTGTTGCAAAAAATTACCTCATTTGGAAATATTTTTGGTTTTGTGTAATTGTTGTATATGGAGAGAGAAATAATACATATGCTAAGAAAATTCAAACCTCTTAGTGATGACACATGGCTTTTTAAAAAAAGTTATCTGATCTTGAAAATATTGACATTAAACTTCTCTTCAGACTGAACAACATGTACTGGGTCTGTCTTAAAAGTTCCAGTAATGTTTTTACTTATTTTTTATGGAACATAAATTCTTATTAGTATTTTTCATAATACGCTCATCCTGATGCGATGCACATTTTCAAATGCTTCACCCACCCCTCGTAGGCTCCCGGGAAAGCTTCATGGGTTTTCTCAAAGACAGGCTTTGAAGCCTCTTTTACCCTCTCCAGCATCCTGTGGTGGTGTCCTTTCAGAGTTTTTTTTATCTTTGTAAACAAAAAGAAAAAGAAGTCAACAAACAAAAGAAAAAAGAAAAAGAAACAAAAGAATTTCAGACTTGGTTTTGTAGCATTTGAGCAATTCCTGGCACTTCAACAGGCACTGTTCCTTCACGTCGTCGATGAGAACTTTTGGCACCATCTTGGTGCAACCTTCCTCATGTAAAAATCCTTGATTAAAGTACAATGAATACTGATTTGGGTGTGCTGCTTTCTTTGGCTAACATCCGGATGCTCATTCGTCAATCGCTGTTCAGAAGTTGTCACACTTTTTGGACCGTATCATCTGTTTTTTTTCATTGACAGGTTCTTGTCAATGACAAGCATTTGAAAGGGTCAAGTAAATTTACAGAACATTGTTAGTACAATAAATAGGTAATATATTCAGAATGTAAGAAGTTCTGTCTTCTGTAATTCAGAAGCCTGGGAAAAATAAATTTATAAACAGGCTTTGTACCGTTGTGTTATAGATTTTTAATAACTATAATATGTTATAAGTATTTATAATTTATTCTTTTTGTGATTTAATCTTTTACAACTGAAATAATTATTTAATGTTGACAGGTTTGCCAGGGTAGTATCACACCATCCATATGTAGTCCTGCTTGCAGTGGCTGTATTTTCTACAACTTGTGTTATTATTCCATTAACCACCATTAAGCTTCCTAATTTCTCAGATCCCCAGCTTGTAAGTTTCAATGTAAAACTTGTTGCATTTAATTTTTTAAACTTTTAATTATCTGTTGTGTTTATATCTATGTACTTAATTTTTTCTTGTAAATATTTCAGTAAAGTTGTATTTTATTGCAAATATTTTGGTGTTGATTTTGGTTAGTATTCGATGCCAAATCATAAATGAATTGATGAAACATCTTTCAAAATATATGACGGGCAGTCAAAAAGTTCTCGGAATTGCCTCTTGCCATTACCAAAGAAGCAATGAGATAGCTGAACTAGCAATATGGTTGCGTGCACACTATTTTTTAAAAAGGTTTGAACAGGGCATAGTGATGTCAATACTCTATGCAACGTGCGTGTGAGTGGTTGTCTGTCAAAACAATGTCGTAGTTCAAACAGGGTATGAACATCAAGTTCTCATGGAAATTGGGAAAGTCAGCTTCAGAGACACTGTAAGCTCTGCAGCAAGTGTACAGGGATAATGTACTAAAAATTTCTGCTGTTTACGACTGGTTTGCGTGGTTTAAAAAAGGGAAGGAGATGTTAGAGGACGATGAGTGCAGTGGGAGACCGTTGACATTCTGAAATGACAAAATGATTGAAAACGTGAAACAACTGATTCTAGATGATTGAATCTATATAATATCAATATACTTATAAAAAATATTATAGATTATAAAGATTATTATTATGTTTATAGAAAAGATTCATCATCATGATGTTCAGTAATTATTGAAAAATAATTTATTTAAAAGATTTAAACTAAAAAAATATGACTTTAGGAAAAGTCATGTGTTTTTTTTGTAATAGTGTTTGCATACTAGGTTACCATCTGGTTTCTCAACATATAGTTAATGTGGAACATGGTGAAGTTTTTTGGGGAAGCATTATGCAGAGTGGAGACTGCTGTAGACTGCCAGTTGAGAGTAGACACTACTAACGTTAGTCAAAATGTTATTGTAATTCTGACAACTTTCTACAACAGATTTTTTGCAGATATTTTGCCCCTTTTTTCAAAGTTTAGAAAACCCTGACCTACATCTGTATTGGTTTTTTTTCTTTCAATATGCTGAATGCTACTTTGGGATATATCCGTAGCTAATCTTTCTTTTATTTTTTTTTAACAAAATCAGCTCCTGGTTTGTTTGCTTCATTTTTTATAAACTCATATAAATGACCAAATTTTTTGTTGTACTGTGTATAGTTTTGCCTTCAGTCTTTTCTGATTTGTAGAAATGTTCTGATTGACAATCATCACACATTTGAATCAGTCTACGACAAACTGCGCTCTACACCGAAAAAAAAATGTAGACATAATGAACTGTTGGCACAAAAACAAACTATACTAGAAATAAATTGACTATTATTGGTTAGATGAATAATTAAAGTCAATGAACATAAAATTACACTTGAGAAGAAAACAATGTCTAGTGAAAGAGGCTAATGTTTTCAGAAAAGTAAGTAACAGACACATGTTCAAGGTCGGCGTAGCACATGAGAAAAGTTAGTCCTTACCCCACCAACACCAAACCAGTTAGCAGTCAATTCTGAGCTGCAGGGCCAAGTTTCACCAAGTTTCACATTGGTCTACAAGCTGTCATAAATAGTGATTGAATTTTTTGATGTTATCTAAGTAATATGTGATAATAAACTGTCTTTGGTTATTTATAATTTTACAGGGATTTGAATCCCGAGGAACAGAAATTGCTCAGCGACTAACTGCGTGGGAAAATCTTATAGAGGAAACTAGACCATCTGGGTTACTCACCATGAATCCCAGTGCTACACCATATCCGCATAATAAAGTACCATTACCTACAACACTTTCAAAGGTGAAACAACTTTCTTTTTTTTATGGTTACATTATATCCTATTATATTCAATTTCTAGTGTTTCTTGATTTGTTTAGAATTTGTTTGTTCTTTAGTATTACTTGAATACTTTTGGCTAGATAGTATTAAATTTTTTGTTGTTTAGGTCGTCAGCCAAAAGGCTGGTCTGAACCTCTAGAGATTTTACTAAGTTAAATGAGGAGAGTGATGGTTTACCCTTGCCTTCCTCACTGAGTTAAAAAGTATGCTTATCACGATGCCAGACTCTCTGAAAAGCACATATTTTCCACCCTGAAAATTACACCTTTGCTTCATTCACCACAGGATCTGACTGTAATGAAATTCATTACTTTTAGAGGAGATAATTTTGATTAGTGTCTTTTACATCTCTATCTCTTCTGTTCTTAAATGATCCAGTCATTTAATTGGCTGACCATGTGATAAGAAACAGAAATATTTTTTGTAGCCCTGGAATTATTAAAGCTTTTTTATGTCCATAACAGACAGGTGGAGTGTGGAGAACTGCTAGACCACCTGTTCAGGTATCTAACCTGATATAACAGCTAAGTATGCTGACAACTACAGCAATGAGACATTTAATGATTTGTATTTTTAAAATGGCACATTGGTAAAGAAAAACTTTTTTTGTCATCAGTCTCTCGACTGGTTTGATGCATTTCTCCAAGCTGTTCTATCTTGTGCACGTCGTTTCATATCTACATACCTGTAACACCCTGCATCTTTTGTAATTTACTTTATAAACTCTAACCTTTGCCTCCCCTTACAATTCACTCCCTTAATATTACCCTCCATTATTGATAGACCAATACCTGGATATCTTAAGATTTGCCCCACTAGCCTATCCCTTCTTCTGGTAATATGCTTCCATATACTTCTTTTTTCATCCACTCGCTTAAGAACCTCTAAATTACTTATCTTGTCCACCCACCTAATCTTTAACATTTTCCTATAACACCACATTTCAAAAGCTTCTAACCTCTTCCTTTCTACAGCCCCTATCACCCATGTTTCACTCCCGTATAATGCTACACTCTAAACATAATGTTTTAAGAAATTTTTTCTGTAAATCAATAGTTGTAGTCAGTAAGCTGTTTTTTATTTCAAAGGCTTTTCTAGCTTAAGCAATTCTACTTTTGATATCACTTGTGCTTCTACCATCCTTTGTTATTTGTTACTTATATCTTAAACATGTCTAATATCTTAATCATGTACGTTAAAATTTGCTTTGTTTTTTTTTTATTTTCAGGAAGGCGAATCACCCAAAAGTTCAGTATTAGAAAGTAAAATTTTTGTTAAGCCTAATTTACCAAACAGTATTAACAGTTTCAATGAAATAGATACTAAATTAAATGTTTCTTGGGTATGTATGTTTTTATATGGTTTATTAATAATACATATAATAATCATAATAGTATTGTATCCGATTAAATTGCATATTATTACTAGATCTACAGATTTGTGAGCCTATGTGTAGCAGGATCTCTTGGGCAGATCGGTAACAAACAGACAGGTGCTGGAATGGATGGGGAAGTAGATGGAGGTTGTGAATAGAGTGAAATGAAGGAAGGTTGGTTATCTGGGACCAGTGATGAGAAACCGGAATAAGTACCAGCTTTTTCAGTTCATTCTTCAATATAAAATCAGGGGAAAACGTGGGCCGGATAGAAGACGGATTTTCTGGCTCAGGAATCTTGTGTGTGGTTCTACAGAGTTGAGTGTGGCAACTACAGAGTTATTCAGAGCAGTTATCAGCAAAATTGTCATAGCCAATGATGATTCCCAATGTTCGGATTGAATAAGCACCGTAAGAAGATGTGTAGCAGCTGTCATTGACACGTTTGCAGTAGCAGAATTTACTATTGCTGCTCTGTGGGAGATTAAGCTATAATAATATTATTGCATCAATATTGTTTTTCTCTTGTTATTTCACAGCATTTAATTTAATTAAAATTCTTGCGTATCGATCTAGGTGTGATTTGTAATTACTAACAAATGGTGCCAGTTATGCATGATTTTGATAGTTATCGTGGTATATAAACACGCAGGTTCTTTCTATTTTTTTATTCTTAATGATTATTTTGAGTAGGTATGATTTTATTATTAATGCAATACTATTAAATACTTTTCATATAAACAATTAACCTAAACTTATTTCGTTATATCACAATGTTTGTTACAATAACTAACAAAAGGTAGTTTTAGTAGAAGTACTGATAAGAGAAAAGTATTGCCGAAAAATTATAAAACAAGACTTTTTGTTCATGATTGATAAAAAAGTGAAGTGGAAACAGTGATCGAATAGAGTTGGAATTGAGCCAGAGTAAATGATGTTGAATAATGTGATAAATTTTGATAAAGTGACAAATCCGACATAACTGCATTTACAGGAAATCTCGCATCACTGTGATTCTGACTATAGCAAAAAATCAAGACTGGAGAAGTTCATTTACTGTTGAGCTCAAGTATAAATTACTCTTTGACTGGAAATAAAAAAATATGTATTAGATTAAATGAAGTCACTTTCTAAATTAACGGACTCTCAGGGACTTCTGAATCCTTAAGTAGTCATAATGAGATAGTGTAGCAATACTAAAGCTAATACTTTACAGGCATCCCGTGATTTACACGGTTAATTCGTTCTGAAAAATCGGCACGTAATTCAAAACCGTGTAAATCAGGACCATGTTTCCCATAAGATTACATTGTAGTACAAATATGTAGTGACTCGTTCCACAGCAAGGATAAAAATAAATGTTGATTTTGTTGTTCCATGATTTAATTTATACTAAAATGACAAATACTACAGATGAAGCACAATAATAAAAAAAAAAATACAATTTTTAATTACACTAAAAAAATTCACGTAGTATTGTTTAGTTTTTGTATTATTAATTTAAAATAATTTGTTTGGTTGGCCCGTTGGTGTAGTGGTTAGCGCAACTGGCTTCTACACTGGGGTCCTGGGTTTGATTCCCGGTCAGGTCTGGATTTTTTCATCACTCATTTTCATGATCATCATTATTCACCGTCTGCATTAGCAGAAATTGCAGAATAGTCAGACGTAAATCTCAGTTTGGAGATCATACTCTTTTATGTATTTACAGAATTTTTCTAAATGTTTGAAAGCTTCACATAAATCTTTCACCATTATGGCTGGGGGCAACGTGGGCGTAGTACAAGACGGTAGTGGTATTAAATCACTGTGTGTCTGTATTTCAAAAATGTCTGTTTGCCGACATCATATGGTGAGCAATCAACTTCTGGCTCTATTGCTATGAGATCTTCAATAAACCGTACAGTGGCTGTTTATCACTTTCTTGGATGTTGAGGTTATCGGTAGACCATGCCCCTCTATCATGTAACTTTAAAACCGGAGCCGCGTATATTTAAGGAAGGGTGCTAAAATGACGACCACGTAACTTCAAAATCGTGCAAATCAAAAGGTCTAATTCTAAGGGATGCCTGTATAGAATGTAGTACAGAAGGTAATGTGCTGGGATCTACCCAGACATCAACCCTGGTAAATTTTTTGTTTAGAAACCTACATGTCATTACACCAATTAGATTAGTATATCTTTGATGTAATTTTGTTTTAATTTTCAGGTAATTGAAGTTGATACTAGAAATGACTCTGATTTGTCTTTGGAAGATGAAAGATGGAAATCTTTAAATAATCCTTACGTCGAAGATGACCATTTTCATTCGCTCCGAAATCAACTGTCCAGTGATGGATATTTTTGTAATTCTCCTAGTATGTATAGTATGTTGTATTTCGGATTTTTATTGTTTTAAATTGGGTATGAATTTAGATATTTAATTCACACACGTGTGTGTGTGTGTGCACATGCAGACACCCACAGACCAATCACTAAAATCATGTTTTGTGGGTTCAGATGTTCTGAAAACTCAATTTTGAAAAATCTGCATGAAAATAATACTTTCCTTCCCTATATATTCATCTAGGGTAAGAGAAAGTAAAAAGTAAAATTATTTATTCTTTATAGTAAATTAAAGATAATTTTTGAAATATTTAATCTGTGAAGGTTACACCACTAGACTGATGTTAATTTTGTTGTTTGTACTTATAGTTCATTGTTGATTAATTTTTATGTAAATGATGCATGGGAACTTTTAGTTACTAATCAAAGATATCAAATGTTGCTGTTAGTACTTCTTCTTCTTCTTATTGCGCCATCTCCCTTCGAAGGTTGGCGATCCAATTGGCTGTAATCACTCGAGATGTGACAGCTCTGAAGATCTCGGATGACGTTCTGCCGAGCCATCGACGTAAGTCCCTGAGCCAAGAATTCTGTCTCCTCCCCACTGATCTGCTCCCCTGAATCTACCCCTCAATGATCAGCCGAAGCATCTCATACCTACCGCCTCTCATCAGGTGTCCGATGTACGCCAATTTACGCTCCTTAACAGTTAATAGCAGCTCCTTGTTCTTCGCAATTCTGTTGAGGACTTCACAATTTGTCACTCTATGCATCCAGGAAATGCGTAGCATTCTTCTGTAGAGGTACATTTCGAATGCCTCTATACGTCTTTCCAATGAGGGATTGAGGGTCCAGCTCTCGCAACCATAGAGAACGATGGGAAACACGTAGCAGCGTAGCATTCGAATTCTAAGACTTAAATCTAGATCCTTCTTGCTGAATAAGTTCCTCATACTGATAAATACCTTCCTAGCGTGTTCAATTCTTGACAAGTGACTTGTTAGTACTATTTTTGAGGAATTAATAATTTCCTGACAAGATCCGAAGTCAATAAATAATTATTTATTTAATTTAAATATGTTGTAATGGTGTAGCCTTCAGATAACTTAACTGCATTGATAAATATGGTAAAACTCTGGTTAACCAAATTAAAGAGGGTAGAGCGATTTTGGAGAACAATTTTTTTCAGTCAATTCGAACCAACCTTATGATTTTATGTACATATCCAATTTTGAAATTTTACAAAGGTAAAATTAATTTATACATTATTTTTTAGTGTACTTGTTTTATTTGCAGTAGGTAACTATTCAGTAACATGTTTATTCTTTTAAAAATGTTGTCTACTTTTTTGTAACAAAAAAAACAGATTTTCAGTTGTTTTTTGTGTCCTTTAAAACGTTTATGGGCAGTGATGTTCCACTATCTTTTTATTAGTGGAACGTCAGCAGACAAATCACTGCACTGTTCAATGAATCTTAAGGCAACCTAAAAATAAAGAACCTTCTGTAGTTTCTACCTTGCTTTAAAGAAATTATTAATATAACATTTACTTTAAGGTAATATCTAGGACATCACAATTGGTATGTAATGACACTTACTTGTGTTGCTATGTACCAATAGTGTGCTGAAGCCATCGTCTGCTGTCACTTTGCTGCTTTCATCATCTGTGTTGTTTGCTTCGGACTCTATGATTAAGTCAGCAAATGTAACACAGTCTCTCAATTACGTGGTCCGTAATTCCATCCGGATCGTCATTAACAACCTCAACTTCACACTTCTCCATGTCTTTGCAACTGGGATTTCTTTTCACTATTTGTTAAGTTCTCAAAAGTCTCAGAGTAATTATCTTCTTCAAGGTTATCATAAAGTTTTCTCCCGTATCGTGTAAGAGGTTTTACATTTTCCCAGGCCTGTGCACACCAATAAAGGATGTGTTTAGTTATTTACTGATTTAAACGCTTCATTCATGTTTTTATCCTTTTTCTCACTACTATCTTGCAGGATTGTTCTTAACAATAGCCCATGAGAGTGCCTTTAAAAGTCTCTATTTTGCCCTGATCCAGGGGCTGAACACGACTGGTTACATTTGGTAGAACAAAAACGCACGACAATGTCACCAATTTTTAATTTGTAATTATTTTTTATCATTCCAAAAATGTTTTGGTTTACCTGGGTTCTGGTTAAATTGAGTCCGGTTAGCTGGGTTTTACTGTAATAATAATAATAATAATAGTGAATTTTATTATACTGTCAATATTACATACATTTACCTTACAAAATACACTTAATACTGTACATTAACTACAAAGAAAAAATAAAAGAAATAAAATAAATCCCTTATTAGTCATCCCTATCCCTTAGTCTTATTCTTAGTCTTATTAGTCTATCCCTTATTAGTTATCTGGCCGTCTGCCAGACCAGAGGGTTTTACGATTATATAGGTTAATAAAAAATAATATACAGTTTCATTGTAAATCAAATTTAACGTATGTTCACAGATCCTGATTATTCAAGAGTAGTTTTGAAAGCAAAGGATGATTCTGATCTGTTCAATTTGGATTCGATGTTAGAAATGTGTCGTCTTGAAATGGATTTGGTCTCAGGCGAAGAGTTTTCAAACGTATGCGAAACAGTCACTGCAAATCGCTGCTGTCTACCTTGGTCCTTACCAAACTACATTGCACTCCTAAATAATCGCACCACTTGCCTCAATATCACTGTCAGTTTCACTTAATTTATTTACTGTTCTTTATCTGGTGGCACTAATTTTAATAACTTGTACCTTGGTTAAATAGATTCGTGCTATAGAATATGTATTGTATAAAGTTTACTTACTTTTTACGAATTTATTCCCTTATTAGTTATAGGACTGGTTGATGCTCTGCTGAATTATAAAGTAGTCTAAAAGAAACTTTTTAATATCTAATAATGTATTTAAACTTTGGTTGTACATAATTATCTTTCTTTGTTTTAAATTTGTAAATTATTTTCTTGAGTTATGCAGAATCTTAAAATAAATTGTCTTGTTTTCGTATGGGTCTTTATAATGTTTAATTCATTACCTATGCATTACTAAAACATTTTAACTTTTTTATTTTCTGCACTGTTTCTTTTATGCCCTTTTGTACAAACATTAAACATAACGTAAAAAGCTGATTTTATAAAAAGAGCAAAGGTATTTCCTGTAAGATTTCATTAATATAAAATAATATTTAGTTATGTTGGGTGTAAAAGTATCTTGTATAGCTTACATTAAAACCATTAGAACTGCTTTTTTATTTAGAAGATTTGGTTTCTTGTGTTTATAAATGTAGTTAAGTACATTAAGTTTATTTGAAGTCTTGTTACTAGTTCCAGAAAAGACTTGTAGGAATTTTTCATGTACGGATACTAGATTCCATTAAGATCTGCTTCCTGGTTTAAGATGTAGTTCTCTTTACACATCAACAGAATTTCTAATTACATGGAAATAAAGTTAAAATTTTTTTTCCTTCATGAGATTGATCAATTATCCTTGAGGCTGACAGAGCATCACACTTCTCTAAAAGTCGGGTGGTGTGTTTGAGCGACACCTGATAAATTATTTATATTATTTGTTATTTAATTGTCAAGTTGTTATCGATGAATTTTTTGTTTGGATAGTGTCAATTGTCAAGAAGTTTCATGTCTATCTAAGGAGTGACAAAAAAAAATTAAAAAGTTATGTAAACTAGAACAGTGGTCTTTGACCTTTTTATTGTACTTTCTTGTCTTGACTGCCAAAATCTATTTAATTTCTTTAAGTTTATTCTAGATTTTATCAGATTTTTACAGATCAGAGGTTTTAATACTAGCACAGTATATTTACACTTAAAAAAGACTATGAAAGTAATTACTCTGTAATATGTAACTTATCACAATCCACATTGTTCTTAGATTGTATATGCTGATTAGAAGACCGAGTTCTGCAGGAATGTGAGAAAATTTTAATCACGTATCGGTTTCATTTTAACGCTTAGATTTTAACATCAGGGTTGAAAATGAAAACAGTTACTCATGTTTTTTACTTTGTTGAGTATATGAAAAATGAAGTGAAACGTTGCCCTGTGTCGTCTATTGTGTCGCATTTCATTGGTGGTTTTTTTTAATAAAATAATTATCAAGAATATCTCTTAATAATTTTTTGAATTTATCTTTCAAACAACTTTAACCGGTGTAACTTAACGGTATCATTCAAACAAGGTCACTTTTAATAATTAGTTTAATGAACTTATTACCTAATAATCTTATTACAAAAACAGCTGTTTGTATACATAATTTTTTATAACAATAAAAAACATAAATGTATAAACTATTTGACTCAACTCAAAGTGTTTGGATGTTATATCCTAGCCTGTATCAATATCCACCCTTTAACACCCTAAACACAAATAGTTTCACTGAAAATCTCGAACATTATCACAATAACAAGTATTAACACCCCCTCATATTTAGGAACGGTCCGCTCGCTTTTGGTCACAATTCTGCATGGTAACCGTCGACCATATTTCTAAGGACATGATTATACCAGAAAACCAAATTGCCAATTTCAAATACCCTCTCTTCTTCAATATCTTATTATTTTGTGCAGTGTTTTATTTTTAATTATTATTTTCCAGTCACCTAATTGACCACCACAACTGATTTGGTAGTAGAGGGGGTTCAGGTGGTAGAGGGGAAATTTCAGCCCCACATGCTGCAGTGAATAGTAAACATTTGCCTGTTACTTACTTTCCTGAAAACATTAGTCTCTTTCATTTTGGCGAAAGTAACTTGAGCAGAGTAGAATTTCTATTAGATAAGTTAGAATATGTTTTTGACTAATAATAGTAGTGACTGCTTGCTTCCAGCAGCCAACTGCAGTCCCCACTCTGCATTACTAAGCTTCTCATGCAAGCTTCACCTCATTTTACTTCTACACTATAGTGCTTATCAAATACTATGACAATATAAATATGCCTAAAGGTGGTAAAATGATATGAATTCAATCTTATATCTGCTTATCCAGCTTTAATTTATTAATTATTTTGCAATCTGCTTTCAGGTTTGCACTTTTTTAATTTAGGTTTTATTACTTATGCATGATTGTGATCTGACCTTATGTCTTAAATACATTTTTGTATATCATAGTTTTTGTTATACTGAATACTAGCTGAAACATGGTGCTTCTAACAGTCTTCTTTAAAGTTCATATACATGGATCTGCATCTTTTTAATGTACATAGTTAATCTTTAGTTTCAGTATTGTGATTATGTTAGTTATTGTGAATTTATTTCATATTTAATACCATAATTACCTTTTTAGGCCATATCAACTTTTTTTGACATTAGCTGTTGTGAGATCTCTGTTCATATGAGGAGTGATCAAAAAGTTTAAGGACTAATTTTTTATAAAATTTATTCAAAACACTTAAAAGTTATTGGATATTGTCCCTTTCAAAATATTACCCTTAGGAAACTACATATTTTTCCCACTACCATTTCCACTGCTGGAACGGTGCTGCAAACTCATCGCGTAATGTTGTTTAACTTTTCTAGCGATTTTTCATGCCCATCTAGCGATTTTTGATGCCCAAAACAGGCAGGTGGAGTGTTATTTTAATTGCACTCTATCTGTTTGGTCCAGGGCTAAAAAAAATAGTTCTGTTTCTTATCACATAGTCAGCCACTTATATGACTGAACTATTTAAGAACAGAAGAGGTAGAGGTGTAAAAGACACTAGTCAGAGTTATCTCCTCTGAGAGTAATGAATTTCACTATGCAGCCAGACCCTGTGGTGAATGAAGTGAAGGTGTCATTTGCAGGGTGGAAAGTGAGTGCTTTTCGGAGGGCCTGGCATGCTGATAAGCATACTCTTTCAACTCAGTGAGGAAGGCAATTGTTAACCACCTTACTCCTTGTTTTTACTTGGTGAAACCTCTAGAGGTTCAAACCAGCCTTTCGGCTGTTGACCTAAACAACAACAGCGATTTTTCATCAATGTTGTCAATCAAATAAAATCTTTACCCTGTCAATCATCTCATGAGTTTCGGAAACAGGAAGAAGTCTAAAAAATTTTGAAGTATTTTTCTGTTAGCCATTTCTCAACATGTTAAAACCAGCCTCAAAATGTTATTTGTAGTGTGTTATATGTGTGTTTAGAAATGATAAGCTGAAAGATAAATACGTTATTCTTTGTTTAAGGATTTTTATTCTACTCTCAGACCTAGATGTTTTTCTTGTTTATTGCCATTAAAATCAGCAACACTAAAAATCGAACTGTTAAAACAATATTTCTGAAATTTTAGTTATTGTTCACTGAATTTATAACATTAAGAACATTTAAAGTAGTATCTTTGAAAATGTTTCTAGCTGCGTTAAGGGTGAATGTACCGTAAAAATATATCTGTAGTTTTTATTGGTTACCTCCTCTGTTTAAATAAATATCTGCTACATATTGTGATAAGATGTATGTTTACATCAACTGTGTTTTAAATAATGTTGATTTTTGATATTGTTGAACTAACTAATTGATATATTTACAGAATGAAGATTTGAATGCAACCCGCAGTCTTCTTGAGATGTGCACGGATTTCTATTACGACCTTAAATTAGTGCCTGATTTTGAGAATAAAGAAGTGCCAGAACAATGTCGCAGACATAATGCTGTTTATAATATCATTCATTATCTTGTTGATACTGCTTTTTTACCTCC
Organism: Catonia carolina; assembly: GCA_035578175.1. NCBI lineage: Eukaryota > Metazoa > Arthropoda > Insecta > Hemiptera > Achilidae > Catonia > Catonia carolina. Next base: position 15,112,417 of record JAQMRL010000010.1, read on the forward strand.
TCATGTAAGTCACTTCATTTAGTCATGTCACATAATTGTGTAAATGTGTTAAAGTTGACCATCAGCCAATTGGAAGTACGTGAGTTGTAAGAAACTGACACTTTGGACTAGGTACAAGTAGTAAGTACACAGAAAAACTACCCAGTACATTGTGTATCAGTTACAAGTTACTGATTGTTGGCAATTTTAGAAATTGTCATCCATCATTTTCCTATGTTCGTCCGTCACATCCAAATGTCAGAAACGACGTGAGATATAGATAGTGAAGTCTTGAGATTGCCAACAATTAAACAAACAATCAAAGTAGTGTCTCACGTTATCAGCGAGACACTACTCGTACATTTCACTACCGTGGAGTTTCTACATACATTTTGTAAACTGTGGTTTATTCCAAGAAAATGTTTTCTTCATAAACCTTGTAAGAAATAACTGTTACCTGTTATATTGCCTATAGCTTAATTACATGACTAGAAATGTTTGATTTACTGTAATTACCTTATTCCATTGGAACAAAGTTTTCTACGAATGAATCGCCTTCTTTACTATCGCTGTCACTGGCGTCTTCACATCTTCCCTGTGCCGGCCGCATTGGCGTAGTTGGTAACGTGCTCGCCTCTCATCATGCGGTCTTGGGTTCGAATCCCATTCAGGCACGGCATTTTTTCATACGTTACAAAAATCATTTCATCCTTCACCGTCTGCATTAGCAGTAATTGCAGAACAGTCGGACGTTATGCAAAAAAAAAAAAAAAAAAAAAAAATGGCGTCTTCACTATCAGTCTCACAGGTATCTACCTAACCATTCCCTTGTTTTTACCAGGTATCAACAAAGCTGTTAAAGAATAACTTCTTCTCGTCTTTAATTTCCTTCTTTATTTTTCGAATCGTGGAAAGAAAAACATCACAGTAGTTAGCCACTTGCTCACGGCTTTTGTTAATTGGCAGGGCAAGGCATTTTTATAGCATTTTAACTTCAACTTCACTTCATTTTATTACACTGCATGTTAGATATCGTTAAGCAGAGTGAATAGTCTGCCCACGTTTTCGAGAAACTAACATTTTTCTGTTTATGGTAACAAACAGTTATATTCGTACAGTTAACCTACAAAAGGTTCCGCGATATACTGTATATGCTCTGGGTATAGTATAAGTTGTTGTGTTTGTTTTACTGAAATTAAAACAGTCGCGCATGCGCACTGATGCTTTTCCCCCTCGTTGCAAACAAAGTCAAACTAGTGACCACGTAACTATAGGAACAAACAGTTTTCGGATTCGTAATCTACACATAAAATTAGTAGGCCTGGATTGGGTTTGAAGTTCCGGTTTCAAATGTAAGTGGTTCAAAACTGTAAGTCAAGAAATCAAAGTCGGAATTTGGAAACAAAAATAGTGTCATCGATTCCTCTTAAAGAGTAGATACAGAAATCACTAATGGTATTTGCCATAGGTCAAAATTAAGCCTTTTTCTTTCTTATGAAAGCTTAGTGAGCTTGATCCCATTATGAGGAAGGTTAACCCTGAGTTAAGTGAACACACAATGTGACTTCTTAGGCTGATGCCATTTCTTTAGAAAGAATTGCCACCGGTCATGAGACGCATCTTCTCATGAAAGCGATTTTTACTTTTCCTGGTGGAGTTACTAAAATAATTAAAGAAGATAGTGAGCAACATAGGGAAAGATATTAATTTATTGCATTGTATGTTGTGTAAATCAAATTTTAAGATTGTAGAGTAGAAAGAATAGAAAAGACATAATTTAAAAGTGCCTTGCAGATCACTGTTGTTACTACAAGGGTCACTCAGAAAGCAAAAATAATATACACTGTCATCCTTTTATATGTCGATGGGAAAAGTGAACTTTATTCTTATTCTTCTTCCCTACAGGGCTAAATGTAATATAGAAATAACTTCATATCAGTGACAGCTCTTATGCTACAGTCCTAGTGTAAAAATATTGTTTTAAATATTAATTTAGGTGGAAAAAAAATCACTCTTTAATCAATTTTCTGATAAAGTCTTAATACCAGGATTGTACGACTAGGTTGTCGTAAACTACAGATATTATGTTGTATTTTATTAAACAACCTACTTGTCCATTTGAAAAATACATTTTTTTAAATCAATTAAGTATTAAACATTGTTTTAAAATGTTGTTTTTCTGTTTCACAGAATAACCTATTTTTGTGTGTTGGTATTACATTGAACAGTTGTGTTAATTTAAATATCTGTAAACTGATAAAAGTTTTTCTTAATTGCAGAATGGCTCAAAATCACTCAGTTACTCAGTAATATTTCTTCCGATGGCTAGAAGCACTGCTACCTTAAAGTATTATCACTCTTTAACTGTATCACAGCTCGTTTCAAAAAATATTATCGTCTCTGGGATTGAATTCGGTAAGTTTAGTTTTCGTTTGGTAAAATTAGGTACACACCCGACAGTTTTATTTTATAAAACATCCAATACAGGTATTTTCTAACAGTCATATTTTATTGATAATCAAAATATTTTCTTCAAACCACCAGTAATACGGTAAACAGTAAACATGTACCAATTATGGTGCTTTCGTGCATAAAATGTAAAACATCCTACTTCCACCATGGTAGATAAGGATGTGCATTTTATGCACAAAAGCGCCATAATTGGTAAGTGTTTACTGTTTACCGTATTACTGGTGGTTTGAAGAAAATAATATATTTTGATTACCTGATGGTTTTAGTCATCAGCTTCACAATTAAGGATTATAATGTTGTATATGAACAGTACAATTGTAATAAAAAAATTCAGTGAATAATTTTATTACAAAAACACTGCTGACGGTACATCCATTTAAATAATAAGTCCGTTAGCCTGATTCTTTAAGATAAGCAGTGTCAAGTCTGAACTAGTTGTGAATTGACAATCAGGCTTCCAGAGCTGGAAGAGTGAGGTTGTGTTACAGTGTCTGTCATGCATCATTGATTTTTAAGCAATGCATTAACATTGCATTTTGTTTTAAGCTGCAAAATAGTGCCAATGAAGCTCATGAAGTGTTAAAATTAGTGTATGGCGATAATATAGTAACTCTGAAGACTGTTTACAAGTGGTACGAGTGATTTAAAAGTGGAATTGAGTCAATTGAAGATTATCAACGGTCAGGACATCCTTTGATCTCTAAAACAGATGAAAATATAGCAAAACTGGTCTTTCAAACAAGCGAACGGTCAGGACATCCTTTGATCTCTAAAACAGATGAAAATATAGCAAAACTGGTCCTTCAAACAAGCGAACGGTCAGGACATCCTTTGATCTCTAAAACAGATGAAAATATAGCAAAACTGGTCTTTCAAACAAGCGAACGGTCAGGACATCCTTTGATCTCTAAAACAGATGAAAATATAGCAAAACTGGTCTTTCAAACAAGCGAACGGTCAGGACATCCTTTGATCTCTAAAACAGATGAAAATATAGCAAAACTGGTCTTTCAAACAAGCGAACGGTCAGGACATCCTTTGATCTCTAAAACAGATGAAAATATAGCAAAACTGGTCTTTCAAACAAGCGAACGGTCAGGACATCCTTTGATCTCTAAAACAGATGAAAATATAGCAAAACTGGTCTTTTAAACAAGCAATTGAATATTTGAGAGCTTACCGAAGAACTGAACATCTCATATGGATCTAACCAAAGCATTTTAATTGATAATTTGCTAATGAGATGAGTGATTGCAAAATTTGTTCCCTGACTTCTGTTTCCTATGTCATGCATTGTTTCTTATCCGTGAGTTTTTGGTCGGAAAAAAGATTCCTGTCTATCTACATCCGCCTTACTCTCTGGATTTAGCACCATACGACTTCTGGCTCTTCCCAAAAATAAAAAACCGTGCTGAAAGGAAAACGTTTTGACACTATTTGCAACATTGAAATTTGATTGAAAATTGCCATTATAAAATTTATTAATTTTTTTTATTTAAAAGAAATTACTGAAAGATGTCTAGGTGCATATGCATGAGTAATAATTAACAATCTCTTCTATGATAAAATATTTTTCTCATGATTGGAATTTAACTCTTATTATACTAAATGATGTTTTAAAAGAATGTCTCTTTAAATTAAAAAAATTAATAAATAAAAAAGTTGCAAACACAAACTGCGATAAACTGTCATGGACTGTATTCGTGCCTATTTAAGCGTCATGTTTAAGGAATTTGTTGTTTGATAAATGTATTTTAACAATCTTCTATGCTGAAATATTTTTCTCGTAATTGGAATTTAACTCTTATTATACTAAAAGATGTTTTTAAGTATGTCTCTTTAAATTAAAAAAATTAATAAATGAAAAAGTTGCAAACACAAATTGAGATAGACTGTCATGGACTGTATTCGTGCCTATTTAAGTGTCATGTTTAAGGAATTTGTTGTTTAATAAATGTATGGAGTAGAATTTGTTTCATTTCTTGTTGTTGTTTAGGTCATCAGCCAAAAGGCTGGTTTGAACCTGTAGAGGTTTTACTAAGTAACACGAGGAGTGAGGTGGTTTACATTTGCCTTCTTCACTGAGTGGAAAAGTACACTTATCAGCATGCCGGGCCCTCTGAAAAGCACATATTTTCCACTCTGCAAATGACACCTTCACTTTATTCACCACAGGGTCTGGCTGTATAATGAAATTCATTACTTTCAGATGAGGTTACTCTGATTAGTGTCTTTTACACCTCTACCTCTTCTGTTCTTAAATGATTCAGTCATTTAATTGGCTGACCATGTGATAAGAAACTATTTATTTTAGCCCTGCAACGAACAGAGTGAGTGTAAATAATTTGACACTCTACCTGTTCGTTAAGGGCAGATTGTTTTATTTAATTGCTGTTAATCATATCTGAACGTTTTTGATTTTGTTATTTATTAAATTTCAGGCCTAAAAAACACTGTATTTGACGAGTGCCTATTAAGAGACACATGGCTTATTGGACTGGGTGCTGTCCTCATTTTAAATTGCATGTGGTTTTATACTGGCTCATTTTTCATCACAATGGCAACTATAGTTGCTATTATATTCTCACTCGGAATATCTTATTTTATCTACACACTCATATTCGAATTACATTTCTTCCCTTTCATGAATCTGCTTGCTTCTATTGTTGCTGTTGGTAAGTGTTTTATTTTATTTTAAGGGGGTTTGGAAAGCAATTTTTGTCAAAAAATTAAAAATTTTGATTTTGCCGCCATATTTTTCTTCTGTATTTCGTGTTTAATTTGACATAAATAACATTAAATTCTGTTAGCTAGTTATTTTTTTATGATTTTTTTTAATTAACAGCTGTAACGCATTTCATGACGAGTATAATGAGTATAATGGTATTATTAATTTTCTACTGTTTTACTAATTATTTATTTACAAATGCGTTTTTCTCAAAAGTTGTATTTTTAACGTAAATGTTACTTTTTCTCAGGAACGGTTGGAGATATTAGCTTCAAATTTACAACACATCTTTTTTAATTCTTCTTACATAGTTTAACACAAGGGATTTGTAATTTTTACACTGTAACTCATTTTTTGTCTTCTCAAAAAAAGTACCTAAATTTAAAAAGTTTGTAAAAAGTACCTACTTTACAAATTATTATTTTTTAAATGTTATATCATCAAATCCCTGTGTTAAAAGTTGTAAAACATAATGAATAAACTGTGTTCAAAATTTGAAATGAGTATCTCTATTCATTACTGAGAAAAAGGAACAAACATTAACATGGATGGCGGAGATAGAGCTTTCCGAACCCCCTTAAAAGTTATTAATTTTGTCTGTGATGGACTAGAAATTGTTGCTATATTACATTAAACATTAAAAATTATAAGCATTAAAAATTCTTGTTTTATACTACATCCAAGAGTCACCTGAGACTGTAGAAAAGATAGGTGATTCCAATTTAACATTGGTTGTATAGAGCAGTACGCTCTCCGCTACTATCTGTCCTACAAACATATGTAGTATTTAATTAATAATATATAAGTTTTAGTTGTAATTTAAACTAAAGTTAAAATGATAAAGTACTAAAATACGGCATTATAGAACTGGTGTTCAACCAGAGGTCACTTATTGCAGCGAAACCCTGACGGGGCTGACTAAGAGAAACAGGATTCGAAAAGTTCAGATGCTGGAAAGAACGATGCTAAGAACCTGCATTGGAAAACGAGTGTTCAGAGTTGGTTTTACCAACCAGAGAAGTTTACAGAGACATTGAACCTGTAACAGACACAATGCGCAAAAAACGGATCTTTTTCCTTGGACACATCGTAAGAACTCCACAAACAAGAATCCTCAGACAACTAATAGAATATTTGTGGGATGTTAAGTCAGGGCTGGCTTGGATTCGTGAAGTGAAGAAGGACTTAGTGGAGCTGAACCTAACTTTGGAGGACCTTGAAAAAAATCCGATAACCTGAAACCGATCAAACACACAAATATCAGGTTCAAAAAAATGGTTAGGAAAATACAGAACCCTAGAGTTTTTTCAGATGGTGAACGGGCTGCTAGATCCCAGAGAATGAAGAACTACTGGGAGAGGATTAGGAGGAAATCGAGGAACTGATATTATTTGACTAAAGTGGTCCAATGGGCCGTACAAGAAAAAAAATGTAAATAGTTTCATTTATAGAATAATAATTTAAAGAACATTTATAGAATTGAGAATTGTCTTATGGTGATGCAATGGATAAACATAGATTTTGAAAGAATAAGAAAAATGTTTAATTTAATTTAATCTTTACATAACATTTAATAGTTTTACAAACAAAATGCTGTACATTACCCTGTTAATAGTTATATTCAAATACAAATGTAATAACAATTCTGACACATAATTATAGTATATTTCAGATAATGACGTGAACATTTTTAATTCCAAACGTAATTTGTTTCAATATCATAAGTGTCGCCATCGGCTTTTAGTGGCGCAGTCTGTAGAGCTCATAAGACCGGCCGGGCATCCGGTGGCGTAGTTCTCAAAAGTACCTTCACCACTACCTCAAAGAGGAGTGGCCACTGGCAAGCGAAGGGGGAGGTCGTCTTTACCGCTGCCTAAATGATTAGGAGCAGTCGCCGACACAGCGAACACCTTTCACTGCTGCCTCCGAAGAGGAGCAGTCACCGGTGAAGCGAAGCGGGGTCGTCTGTACCGCTGCCTAATCAAATAGGAGCAGTCGCCGATGCAGCGAGCACCTTTTACCGCTGCCTCCGAAAAGGAACAGTCGTCGGTGAAGTGAGGGGCAGGAAAGGGAGGTGAAGTAGCAGAAAGAAATACTCAATGTAGAGTGCTAAATCTTCTCCATATCGACCTTCTCGTATGAATGGATCGATACTGACTGTTTACCTACTCAACTATTGCATTCGCCAGTGTGTAGATATATATGTTGCCACTTGGCACATGCACTGTGAGAGGTGTGACCGCTGCGCTATCTATCGGCAGCAGCAACCCCATCACAGCGCCAACAGTGGGCAAAACATGAACTACGGACCGACGTAAAAGTAGTACAGTATCATAAATATAATATAACCTACAATAAGATCAACTTTTATTTTCAAAATGTAAGTCAATGTTTTTAACACTGTACGTAACAGCGCTCTGGCCATATAAGCAATGGTATCTTCAGACTGTTGGACTGAGTATAGTTCATCTGGTAGTAGTTTATTGTTAAATGGCCTTCAACATTTCTGAGTCATTTTGTTTGTTGTTTTTCTTGATCAAATGAAATGTAGTTTTATTAAATCCAAAATTTGTTGCACATTAAGTAATTTTGAAAAAAAAAACTATTTTTTTCAAATTTAACTTCACAGCTTAAATGTGTCACTTTGAATCTGGTTTTCTTTTAATTTTTGAAAACATTTCAGCTAATTCCATGATGGATAATGAACAATATTATTTACGATTATAAGAATTCTGTACTTGTCTTTGTGTCATTTAAAAAAAATTTATATAGCAATTGTAATGTTTTTTCAAGGGTACTTCAGGTATGTGAGTGATTGACTACTTCAGATCTGTTAAACAAATATTTGTTGCAAACTTATTATTGAGTTGAAATCAAAATTTGAGCAATGAATACCTTTTGTATACTATCACTACAATATTGAAAAGTTAGTTAAAATTATGTTGGCCTCTTGTCAAACCCCAGTGTGTTATTAAAAATCTGGTGTGAAACACTCACATGACTTTCTCTTGCTAATGCAAATAATAAACAATATAATCTAACATTAGTAATAAAACAAAAGAAAAAAACAAAAAACTAACCTCAAAAAATATAACCTTATTTTAATCATGAGTGAAAGATGCAAAATGAAATCAACCTGTTCGGTTTAAAAATACTGAAAATCACTCTTTCACGCTAAACTAGGCTCGGTGGAGAAAAATACTCAAAATAAAAGTTGTAGATTTTTTAATTTCCTATAAATTTGATTATACACTTTTGTCGTAAAATTCATACTAAGGCTGAAATCTTAAAAAATCGATTTTTTACACATTTTCGTGGAAAAAAAACAGAAGGTCGCTAATTACCGCTAAACTAAGCGTTATACAAAAAAATGTTTTAAATAAAAGTTTTTGGATTTTAAATTGTCTAAAACTTTAATGTATACATTTTTGCGCTAAAGTGCATATTAAAGCTGCAATCTTAAAAAACACAATTAAACAATTAAAAACGTAAAAACAGCTTTCCCAAGAATCTTAGCAGACATCATGGCATCTACCCTATCTTGTAAAGCATAAAAAATTTAGTAAACAAGGTGATTTTTTAAAAGAAATCATAGGAGCCGTTTTTGAGGAAATCGCAAAAAAGTGAAAAATGACATGATTAAACTATACTTCCGGTTGACTGATTTTGATGAAAATGTTTGTGTTGGGTCTGGTAAAAGTATCTAACTGAAGTTTCAGGTTTGTACTATGTTCCGTTTGAGATATTCTGTTCACACACACCACACACACACAGACCAATCGCTAAATACATGTTTTTTTGGGTTCAGGGGATCTAAAAACACGTAGATCTGGTGAAAACTCGATTTCTAAAAATCGACATGAAAACAATACTTTATTTCCGATATATTCATATAGGCTAAAGAAAGTAAAAATATATATTCAGTTTGAAAAATAATTTTTTTGTATATGAGTGGAATGAAAACCTTATTATGAAAACTAATTTGTTACAGGAATTGGGGCTGATGATGCTTTTATTTTAAGCAAAGTATGGCAATGTTCAAAAATAGAAAACAGTAATATGACATTGCCAAGGCTTGTCCAATGTGCACTAAAACATTCTGCTCTCTCAATGCTTGTCACTTCATTAACAACAGCATCTGCATTTTATGCATCCTATATTAGCACAATCACCGCTATCAGATGTTTCAGGTAAAGTATTTTCAATGTTTGTCAATAATGTTTCTTCAATATGCGGCATCTAAATAGTGTAATTTAGTAATTCTGTTTTTATTTTCTTAATTAGATGTTTGATGAATAAATTCATTTCTTTCTAGTTGTGTTTGTTACCAGTTCTATTCCCTGTAGACTGTTTTGTTGGAGGTTAGTTTCAAATGTTCGTTGTCTTGGTATTTTTGTTTGTACACATTTTGTTTATTCTTCTTTCTGTCTTGACTATTCTATCTATTGTCCTGTTAGTTGTCTTGAAGGTAATTTCATGAGTTCATATTTTTTGTGCAATTCTTCTAGTGTTTTTTTGTAAAGTCAGTGCTTTATTGTAAACAAAAAATAAAGATAAATCTTTATAAAGCATCCTACAGTTTGAAATTATTTGTATTTTATATAATGAATTTGTATAATAATTTCACTAACCTTCTTTTTAAACTGTGTACCTTTATTTTTATTCTTACTTACACGTGTTTCGGTGGATCCACCATCATCAGAGTAAATAAAATAATTGAAACTAAAAAATTTTTTATCTTACTTATTTAAAATTTATAGAAGATGATACATCTGCAGTCATTTGTATAAAATGACTGAATTTTATATAAAATTTATAGAAGATGATACATCTTATAAATCATCTTGTAACATCTATAAATTTTAAATAAGTGAGATAAAATTTTTTTAGTTTCAATTATTGTATTTACTCTGATGATGGTGGATCCACCGAAACACGTATAAGTAAGAATAAAAATAAAGGTACGCAGTTTAAAAAGAAGGTTAGTGAAATTATTATATAAATTCATTATATGAAATAGAAACAAAAAATAAAGGTGTAAAAACAGGGAATAGAACTGGATATCTCTGATACATCACTAGTTATTACTGTCTGTAGAGAAACATTTTTAATTAGGGTTCTTCAGTTTCCTGTTAGCTTAGTACTTTTTCATTCTCTTGGATCTTAACTTTTTTCATCTGACATCTCCTTTCCTATTATCTGCTGACAGTGGTTTATCTTAAAATTCTTAATTCGTGTTTGTTGTTCCAGAAACATAAACTTATTTAAATTAAATGAGTAGGTCATTACTATTTTGAAAATATAAATTTTTCACTGTCTTGTTACAGCTGCTATATTGCTTGTTTTTTACCTTTTTTTACATAATCGTACTTTCTACTGACATGTTTTAGTGATCAACCTTCATCAGAGTACATAAAATTGAAACTAAACTTTTAAAATTTATTAAAATTTTCAGCAGATGTACCCTTTCACTGCCGGGTCCGAACACCCTTTGGGGTCGGGTGTATTTTCCCTGTGCCGGCTCTGTATGTGCTTCGGGTCTGCCTAGCATGCTCTCATATCTCTTTTTAAAAGCCGGCAGTGAACCTATCATTACTATTTTGACCTTGGGACACAGTAACATTCTATTCTTCTTTTTTTCGTAAATGACTTATCGCAAAAATCTTGCACTTTGTAAGTATATTTAGAGTAAAAACAATAAAAAAATGGTAAAACATAAATCGGCACAAGAAATCATGTAACGAAAATAACGATGGCAGCGAAAGGGTTAAGTCATTCATATAAAACTTACTGTAGTTTTAATTTGATATATTCTGATGAAGGTGGATCGTCCAAAACATGTCAGGAAAAAGTAGTAGTAGTTAAAAAACGTAAAAAAAACAAGTGATTTAATAGCTGTTAACAGTTCAGTGAAAAATCAAATATTTTTACAATAGGATTTTGAATATAAGCTGCAGAATGAGTATAAAGATTATCTGTTAATGAAGCATTATTTACAACATAGCAGACATTTGGAAAAAATAAATAGTTGTAGTAACACAAATTAAAAAGAATTAGTTCAGTGTTTTCAGATTGATACTTTAATTTTTAGATTAAAGATTAAAGCTGCAGGAGATTTTAAGTAGATTTGAATGTAATAATAAATATTTTTTATTATTGATTTCAGTGTTTTTGCCGGTACAGCAGTTATGGCAAATTTTGCGCTGATGGTAACTTGGTTACCTGCATGCATTGTTATTTCTGAACGAGTCTGTTGGCCATCGCTTCTCACTCTACCACCACGATTTCAACCACCATACACAAGTTGGCATCATTTCTCCAGTAATCTTCATTCTCTCATATTATTGTCAGTGATTCGCCTTAAATACGTGTGGATTATTTTACTAGGCAGTATTGCTGCTGCTAGTGTATTTATCGTGTTTTATTGGCCAAGATTGAAACTTCCAGATTCAGCCGATTTCCAGTTGTTTACCAGTAGTCATCCTTTTGAACAGTATGATCTCATTTACAGAAATAAATTTTGGTTTGAACGGTTACAAAAGGTAAGTTAATGTGTGGCTTTGTTTATTTAATTTTTTAGCATTATCATCAGGATTATCTTGTAGCTCTACAATCCTTAGTGGGCTTTGGCTTCCTCCACAATCCTGTAATTTTCCCTGCTAGTCGCTAGTGAAATTCAACGTCTGAGGCTGTTGTTTTGGTTTTGTAACAGGTAATTTTTATAGTGAAAGATTGTTAACCTCACATTCTAATCACAAGCTGGGGTTACCATACCTTACCCGAATAATCTCTTTTTTAAGGTATCGAGACCTGCCTTTCACCCTCTTTTATCCTGTCACATAAAAGAACCCACATATTATCTTGTATTACCCAGAGGTTGCGACAAGGATTCATGGAAGCAGGATTTGTCTGCCAAGTGCTGACCAATCGCATATGCAGAAGGCTAGAATTGACATTTTCCAGTATGTATTAACTGGCATTGGTTTTTATTTTTATATCCGTTTTAAATTTAAATAAAAAAATTCAAAAAAGAGTATAGGATAAGTCAGTATCAACATTATATTTCTTAACAAATTATTAAAAAAGGAAAATCTGAGAAAACAAATTGTATCAGTCATATACAATAAAAGACACTTAAGTTTAACTCCATTGTTCATAAATTTGTGTGCTGTATAATATGACTTTTTAATTAGGTAAGACAACTCTTTTAAAGTTTTTCTTTTAGTCAATCACTAACAACCATTATGGAAGATAGGATATCAGTTTTGATCCAACCTATGATAATTTTTTCCCCATAGTCAATCTATGAAATTCAGTAAAATCAAAATTGTACCTTCTTGTGAGAGTCATAATGCTTTTCCATACAACAATTACGTTGTACTGATTTTGCCTTCAGTACAGACTCCATAATAAATAAGCAAGGTTCAGTGAGAATATAATTTTGCTTTTAAAGTAGTCTCCACAAGACTTCTCTTGACCTATCTTATATATGTACCCCACTACTTGTTTCTATATCTGAAAGGAGTGAGTTGGGTGTCAACCCAATCTAGTTTTGTATTAATTTTTTTCATATTAAAAAGATAAAACTATTTGGTTCAAATTTTTTTTTATCCAAATGTGAGATTTTGCAGTACCAACTGTAAAAAAAATATTTTTGTGAAATTATAATTCTTGGACTTAAATCATGATTTTTTTTTGAAAACAATAAAATGCATCTAATTTGAATAGTTCCTGAAAAATTTTACAAATAATAATATGGGATATAATTTCCTTAATTATCTGAAAACCTGAACTATGCATCTGCATATAAAACAGATTCATAACACCAAATTTGATTGGATTTGAAAATTTCACAAGAAATATTTAAAAATTCACAAACCAGTGATAAAATTGTCACTGAATAGTGACATTAAGTGGCAAGGGGAAATCTTAAATGATTAGGGCCCTGAAAAGGGCCATAAGTGGTGGTCGTACAGGCAGGAAGCGTCGGTTGTAGTCGTCGTGGTGGGTAACACGGCGTGTCGTCGACACTGTCATTCAAGCAGTCATCGTGCGTCGATGGCTGCTTGGTCAGGATCTGGTGGGTGCAATCTAGGGACCGCTGTGAGCAATTCTCGCGGCAGCGGTTGATGACGGTCCTGGTCGACGGCAGAAGCATCATCTTCTCTCTCGCGGGGGTTGTCAATGGGTCTTTGTCGGAGTCCGGTAGACGTGTGCCAATGGTGAATGTCTGGTTAAAGCTGAAGTGTAGAATAGAATGACTATTGGGCCCAGTGGAGCGCTCTTTCATAGTCTCACAAGAGCGCTGCGGTAGGGCGGTTACAAGTTCTCTGTAGTACTGACACAGGCCTACCGCCCCTGACAGAGCTATTTTTGGCTTCCCTCAGTCGGTATGTCTGAAGCTTTAATGGCCAGAAGCACAGTGTCTAATCAGAGGGGATGACAATGATAAAAGTATGGTAAAATAAAATTTAAGAACATTATTTATTCAATTAAACATAAGAGGTTGTTTTGAGTGTTACATTCATGGTAGTTTCTAGAGTAGACATCATGATTTTTTCTACAAGAATTTTTAAAAGGCATGTTTTGAAACTTCATTAATTACCAGTTAAGTAGTACTTTAACAGGTTGAGTGCCGTGAGATGCCCATGCGATCCTCACGTATTCCTTCAATATAGGCCGTGAGGTTCGCTGGCGATTCTCACGGGTCTGTCCGCACAGGCCGTGAGAATCCGTGCTGGTTCCTCAGACGTTATTATGATTATTTCATCAGAACTTTTGTAGGCCTGTTGGGAATGCTTTAAAATTTTTGCAGGCCTATAAGGATAGTATAATTTACATCTGCACACAGGTGCCATCTCCGTGCGGCAAAATTAGGGACTACTACACATAATCTAAAGTTACTAAAACCCGACTGTGTTCCAGTGATGTGTTTATTCGTGTTATTGTTATTCGTAATGATATTTTCTTGTTTATTAGTGATTGTATGTGTTAATTAATGTTTGTAATAATATTGTAAATTTATTTATAATATGGTTTATTTGTTTTCATTCGTGTTTATTTTTTTATAAAACAATATATTTTCAGACAGTGAGGTTATTTTTTCCTCACCATTTTTTCAATTATGTGACATTGTATTAACTTTTTTTTAATAAATACTCAATATAAGATGTGTTATTGGTCATATTTTGCAATTTTTCGTTGCGGCCCCTGGTGAAAGTTTACTCATTATTATACGGCTTGTGCGAAAGGCTTACCCTTATACATTCCGGCATTCAATCTGTTAATATGTTAAAAGGAACTCAACAGTTTTGTATATATGTAAACTGTTTTTAATTTTTTTCAGACAGGTGATGATAACTGGGATAATCCAAGTGTGAAATTACCTCTGCGATTTGTTTGGGGTATCTTACCACTTGATACTGGTGATTATATGGATCCTGCTTCTCGTGGTAGGTTACAATTCGATAAACAGTTTGATGTTGCATTACCAGAATCGCAAGTGTGGCTTCGTCATTTCTGTCGACGATTAAGGTTAGTAATTTCCATTAATGTATTCTTATAACTTGTTAGACATGGTGATATTGCTTGAATCCTGCTGATATTTTCAATGGGAAATCATTATGAGTTAATAAGTGCGTGATTTATTTCAGAATTTTTATTCGTTTATAAGATACTTGAGAATTATTAATAATAATAATACAAAAAAATATGGAACAGTCATTAATTTCAAACATCAAGTTCACGACAAATGGTTGATAATCCCCAGCAACACTACTAGGAAAACGAGTCAATAATTGACAGAATGAAAAAAGTAGTTTCCTTATAATGCTACCTCTGCAGACAAAGAGCTATTTCCCAGTGCAATGACAAAATAAAAATTGCTGTGATAGTCACCAACGTTCAAATTGGATAAGCACCTGAAGAAGTTGTGTTGTTTAGGTCAACAGCCGAAAGGCTGGTTTGAACCTGTAGAGGTTTTACTGAGTAAAATGAGGAGTGAGGTGGTTTACCATTGCCTTCCTCACTGAATGGAAAAGTATGCTTATCAGCACGCCGAGCCCTCTGAAAAGCACATGTTTCCCACTCTGCAAATGACACCTTCACTTCATTCACCACAGGGTCTGGCTGTATAATGAAATTCATTACTTTCAGAGGATAACTCTGATTAGTGTCTTTTACACCTCTACCTCTTCTGTTCTTAAATGATTCAGTCATTTAACTGGCTGACCATGTGATAAGAAACAGAACTTTTTATTTTAGCCCAGCAACGAACAGATGGAGTGTAAATTTGACACTCCACCTGTCTGTAATGGGCATACCTGAAGAAGAAGAAGAAGAAGAAAAATACCTATGGGGAGTGAATGTGGCTGTTTTGAGTAAATTTCTGTTGCCTCTTTTTTGTGATGACATGATTGTTATGAATGTGTGTGTATGTGTTACTTATTATATTATCTTACCAATGTTTAATTGCATTTTTTTGTCTGAGGACATAATAAATAAGTAAATTATTATTATTATTAATCGTTTAAAACATACAGGACTTGCACCTTTATTATTCCACTGACAACTTTTTCTTTTTTTCAGAGCTCAACCATTTTATCAAAAAACCTCTGGACCATTATTACCAAATTGCTTCATAGAATCATTTGTTGATTGGATGAATCGTAAATGTACAGATCCTATTGATCACATCAGCCGTGCACCTTGTTGTGAAACTGCTACGTTTCCATTTTCAAGACGCGTTTTTAATCAGTGTGTTGTACAAGCCATTGACTCATTGTACCGTACACCAGCAGAATTATTTATGCCTGGTGTTGCTGGACCTAAATTTGGTAAAACAAAAACTCCTCGAATTAAAGCACTTGTTGTCGAGTATGATAGTAATATTCCTCATTCCACTTCTTTCATAGCAATGGATACATTTTTCAGACAGGTAATTATGGTTTAAATGGCTAAATCTTTAAAATCTAAAATGCTGTTTTGGTTTAAGTCTTCATTTAATAATAATTAGTGAAATTATTATTGAATTTATACAAGAAACCATTTGGAATCAGTGTGTGTTGTGAACTTCGTCTTAACAGAATGATCAGACCATGTCGTTTCTTTATCACCATCACTCATAGCCAATTCCATGGTTACTTTACTAGACGGTAGGGATCATCAACAATATGCGCAGAGACAAGCCCCGCTCTCTGACGTCTCTGGTCACCAACGACAGCCGACAAACGATACGTATCGTGTCTGTCTCTGATGATTACTAGTCTTAATATGATCTGTAATACTTTACTGGTCTTTAAAAATGGTGTGTTGTGAAATTCCTGGGAGTTCTAATCACGATAGACACCAAAAGGAGTTTGTGTTATAAGTTTTACCATTTTCCAAAGGCCTTTGAAACTAGATTGAAGTGGATAAATGCTTGCAAGCGGGCTGATTCATTTTCTGCTGATAGTGGTCACGTAATTACAAAAGATGTAGGGTGTTACAGGTATGTAGATATGAAACGACTTGCGCAAGATAGAACAGGTTGGAGAACTGCATCAAACCAGTCGAGAGACTGATGACAAAAAAAAAGTGGTCACGTGTGTTCAGTACATTTTGACTAATCGGATTATGTACGCAATTTAAAGTCCGAGTCGCTACATCTTCCATTAAAACTGGTTTTAATGGAATTCTTACATTGCGTACGCTAGAAAGTTTGGGTTTCTGTGCTAATGGCTCATGCTCATCCTCATTATTGTGGGTGTTTTCTAATTGAAGGTCTGTTGTATTGGAGTGTATTACAGTGAGGATGTACTGTATTCTCACTTGTAAGATGTTTTTGCTTGTCTGATGATTGTAAGCTGCTTTGATTTTTTCTATTTATTAGAATACACTCGTGTTTCGGTGGATCACACATGTTTCGGTGGATCCACCATTATCAGAGTATATAATATCATTTGAAACTGAAATATTTATTAAAATTTGTAGAAGATGTTACATCTGCAGTCATCTATATAAAACTGTGTTATGATGACTGAAGATTTAACATCTACAGATTTTAAAAAATTTTTTAGTTTCAAATGATGTTATGTACAGTTGTTTTATTGGAACAATAGCTATGACCTTCGACAGAGAGGACGCATGGGGGGGGGGGGCAATATTATCCACCGACTGTAATCAAAACTAGTAGTCATCGAACAATCTCTTGTTTCTGCGACTCATTCCCTCTCATGTGACTTTTTAATTCATAATTTGAACTAGGTTCTGAGAAAAACAGTCTGTGTTTGAATTCGGCAAAAGGAGCATACACTTCCTTCTTTTGCAACTTTTAAAATATAAAATGTAATGTCATTGTGTAGGCGTAATTATGGTTTCTCAAGAATCGGAATAGATAAATAGCAGGCTGTGTGTAGTAAAAGAAAACAAGTTGAAAGTGAGTACTTCCCAAGGGAGTTTGTCGTAGACAATGTCTTTAATCGTTTCAAAATTAATATTGAAGAAAGTAGCAGTGATGAATTTAGCAAAGACAGTGAAAATGATGAATTTGATAGCCCCGTTGATACCTGCGCCTCTTTATCTACTTAATTTATTAACTTAATAAAAAGTGACACTTTACAAATATCAAAAAATTCAAAATCTACGTTGCACCGGCCAAAAAAATGTAAATTTACTCTTAATATATGCATTAAATTTAAAATTGATTGTATGTAACTATTTTGATTTGCATTATAAAAATATTAATAATAAAGTAAGGCAATATAAATGTAGGTAATATATAATATGATAAGGCAATAATAAATGTAGATGTATTGTATGTAGTACTGTATTGTCAAATATAAAAAGTAAGTACAGTAACACTGTCTTAGTCACCCAGTAGTTCCAAGCCGTGCGCGCACAGCCATAGCTACTGTTTTGTCAAACGTACTGTACTCTGATTCGGTGGATCCACCGAAACACGTGTAAGTAATAAATAGAAAAAAATCAAGGCTGCTTGAAATTTATTATATGAAATAGAATTAATTTCAAGCTGTAGGATGCGTTATAAGGATTTATTTTTGTCTAATGAAATTTATATCAGTAGTATTTCTGCTGTGTATTACAATATTTTGTACAGTTGTGTGTTACGATCATATTTCCTTTTTCAGGTTGAAACATGGACAACAGAAGAAATGAAAAAAGCACCACCTGGTATGAAAAATGGATGGTTTGTTAGCCAACTGTCATTTTATGATTTACAAAAGACGCTCGCCAAAGACACTGTTTTGGCGATAATTGTTTCAATGATTGTGTCGCTGGTTGTGTTACTTTTGGTTACCCTTAATGTATTAATTAGTTTGTATACTATCATAAATATTTCATCTACGATATTTGTTACTGTGGCAGTACTTGTTCTCTTTGGTTGGAAACTTAATGTACTTGAATCAATTGCAATATGTGTGGCGATTGGACTTGCTGTTGATTTCAGTTTACATTATGCTGTTAATTACAGGTGAGTTTAAGTGTTTAATTTTTGATTGGTTTAGTAAAATTTTAATTCATTTTATTATTCTATAAATGCCTATACTATACTCTATTCATAGTAAGAAAGATACGTCTAGTAAACAAATAATGATGTCACTGAGCATGCGCATCATTTAAGAATGTGTACACGCTGATACTTTTAAAACTATTTAAATACAATATACGTATAAAAGTATTTTTAAAAATGAAACTGTTAGGCCTACACAATCATATCATGACTGATGTTTAAGTACTGATCAATAAATTTATAAAAACGTTAGCCTGTACTTTAATTCCGTTCTTTTTCATAAATAAATTTAGTTACAAGTTATATTTATTACCTCTGATCTATATGATAAAACAAGAGAACTTTAAAATTAAACATTTTAATTTTAATGATTAGTCATCTAATATTAGTTTAGTCACTAGTTTTTTCACAATATTGAATTTGATGACTAATCCAAACCCATAAATCTCTGTCCACATTTTTGACAAAGAATATGTCATCGGTATATGCTACCAGTTTACTTTTGACATTGTATCATATCGTATTGTTCTTACGTGCTTTATAATTTACTTTCAATTTGGAATTTAGTGTTATAGTATATTTCATTTCTATTTATTGTTTAATTCTGTATATGGTTAAAAGCGCGTATCGGTTATCATTGTGATGTTTTCATTAAAAGTGTTGCATTTTTTCTGAGTCACCGCTTTAGCAGCTGATTCGGTAACTGCTGTTTGTTTACTCAACAAATCTTTCTTACGATGAACTAAGTGTATTATGTCCCATGGAACCGTGCAGCATATCAAAACATAAATGTCCTAAAATTGTGATTGAACTTAGTATGATCCATTCGAGTCCATTCATAGTTAATAATACCTTAAAAAAATTATTAGGCATTGGTTTTATTTAGAAATGTTTGACTTGCTAGCAATATTGTAATTTATAAACCTTGATGTTTCAGAAACTATTGCTTAAAACAAAGATATATTAAAATATTTAATATTAATTGTAAAGAAAATTACTTTTAATAAAAAGCAAATTTCTTAAGACAAGTTACTAGAAAGAGATACAATTTAAATATCGCTCTATTGATATTTTGACATAATTTTATAGAAGTAATTCATTTTTAGGATTTGATTCAAAAAGTGACAAAATTTTAACTTGACAATTTTTGAAATTGTCATCTATCATTTTCGTTTGTCCGTTTGTCACACCCAGATGCCAGAAACTACAAGAGATAGCCACAAATGGTTTTCGGATTCGTAATGCATACAAAAAGTTTGTGGGCCTAAATTGGGTTTGAAGTTCCAGTTTCGACTAGAAGTGGCCCAAAACTGGAAGTCAAGAAATCAAAGTTGTAATTTGGAAATAAAAAAGTGTCTTTTGATTCCTCTTAAAGAGTAGATACAGAAATCACTAATGGTTTTTATCATAAGTCACAGGTATAAACGTCGGCTTATAAGACTGCATTTGTGCTAGAGAGAGATAGTGTCGGTCGGGTGAGATATGCTGTGCTTCTCTAAAAACGTAGTGTTAGTATAGTAATGCTGACAGCTGATTTTTTTACACGTCATCACACTGTCGATAACAACTATGATATACTATATAAATTATATATCAGCTGTTTCCTTTAATTGTTGTTTTTAAGTACAGTAGTATTGTTTGAGTCCCAGCTCTGTGTAGTTGGAAGGACTGCAGTGCGTTGTTATAGTAGTGGGAGATTTAATGAGTTAGTAATGTTTCACAGCTGATGTATTTGTAGTGGTAGCATATGTATTAACTAGACTAAAAAATTTTTTTTATCATCCAGTGTATTAATTTAAAAAATACCTACCAGGTTATTAACTTGGTCGGATACATAATATTTAACTTATCAATTTATATCAAAATATGTATATAAATAAATCTAATAAATACAAACAAATATGTTAAATACGGAAAGTTTGAAAGCAAATGCTTTGTATCAGATTAATACAATAATCATTCTCCCAGCATGCGTCACTCATTCATTATACCTCACCCATACCCTTCACCCCGCAACTACACGGAACTTGGAACCGTACAATACGCACGTTCTGCGGGTTGCATGTACAAGTGCAATCTTATACGCCAGCACCTATAAGCCTTTTCAAAAATTGCCACCAGCCATAAGACAACATGTTGTCTCATGAAAGGGATTTTTTTATTCATTTATGAGTTAACTGTTGGTATTAATTATATTTTTTGTTTGTTTCATTTTTAGACTGTGTCCAGATAATGAAAATAGAGAAGGCGCTGTATCTTATGCGTTATCATTAATGGCTGGGCCTACAGCTATGGCCGCATTGACCACTGCTGTAGCTGGAGCAGTGATGTTACCATCTGCTATCCTTGCATATATTCAGATTGGATTATTCTTAATTATTGTGATGTTTATTTCTTGGATTTATTCAACATATTTTCTTTTATCACTCTTAGCAGTGTTTGGTCCAGAGCGAGGTTATGGACAATTTTCTTATCCAAAATTTTGTAGGAAGAAAAATCGTGGACCACGAGCCGGTAAGTAGTTTTCTTTAAATTTATGGCAAATTCATACAAATTTTACATCAATGTGTCTGAAGGGGTATCATGTTACAGGGGGAGAATTTTTCAAACATTAAGAATCCACTCTGCCGACCGCATTGGCGTAGTTGGTAACGTGCTCATCTCTCATAATGCGGTCATGGGTTTGAATCCCACTCAGGCACAACATATTTTTATGTGTTTAAATAAAAAATCATCATTTCATCCTCACACAATTACACCACAACGTCGTCGCTTAAAACTAATTAGCCAAAAATTAATTTAAATTCTCCATTAAATGTTCGATTACGAGGGAGGGAAACAAGTCAGGGGTAGATTAAGATTGAAGTAAGTTGGTTCAGTTATGAATGAATTGAGAAAAGATGTAATAAAGTAGAGATGGCTCAGCAATAGAGAGAGGTGGAGAGGAGTAGTTTCGATTGACACAAGGAATCTTATTAGCGATAAAGAAGATGGTTAGTTATCTGATTATCAACAAATTTTAGATCTGAAAATTCTATTCATAATTACATTATGATGTCCAGATTGTTGACAAACTTTAACGCTGTTAGATTGGCTCGAACTTGTTATTGCTAATGTTTTTCAAGAGGTTACCTAGTGCAGATTGTTTAGCGCCATTGAGTGAAGTATATAAATATTATTGTAAATCTGTGCTAAAATTGAAAAGACATTTCTAATTCTATAGAAGATGATAATAATCAGAAATCATTCACTGTACTAAGAGTTATGTCTTACAGTGTTACAGATATTTCTTGTCAATTTTATGTAAGGCAATTCATTTAAAATAATTTTTATAGCACTCTCAATGATTAAGTTAGCAATATGCTGATTTTACTAATGATCTAGTTATAATTAATAAAAACATTATTTTAATTATTTTAACAGGTGGTGGTCTAGACAGAAGTAATAAAACAATTTACACAAATGTGTTATCTGAATCAACCTTATCAACATCATCAACTATGTGTGCATTACATATGTTAAACAATGAGTCGCATGAGTTAGATGCTTTAACTCGACAGACGAGACATAGTCGAAGGTTACGTAGATCTGGTAGCTTATGTCAAACTTCTGCGTGCCATTCACAACGTACTCCACGGAAGGTGTCTCTTCCTGCTGATCAGGTATCAACATCAACTTTTTACTTTTTTGTATTGTCTGTACATGTAAAATAAGATAAATCAAAATTTATTGAAAATGTTTTTCCCTCGTATAGGGTCAATTTTAAACCACGTGAGGTGACTTTAGATATTTTTGGTTCAGTCTGGTCAGTAAAGAATCCAATTCACTTAAGTTTTCTTGACACCTGCTAAAAAGAAATGGCCAGAATATATGAATGCATCACTAGACAGCTTTGGCAGAAGTTTGGTTGATGATTTTATGGAGGATTTTTATATCAATAAGAAAGAGGTGCTGACGTGTGTAAAGTTATTACGGGTTTTAAAAGCAATGCTAAATTTGATTGGAAATATTGTATGTTAAGAAACATTTTAAAGGAAATGGGGTTTAAGTGAAAAAAGTCTCAGTCTCAAGGAAGTATATTAATTGAAAGGCAACATGTGGTTAAAAAACAGTGCAATTTCACGGTAGTTAAATTTAGTGACTCACTTTTGAGGTTGAGGTCTCATTGTTAGATGTTCTCTTCTCTTCCTCACAGCCCATCCATACACAAAAGGCATTCTTGTGACTCGTGACTCAAGTATCTTGAGCTCGCTCCCTTGAGGTAAGGTGATTTATAAAGTTTGAATTAAAAATTAACTTTCCTACACTTCAATAGATATTTATTTATTTAAATAATTATTTTACAATCCTGATGAATTTATTTTGTTTCAGTCTCCATCGGCTGCATCAGCAACAACAATAATTCATGATGATGAATTTGAAATTATGGTATTACCAGGAA
Source organism: Catonia carolina (assembly GCA_035578175.1). Lineage (NCBI taxonomy): Eukaryota > Metazoa > Arthropoda > Insecta > Hemiptera > Achilidae > Catonia > Catonia carolina. Next base: position 15,135,547 of record JAQMRL010000010.1, read on the forward strand.
ACCATGTCTCCTAGGCTTCAACGGGCCCTGGGGCCCACCTAATGGTTTAACCTCCCTATCTCAACTACTCTTATGAGACAGAGGATCTTTTCTGTTATTTTGTCATTGTTTCTGATATTATCACCTTGTGTTCGACTAATGTAAGATTTGTCCAGCTGTCACTCTTGTCTATAGTCTGTAAATCGATGTAATATCACCTTCTCTCACACCTAGCTTCGAAATTGATGTCAACATGAGGTAATTTATTTTATTAATGAAGTACAATAGCTTATATTTTAAAAAATTTTAATTAAATAATCAGTAATAATTTATTTTTGATTCTACAACTCCAGATTGACAGCATAAGTCTAAATAAAGTATTTCAATGCATAACTGGGACACCTGTAAAATAAAATAATTGGTTTGCTGGCATTTCTCCCACCACCTACCCTCCGATTGGTCGCCCATAAGCATAGACCTGAAGGCCATTCAGCAGAACTGTTACGTATTGCGACTGGCGACTGTCACATACCCAGTTTTTGACTAAATAAACTAAAGTATCAAGAGTGAGGGTGAGCCTGGTCGGCAACCAAGGGGATGCTTATTACTCGCGTTTTTGTTGGGGGAGCTTTTCGATGCACAAGGTGCCTGTCATCATGATCATTAAACTAGAAAGATCGGTCCTAACAGTCTTAAAAGAAGGGTCAGAATTAAAATACAAATTAGAGATTAAAGTGTAGTTAGGACTTGTTCGCCGTAATATATTGTACCAGCAAGTGCTCGACACCATTATTTGATCCCGGCAAGAAAAAATTTAGTAAAATGGCACCAGAGATTCAGACCTATGCAGGATAACTCCCTTATTAAACTATGTGACGATGTTAGAACGAAGCTACCTCGTCACGGAACTCCCACACCGGAGAGCTGTGCATCTCGCGGTACAAGCTCTTATGTACCGTAAGGGGCCAATTTTCTCCTTGGCCTTGAAGTTCCAGGGTCAGCCCCTGCCTGGACCCCCCCCTCTAAAGTAAAATAAGAAAAACCGTACAGCGGAGATGTCCAAAGGATCAAGCTGAATTAGACAAACTAAGCTATAAACTGAAAATTAAAAATAAACCTCAGCATTTAAGAAAAAAATTATTCACTATAATATATCTTGCTAGTGTTTACCTGTGGAGCCCAGGATCTGGATCCTTACAAAAAAAAGTTATGGACAAGATAGCAAAAAACTAATGTGTAATGGAGAGACAAATGTTACACAGCTCACTTAGAAACTAAAGAACCAGTACAATGATCTGATCAAAAATGGGAGAACTAGGTATAAAAATAATACAAAAAAAAAATGGTGAAAATGAGTAAAAACTAAGAAACAGATTTGCTGAACACAACACCATACGAATGGACTGCAGACACAAAACTATGGGGTGTATTTTTAAAAAAAGTACCATTTTGAAATTTGATTGCTGTAGTGCTGTGGTCGACATTTGGTGAATCCGCGTTATGTACCTATATATCTGGTAGGAACTGAACTATCTTGTGTAAGCAAATATTTAAAAATAAATTTTTGAAATGCATCCTGCCAACCGTTAATATAAATTACAGTATAAATGTGAAATTTATCATCTTACCTTAGGTCGCTTTTTTAAGTTTAAAAAACTTACGTGTGTTTCGGTGGTACCACCTCCTTCAGAGCATATTATTAAAATTTATACACTATAATATATATAGGTGATAAATTTCATTTATACTGTAAGCAAATATTTGTTCAATAAGTATCCAGCCTTATTCTGTGTGTGCAAAGAAATGCCAGGTATTTTACCTGCTGTGATATCAGTACAATCAAATGTAAACATGCATAAGCAGATCATGTGATTGCGACATCAGTGGGGTGTATATACAGCTTAATTTTAAACATTGTCTCTTTCAGTATGATGGAAAATGTTGAATAGCAATATTGCATCAGATTTCTCCAAAAATTTAGTCATATTTAAGTTCAAACCATTCGAAAAATTCAACAGGGTTTTGGAGAGAATGGTTTGAGGGTCACATTGATAAAGGAGTATTATAATAGGTTTGAAAATGACCGAATTTTTGTGAACAGTGAACCTTGTTCTGATAGATCAACAATAAATCGAAATAATGAAGTTATCAATCAAGTTCACGTTTTAGTCATTAAGAATCTATGTATTACCGTCCTTGAACTAGTTACAGAGGTAGGAATCAGTTTTGGTTCAGTTTATTCAAGTATAAACAAGTTTATACTTGTTTCCAGAAGTAGCAGGAGTGCTGGACTGCAGGTGTGGAGTCCCAAAGAGAGTATTTTGAAGAAGGCACTTTTATAACATGTTGATGAATAAATAAGCTTTTTTCAGAGGAGTATTGGATACTTCTTGAACAAACGTTTTTTGTTATTTAAAATACCATTCTTTTAATTAATTAATTATTTGTATATTTTACAGAGAAGCTGTTGGTTTCCGCGCGACAAATGAAATATTAAATAATAAAATAATGATTTATCATATCAATGAAGTAACCCAAGGTATTTTGCTCGTTTAATATTTAAAAAAATTATTTATGTAATCTAATTAAAGATATAAATTTTAATTTTATTACTAGTAGAAATTTTGGTACAGAAATGTTCAGTATTAATCAAAATTCAAATTCATGCTTTGATCGCAATCGATTTGTATTAATTTCATTTCTTCTTTCTTCTGGCATTTTTGGTTTCTTATTCAGTTTTCTTCTATCAATCAAATGTATACACACGTACTTTCTTTTGTTTACTTAACGGAATCATCGGTTACACCATTTTTCACTCATGCATTCGTGTTTATCAGAGATTCAATTAACATTTCACGTGTATTTAATCATTTTTCATACTCAATTGTTGTCGTGTTTTTATTTTTCAAACATTTTAAGCTTGTGTCCCGAGTTGATGAAAATTGCATTTAAAAACGTTACACAGTATTATTAACATTAATTTCAAATTAAACTAAAGTGTTACATGATGAATAGTGTAACAAAAACAAACGAGAACCAGTTCAGGAATTATCAGTTACATTGCCATATCAATTGTAATTCAATTTTTGCGTGCAGGTGGTTGTTTCTAGCTAGGCTACCCGTACAAGATCTTCTTGTGAACGAAAATAATCTATTATAACAAAACTGTGATTACACTCCAAATTATTAATTCTCAAATCAAAGTGATTTTACTGTTTTTTTTTAGTTTTTTGTTCATGATTTTATTATTTGTGTATCTTATAACATTGTTTAACATTGCATTCAGTTGTTTGTTTTACATCATACGTACTGTATGTTTTTTATTTGTGTGATCAAAAATTTATTTGTGAGAGTCACACCTCCTCCTTCATTTATGTTAATTCAGCTTTTCATCAACCTTTGCATTATATTCATCCAGTCTCTACTGTAAAAGTAATCCTAAATCTCTTTGGTCCTCCAGTGAACAATATTTACCTACCGGGCATAAGTTACAGAAAATATATTTTAATTACATAATAATGTATGTATACTGAAACTTCATTAAGTAAATATAATGTAATAAAAAAATGGATTAATTTTGTTTGATTCAAAACAAAGAAGAAATATATTTGATTAAAATTATCGTAAAATTGTAATTTATGTTTGGAAGTACTGTATTGTAATTCTAATATTCTAGAAGCTTTAAATTTGATAAATAGAAATGATTTATTGTAAATAAGTAAAATGTACTTGATAAAAACATGTAATCGGTAATCATAGATTTTGTTAGACATATTTTTGTAGTTGTTTTTGTTGTTTGTGAATTTTATGTAAATACAAAGGATTGTTGTAAAGGAACCATACTTTCTAAACAATGAAAAAATTAGATGGCACTATCCTACAGTAATCAAGGTACCATTTTGTGTGCAAGCATCAGGCAGATGACTGAAACATCAATGATACTTCACAAATTGAGAAGATATCAAAGGTATATAACACACTGAAACAAAACAGAGTTTTTCATTGAACAGGATCTTATCTAATCTGTGAATATGATGACAGAGCTACTCATAAAATAATCACGTAAAAAAAGATGATGATAACTTGTTTGTTTGACTATGTATTTACAAAGAAATGAAGCACTAAAAATGCTATATTCAAAACTAGATTTGACAAACGTTCTTCTTAATCTGTTAGCAAACAATTACTTTGGTGACTTCCTTGAGGATTGAATAATGGAGAAAATTCAATTAATTTATCATTTTTTTATGAAGAAAATTTTATTCTGCTATTTCTAACTCCTTGAATTAGTTTCTGCTTCCATTTTTCACGTGACACTAGTGGTCTTGTATGACCTGTTGTTTGCTCACAAGTGATAAATTTTACTTTTCCTTTGTAGCAATCACATTAGACTAGAATTTTTTCAAATTTATTTATTTGTATCAGTCAATGTGATACCTTGGTTATTAGCAATCGATAGTTAAATATTGTCTGTTTACTGACAGCATGTATGTAATCTGACAATGTCATATGCGAGATAACTGCTTTTCTATTTGGTGCGGATAAGTTTTTTTTTGTTGGCCATAACAGACAGGTGGAGTGTCAAATTGTTTACATGTAATCTGTTCATTGCAGGGCTAAAATAAATAGTTCTACCTCTACAGGTTCAAACCAGCCTTTCAGCTGATGACCTGAACAACAACGGGTTTTATGACACTTTTCCATAATTAGTTTGAATATTATTGAGAATCTAGTTCTTTAATGTATCAGATGCCTCTTAAACTTAACTCAATTCTTCTGTGGACTGAGTTAGATCTTCTGAATTTTGATTCTGCATAAGATGTGTAAGTCATTTTAACCTCAGTTGTAAGGCAATTTTAATTGTCATCAGCTCTTGGTGGATTGTTGGTAAAACCTTATTTGTTTAAAACAATAGCTAAAGTGAAAAAAATAGTTTAAATATTAAAATAAAAAAAACTACTACATAAACTAAACACAGCTGATTATATAGGCAATGATGTTTTGTGTTTTTATGGTTTTCGGTTGGAGATGATGCAGTTGGCAGGAAGATCCCAGTTACGTAGTGAATTCTAGGAAATCATTAATTTATATGTAAAATTTTAGCAAAAGCTGGAATTTTCTAAAGTTTGTGTTCTTTTAATTTTTACAAAAAATTGATTGACTGCTAATAATAATTCGTTATGTACTGTTATAAATTACCAACTAAACTATTAATGAAACTTAATTTTGTTATCTGCAGGGAGATCTAGGAGATCATTAATTTCTGATGAAAACAGAAATAACTAATGCTGTATTTTAAGTAAGCGACTACGCTATATTTTAAAAGTTTCTTAGTTTAAAGAAAATACTTTTTTTTAATTTAAAATTTATCTTTAGATCGTAACATAGTAAGTGAACTATATAAAAACGTAGAAACGAAATTGATGTCGCTTGTATAAGGAAAGCTTTTTAGAACTACTAAAAACGTATTGTCTTATATGTAGTACTTTAGCATTCTTGTCTTCCTATTTGTAAAATTTAGAAGTTTGGTTCCTTTAAGGTCAGTTTACTTATAGATTATAGTTAATTTATGTTAATTTTTTACAATAATTATATTATATAACTGTTGATGAAAACTGTAATCTAATAGTAGATTGTAATAGGGTAAACTAGAATATATGTACTGGTCTTAGTAAAGCCTCATTTTATGCGATTGTTATTTAATAGTTGAGTAAATCTTTTGAAATTGTCAATTTTTCGGTGGTGTAGACATAGATTAAAAATTTTTGTGTAACATCTATATTTCAAAAGAAACTGATATCACTGACATCAGTGCAACTGATATCTGTACCGCGTTGTCCAAAAGTTTGTTTCCCGATTGAGTTAGATATATCTTCCTGCCCATAACAGACAGGTGGAGTGTGAAATTATTTACACTCAATCTGTTCGTTGCAGTGCTAAAATAAATAGTTCTGTTTCTTTGCACATGGTCAGCCAATTAAATGACTCAATCATTTAAGAACAGAAGAGGTAGAGGTGTAAAAGACACTAATCAGAGTTATCTCCTCTGAAAGTAATGAATTTCATTATACAGCCAGACCCTGTGGTGAATGAAGTGAAGATGTCATTTGCAGAGTGGAAAATATATGCTTTTCAAAGGGCTCGGCATGCTGATAAGCTTACTTTTCCACTCAGTGAGGAAGGCAGTTGTAAACCACCTCACTCCTCGTTTTACTAGGTGAAACCTCTAGAGGTTCAAACCAGCATTTATTGACCTAATCAACAACATATCTTCTTCAATCGTTTTCTCGATTGGTCTGTCAATTGTTGTACAACTGACGCATGAAACAGTCAGATGTAAAACCACAAAAACACCCTTAAATCACTTGAGTGTGCTAGTGTCGCACACAATGGGTGGTGTGTTAGGTTATTTACGGAATGAAAAGTTTTTCTAAGTTCAGTATTATGGTAGACTTGGTGGTGTTCGCTTCATTTTGGTGTATACAGTGATTAGATTAGTGTGTGCTAGTGATAGATTCATTTGTTGTCAGTTATTAATAAAAAAATACAGTTACAAAGTTGTGCTTTGGGGAATAATTTTTTCATGTCCAACTGTTTTACAATATTTGCTGCTAGAGATTTGCCAGACAATGAGAAGGATTATAGATGGAAGATGAGTGGTAATAAAATGCCAGACCTGATAGGAAATCAAATCCAGGACCCTGGTGTAGAAGCCAGTAACGCTGACACCTTGGGCTGGCCAGAGTAAGAATAAAGGTACCTTGTATATCGTGGGTAAAAGGTTGATAATGTGGTTTAAAAAAATGTTAAATCTATGAGATAAAGTGATGTTAACAACCCTTCAGTGACAATTTTTAATTTATAAAAAATGAATTTGTTTTTTCTTGAACATTTTTCTTGTTTTTTTTTAAATCAATGAGGCTTTACTGTTAAAATTATATTAATAAAAGCTTACTTCTTTAGGTAGGCTATATCTTCCTTACCACAATCATGGTAGGTTTTTTTTAATTATCTTTTTGCTTTAAAAATAAACTAATCGCATTTAAAATAGATAGCATTGAAATATATATTACATAATTATTTTATGAACTATCCTATGTAGGATTATCAACAGCCGTATTATTTAAAATTTGAGATATTATTTCCAAACCATCAGAATATGAGATATATGTATAGTATATAGTATATTATACAATAGATATATATAGGTAAAACCATCAGATCGGTTAAGAAATGGTTTGTAGGACATTATTCAAGCTATAAAAATGACAACTAAAAATTCTCCAGTGTAACTAAAACATAAACAAAATATACATACTATGTCAAATATATATATATATAAATATTCTTAATCAAGAAATATTAGAAATAAATGACAAAATTAAATTTAAATTTTGAAGAAATATTATATGTATAAATATGCTAATAGAGAAAAATTAATGACCACTTGAGTCAAATATGACAACCAACTGATTAAGTTGGCAAGACTGTTTTAGATGTATAAGAATTGACTATTCCTTGATCTACCATGGTAGAAGTACGAAGTTTTAAATTTTGAGTGTGAAAATGTTTAAATTACTGAAGACGTGTACAATATACATGAAAGTGCTCTAAATATTTGTACGTGTTTACTGTTACCGTATTATGGTGGTTTGGAAATATATATTTCAAAATTACATAATAAATATTATTTTTAAGGTAGCTTTAATTTCGGTTATTGTTATTTTTAATTTGTCTTTAACCTAAATCTATTTTATTATTAAATAAAATTGTGTATGGTTATTTGTATTGTTAATATTTAATTTTATTACAGATTAATTGTCTTGTAAATTTAGTTTACTGAATTAAATTATAAATTTTAATATGTTATTTTTACACGAGTTGTATTTTAAGTCAAACATAATTATTTAGAAAATTGATTTTCCAGTAAAAATTTTGTGGTTTTGAATTAAGTATGGTGTCTGTATTTTTCTTTTATATTTTAAGCCATACACACTTCTAATTCTAATACACATAATATAATTTTATGTACAGATTTTTAGTTCTTAATGATTAGGTATTGTTGGTTTTTGTATGTTTATTATTTTACTGGAAAGTATTTTGAATGGGTTGGCTTGATGATAACAATTTTTTCACATTAGTTACAGTTTGGTGCAGGTGACTTGAGAAATTTGTTTATATAAAAGGTGACCTAGAGACTGATGAGTTAATACAACACAGCAACAATTTTAATTGATTAAGAACTGTTGGCATGTAGTCTATAAAAAATGATGTCTGAAGTATTGTAGTACGCTGAATAATGCCACGGGAAATCTAACTTGAGTGTGTGATAGTTTAGAATTATAAATGTTTGACTATATTGCCAAATTATCCAAACAATACTTAACTATTTGTTTATTTTTGTTTTGTGCTAGGTCATCATTATCCTGCTTTCAAGTTTCCTCAGTTTGGGTCCCCTTCAACTCGTCTCCATTTTTTTTATCGCTGAATTAGCTCTTCTCCATTGCTCTTTTGGTATCACATCTTTTTCCCAAGTCATCCAAAACTGAATCCATCCACTTTACTAGTTAGTATGGCCATTGGTTTTTTTCCTTTATTCCAATTACAGCATCCTTCTGGTATTCTACCTTCTTCCATCCTGCTAACATAACCAAATAATCGTAGGTTTATTTGTCCCAAAGTTCCTTAACAAGCTGTACAACATCCTCAAATTTTCCCTAATTACATTATTTTTGATTATATTTCTTCTTGTCTTTCCTAATGTACCTCTCTTGAATGCATTCCATGCTCTCTCTTCCTTACACCTGTTCATGTTTCTGTTGCTTAGTTGGTATAATACAAAATATGCTTTGTACAAAATCTTCTTCCAAAAAATAGAACTTCTTGATCCCAAACTAAGTTTTTCCCAATTTGAAGGAAACCGGTTACTCTTTGCACCCTCTTAATTTTCCGTCTCAGGAGAAATGTTCCCCAAATACAAGTATGTTAATTCCATAACTTCCTTTATCACCCCAACATTTAGCATTATTTAATGTTGTTGTCTTCCCTCCGGATATCTTTCATGCTTCAACACTTTACTCTCTTTGTTACTGAATTCCAGACTATACTTAACAATCTCTTAATTTCACAACTCCAATGCCCTCTCTACCTCCTTCTCTGCCTTTCTGTGCATAACAAATTCTCTGAAAAATGGGTGTTATAATGTTTTGTTATTTGTTTTAAGATGTGTTTATTTTCTTTTGCTAATACCTGGCAGGTTTCATAAAAAATCTTACCATTGTATAACTCTTGGAATAACAACAGTGGAAAATTTGACACTAATTCATCTTTTTCCATAAATATTAATCTCTAATACGGGACTTTTTTCCCTAGTGTGTGTAAGTTGCAATCTGTTCAATTTAAGAACAATAAGCAACTTCATGACCTAATGAGATGATGATATGTGTGATTTTTATCTTGTAAAAACTCAGGGCGATAATTTTTGAGAGAGTATGGTTAATAAAATCCCACCATCACAGTACATCGGTGACCATTGTCTAGTATTCAAATCTGTATAAAAGTAACTTCATTTACTAGGATTTGAACCTGGAACTTTTGTCTCCAAAAATCAGATGTTAAACACCTTACTCATGGCTTTACCTCTAGACTCAGTGGGACTAGACAGAAAATATTCTAAAAGTTTTTTTATGATTGTCTTGCAACACTTCTAGTCTGAGAGTTGTTTTATACACAATTATGCCAAATTAGATGTACGTATCTAGAGGTAAAGTCGTCGCCAAAATCAGCTGATTTTCGGAGACGAAGTTTCCTGGTTCAAATCCTAGTAAAGGTAGTTACTTTTATACGGATTTGAATACTAGACAGTGGTTACCGGTGTACTTTGATGGTTGGGGTTTAATTAACCATACTCTCTCAGGAATTGTCGGCCTGGGTCTGTACAAGATTACACGTCATACACATCATCCTCATCTCATTGGATCATGGGGTTGCTTATTGTTCTCAATCGAACAGATTGCAACGTACACAAATTAGGAGTAAAAAAAAAAGAAAAAGATATACGTAATATGATTTTATAAGGCGTATACTGAAAGCAGTCAGTCTCAGTCTGGTGTCAGTCATTTATTTTCAACCCATCTGGCCAAATAGTACCTTAAACATTTAACTATTCAGCTTCTTAATTGAAACAATCATCCAATATGATATTGTAAAACATCTTAAAGAGATTTTGATTATTTATACTCTATATTTTTACATTCGTTTTTAAATTTAATTAGTAATATTATTAAAAAAAATTAAATTGAATGACACAGATTAATTTATCATAAAAAATCCATTAAAACGTAAATTAATGTGATAATAAAATAAATATACGTTATAAGGAAAAGATTTGTGATAAAAATATATCTTGTATTATTAAAATATTGGTATAACAATACTTAAATAGCGTTTAGTTTTTTATATCAATAAAAGTATATTTATGTAATTTGGAAATAATGAAATAATAATTATCATATAAAAAATATAAATGTAAATAAAATAATTTATGCTCGTAATTGATATTAATGATTGTGGTAGAACAATTCGTTTGCTCATTAATGTAAATTGCTCATGATTTTATTATTGAATAAAAGCCTGCATGTGTAGTGTCATTAAAACTAATAATGTAGATATCTTTAGAAAACATCTAGGTTAGATTTAAATGCTCTGTAATACTTAAATATCTGTTGTAACTTAAGTGTATAATTAATTATATTATGAAGTAAATATTTTTATTACTTTCATAAACGCAATTGTGCATTTTGTATTGTTTTTAAGAAATATTTCAATTTTTATTATTACTGTTATATTTTCTATTAATTTATAGATTTTTAATAATTTTTAGTTGTTTACCTTTGTATTCATATGGTATGAAATTTTTATACATATTTTCTTGCAACCTTTTTTAACTTTTGAAAACTTCTGCTGTTCCTAATGAGATCCAATATTGCTGTTTGATTATATTTATTATTTTTTGTCTTAATCTAATTCTTTGAGGGCAAGTTAATTGAACGGATGAAATTTTTATTTTTGTTGTTTATTTTCTGTATAGGACCAATTTTAGACCATGTGAGGTGACTTTAGACGTTTCTGGAAGCTCTTTTTGCAGCCCACATTGTCAGTATTTGTTCACTGTAGGCTTTTCTCCTTTCTTCTGTCCCTGGCCACCTGGTTCCTGGTTTTGCTCGTCACGAAAATCCTTTAAGTCCATAATTGTCTGAATTTCGTTCAGTTCATTAAATTTTATTCCAGTTTTCTCAATATCCTTTCTAACTTCGTTAAACCATTTATCTAACACCTTACATCTATTGTTTAATGTCTTAATTTTTTTTGTCAACCGGTTGTCATCCATTTTATTCAGGTGATCATAAAATTTCAGTCTTCTATTTCTAATAGACCTTTTCAGAGCAGCAGTGGACAAGGTACAACTACCATGATGATAGCCTACCTTCGTAATGGAGAAGGCGCCTGAAGAAGAAGATTTCTAATAGTTTCCATTAATAATTCATTTTCCTTAAACAGTTCTCCTCGACCTTGTAACCTATATTATCGGTCTATTATCTTGGGACCCAAGATCTCTTTTACTCTTTTATTTTTCTATGAAAGACTTGGTTTATTTCCTCTGGTTTCACCTCTATTATAATCTATTATCTGTATTGTAATGTATTAATCTATTGATTAAGTGCTTTTTTCACTCATCATTCTGTTTATCCTTCGTCTTGGTTTCCTCCACTTCTCTTGGTCACTTTTGGTCTGCCCAGTGGTCTTTTTCCCACCATCTGTAAGTAGAATACTGGCAAGATAAATTGAGTGCTGGCAGTTGGGATACAAGGGCAGCTGTACGGTCACTTCTTGTTATAAGCGTACACCTTTGCTACTGTACGATTAGGCCTACATTCTTTGGCCTAATGTGTGTATTGTTATACTTGATTACAACATAACCTCATCATTTTATAAATAAATTTATTTTTTATAACAGGTAATTTATTGTTTCTAAACTTTATTTATTTAATCAATCGTGCATTTCTTTAATTTATTATTTAAAATTATTTCTATATAAACTAGACACAACAAATACAAACTAGACATGTACAGCGAATGTGTATGATGCAAACCTTTTGATTTTTAGTGTGTTATATTAACTGTACTTTACAAGGAGGTGAGCGGAATGTGGTAACTGCGCATGCATGAACCAGCAATCAATTATCTCGTCAGTATTTTACTACATCATTTAGGGAGTCTAGCCTTCTTTTTCCTATTGACATTACTAAATCATCATAGTTTTGTCTGTCAAGCTTTTCTTATTAGGCTGTCTATCTCCAAATATTCCCAAAATACGTCATTTCTGCCGCCTTAATTTCTACTTTCTACCTTCCTTCCACCTGTCCCATATTTCTTCTTCATAACTCAGTTTTGGCACAAAATATGCATTATGCATAATTTTCTTACAGTATGCGGGGACTTCTTGTTTTTTACACCTCTTTGCTTAATTTTTTTTATTCTTGTTTGATTACATCGGATCACTTTTGTCAATTACTTCTCGGATCTCTTTTGAAGTGTTTGTTCCCAGTATTTTTTCATTCTATTGAACCTTGCTTTTATTTCTTCGTCTGAAAACACCCTTTCCATTGTATTTTCTATTTTTAGCATGTGATGTAGTGTGTTTATCTTTTAGTATTTTAGTTTTTTCTGATTTACGTTTTAAATCGCCCAGTGTAATCTGCATTTCCTCCATGTCTTTTTTAACTTCCTTGATCCATTTTATTTTGTATCCATATAAATAATTTTGTCTTTCCTATCAAATAAAAGTTTTTTTAGGCTGTCTGTGTTATTTTATTTCATATTCCATAGGCTTGGTAATTTAATTGATCTCATACATAAATTATCTATTTTAGAAACTTTTTTTATTAATTCTTGACATTTTATATGTGAGGGCTATGAATAATTATTTTTCCTAGCTATTTTCTAATTTAAGTCTATTTAATAAAAAAATTTGTTATTCAATGATAGTTCTTTCATACTTTAACTGGTTAGTGTTAATAATATAAATTACAAAAAGACAATATATTTGTATAAAAACTCATTTGTAATATAGTCTGTTATTAAATATATTTTAGACTAAGTATATTAATAATGTATTTAATTATATTGTGTAATGATTGTGTAAGATAAGTTTATTGATAAGTGACATAATGTATAATATAAAGTATTATTTTTAATGAGATATTTTAATAATAATTTGTTTTGTTTTTCATTCTTAAATTTTTATTAATATATTTGTTGCATGTTTCGAATGTAGTTTATAATGCTAGATGATTTTATGAAACGTATATTTTGTGCTTATTTTTTATAATATCTTTGTAAAACATATTTTTTAAATAGATATATTTAAAATATTTAATAAATGACTGTAAAACTAATAGTATTTGAACAATATACCAAGAAAAAGTTACGTAATGATCATGATGGTTTTTATTGTGCAAAATTATTTCTTAAGTTGTTTTTTTAGAAAATTTAATCATATTTATTTGTATAATATAAAGAGAAGCTGTATTAAACTTTTTATTGTATTTAAAAACTAATGTTATAGCTGTAAATTGGGAGACAAGTAAATTTTTCCTGTAACATGAATTTTGACACCCAGTAAGTTTTGGATATTTACAGAGTTGCTTTTCATTATTCACATTAATTTGCAGCTTTGATTAATTAAAATAAAGAAAACAAGCAACTATTTTCAAGTATTTTAAGGTTCTATATAAAATTTTATTGAAATAGCAAAATTGTGTAGCTAATTTTGTATTCAAAGTTTTATAATAAATGAACTTAAAAATGAATATTTATTAAATTGTTTTGTGGTTCAGTCTATAGTGTACTTTACCAATACACTGAAGGACCCAGGTTCAATTTTAAGCCCTATCAAACATAGCTCCTATTCCATCTAACAAGAATTAAAAAAAAATTTATTCATTTCAGAAATTGTTGCTTGGAGTACTAAAATTTTTACAAATATTAAAAGATGTTTCTTGTTTAAACATTTTTTAACAAAATAAAAAACATCTCTAACAAAAATTAGAAAAAATTTAATGTGCCAAAAGGAGTGGCGGATATTCATAAGGATCTAGGTAATTAATCTAAGATGGATCATAAATGTCTCATGCCTAAAAATGTAACATAATAAATATAGCATTTAATGGTACATAACACAACACCATGTTTCATAATTTATTTCTTCTTCTTCTTCCAGTGCCTATCCGTTACCGAATGTTGGCAATCATTCTGGCAATGCTGATTTTGTTGACAGCCGCTTTAAACTATTCAGGGGTGGATACTGAAAACCATGTCCTTAAATTTTTCAGCCAGGATATTCGCCTTCGCCCAACGCCTCTCCTGCCATGCACTTTCCCCTGCACTATGCATTTCAACAGCTTGTATTTAGTGTCATTTCTCATGATGTGTCCTAGGTATTCCAATTTTCTTCTTTTGACTGTGTACATTATTTCAGTCTTTTTATTTAGTTTTTGAAGAACTCTCTCATTGGATATTTTATCTGTCCATGATATTCTCAGAATTCTTCTGTAGGTCCACATCTCAAATGACTCCAGTTTCTTTGCTGTTGCTTCACTAAGAGTCCAAGATTCTACTCCATATAGCAAGATGGAAAATACATAGCATCGAAGTAGTCTAATTTTCAATTCAAGGTTCAAGTTGTGTGTCTTGAACAGTTTTGACATTTGGTTGGACGCTGATCTGGCTTTTTCAATCCTGGCCTTTATTTCCTGAGAATGGTCCCACCGCTCATTTAACACTGTGCCCAAGTAAACGTATGTTGGTACTTGTTCTACAACTTTGCCATCAATAGTGAAATGTAGATTGTCAATTTTCTGCTTGCTTACTATCATGACTTTTGTTTTATTACTGTTGACTTCCAGACCATATTTCCCACTAACTTCAGCCACTTTGTTCATCAACAGTTGAAGTCCCTGTGAGGTGTCTGCACAAATGACAGTATCATCGGCATATCTAAAGTTGTTGATTCGTTCTCCATTCAATAGTATACCAACATCCAAGCATTCTAATGCTTCTTGGAAAATAGCATCAGAGTACAAATTGAATATGAGTGGCGACAATATACAGCCCTGTCGGACCCCACGGAGAATTTCCAATTCCTCTGTTTTCACTTGGTTAATCCTGACATATGCAGATTGATTCCAATAGAGGTTTCTAATTGTACGCAAGTCTTTACCATTATGTTGAATTTTATTAGGTATAATAAGGATCTGATATACAGATGTGGGCCATCTCTAAATGGATGAGATTCTTTCCAGTACAAAAGGCAATGTAACACATGTACAGAGATGTACAGAGATGAGATACTATGCTCTTGTTAAAACTTTGCTCCTGTGCTTGAAGACTGAATGGATGGTCAGCTTAAGAGAGACGTGTTGGGCGGAGTCAAAAATAATACCTGTAATGCTATAGCTGATGACATCATTGCAGATTATACAGTGGAACAAAATTAATGAGAATGGCACAAATGTATTAAATCCATTAATACATATTAATGGATCAATAAAGACTGGGTTGGTCTATAGGTAAAGTCGTCACCATGAGTCAGCTGTTTAACAACTGATTTTTGGAGATGAAGGTTCCTGGTTCAAATCCTCATAAAGGTAGTTACTTTTATACAGATTTGAATACTAGACAATGGTTACTGGTGTACTTTGATATTTGGGGTTCAATTAACCATACTCTCTTGGGAATGGTCGACCTGAGTTTGTATAAGACTACACCTCATTTACTTGTCATACACATCATCCTCATCTCATTGCGTCATGGGGTTGTTTATTGTTCTGAATTGAACAGATTGCAATGTGCACACATTAGGGATTAGAAAAAAATGGATCAGTGTTATTTGAATAACCAGTACACTAGACACTACAGCTAAATAGGGGCAAACCTTCAACAAAAGACTTACAACATTGCACTCAACTTTAATATAAAATAACATACGGTTTCTGCATGATCAGTGCCAAAGACTATCTCTGAAATCGTAGATTTATGACAACTGGAAACACATGTTTATATACATTTAAATATTTTTCTGATTAGGTAACATAACCTTCGATATTTTACTTACTTAATTTTAATAATTATTTAGTATTTGACATTTTCAGTTAAATGTAGTTAATAGGGGGTTTATGATTTAAGTTAGTAAAGGCATGGAGTGATATTTTATGAGAGATTACCTATCATGTGTATCCCACCCTCAACGTCATTTACCTAAAGGTACTTCGGGTTATGCAATACTCTATAGTTGATATCATGTTCAGAATGCAGTACGGAAAGTCCATAAGCAATGTATTTCAGATGGGAGTTTGAGTGCTACTACACTAAGTAAAAATATCGACTCCGCGCCACAATACGTTCTCATTTACAAATTTCTATTGAATAACATTATACGAAAACATCAATGATTTTTTAAACTAGTTTATTATTTCTGTTTCCTTCCAACATATGATTTATCATATATCAAATTACAGATAAAATTCTATATTATATAACGAAATAATAAAACACGTATATTGTCGTTGAAATAAAAAAGATATATGATGTGAAATGCAAACTGTGTGACGAGATTTAAATGTCCAACTTTGTACGAGCGTATCTTATCTAAATATTAGAGTATAATAATAATATTTATAGTGTGATAAAATACAATTCATTAGGAAGCAAAAGTAATTTTTTCAGAATTTTTTGATAGAAAATGAGCTTGTTAGAGCGTGGTAAGCGAAACTAAATATTTTTTCCCGTGACCTTCGGATGGTGTTGGCAGAGGAGGGTTATTTTATTGGCTGTGCCTGATGTTTTCTGTACGCCTGATAACACAACGGGTTCTCATAAGAGCTGTTCTACATTCTGAACGTGAAATAGAGTATAGAAGTAAACATGAAATATCTTTTTAGTAAAAAAAGCGTAAAATTACCAAATAAACTACTATAAAATCACTAAATTACTGAAAAAAAACTAAATTACTAAATTTTAAAAACAGAAACAGAATTTACGTAAATAAAGATTTTTTGTTAATATTATTGCGTTGGAAGATGGAATAATAACATACATGTATGGGTCAAGTATGTAGACCACTAATAATAAAATTTCTGTTGTAACTTAACTTTAGGTTACAAAAACATATTGATTTATTTTATAAATGTTATTATTAAAAACCTTAATGTAATATTAATTGAATGTTCATATAAATTGTTGTATTTATTAGTGTAAACATGAATAAATATTTATATTGAAATTTATTTTAATTTAATTTGAGGTATACAATTAGGAGAATCTTTTCATCAAAGTGCTGTGCTTATGATGGCTTATGATGGATGTTATTGATATATTATATATGATGTATAAATTGTCGATTAAAGTAATAACATTGAAATTAAATGTTTGACCTAACTTCACTTTATGTAACCTAACCTAACATAACCTAAAAGAACATTTAATTTCAATGGTGATAGGTTATGAAATATGTTAATATAAATGTTTATATCAAGTCAGTATTATGTAGTATTAATTTAGTGTTTGTATTAAAAATTAAATGGTAATAAATGTTATTTAGAGTGTTTATAGATGTACGATAATAAAAATAAAATCATAATTTTATTATTGTATGAAAAAGGAAACAGTATTATAGATGTATATGGTAGATTTGAAACATGTGTAAAATATGTATTTATTTCTTATTATATGTACTTATTGTGCAGGTGCAATACTAGGTACATAAATATATTTGTAAGAAATTATAGTTTTGTAATTAGATGACTGTGCAAAATTCTTTTGTTTAAATATGAAGCTATGTTTTTATTTACGTATAGTAAAAACTATATGCGAAAGCTCAAAACCTAGATCTGCTTACTGCCATCAACTCAATTTTTTGTAAGAGAGATGTGATGTGGAGAATATTGTAACAATTTAGGTTTGTTTAGGATCTGGGAATAATAAATAACAAACAGATTTTCTTTAAATTTATAACAATTAGTTATTTCAACACAATAATTCCAAAATTTAACCTTAACCCTAGAATGGTGGAGTGGAGTAAATCTTACGCATATTACGTCAACAACGCTTGCCCCTCCATATCAGTAGGCTGCACCACCCTTATCTTCCAGATATGCTATAAGGAGTTAGTTGACCGTTGTCTCGTAACGAAATCGTATCTAATTACTGCGTGCATTTATAGTACTGGTGCCTTTAACAAAAGCTAGTGAGTAATTTTTTCGCATCTCCACTTATACACGATAATTTTAATACGTAAATTTTTTGCATCTCCACCGATGCTGTATATGTTATGCGTATAAATTTACGTATAACCACTAATAGTGCATTATAATTTTGTAAGTTTGTAATACCATTTCATTTATATGTACAGTAACTGCCTTCAAACCTTTCAAACCTTTACGAACTGCAATTCAAGCAGTATTGGGTGTAAAGGAACCGGCAATAAATGTTACGTGCCAAGAAGAAAAAGCTCCAAGGAAGTACTGCAGTGAGTGTTCATGCACAAAAAGAAGACATAGAACTACATACTGTCTCTTTTGCTGCAAACCTATATGCGGCGAACATCAAAAGAAAATATGTTTTGGTTGTGCAACAAACTGCCAGAATAAGTAGCCCCAGCAACAAAAACACTCTGTTTGACTTTCGTGTTCACTTATTTGTATAATTTTATTTATTCATTTTACCACTTTATTTTTCCTACTTTTAGTATCTTAATTTTGTTTACTATCTGGGGTTTTATAAAGTATTTTACACAGTTGATGGTAGTAAATAAAATATTTTCAAGCTACATTAATAGAATAAAAGAGCTTGGTGATTTACTGAGAAATCTTTGTAACTATTAACCAATATTTATCGAAATTTAAACAAAACCAACAAAAAAGAGATAGAAAACATATGAAAACCAAAATGTTTCAAAAAAAAAATTCACAACAAAGTTTTCCCAGGAAAATCACCAAGTGAGTAAATTTTTCGCATCTCCACCAGTAATAGCTCACAGAATAGCCCCACCGTTCTAGGGTTAAACTAAACTTTATTATAATTTAGTCATTTAATAATCAAAACGATGGTTTACCTGTCCACCACCACTTATTTACTCGTATGTATACACACTATTAACATGATTCAATACTGGTACCGTGATGACATTATTTAAAAACAGCTCGACAACACTTTTCATTAATAATTAAAGACTGACCCACTACAAAGGCACTAACTGTTTATATACCTGCGGTCTGATAGTTTTACCAACAATTTAGATCCTTCAACAATTTGCCACTGTACTGGAACATAGAAGGAATCAAATAAAAACAAATGTTTCTACTAGTTTCAATTTCTGAGAACTTCTATTCAAATCATTCCATTATCTTTGTTCAATGTACAACACGCCATAGAATACTTTTAATTTCTCACAACGAACAATTCCCTTAGACATTTCTAGACTATCACTTTACAATGTTACAATATTTTTATAAACTTAGTATAGAATATGTTTACTTGCGTTCTGAAAAAACATGTGACATGTATTAACTTTTAATAATTTTAATACTTACTACAAATTTATGTAGTAGTGTTTTAGATTTAGATTCGTTTTTACATTTTGGAATGACTCTTTAAATTATATGCTGAGTTTCACTGTGAACAACATAACTCATTTTTTTTTGTTTAAACATTATTTTTGTAAAATATATGTAAGATGAAAATATATGAAACTACATCCATTTAATTTCTTATGTATTAATTTTATCTAACTAAATTTTTTTCAAAATCAAATAATTTAAAAGGATTTAAATTATTATGAATTATAATTCCGTATGAAAATTTAACAAACATAAACTTTTTTTTTATTGTAACAGTACAATCTTCTTTTTAATTTGTATAAAGTTCTACATTAAATATATTTGATAAAAAAATTTATTTTAATCATTCTAATTAATTTTTTTAAATGTATTTAAAATCATTCTTCAAAATTCTAAATGCTAATAAATTATAAATTATTGAAATTAAAATTTAGAGTTGATACAAGAACTTACATCTTAGTTCAAGCATCACAAAAATTTTTAACAAGTTCTTATTAAAAGAACAAATTTAAATTAATTTCAAAATTAAAAAAAAATTTTTTTTTTAGTTTATTTAAAGTCACATCAACAGTTCGGTTATTAGCGGCTATGGTGGATAATGAAATAGTGGGGTTTAACTTACGATAATTTTCATACCCTAATGGGAATTGAACCCGAGCCGTCCGGGTTGTAGCCTAGCATGCCACCACAATGCTACGGAGGAGGCAAAATTGATTTTATTTATAAAATTCAAAATCCTAAGTATATTTTAAAAAATCTAATAAACTTTTTAAACTCATTTAGCTATTTGTAAAATGAAAATTACAGTATTTATGACATAAATTTTCAACTTCAAACATCGAGACATAAGATTGTAATAAACGTGTTCATGTGACCATAATAGTCCTCTACAAATTTTATTATTGAAATTAATTAAAGAATACTATTTGATAATAATTAAACGTACTGTCACCGGATGGCGACCTTAAGTGGCAACCTTATTAATTTGGTGGCCCTGAAAAGGGCCGTTTAAGCGGTGGTCGTCTTGGAGAGGAGTCGGTCGTAGTCGTCGTGGCGGTCGAGGAGCTGGGTGACACGGCGTGTCGTCGTCCAGCGGAGACGTCATCTTCTTCCCTCGCAGTAGTGCGTCGATGGCTGCTTCGTCGGGTCCGGTGTGCGTAAGGCTCGGTCGAGGGACCGCTGTGGGCATCGCTCGCGTCAGCGGGCGATGACAGTCCGGTCGACGGCCTACGGTGACGGGACGGCGAGCGGAAGCATCATCTTATCTCTTGCGTCGATTAGTCCTCGCTGGAGTCCGACAGCTGTGTGCCGTGGTGGACGTCTTGTCGATGCTGTCTAGAGGAAGTGAATCCCTCTGTGTCTTGATTGGAATTGAATCGGCCGGCTCAGTGCAGCGCTCTTTATATAGCTGCCGAGAGCGCTGTTGTAGAGAGCGGCGACTGGCTTGGCCTTGATGACAAAGGCCTTTGCGGTGGGGAGCCGAAAGCTTTGTCGCTATGCCGTCAAAGGCCGGAAGAACTATTGAAGCCGGCAACACAGTAAATGATTAATTAGAAGGGGTGGCGGTGACAGTACTACTGTTATTTAATTAAATAATATCACAAAAATTAAAACACGTCATCAATGGAGGAGACATACGTACTGGAAGATTTACTATTAAAGTAGCTTATTACTTAAGCAGTAGTGACAAGAGAAACTTATTTTCTGTTGGATTTGTGGTCAATGTAAAGTTATGGTCAAGACTGTACTAACACGGTGAAACACCCTAGTGAATAATGTATGATACACTGAAAAATGTCAGCCATGAAACATTCCTCTTGGCCTTTGCCCTGCAAATACACAGAGCTGGTGGCTAGGCAGTTGATTTATTTCTTATGTGGCAAATTGTTATATGTAATTAATTTTCTTATTTTTCTTCACCTAACAGTTCAATTTATTAGATTAATACTGTAGCTCTCGGGTACAATTTTTTTGGTATTTTCTTTTATAACAAACCAATTTGTGTAATTCAGTTTGTTGTTTTGTAATATCCTGTTACAAAGTAATGAAATATATTTACTAAAGATAATAGGAAAATGAAATTTCACAAAAAGGGCCTAAAAATTCATTTTATTAAATCCTAATAAAATTATAATAAATCCTAAAAAAGAAAAGTTCGGATGAAAGGTTATTGCATTCTTTCACGTTGTATTAATTTTCTTTAGTTTTTCTAATAGAAGAAAAAATTTTGATCGACTGAATAATACAAATGTTTAATTACCTCTTGCATACAAGGGGGGGCCTACAGAATAAAATTCTGTGTAATTAAAAAAAAAATCTTGGAAATCAGTTAAGTAAGTTAAACGTTATGATTTCTGAAAAATGTTAATTTATCAGTTTCTTGAATAATTAACAATCTTTAATTTTCACAAAAAATTGTTTATTTTGTTATAACAATATTTTTTCATTTTTATTTATTGACAAAATAAAAGAGTATTAATAAATATACCTTCTTGTTCAGAATAATTCTCTTTTCAATTGTGTTTTTTTTCAAAATTAAATTTATTTTTTAAACTAGACTTATCCCATTTAGTAATTAGGGAATAGTGATTTCGAAGAATTGTTAAAACTTATAATAATAATAGAACAAATTTTTAAAATTGTTTTAGATGATTAAACATATTTTTATTTATTAATATTCTTCTCTACAGTAAATTGTAAACACTAATTAATTTGGTAAAATTTTTGACAATTTATTAAAGAAAAGAGTATTGATAAATATACAGTCTTGTTGAGAATAATTTTTTTTACGACAGTGAATCTTTTTCAAAACTAAATAAATTTTTAAACATAAACCTACTTCGTTTAGTAAATAGAGAAAAGTGAATTTCAGAAAATGTTAAAACTTATTTTTATGATAAAATAAATTTTTAAAATTGAGTAAAATGATCAAACATGTTTTCATTTACTATATTCTTCTCTACAACAAATTTTTAACACTAATTTGTAAAATTTGTGACAATTCATTGAAGTGTTCCCAATCAGTTATGTTACCTAATATTGCCCCTGTCTCTGTGCCTGTGATGTAAAATTTTAGAAATCTTGTAGAAGGTAGTGTATAGTAATGTTATTAATTATTCTCTAATATTAATAACTATTATTAGTGTTACTGTATGAAGGATTTAAAAATAATGCAAGTGCTCATTTTTATTTAAAAATGTGAAGAAAATAAATAGTACTTAATAAAAAACATGTACTTTATTATAAAATAAATAAATAGATAACATTGGATAAGTTTTTGTTGTTGTTTTTTATTATTGTTTTAATCATTATTAACTCTTTTCTACTGTCTAGACCGCAGCAAGACGGATGTCATCCCTACCGGAATCACTACTTTGTCGCGCTTTCCGGCCGATAATCATCTCTTACAATCTTTAGTAAGATGTCATGTCTCCTTTCTGTCTTCATCCTTCACCGCAGTTTATATGTCTTTCCCCTTAACCTTAAGTCTTCCTCCTTCACCGCGGTTTATTTGTCTTCCTCTTTCTCCTTTATTTCTTCCTCCTTCACCGCAGTTTATTTGTCTTCCTCTGTCTCATAACTGTCTTCCTCCTTCACCGCGGTTTATTTGTCTTCCTCCTTCACTTTCTGTCTTCCTCCTTCACCGTGGTTTATTTGTCTTCCTCCTTCACTGCGGTTATTTGTCTTTCTCGCTCTCCTTTCTGTCTTCCTCTTCCAACGCGATTTATTTTTCTACCTCCTTCTCCTTTCTGTCTTCCTCCTTCACAGCGGTTTATTTGTCTTTTTCCTTCTCCTTTTTGTCTTCCTCCTTCACCGCGGTTTATTTGCCTTCCTCCCTCTCCTTTCCGTCTTCCTCCTTCACCACAGATAAATTGTCTTCCTTCCTCTACTTTCTGTCTTCCTCCTTCACTGTGGTTTATTTGTCTTCCTCCTTCACCACGGTAATTTGTCTTTCTCCCTCTCCTTTCTGTCTTCCTCTTCCAACACGATTTATTTTTCTACCTCCTTCTCCATTCTGTCTTCCTCCTTCACCGCGGTTTATTTGTCTTCCCATTCCCTTTCTGTCTTCCTCCTTCACCGTGTTTTATTTTTCTTCCTTTTTACCCTTTGTCTTTCTCCTTCACCGCGGTTTATTTGACTTCCTCCCTCACCTTTGTGTCTTCCTCCCTCACCGTGGTTTATTTGTCTTTCTCCCTCTCCTTTCTGTCTTCCTCTTCCAACGCGATTTAGTTTTCTACCTCCTCTTTTCTTTCTTCCTCCTTCACAGCGGTTTATTTGTCTTCCTCCTTCTCCTTCTTGTCTTCCTCTTTACCTTTTCTGTCTTTCTCCTTCAACAAGGTTTATTTATCTTCCTCCTCCTAACTGTCTTCCTCCTTCACCGTGGTTTATTTTGTCTTCTTCCTCTCATTTATGTCTTCCTCCTTCACCGTGGTTTATTTGTCTTCCCCTTTTCCTGTCTGTCTTCCTCCTTCACCGTGGTTTATGTGTCTTTCTCGTTCACTGTGGTTTGTTTGTCTTCCTCTCTCTCCTTTCTCTCTTCCTCCACCATGGTTTATTTATCTTCCTCCTTCTTTCTGTCTTCCTCCTTCATCGTGGTTTATTTATCTTCCTCCTTTCTGTTTTCCTCCTTCACCGTGGTTTATTTATTCTTCCTCCCTCTCCTCTCTGTCTTTCTCCTTCACCATCACAGAAGCATGCTTACGCTATCTATCGGATTTCAATGGAACTAACTTTACTTAGGAGTGAACGCCTACGCTATCTATCGGATTTCATTGAAACTAACTTGGCAATGTGTGTGGATGCTCACGCTATCTACCGGAATTGATTGGAACTAGCTTAGTGTGCGCTGGGCTTCTACACCTATTTTAAGGTTAGTTCCAATGAAATCCGATAGATAGCGTAAGCATTCACTCCTATAGTAAAGTTAGTTCCGATAAAATCCGATAGATAGCGTAAGCATTCACATTATTGCTAAGTTAGTTCCAATAAAATTCGATAGATAGCATAAGCATGCTTCTGTTGTGGTGAAGGAGAAGACAAAAAAACCGCGGGAAGGAGAAAGAAGAAGGAGGAAGACAAATAAACCATGATGTAGGAGGAAGACAAATAAACTGCGGTGAAGGAGGAAGACAAATAAACTGCGGTTGAAGGAGGAAACAAATAAACTGCGGTGAAGGTGGAAGACAAATAAATTATTGTGTAGGAGGAAGACAGAAAGGAGAGGGAGGAAAACAAATAAACCGTGGTGAAGGAGAAAGAGGAAAACAAATACACTGCGGTGAAGGAGGAAGACAGAAAGGAGAAGATAGACCTTCGTTTGTTTTGGATGGTTACGAAAAATTGTTTGTTCTTTCAAATAACCGAGAAAATCGAGTAAAACTTGATTGTGCTAATTTCACACTAGCCCCCTCCACTCACCATTTAAAAGTATTTTTGCAGAGATCAATAGCCATTTGTTTGTTTCGGATTGACCCGCAAAAACTTTTTTTTACGCTTAAATAAGCGAAAATCAAAGAAAACTTTGGAGAGGTAAGGATAAGTCTTATATGCAATTCTTTAGTGTTTTTACTCTAAATGATAGCTTTCGTTTTTTCTGGATTGTTCTGTAAAATGTTTTGTTTGATCTGCCGAAATTAGTGAAAAAATCGTGAAAAACTTAGGAATGCGGGGATACGCTAAGAAATTCAATTTAAACTTTATCATTACCTCTATAGAGTCCTGTAGTTTCAGAACATAAAAATTATCATAAAAAATACAATTGTTCAGCTCATACTTGCGAAAATCGTGGTACACTGGATGGTACTAACCTCACTCTAGGCTCCCCCCCCCACCTATTAATCTTTAACCTTTTTTGCTTAAATCAATAGCCGAAGGGCTATTGATACGAAGGTTTTTCCAGGCATTTCTATAGAAAATTTCGGTTGTTCTGCTTATGTAAGCAAGAAAAGGAAGTAAAACTGGATGGGTGTACTCTATTCCACCTTGCATTTTTTTCCTGAAATCTATAGTCGCTGTCCAGAATTTTATAATGCCAGAAAATCGGTGCAGAATAAATATTAAAATAGGCCTCCTTGGTTCAGGTCTGACTAGTAAGCGTGCTATTTCTCTACTTCTAGTTTTATTTTTTATTGCATTGTGTTCAACCGAACAACTAGGCTAATAATAATATATTGTTTGTCCATCTTTTATTTTTTTTTATGTTTTAGAAAAAGTTTTTTCTCTTTATCACTTTATTTACTGTAAAACTGCTAAAACTATTAAATGAGGCGACACCTAGTTACATGACATGAAATAGCAGAATAGAAGTGCACTTAAAATCATTTTGCAGAGACAGAGGACAAAAAGCAAAGTGCGCATTCCTTCATGTCATAAGTGACAAATCAGGAAATATTCGACGATTGTCTGGCGGTGTAATGTTGAAAAAATTAAGAAATTATATGTTAACAAATTACTAAAGAAATATTTTTTGTTTTATCCCTAATGTGTGTACATTGCTATCTCAATTCAGGACAATAAGCAACCCCATGACCACCCAGTGATACGTATGAAGTGTAAATGAGGTAGTCTTCTTGTACAAACCCAAGGCTATCATTCTTGAGAGAGTATGGTTAATTGAACCCCAACCATCAAAGTCAACGGTTAACACGGTCTTAGTATTCAAATCTGTATAAAATAACTAACTTTACTAGGATTTGAACTAGGAACCTATGGTTCTGAAAATCAGCTATTGAACAACTGACTCGCAGTGACGACTGCACCTCTAGTGACCAACCCGGTTGGTACTAAACAAATTACTAAAGATATAGTTCATGAAATCTTTAATGGTTGGTTTATGCCTAATTAGAAAAAAGAAACCAAAGCGGTATGAGATGGACTCATGTACGGAAGACGACAAAACAATGAAGAACAACTCTTCAAAATGGTCTTATTTTTACAAGATAAAATAATTGCAAAGCTTTTTTTCTTAACACAATACAATATTTATTTACAACATGTTTTATCTACTTTCTTTTAACGGGTGGATGCGAAATTGATAGCAGATGAGAAATTGACATCTCTGTGACATTATACATAATACACGTATGTTACTACATAGGGGCGATGCTAGAGCACTCTGGTGAGAAACCCTCCAAGGTACGGTGTATAAAGTTGTTCAAAACACCGCAATTTCACATTCGGTACCAAAATTTATTTATTTTTTTTATGTCTCTCTGGTTAACAATAAAATTCTCAAAAAATAAATATAACCTAGTTGCCCATAACAATGTACTTTAGTTTAAAATTACAGTCGGACTCCAGATTGCTAGGAAAATGTCAATGTACGGGCGCGAAAATGATGGAACATATATATATGCGAGCATTTTCATCAAAATTGGTCAACCGTAAGTAGTAAATTATTCGTGTGATTTTTCTCATTTTTGCAATTTCTCATTTACATTTTTTATGCTCTCATAGAAAATAAATTTTGTAAAGATTGTGGCTCTAATATGCATTCTAGGGCAGAAGTGTATTAATCAAAGTTGTAGAAAATTTAAAAACTTACAACTATTTCTAACATTTTTTGTACAATGCTTAGTTTAGCAGCACTTGGTGGTAATTTTCTATTGTATTCATCAAAATCTATAAATAAATTGGATTTTTAAGATTGCAGCCTTAGTATATGCATTTTACAACAAACATTATGTAATCAAAGTCATAGGAAATTAAAAAATCTCCAACTTTTACAGCATTTTTCTCTACAGAGCCTAGTTTAGAGGCAATTATACTGTGGACAATTCGAACTGACACAACTCTTGCTCTACGTGTACACACAGTTCTGCATAAAGTATATCCATAACCTATTCTTTCAACAAGATCTACAAATTTTAATGTACGCAAATGCCTACAACCTTATTTCAATGTACAAACATACAAATAATTACTTCATTTTAAAATATTTATTTAATTTGTTTTAATAATAATTTAAATTATAAATTACAAGAACTAAACAGCAAAAACTCACTAAACTCTACAGATGCAAGCAACAAACTAAACAAATTTCTCTGAATATATAATGAACAGAAAATCATACATGAAAAAAAAATTAGTCACATCATTATGTCTGATAGATAATTAATAACAACAGTGAAAACAAAGCATAGAGACCGTGTGCGAGTTGCACATTATGGTAGCAATTGTATAGTTTTGTGACTGTACTGTCGTTGCATGGCGAGGGGCGAAGAGTGGAGTAGATAAACACCGAGGCTGCTTGTGCCAATTCGAATTGTCCAAGGTATACCAATTTTGGTTTTTTTCCAAGTTATTTATTTAAGGTCGCATCAACAATGCAGTCATTAGCTACCAATTATTACAATAAAATTATAACAGTATCCAATAAACTGCTGATACATAATTACAAAAAACAAACAACAAAAATAACAACAATGAATTAATTACTTATAAAAATTAAAAACATTAAATAATAACAATGACTGATTGACAAAATTCAATCGGTGACAGAAAATTACTGTCACACACACACACACACGCGCGCACAAACACCACTCATTTACATGTACACAGAACTATTTACATATTTTCACTTGGACATCATAAAAGTTATGTACAGTTATACAAATTTAGGCTCTTCATCACTTGCACCACACTTTCAATCTTGTCTTCATGGCAGAACAGATTACTCAGAGACACATCTTGAAGCTGAAATTTCCTTCTTTGAACTTCTGTGAAACGACAATCACATAAAATGTGTTTCACCGTCAATTGGTGCTCATGGCAGAAATGACAGATCGGTGGGATTGCAGGGCTTGAAAATATGTAACTGTGCGTAAATTTGAGTATGGCCTATACGTAATCGTGAAATAACCACCTGATCTCGTCGACTCTCCAATTCTGTGGGTTTCTCAAAGATGTCTTTTCTAGTTTTGTGCAACTTGTAACAACAATAATTTTGAAGTTCATTCATTGTTCCATTTTTCTTTCCTACGTTTTAAACAAAAAGTAGTTACGTCTGCCAGAGTAAAAGCATGGTCTTGTAGATGTTCTGAAGCAGCTCTTTTAGCAGCGACATCAGCCTTTTCATTGCCGTATATTCCGACGTCAGATGGGACCCAAAGAAATGTAATATTGTTTCGATATTTTTTGTTAACGAAGACTAAATTTGTGATTTTGCAGATTAGTGGATCTGTAGGGACTGATGAAAGACTAGAGAGGACACTCTTGTCTTTCATCAGTTTCGTATTTTTATTCTTTTGGTGAGGATTTGTTGCTTCACAAAAAATGTTTTTGATACCAGGATAGTATGAAGTAGTAAGAGGGAGAAAGAAGCAAACTATGTCTGAGAATACACATAATGGTTTGATTGACCAGGGCATAGAAACCATCTTGCTTTCATACTATCCTGATACTGAAATTTTACTTTAACTTGGGTATTCTGCCCTCTACAACCATATAAATTTCTTATTGTGCCGCCTACTGGAATTCTCTTTAACTATTTTCAAATTTTCTGTCCTGTTACTACAAAAGGTGTTGTGTGAAAAATATTCGACACCTAATGCCTAGTGAACCGATTCAGTCAACATTGGGTGTCAAATTTTTACTTTCTCTTGCCCTATGTGAATAAGTAGGGAAGGAAAGCTTTGTTTTCATGATGATTTTTGGAAATCGAGTGTTTACCAGATATACATGTTTTCAGACCTCTGAAACTTAAAAAACATATTTTTAACGATTGGTCTGTGTGTGTGTGTGTGTGTGTGAACAAAATATCTTAAGAATGAAACATCGTACGAATTTGAGACTTGAAACTTAAGTTAGGTACCGCTAGAGGATCCGACATGAACATTTTCATCAAAATCTGTCAACTGAAAACAGTAGTTTATTTTTGTAATTTTTCACTTTTTTGAGATTTTCTCAAAAACAGCTCATAAGATTTTTTTAAAAATCGCCTCATTTACTATATTTTTTATGCTCTACTTGATAGGGTAGGTGCCATGTCTGCAGAAACCTTGGGGAGGGTGTGCTCTTGTAGAAAAAAAATGTTTTTTTTAAGTTTGCTGCCTTAATATGTATATTAGGGCAAAAGTGTATAAACTCAAAGTTGTAGAAAAGTTAAAAACCTACAACTTTTATTCCAAACATTTCTTTGTATAATTCTTATTTTAGCAATTATTTTAATAAAAAGTTATAGAATTCTGTTATCGAGCAAGCAGTTATTTTCGGTAACACGTTATCAAAAAAATAGCTTTAATTTCAATCACTAATTTTAACTACAATTACCTTATCAGAACAAACCAAGGGTTATAAAATGAATAAAAGGACTAGAGATCAAATAAAACAAAAATTAACGAGTAGAAGTGATTTATATTTTTTATAAAAGTACAAACAACTACAAGTATAAAAAAACTAAGATAAAAAACCACAATAATCAACTACAATAACACCATTTTATGGTAAATTATAACAATAATAAAAATTATCTAAAATCTCATCTAACTTAAGTAAACTAAAATACTAACTAATCACATTTAAAAAATTAAAAATAACACCACAGTTAACAACAGAAAGGGGAACCCATGCAAGAACAAAGTTCATAAATTTTGTAGCAGGACTAATTTTATTAGCCATTGATTGCTGGTACACTTTAAAATTTATACAGGAGAGGTAAGGAGTGCAATACATTTTTAACTGTTTATTAAATTGGGTTTAAATCACAGAAAAACAAAATAGTAACAATTCTTATACGTAATTGAATTCAAAAAATAAATTTTTGGAGTAAGCAGCTTTCTATGTCATATCCAACGGAATGTAATTCATTTCTCAAGTTTTCTACAAATACTTCTTAATTTAACAAAGATATCAAAATTATAATTTGAAATTGTTTGTCAAAAATTTAATTAAGTAAATGCACATCTTGACAGCTAAACCATATAACAACTTTGAGGTGAACAGTAAATAGGAAAAATTGTTTTGAAATCTGTATGTTTAGTGAAAATACAAAATACAACACCAAAAGTGATACTAAAATTAATAAAAAAAAAAAATGCTAAAAATAATAATACCTCAAAATACAAGAACATCAAAAAGTTCTTTTACAAATTAAAAAAACTACTACCAAATTTATAACAAAACTTCAAAATACAAGAACATCAAAAGATTTTTTAAGAAATGGACAAACATTTAACAACCATTATATTTAAAGGAAACTAAAATTAATTTTAAGAGTGAATCTTGGATATGTCTAACTGGTTTTTAATAAAATATTTAAAAATAACTTCATTGTAGTATATAAAAGTTATCATGTAAATGTTGAAATAAAAGACATTAAATATTTCTCTAATATAAAAGCTTGGGAATTTCTTGAAATTAAGGAAAATCAAGTTGAATTTGAAACAGCAGGTTGCACTGCGACGACACAAGCACCAGCTCTTCCTGTATTTAAAGGTGATACCTGTCAACACAAAAACACATCATACAATTCAATTAATACGCAAAAAATAAAGAAAAATATATTTATCATACCCGCAGTAAGAACACTGAAATTGACTGGGTACTGATATAAAGTACTGCACACGTTGTTTAGTATTACAAATAAGTTTTAAATTCCGCGCTCTGTATGTTCTCGAATGTTCCAGAAAGTCTTTCCCACGCGCTTATTGATTCTTATTATCGATTTCCTAATTAATTGGGCCTAGCCCGAGGCTATCGGTCATGTGACCTACCGCTCCGCCAATCACAAAATGAATAATTATTGTGTTTCCGCACTTCGCCATTGTCTTCATCCTTCTTCTCGTGACCATGCTCCAGTACCACGCCGATATTCAAAACGATCAACAGCTCTGTTTATGAGCTCCGTAACGCCTCTTAACACCTAACGTTTTCATGCCGTCTGTGAATGTCTAATAACGTCTCCTTCTTTGTCGCTGGTATTCAAGAGTATTGTCCGGCCCCGAGAGTAAATTCTGTGAATCGTATTATTGTAATTTACTGTAATAACGCTAGTTTATTATTCGTAACGCATGTTGTTCTACCTCCCTACAACGTCCTAACCGATATTTGTTCCTTGAACTGTGCCTTAACGAACATTGCACTCCTATGATTAATAATAGTCAACGACTTCAAGCATCGTTAAACGTGTACTCTATAATTATCTCAACATTGTGTCTGTTTTGTGTAAGTGAACTGTTAACGTACTTGCGTGTTACATTCGCCGTGCAGTGTTGTGTCTATAGCTATAGATCAAACAGTATCTGCGTCTTCATTGGATATTGTGACAAAAAAACAGTAAGTGTCAAACTTTATTTTCATAGGTTAAGTGGAATTGTACCTTATGTCTACCTTTCCTTCCTATTAATTTACCTGTTTCAAACGAGCTTAGCATCGCTTAATACATGCGCCGAAACTGTATTGTGCTTTAAGTTTACTGGCCGTAATCGATCCGGCCCCTTTAACGAAACAAAACAAAACCTCTGGGGTTATAAAACCATTTAATTCCCAGAGGTTACACATGTAAAGCATGTTCTCGTTCATTGATGAGAATTTAATAAGGTAACAAGTGTGTATATCTCCTTCTCACAATTAACGATTAGGCTTCTGCTTGTTCCGACTCACAACAGCAACAAACTATTAAGAATTATTGCTATCCCTTGCATGGCCTCCCAACATCTCTCCTCCTCACCGACCAGTATTGCAAAACCCTAAGGGGGATCTTTCCCTCAGGCATTCGCTGCACATGACTCCCTCTATCCATTTCGATATTTTACAATCTTCTCAAACAGGTTGTAAACAACCACTTCCGTTCTTATATCCTTATTTCATAGTTGGTCCCTACGACCAAAATTTGTTCTTCGCAGGAATTGCATCTCTGCTGTCTGTACTCTCCTGCGGTCTAGTACTAATCCATGAATCACTTTCATAGAGTAGAACTGGGGCAACCATCACCTTGTAATAAAACTTTGACTGATTTTTCTTACAAGTGTGATATCACAGTGAAAATTCAATGTGAGCTGACACTAAAGCTGGCCTATGCAGTGGCTCACTGTACGTTAGTTAAGGAACACTTTTTACTGTGGTATCCAGAAAAATTTTATAAGTTAAATAGCATGTACACTTGCTTCAAATTGTACACTTTAGCTTGTTTTGAAGACACCTACGTCATGATTTCATGATACAAAAAAATTTTCAACGGCAAAGATCCATCTGATTTTTGTTGGTCAAGGAATTTAAAGGAATATCCTGGAATAATGCATTTTTTTTATTTAAGAAGCGCAAAAATACTGTCAATTTTTATGTAATTGCAACAGAAAAGTAAAAGGTACATAAAGTTTTTATTAATTTTTGCATTTTGTGTGAAATATTTTAAATAAAAAATGATGATACTTTTTGAACATTCCTCTTATAATATAATATTTTCTGGAAACTGATCAATATTCAAGAAAACCAGGAATATCATTGACAAAAAGACTTTCTCATAGTGGTAATTAATAAAGTTTGTACTAAAAAAAAAAATCAGTTTAAGAACAATTTTGGTGTTATTCTTGACCATTTGTTAAGTACAGTAGAACCTTATTAACCTGGACCTTTTTAACCTGGATGTCTGGGTAACCCAGACCAGTTTTGGGAAAAAATTGTTTAGTGTAGTAAATTAGGTCTTGTTTTACTGACGATAAATCGCTATTCTCAGTAGGTACATCACTTGAATTCACTTGGCAGCAGATGAGAGTTCATTGCACTGACCCCGCCTGATTTTGCTATGCAGCAAACTGGTGACTCAATGCTCTCCTTCCCCTCTTTTCGAAAATAAACTTTGATAAAGTCATGGAAAAAGTTATGGGCTGGTGTGTGTGACTTGCCAAAAACAATAAAACTGAGTAAGAAAAAACAAGCAAAGAAGAAAATTTTGAAGACACTTAAAAAATATTGATGGCTGTTGTTCTGATATTAAAGAAAAAGGCATTAAGAATTAGTTGCAAACTGACACTGACGGACGTTATAAAGCGATCACAGAGGAAAAAATTCATCATGCAATGTTACAGAAAATGAAATTAATGAGGATTCATACAGTGTTGATGAACCAGGTGTGGTTATGACCCACACAAAAGCAGTAGCAAACATAGATAAATTGATCGTTTACTTCGAGAGTAAAGCTGAAACATCGCCAAACAAGCTTCTAATGCTAAAGCGGATGAGAGATCGCGTTGCTCTTAACAATGCAGAAAACTGAGGGAGCAAAAGCTCACTGTCTTTTTTACTAAAGACTAGTTTGTAACTATATTGTGTAGTGCAAATAAACATAGTATTATGTGTTTTTAAGTGAAAGTGTGTCAATAATAAAATTTTTAATTTTTGATAAGTACAAAACATGTTCTTTTTTAACGTTATCCTCATTCTCCGAATAACTTGGATTTTCATTAACTCGGATCGGCCCCAGCCCCAATTGATCCGAGTTAACAAGGTTCTCCAATAACAACAATCAAGAGACATTTTACTAACCTAACCTAAAAAGTCTGATTATACATTCTGTAAATTCTACAAGTGGGTCTTTTTTATTGATAACATCTGTTTACTGAAAAACCTTACATTGTGAGAGAAAGTGTAGTTCTAAGAATTGGTTGCACCATGTTCTTTAAAAATCGAATAATAGTGTTTCAGCTGATGGTAATGAGTCAGTTCAATGTTATGCTAAAACTGTCATCTTAACTGTATTATTTTTCCATCTAAAGATACTTTACTATTATAATAAAATATAATTAGCTTACCTGATGCCATTCATTTGACTGTGTATCATATGACTCAACAAGCTGAAGATAATTCTGTCCATCATAGCCACCAACGGCAAACAAATAATCACCCAGAAGGCTTACGCCAACAGAATCTCTACCGACACTCATAGTAGCTACATGTGCCCATGTATCTGTTTTTGGATCATACCTGGAAAAACAAATGTGTATTTTAGTATGGGGTAATTCTAGTATGGGTAATATGAATAGGGTTTTTAAAATTCAAAAGAAAGCTATCAGGTGTATATGGGAGCTAACCAGCTAACCTCATGGAGGTCACTGTTTAAGGAGCTTAAATTGCTTACAGTTCTCTCCCTCTACATTTTTGAGGTGATTATGTATGTTAGGCAAAATAATTTTATGCAGAATTTCAATGTTCACAATCATAACACGAGAAACAGGAATGATTATTATGTGGCTAATCACTCCACAAAATTGTTTGAACAAAAACCTACTTATGCAGGGAGAAAATTCATGAATAAATTACCCCAATTTTTAAAGTGTTGTGAAGATTTGAATTCCTTTAAAAGAAATCTAAAAAATTACTTGATCGGTGAAACTTTTTATAGCGTACAAGAATTTCTTTCTTGATAGTAGTGATACATTGTGTGATTCTTATATGTATTTCAGGTGTTATATCTGACGACATGTCCTATACTCCTCTTGGAGTCTCCAGGGCACAAAAAAAAAAAAGATAATATACAGGATGGCGCACATAAAAGTAGCCCCGTAAATAAAGTGTAACGCAATTGAAACGAAATCTGTTTATTTACAAATACCAATAAATTTTTAAATTATTTTATTCAATAGTCTAATATTGTTATGTTATTACACGATATGTTGAAAGTGATCACCATCAGCTTGTACACATAAGATAGTGCGGCGTAGCATATTCTGAAATACAGACAGGAGTTCAGGAGCTGTATGACGTTCATGATCGAGATCTTTAGGTCTTCAATGGGTTTTGGATTGCTGGCGTATACTTTATTCTTTAAATTTCCCCATAAGTAGTAATCACAAGGAGACAAATCCGGTGATTGCGGCGGCCATAAGCCTGAAGATATAGTCCTCTCATCGGTAAAAACACTACGCACACAAGCCAGTGATCTGCGAGATGTGTGACAAGTCGCCCCGTCTTGTTGGAAAAAAGATTATGTAATTTCGTGTGGTGCTAATTGATTAATAAATTGATCAAAAATCTGCAGGTAGACATTGGTATTAACTGTTGCCTCAAAGAAAATTGGCCCAACAATTCGTTCCGCTGAAACAGCACACCAAACACCGATTTTCATGTCATGTAGTGGTTGTTTATGAAAGGCATGCGGGTTTATGGCAGACCAAATTCTTCCATTTTGGGCGTTAACATAACCTGACACATGAAACCATGCTTCATCAGAGGAAAAGAAAAAATATGGGTTCATTTCACCGTCCACTACTTTTTGAAGTAGCCAGTTACAGTATGTCACTCTCTCACCTTTATCTGCTGGCAGAAGTTCATGAACAGCACTGATTTTGTAAGGTTTCAGTTTCAAAGCATGTAAAACTCTTTAACAAGATCTGCGTGACACACCAACTTGCTGTGATAA
Source organism: Catonia carolina (assembly GCA_035578175.1). Taxonomy (NCBI): domain Eukaryota; kingdom Metazoa; phylum Arthropoda; class Insecta; order Hemiptera; family Achilidae; genus Catonia; species Catonia carolina. The sequence goes on from JAQMRL010000010.1 coordinate 15,171,559, forward strand.
ATGCCGAGTGTTAGCAACACTCAGCAACAACTTCAGGTGTTTGGATTAAATTAGGCTTATTTCTCGATTTATTTTTAATTGAGCCCGTACTACGCCACTTTTGTAACAACATTTGAACCATCCTCTTGGCAGGAATAGTACTCTGGATATTTCTCACGAAACTTTTCACGCGTTTCATTAATTGAACCGCTTCGAACATAGCACTCGACAATAAAAACTCTCTGTTCCACTGAATACGACGGCATTGTAACAACTAACCAGTCTACATCCGGTGTATGTACTAAGCTACTGTGACAATCACATTTTAAGGTTAAACATGCAGGTTGCACTCGGGAAGGGAAAAATAGGGGGAATTTTCCTTAACTCAGCATAAACATTATACAATCTTGGCTAAGTTACGGGGCTACTTTTATGTGCGCCACCATGTACTTTAAAAAGCACTCCCCAAGTAAAATTTATAACATAAATATTTACAGTTGTCCTGCCTATCAAATCTATAATATATTTCTGTAAATAACGGAAAAATAGATTGACAGATCTATCAGAAAAACATAGTAAACATTCAAAACTAACCAAATTGTATAAAAATGTGTTACTGGAAACATTGTTTTTTATAACTGCACCCTGGAGACTCCAGAAGGGAGTATAGAAGATGCCAAGAAAAACTGATAAGCCTACTTTTAACACTATGGTTAATTGTGTACACTGTAGTATAATACACTACTGTATGATTGTAACATGGCAACTCCTAGATCATGCCATCTACTACGAAAACTTAACAATTTCATAATTATTGGAAAATAAATCATTATAATGCATCTTGGAGCTTTGAATTCAATACTATTGTATAAAAATATCATAAATTTTAGATGTGAGTGAGAAATTGGCAAAATTCAGCGCTGTATGCAGTTCTATTCACAGGGCAATAGGAGAGAAAATTAAACAAGAAACGAAAATAAAATTTTATACAGCAATGGCTGTACCACTCATAACATATGGGAGTGAAACATGGGTGTCATTAAAGAGGAACAAATCTTTTTTTTGCAGGGAGTCAAAGGTTGTATTTGGTTAGATAAAAACTTGGAACATAACAAAACTATACACGCCAAGTTAAACATTCAGTCACTGTGAGAAACATTAAAAATACATAAGAGAAACTGGTCCAACCATTTACTTCGTGTGCCAGCGCACAGACTATCTTTACGAGCACGGAAATATAAACCTAGAGGGAGGTGAGGCTTGGAAAGATGCAAAAGGAGATGGATGCCGGAACAGGCCACTGAGGCTATTCCTAGACAGATGATGATGAAGAATTCTTTAATAGGGTTATTTTTTGTAAATTAAGGGCTTTTCACACTAATCTCCCAAAAAACATTTTCAAGCATTAATATAAACAGAGAAAGTCTACCAAAAATCCAAGAAGATTGATAGATAGCATAGATATATAGATATAGTAGACTTTGGATGTAGCGAACTTGGTCATAATAAATAAATAAGGAAAGTCCCACATGTGCACTCAAGAAATAAACTGAAATTATTTCCGATAATTGAACACTTAACTTCGATTATAGAGAGAACAAGTAGACCCTAGTCATGTTCTGTATCAGATAAAAATGACATTCTGTACTTAAAACAGATTCTGAAAATAAATGAAAACAAAAAGTAAAGAATTCACTAAATATACCTACATGGATATCTTTTTATACGTCAAATCTTTCATTTTACTGACTAGTTTGAAAGCATGTGACAGTTAACTCAACTCATAACTATTTCCGACAAACTACCAGCTTGGCTTTTGATATTCCGCTGCAAGATTTACTGTAAAATCTTTTAACAAGTGAGATACTGTCAGGTGACAAAACTGTTTCAGTAATGAAACATGACTTCACCAAAGAAGATGACATAAATAAAAAAAAATCACTCGAGTGAGAGACTTTGCCATGAGGACTGAATTAAGGTATTTGAAATCTGTTAACAGTTTGGATACCATATATTTTTTTTTTTTCTATTGAGTGATGATGCCTACATAAGCCATGGACTTGTGCGTAGGTAATGATATGTGGTGATATACAGATGAAAAAAATGCCAGACCTGACCGGGAATCGAACCCGGGACCCCGGCATAGTAGCCAGTTGCGCTGACCACTACACCACGGGAAAATATAGAAAAATACTTTTTGATTAAAGGGAATTTCGCTTGAATTCAACCACATACACTGGTTGATACTGTACTATTTTCTACATCGGTCTGTTGTTCATGTTTTGCCCGCTGTTGGCGCTGTGGCGTGGTTGCTTCTGCTGCCGGTAGATAGTGCAGCCAGCAAACGCTCTCACAGTACGTGTGCCAGTGGGTGAGATATACATGAAAGACCGGGCCAGGCAGTAGTTGAAGGAAAACAGTCAGTCAGTATCGATTGTCGCTTCGAGAAGGTCGGTATGGAGAGAGATCGATCTTTCAACATTGAGTACTTCCTTTGCTCCACACTGACCTCTCCCCTTTCCTTCGCTTCACCTGCAACTGCTCCTTCTGGAGGCAGCGGTAAACAGTGTTTCGGTGACTGCCCTTTTCATTAGGCAGTTGAGTAGATGATCCCCTCCCCTCACCAGCAGTTGCTCCTCCTCACCGAGGTAGCAGCAGTAGAGACGATACATGCTTGCCAGCGGCCCCTCCTCTTTGAAGCAGCAGCGAAGGCTTCCCCAACCATTTTCCTTTTTTTTTCAACTCGAATACGCCGCCGGATGCCCTGCCGCTCCAGCTGGTCCTATCTCGACCGACTTCTGAGCTACACTCGCTGTGGTAACATGGTCCTCCAGAGGTACATACTACAACTAGAGTTGACTGTATGGAGGAGTTCACATTAAAGAAATAAAATTGCATTCATAGGACAACAAGGATTAAGTAAAAAATTTACAAAAACTGTGTTTTTTTTGCACAAAACTGAAACAATTAAACATGAAGATAAATCAATTACCTCTCTACACAGTTAAATCGTAAAGCCAGGGGATTTGTAGCAGGGACATCATGACCACCCAATGCATACAGATAACCATTCATTACTGCAACACCGACTCCACCTCTTCTTTTGCTCATAGATGCACAAGCCGTCCATTTATTTGTGTATGGATCATAACACTCAACTGTGCGCAAACAAGAGCTACCATCACGACCTCCAACTGCATACAGTCTGTAACATAAAAAAAGAGTTAAAATAGATCATGTACCTTCTCATATATAAACAGTTTATGGCTGGCCCTTTGGTGTAGTGGTAAGGACAACAGGCTTCTATGTCAGGGTCCCAAGTTCGACTCCTTGGCAGGTCTGGCAGCTTTTCATCTGTATACCACCTCATATCATTACCAGCGCACAAGCTAAGGCTTACACAGGCATCATCACTCAAAAGAAGAAACCTACTACTATATTTTTTTGGTCAAATCTTTTTTTCTTCTTTACACAAAATGTATCAATGTATTTTTCGTCTTATTATCAAAATATATTTGTGATCTGCTCTTCAAAGTGTAATTCCAAATGAAAATGTATTGATACAAAGTTAACCATAAGTACTATATTAGTAGATAGAAAACTTACAAATTACAGAAAATATACATGACAATAAACAAAGTAACTTAAATAAAATAATTTAACCTTTTGAGGACTACGAACATACGAGTACGTTTACCGCTCTGCGATCGTAAAGGACTATGCAAGTACGGGTACGTTTGCTTCTGTTTTTATACTTGTGCTGACATCTATCATTTTCTCTATGTACTACACGTTATAAACAAATAATTAATTTAGTAGGCTTTGTTTTATGCGATTGAAACATCACGTGTGTTTTGTCTAACCTCACTTATGAGTTCCGAAAAGTTTTTATAGTTGTGTTAGCTTCTTGCTACCGTTTGTTTACTAATACAGAATACTTATTTATAGTTTACTAATAAAGAATTTTTATTTCTTGTGAATATAAGTGAGTTTTATTATAACGTAAATCGTGTTTCGAGTATATATTTGTTTTATTTTGAACGTTTCATTTCATTGTGTATTTTGTATATTATACGAGTGGAAATGGCTAGTTTTAGTGGTAGGCGTCTACGGGATGATGATATATTACAATATATAACTAATCCCGGATTCAGATATTGAAAATTACAATGAGAGTGATAGTGAAAATTCATTTTATGTACGGCACGATAAATGTGCACATGATGTGCGCGCGCATGCACGTATGGGCGCTTGACTGTGCATGTGAGGGTTATTTACGTGTATAAGTATTCAAGGGGTGGAAGTTTGTAAAAAAAAATAGCAGAAAGATAATAAATAAGGGAAGCAGAAATAGACGAAAAACCTAAAAAGAACTCAGGCTGTCAGCTGAGTTCTAGGTTGGAAAACATAGTCCTCAAAAGGTTAAGTAACATTTGAAAAAAGCTATTTACTATTTAGAAAAGATGAAAAAAACACCGGTCACTGGTGAGCATGAGTGGCGTGGGGAACCCTTAAATATTCAGAGGTCCAGAAAAAGGCTGTTTTAGTGTGTACGTCTAGGTGGAAAGAGTTGGTTGTGGGCAGCTGTAGTGGTTGTAGTAGTCATGACGGTTGAGGAGGCAGACAATATGGCATCTCGTCCAACGGAGACATCGTCTTCCTTCACAGTAAAACATTGATGGCTGCTTCATCGGGACCCAGTGGGCAATGATGGTCCCAGTTGACAGTGATGGTTTGGTGAACGGAAACATCATCGTCTCTTTTGCAGGTTATCGATAGGTCTTTGTCTCAGTCCGGTGGCTGTGAGCCCATGGTTGGTCCCTGATTCAATTGTAGATTGAAGTGAAAAGATGACCGGGTTCAATAAAGGACATCTTATATAGTATGCAGAGAGCCAGTGTGGGGCAGTTATGTGCTCTCTGCATTGTCGACCTTTGTCAGTCTGCATTGTCCGCAAGAACAGTACCTAATTAAAGAGGGCAACGGTGATGCACCCAAGGATTAAAATTACAAAAATATATGTTTATAGATAGAGGAGCTTAAAATTAATTACGCAAATCAAGTTAAAAATAAATACCGGTAATAACAGTACTAATTGCTGGAGGTAATAATATAAACACATACCTATCATTTAATACAGCAACTCCAACAGTTGATCTTGGAGTTGACATAGGAGCAACAAAACTCCACTGTCTTACTTGTGGATCCCATCTTTCAACCGTATTCAGGTAACTCCACCCATCATGACCTCCAACTGCATATAATGGACCTCCTAATACACCAACACCTGTTCACAAAAGCAGGAAATAAATACGTTGCCATTTATTCATTAATTCAAATATTCAAAGAATAGAAGATGAAATCAATTTGGAAAGAATAGAAATGAGACAACAGTATTATCCAGGTAATGTTCAGGAAAAGGACATCGCATAAAAATAACACTAATTTAAAAGAAGAAAATGTGATGTTTTTAACATCACTACATTTAAATATCCTTACAGAAAAATATTAATAACAATTAATTAGAACTTACCTAATCCATGTCTGTGAGTAGCCATTGGTGGTAAAGTAGTCCATGTTTTAGTTTGTATATCAAAACATTCAACAGAATTTAATGTTTTCAGACCATCTCTTCCGCCAACAACATACAATTTACTGTCGACAACAGCTACTCCAAATTGCAAACGACGGCCACTTAAGTTTGCCACGTGACTCCATTTATTCGCTCTTAATTCATACTGCTCAATACTTGTTGCACCAGCTGTAAAACAAAAGATAAATATAATTTTTGCTTGCACAATATTGACAAATCTCAATCTTGAAAAAAATCATGTTTTTAAGATCAATGCCAGCATACTATTTAAACAAAATCCACATATTTAAGTGTTATTGAATGGTAAAAATAACAAATGGCTTTCAAAACCTTATAGAAATCGGTGATCCTGAAGAGGGGCATTTGATTGCTGTTCTGCTAGGAAAAGCAGACCGGCTAGAAGGCAATGAGCAGCTGTGAAAGTAATAAAACTACTGACATTTGAACTGGTGGTAGCTATAGTGTCTCCTCATCTAGCTTCTTCTATGGTGGAGTCATTGATGTGTCTGAGAGTCGTTACACACTGTTAAAGGGTGGTTGCTGTGAGCATCGTATGGCTGCGATAATAGTGGTTACAGTGTCTATTGCTCAGTGAAAACATCATTTTCTCTTCTAAAGGAGCAGTCAATGTGTCTTCATTGGAGTCCAGGAGGTAAATATCTCTGTTAATTTGATTGCAATTGTTTTTACAGTAGTTAGAAAGTGAACAGTATTCAACTTGCTCTCTGGTTGGGGAAAATGATGTCTTCTCTGATTGGCAAATTTTTATGTAATTGGTTGTTATTGTGTGCGTGTTATTACACTTCTCTTGGTGAGGATCTGTTGTTCTTACCTCCTAGTGATGGTTTAGTTGAAGAACCAGTACAGTATTTAAAAAAAGTAGAAGGGCAATGGTGACATAAGTATAGGATAAAATTTAAAATATTTACTCTTAAAATATAGGTTTTTGGTTACAGGGGATCCCTAACTTACGAACATTCGGACTTACAAACGTGTAGGCTGATGAAGTGATGTGTGCGTTTTGTGCCTGAATTTCTTTAGTTGTGAAAAAGAAACGGAATACGACGAAGATGAAGTAATAAACAATGTTATGGCGCTTGGAAAACAAACTGAATTTTGGAATAGACAAGGAAGAGTTTATAATCTTTTAGAAAGTTACTTGCAAGAACTATCAAATGAGAAGCTGATGGAATTATAAGAACAGGATGAAGAAGAGGATGAGGATGAAGAAGTACAACAGTTACCAAAGCAGTTCACTTTCAAAAAATGGCACAAGTTGCTTGGGAAAAGCCTTAGAATGTTTTACAGTGCAAGATCCAATCGGCAACCGATTCAATGATGTGTCAGCTGGTGTTAACGATGCAGTAGCATGTTATAAAATAATTTTAGAAAAGAAGAAATCTGCGTCCGTTTAAACATCAATAAATCAGTTTTTTCAAACTAAAATATCAAAAGAAGCCGCTGCTCCATCGTAGTGTTTATTACTCAGAAAGGTTCGCAATCTTTTTCATATATTATGAGTTTTTTATCAATAATAATTACCTTTTTTAAAATTATAAATATTGCACATACATTTCTGTGTTTTGTTTACGTATTAGATTATATCAATACGTAGCTATAATCATTTTACTATATACTACACAGTATGTATTACATTTAGTTATTAAATATCGTTTTCAGTTAATAAATAATTTAAAAAAATTAGTTTTAAATCAGTTTCTTGATGACTGTAGCCCTAAATTAGCTCGTTAATGCACGTCGTACAAAGGGATAGGTTCGTAAATATTTACATAATAATTTACCGGTAGACGTTTCAACTTATGAACAATTCGATTTATGAACATTCGATCGGAATGCAATATGTTTGTTAGTTGAGAACCCTCTGTACTACAAATTCAACATTTTTGAGATCACATCAACAATAATGATGCTACTTTTCATACGGGAATTGATCCTCTTCATTCTATCTCACCTTGAATGTACAGTCTGTTTATTAGCTGACCATTGATCATGTATAAGAATAAATAGTACATTGTAAATAGTAATTTGGAACAAATTTTTATACACGGCTCCAATTCTACAAGCATGCACCATATAGTGAAGAGCGTTTACTGTTTCAACCAGTCACTGTGATCACGGTGACAGTGATTTTGCGTTCACCGTTACTTTTAATAGTTACTAGTGATTTATCAATTACTGTGTATTTTCTGAGTACATTTTTCAGCTGTTATCATGAAATAATAGTAATGTTTTCAGTTGTTATTTCATGATAACTGAAGTTTTGATAAATTTAAAAAATGGGCTACATAATATATAACTATAATATAAATTTAGCCTAAAACTGATTAACACAAGGTATCCTAGATTAATAATAAAAATAACATTTTGTATAAAAAAGAGAAAGTACAAGAAATAATATTTACAATTGAAAAATAACAACGCACATTATAAATAAAATAGCTAGGTAGAACGCGGTGTGCAATAAAAATAATACTGTAATGTAATTGTGTTTTTGAAAGGTAACACAATTACATTACAGTATTATTTTTATTGCACACCGCGTTCTACCTAGCTATTTTATTTATAATGTGCGTTGTTATTTTTCAATTGTAAATATTATTTCTTGTACTTTCTCTTTTTTATACAAAATGTTATTTTTATTATTAATCTAGGATACCTTGTGTTAATCAGTTTTAGGCTAAATTTATATTATAGTTATATATTATGTAGCCCATTTTTTAAATTTATCAAAACTTCAGTTATCATGAAATAACAACTGAAAACATTACTATTATTTCATGATAACAGCTGAAAAATGTACTCAGAAAATACACAGTAATTGATAAATCACTAGTAACTATTAAAAGTAACGGTGAACGCAAAATCACTGTCACCGTGATCACAGTGACTGGTTGAAACAGTAAACGCTCTTCACTATATGGTGCATGCTTGTAGAATTGGAGCCGTGTATAAAAATTTGTTCCAAATTACTATTTACAATGTACTATTTATTCTTATACATGATCAATGGTCAGCTAATAAACAGACTGTACATTCAAGGTGAGATAGAATGAAGAGGATCAATTCCCGTATGAAAAGTAGCATCATTATTGTTGATGTGATCTCAAAAATATAGGGTGCCTTATTTCCTAAATTAGTTATAGCTACTGGTCACACCAGACCATATGGTGCTAGAGAAGAGAGGAAAGAACTGTCACTGTGAACGAGTCACGGTTACTTATAATTCACGGTGGCCACACTTATTCAGATAGGCGAGTAACCGTTACCCAGTCACTGTTACATAAATCGCTTACTCTTCTGTCACTGGAAGACAGGACGACATGGCGAATGTTCACCAAACTATTCTACAATATAGCACAGCCTCTCGTTCCCCAGTCACTGTTACAAAGATCGCTTACTCATTCTCTGTTCACTGTTTAAGGCAGGACGACACGGCGACCGTAATTCTACAGTTCCTTCAATCACTTTTACAACAATCAATTACTCATCCGCTGTTCACTGTCACTTTTAAGAGAGAACGAATTCTTTACCTTAGGAACTAGTGAACAAATTCACTCACTCATTCACTGTTCACAGTTACTAGAGAAACGACAGAATATGCTTACTCTTCTTCAAGGCCCCTATGATAGCTACGTAAGATATGTTGGTCTGTTCACTGGGCTTAGTGCGCTCCTTTGATAACCGGCACGTCCATTCTTTTTTACTTCAATTTTTGAAGTGTTTCAGAAATGTAAAGGAACTACCCTCGTTTTGTTTAGTCTAGTAGATGACAAACATAACAAGCGGAAGAGACTGAGAGAGGGAGAGAGAAAGAGTGAGAGAACAGTGCGTAAAAATTGAAGTAAAAAAGAATGGACGTGCCGGTTATCAAAGGAGCGCACTAAGCCCAGTGAACAGACCAACATATCTTACGTAGCTATCATAGGGGCCTTGAAGAAGAGTAAGCATATTCTGTCGTTTCTCTAGTAACTGTGAACAGTGAATGAGTGAGTGAATTTGTTCACTAGTTCCTAAGGTAAAGAATTCGTTCTCTCTTAAAAGTGACAGTGAACAGCGGATGAGTAATTGATTGTTGTAAAAGTGATTGAAGGAACTGTAGAATTACGGTCGCCGTGTCGTCCTGCCTTAAACAGTGAACAGAGAATGAGTAAGCGATCTTTGTAACAGTGACTGGGGAACGAGAGGCTGTGCTATATTGTAGAATAGTTTGGTGAACATTCGCCGTGTCGTCCTGTCTTCCAGTGACAGAAGAGTAAGCGATTTATGTAACAGTGACTGGGTAACGGTTACTCGCCTATCTGAATAAGTGTGGCCACCGTGAATTATAAGTAACCGTGACTCGTTCACAGTGACAGTTCTTTCCTCTCTTCTCTAGCACCATATGGTATGGTGTGACCAGTAGCTATAACTAATTTAGGAAATAAGGCACCCTATATACATATAAAACTATGATCACAACTTAAATAAAAATAGTTTATTAAAAAGAAAACTACTCGTCAAAGACATGAACAAAATTTGTCTATCTATTAATAGAAATACATAAAAAATGAAACACTAACCTTTATTTGCATCCATTCCTCCAACAGCATATAAAATACCAACAGTTGACTTGCGTGGCCTTGTTCTAGCTGATTGCAACATAGGCCGTCTTTCAGGTAATAAATGATACTTTAATGCTTCCATTATTAATTCTCGACAGGTCGGATCTTCCCTGAATGTACCTTCAGTTTCAATTATATCAGCAATAAACTGAGAAAAAAATAACCACTTGATAAACTTGGAGGATAAAAATGTACGCGATTTAAAATGAATAACATAAATGTAAAATTGAAATATATATTTCTAACCACCAGAATACGGTAACATAAAACACTTACCAATGTTTATAGCGCTTTCGTGTATAAACGCGCTATAAACATTGGTAAGTGTTTTATGTTACCATATTCTGGTGGTTAGAAATATATATTTCAATTTTAAATAATACGGCTGTTTAAAAATCCTACATAGGATGTTAAATAAAATAAATGTAAAATTATCTTGCAGTAACTGCTCAAGGCACATCTCTCATCAGAGAATTAGTGATGTAGATAACATATACAGATCAATAAAAAAATAAATACAACAGAATAGTGAAACATCTATAAATAAAAATAGCTACATAAAAACTGCTTCAATTGTTCTATTTTTAGTACACTGATATTATTAATAGATAAGATGATATCTATAAATAACTTAAGCAAGAAATAAGATCAAACACACAGAAAACTGAACGTTACACTTTAATTTTGTTCTAGCCCAGGTTACATTCTAACATACCCCTAATCAACTCACTTCTTTATTTTTAAATAATAATGTACTATAAAGTTAAATTTATATCAGCCAAAATAGTAAGCTCTGACAGAGGGTTGCTTCAAGATATTAAGTTACACAGTTTGAATATGTGAATAGGTGAGGTGATACGGTGACACGAACACACATCAGTGTGAGTTCCTGTTAAATTCCAATCTAGTATTTCTGCTAGAAACCAATGAGAATCAGACAGCACATTACATGGTTTAGAATGAACAACTAATAAATATATCTTCGATTTAGTAACAAACCATATTTTTCTGTACAAAAAAAAATATAAATTTTAAAATTAGATTCTATTACCGATCTATTATCTTTTAATAAAAATAACTCTTTATTCTAACATTTATTTATTTACTGCCCAAAACAGGCAGGTGGAGTGTTAAATTATTTAGATTCGATCTGCTAGTTCCAGGGCTACAAAAAAAGTTCTGTTTCTTATTATATAATCAGCCAATTATATGACTGAAGCTTTTAAGAACAGAAGAGGTAGAGGTTAAAAGACACTAATCAGCGTTATCTCCTCTGAGAGTAATGAATTTCATTATACAGCCAGACACTGTGGTAAATGAAGTGAAGGTATCACTTGGATGGAAAGTAGATGCTTTTCAAATCCCTGGCATGCTGATGAGCATATTGTGCGGTTCCAAGCTCCGTGTAGTTACGGGGTGAGGTGTAATGAATGAGTGACGCATGCTGGGAAAACGATTGTTGTATTACTCTGATACAAAACATTCGTTTTCAAACTTTCCGTATTTAACATATTTGTTTGTATTTATTACATTTATTTACTTACACATTTTGATATAAATTGGTAAGTTAAATATTATGAATCGGACCAAGTTAATAACACTAGGTATTTGTTAAATTAATGCGCCGGATGATAAGAATATTTTTTTAGTCTAGTTAGTACATGCTACCACTACAAATGCATCAGCTGTGAAACACTACTAACTCATTTATTCTCCCACTACTATAACAACGCACTGCATTCCTTCCAACTACACAGAGCTGGGAGGACTCAAGCAATACTTTTCAACTCGGTGAGAAAGGTGGTGGTAAATTATCTCACTCCTACTTTTACTTAGTAAAGCCTAAGTTTTACTTAGAGGTTCAAACCAGCCTTTCGGCTGATGTCCTAAACAACATTATTTATGTTTTCATTTCACTACCTATATAATTATCAAGTTTACAAAAGTAACTTAATCAATTTTTAATGATGAATAAGATGCAATTTGAAAAGAAACACAAAAGTCAATTTCCTGTAATTAATTAACTTTAAAGTTCTGATTTACCCACCGGGTTGGTCTAGAGGTAAAGTCGTCGCCAAAATCAGCTGTTTAACAGCTGATTTTCGGAGACGATGGTTCCTGGTTCAAATCCTAGTAAAGGTAGTTACTTTTATACGGATTTGAATGCTAGACAGTGGTTGCCGGTGTACTTTGATGGTTGGGGTTCAATTAACCATACTCTCTCAGGAATGGTCGGCCTGAGTCTGTACAATACTACAACTCATTTACACGTCATACTCATCTCATTGGGTCATGGGGTTGCTTATTGTTCTCAATTGAACAGATTGCAACGTACACATATTGGAATAAAAAAAGTTCTGATTTAATAAACTTACTGAAGCAGATAACAGTGGTAGTTTAATCAGCGACATTAACTGTCCAAGTCCTTTCTTTCTGTTCTCCAGATCATGATGGACCCACAACATAAGCGCCTGTAAATAAATCAGTACCTATTAATAAAACTACTATTTTAGGTTTTTGGTTATTTAAAAATAGAATAACACAATTTAAATTGATGTTTTTAATTATTTAGTAAAAAAAATAAGCAAAGAACTTTTTGAAGACACCGAGACTTTAGAAGAAACAATCATAGAAATAGAGCAAAATATTTTTGGACACAAAGTGTATAAACGACAATCCTTTAAACAAAAATTATTTTCAATTTTTGTAACTATCAAAATGCGATTCGGAAGCAGCTGAAGCTTCTGAAAGAAGGTTTCCAGAAATTCTTCCAATCATGGAATCAATGTTGAGATCAAGTGTAAAACTGGCCAAGAAGAATGGTTTGAAGGTTTTAATTCTTATTTGATGTAAGCTATTACTTTGTTCTTAAAATTATTCACTGTATTTTTTTAACACACTTCTTATGTCCTAGTGATCAGAATGAAAATAGCATTTTAAACTATTTAATAACTTTTATAAGAGACAGATTATCAGAAAAATAAAACCAATTTAGAGTACTGGTTTCAAATTTTGTCACATATTACTCTGTTGTTAATTTTCATTTTCTAATAGAATTGTAGCATTCTAGCAACAGAAATATAACAATCGTACTATCAACATCAAGCATAGTTATAAACAATTTATCTAAAAAGTATTTTTTATCTATAAAGTTTTTACATACAACTTCTCTATAAACATTTCATAATTTATTAAAAGTAGACATAATAAATTGTTTAAATTTTTAAAATACTTACATTAAACATGGCTTCTTCAGATGGTACATTTAAATCATCAGATGCCAATAATTTGGTTACTTCTTCAAAAGATAACAATAGGAACTCTTGATTACGGATCACTTTCATAAAATGTTCCTTGAAAAGAAAAAGTAAAATTAACTGGCTGAAAATGATAATTTAGGATTCATTTAAAATAAGGATAAAACAGATAAGTACTTAAATTTATTACTACCATTTTAAAATGGAGAATGGTGCCTGGTGCCTTCTTGTGAGATACTCGCAAGGTTTTTCCATCAAACTCCTATTTTTTAAATTTTTTTCCCATAGTATCTTTTTGACAATCCTAAACTACAGCACAAAATAAATGCTTTAAAAAAACTAAGCTTAGATCCCAAAGCTTCTACTTGAAATTGATGATTTTAAACTAAGAGTCTTATTATATTTAACTATATTTTGACAAGAATTTAGTCATAATGGACTTTTTAGAAATAACACTGACATTCCCTCCTTCCCAAATTTTTCATTAAGCTCTTTACCTTTTATGATTTTCCTTTCCAATAAGCCAACATTACCAGATTTACGTTTTCTAGTTTCTTAAGAAAGTCGTGTCTTTTTCGTTGGTGTTTTTTCTTTCTTCTCAATATTTTTTCATAATTTCTGAGTAGGACTTTATTGAATCTTCTAGAATATGCTGTTTCCTTTGATAGTTTTCTTAACCATTGCAAGGATTACAAATCCATACAATTTGCTTCTGAACTTAATTTTATCAAAATTTTCAATTTCATCAAATCCCAGTTGTGCTGCAAATATATAACTTATATAACTAGTATTTAACTTCAACGAAAAGAAAATACTTAAAAAACAGAAGTTTCTAAAGTCATTTGGAATAGTTTGAAAATTTTTCAAGGAAAATACCTATGAATCAAATCAAATTTCAAGAAAAAATTCCTCAAAATGTACCGAAATTCAGACAAGATGGCATCATTGATTTTGATGTTAAATAAGTGTAGCAAGGATAGATAAACAAAAATGGAGCAACACAGAGGAGATCAGATCATGTGTTGAACAAGCCCATACTGCATTAAGAAGAATGAGTAGAGTTTTGTGCAGTAGGAACCTTGGGCTTCCACTTAAAATTAGATTGGTCCGTTGTTATGTGGTTTTGGTGTTGTTGTATGGGATGGAGAACGGGATGGGTTGTATTGGACCGTGAATCAGCATGAGATAAATCGCAATGCCTTTGAAATGTGGTGTAATATGCGATTGCTGTGTATACCGTGGATGGATAAAGTAAAGAACAGGGATGTCTAGATAAATCTAAATAAGTCGATGGAAGTTATGGATACTGTAAAATTTGAAAGTTGGAGTACTTTGCTCATGTGATAGAAGGTGACAAATATAGAGTATCGCAGAATATAATGCAAAGGAAAATATAGGGTAAGCGTGGTCCAGGTTGATGTAGAATGTCATGGTTGAGGAATCTTCAGTGTGAGTTCAGTTACTCTTTTTTGTTAACCAACCGACAAGACTCAAGAGTAATAAGAAGTAATAAGAGTAATATAGAATATCGCAGAATATAAGGCAAGAGAATATATAGGGTAAGCGTGGTCCAGGTTGATGTAGAATGTCATGGTTGAGGAATCTTCAGTGTGAGTTCAGTTGCCTTTTTTTGTCAACCAATCAACAAGACTTAGGAGTAATAAGAAGTAATTAGAGTAATATAGAATATCGCAGAATATAATGAAAGGGAAAATATAGGGTAAGCATGGTCCAGGTTGATGTAGAATGTCATGGTTGAGGAATCTTCAGTGTGAGTTCAGTTGCCCTTTTTTGTCAACCTATCGACAAGACTTAAGAGTAATAAGAAGTAATAAGAGTAATATAGAATATCGCAGAATATAAGGCAAGGGAATATATAGGGTAAGCGTGGTCCAGGTTGATGTAGAATGTCATGGTTGAGGAATCTTCAGTGTGAGTTCAGTTGCCCTTATTTGTCAACCAATCGACAAGACTTAAGAGTAATAAGAAGAAATAAGAGTAATATAGAATATCGCAGAATATAAGGCAAGGGAATATATAGGGTAAGCGTGGTCTAGGTTGATGTAGAATGTCATGGTTGAGGAATCTTCAGTGTGAGTTCAGTTGCCTTTTTTTGTCAACCAATCAACAAGACTTAGGAGTAATAAGAAGTAATAAGAGTAATATAGAATATCGCAGAAAATAATGAAAGGGAAAATAGAGGGTAAGCATGGTCCAGGTTGATGTAGAATGTCATGGTTGAGGAATCTTCAGTGTGAGTTCAGTTGCCCTTTTTTGTCAACCTATCGACAAGACTTAAGAGTAATAAGAAGTAATAAGAGTAATATAGAATATCGCAGAATATAAGGCAAGGGAATATATAGGGTAAGCGTGGTCCAGGTTGATTTAGAATGTCGTGGTTGAGGAATCTTCAATGTGAGTTCAGTTTCCCTTTTAACTTTCTCTTGCTTATATGAATATATAGGAAGGAAAGAATTATTTTCATGTCGATTTTTCGAAATCGAGTTTTCACCGGATCTATACGTTTTCAGACCCCCTGAACCCAAAAAACATGTTTTTAGCGATTGGTCTGTGTGTGTGTATACAACATATCTCAAGAACGGAACATCGTACGATTTTGAAACTTGAAACTTAAGTTTCATACTACTACCAGACCAGACACAAACATTTTCATCAAAATCGGTCAACCGGAAGTAGTAGTTTATTTGTATAATTTTTCACTTTTTTGCAATTTTCTCAAAAACTGGTCCTACAATTTTTTTTAAAATCGCCTGGTTTACTAAATTTTTTATGTTCTACAAGATAGGGTAGGCGCCAACTTGGCTGAAATTCTTGGTAAGGGTGTTTTCACGTAAAAACTTTGTTTTTTTAAGATTACGGCTTTAATATGCATTTCAGCGTAAAAATGTATATAATAAAAGTTGTAGACAATTTTAAATCCTACAACTTTTATTTCAAACATTTTTTTGTATAACGCTTAGTTTAGTGGTAATTAGCGGTTTTCTGTTTTTTCTCATGAAAACGTGTGAAAAATCGATTTTTTTTAATATTTCGGCTTTAGTACGCATTTTACGACAAAAGTGTATATAATAAAATTTATAGAAAATTAAGAGATCTATAACTTTTATTTAGAGAATTTTTCTCTACAGAACCTAGTTTAGCGTGAAAGTGTGATTTTCCGTTTTTTAAGCCAAACTGAATTCGATTTTCATTTTGCGTCATTCACTCATGATTAAAATAAGGTTATGTTTTTGAGGTTAGTTTTTTGTTTATTTCTAATATTTTATTAATAATGTTAGGTTTATTGTTAATTATTTGCATTGGCAAGAGAAAGTTGTGTGTGTTTCACACTAGATTTTTTTGTCAAGTAACCAACAAGACTCAAGAGGTGTTGATAATAGCTAATGTTCTCCTAAGATAAGGCACCTGAAGAAGAAGAAGAAGAAGGATTGTTAATCTATGCCAAAAATTAATATTTACCATAATGTAGGAATGTGCTGCATTATGTAAACCGACACAACCTCTTGTTTCCGCAAATAAACTGATACCAATACAATTAGATGGGTGTAATTGTTTCTTAAGAAATTCACAGCAAGCTTTCACTACTTCTTGTAAATGTAGAAGACAAGCAGTACCCAATAATGTTTCTACCGTTTCTTCTCTTAGTTCTATTCTTCCTGTTTAAAATAAACCAAAAAATTATACACACAACTGAATAAGTAAGATAGATAATATCAAATAACTTGTAATACTAAGACTACTTTTCTTTTAGTTGGTTCATATTTGGGCGTATTCTAACATCTTTCAAAACTTTCATAATAATTTCGGTGTTCAAGTATAATATTAGTTATATTATAATATAATATTAGTATTAAGAGAATACAAGGTTTGAAGAACCAAAAGAAATTAAGGCAAAAAATTAAAACGACTAACACTGTAGTCCATATAATTTTTGCTTGTGTAATAGAAAAATATCACAAAATAATAAAAAATAACAGCAATCAACAACAAATGTAGATGAATCTTGAGCAAAACATTTGTAATGTCTATAATTCACATGTAAAGATTCTTGAAAGTACTAAAACAAAGAGTTATTTTAATGGTGAACATTTAACCAAGGATCTTGGGTACATAATGCTGCACGATTTCTGTTGTAATAATGTCTAAATTTTTAACTTAATTGTTTATTCTGATTGATGGAGTCCCACAAATATCTATTCTTTCACTATTACTATTTCTGTACACATTTCTACACTGATCACACTTAATTTTGGCCAGCCCTCAGTGTAGTGATCAGTGCAACTGGCTTCAACGCCGGGGTCCCAGGTTTGATTGCTGGGCAGGTCTGGCAATTTTTCAACGTTCATTTTCATCTGTTACTTTTCTCACCATCTGCATAGCACTAATTCCAAAACAGTCGGAAGTTAAAAAAAAACCCACTTCATTTGCTGATGACACAGTGATACCATCTTCAGCTTGTTATTCCAATGACGTATTATTTAATTTGCACCATCCTTTAACTATCTTAGAATCATGATTTATGAATTGGAGAATTTGAATTACCTCTAATAAAATAAAACAAGTTACTTTTACCATGAGACAGCAACCATTCTTAGGAGGCAGTATTTAATGTAAACCTCTTATAGTACAAACTAAAAATAATTTCAAAAATAAATCTTTATAATACATCCTGCAGTTTGAAATTATTTCTATTTCATATAATGAATTAATATAATAATTTCACTAACCTTCTTTTTAAACTGCGTCACCTTTATTGTAATTTCTACTTACACGTGTTTCGGTGGATCCACCATCATCAGAGTAAATGAAAAATTGAAACTAAAAAATTTTTTCACATTTATTTAAAATTTACAGAAGATGGTACATCTTCTGTAAATTTTAAATAAATGTGAAAAAATTTTTAAAAAAAATTTGAAAAAAATTTTTTACAGAAGATGGTACATCTTCTGTAAATTTTAAATAAATGTGAAAAAATTTTTTAGTTTCAATTTTTCATTTACTCTGATGATGGTGGATCCACCGAAACACGTGTAAGTAGAAATTACAATAAAGGTGACGCAGTTTAAAAAGAAGGTTAGTGAAATTATTATATTAATTCATTATATGAAATAGAAGTAAAAATAATTTACTTGAATACAGGTATAAAAGTATATATTCTGAATCCCAAAGTAGTTAGAATACTGGCAAGATAATTCGATTGCTGGTTCTCACATGCACAGTTAACCACCTGTAAAGTACGGTCCGTATAACACAGAGTCGCTGTACATGTTATGTTGCGAGAGTGTATTAGTGTCAGTTAATTAATGTTTTATAAAGCAAATTACAAAAGATGTAGGATGTTACAGGTATGTAGATATGAAACGACTTGCGCAAGATAGAACAGGTTGGAGAACTGCATCAAACCAGTCGAGAGACTGATGACAAAAAAAAAAATTAATGTTTTAATGTACTATTGTTTTTGTATTTAATAATACGACGAAATAAAAGATTTGTTAATAAAACGATGACGTAACGTTGTGATAAAGAATAACAATACTCACATTAGGCCAACAAATGTAGGCCTAATCATATGTTAGTGAGGATGCACACTTATAACAAGAAGTGACTGTACAGCTGCACTTGCACTTGAACGATGACGTAACGTTGTGATAAAGAATAACAATACTCACATTAGGCCAACAAATGTAGGCCTAATCATATGTTAGTGAGGATGCACACTTATAACAAGAAGTGACTGTACAGCTGCACTTGTACCCCTACTGATGCATTTATTCATAATAATAGTTTAGAGCATGTACAAACAGTGAAGTTCCTAGGAGTATCTCTAGATAGATCTTTGTTTTGGGACTTCTATACCAATCAAGTTTGTAGTAAAATATCGTCTGGGGTGTTTGTACTAAAACAAATTGCCAGATTAAATGATAAAAAGTTACTAATGGCAGCTTATCATGGCCTCATTCTGTCTCATATCCGTTATGTTATCTTAGTATGGGGTAATTCTAGCATGGGTAATATGAATAGGGTTTTTAAAATTCAAAAGAAAGCTGTTAGGTGTATGGTGGAAGCTAACTAGCTAACCTCATGCATGCCACTATTTAAGGAGCTTAAATTGCTTATAGTTCCCTCTCTCTACATTTTTGAGGTGATTATGTATGTTAGGCAAAATAATTTTATGCAGAATTTTAATGTTCACAATCATAACATGAGAAACAGGAATGATTATTAAGTGGCTAATCACTCCACAAAATTGTTTGAACAAAAACCTACTTAGGCAGGGAGAAAATTCATGAATAAATTACCCCAATTTTTAAAATGTTGTGAGGATTTGAATTCCTTTAAAAAGAATCTGAAAAATTACTTGATCGGTGAAACTTTTTATAGCATACAAGAATTTCTTTCTTGATAGTAGTGATACATTGTGCGATTCTTATATGTATTTCAGGTGTTATATCTGGCATGTCCTATACTCCTCCTGGAGTCTCCAGGGCGCAAAAAAAAACAAAAAACAAAACTGTCAGCGCTCAATTTATCTTGCCAGTATTCTATATACCTTTGGGTTAAACTCTCTACATAGAAAAATACATGTAACCAATCAAATTTCTTTTAAACCACTTTCATGATCACTTCAAACCACAATAATCTTAATCGAGCCAAACCTTACCACCCCTAAATAAATAAATACTAAAAAATACCCAAAAAAAGGTAATTATGGTAAATATACCTGTATAACAGTAATGGACTAAAGACCATAAAGCATCTCCATCAACGTTATGTAGAACGACTTCATTTTGACTGGCTTCTCTAAGATCACTAGTAAACATTGCACTAAAATAAGGTGAACCAGCACATAACACTAACCTATGAGCTGGTACTCTACGGTTACCTGCAAACAGATTTACAAAATTGTTAAACAACTATTAATGACAATTGAAACGACTAATGTCGCAAATGGACATTTGCGGTTATAGTACATTAGGTTTAGTACATAGGTTTGTGGTTATAGTATGAAAGAACTTGAAGAAGCAGGCTTTTACCCCTTGACAGTCAACCACAAGTACAATTTTGTTGACTCTGACACAGGGGCCCAAACGCAAAATGTTGACAGCATGTGGAGCTAAATGGTGCAACAAAACCCAAAGACGAACTGCCAGAAATATGTTAGACACATATTTAGCAGAATACACGTGGTGGACTGCAGGCGGTAGAGATTGCTTCTCTCAGCTACTCTCTGACATTATCAAATTTTGGGCTGCCATTAAAGAGTTGGGCGAAGACAAAGAGTGAGATTTTCGGTTCTCTTAAATATTTTCTTACATTAATAAAGTCATTCTTATTTTGTTCACACAATTTTTACCTCCTCTGTATTAGTGCCGTCCCCATAAAGGAAAAGTACCTTATAATCAAACAGTTTACAACAGTTTTTCTGATTACAAAGAAAGTATCCCTCCCAATGCAAGGCCCAAACACACATCCTTTATTCCTACCCATACACTTCATTTATTGCAAAGAGAAAAATCCTCTGATACATGTTATTTCTTTTGAATCAAAGAGTATCATTCAAGTGAATATAAATTTTTTTAAATTATTTTTTAACTTATTTATTTACAATTAGCCTTTACAATGCGGCTTTAAGCAAATCATTATAAAAGAACTAAACTGACGTGAGTGAAGTATACAACCCTTGCTCTCACTTCAACTAAATAAAATTAGAAAATAAAGTTAATAAAAATTAAGAAAAGTTGCAAAGTTACAAAACTAACAAGAACAATGTAAAAGAAGTGAAAAGTAAAATAAAATAAAATTTTGAAATTTCACTTTAGATTAAAAAGTAGTGATGAAGATGAATGGTGAATTTAATTTCGTGTATGGATTAAAATCGTTGGTCTAAGTCGAGGATGTGATGTCTTTTGAGGCGCTTCGTTTCCTAACTGTTGTCCAGTAAATTTAATGCCAGGTGGTTCTGGTGATCGTTTAATCTTAGCTGGTACTGGAGGCTCAGCTCTCTTATCTCTAAGTGAATATAAATAAGAATGAACAATAAACCAATGAGTAAAATTACAACTAAATACAGTGAAACTTGGTTAATTCGAACCTGAAGGGGAATGGAAAAAAGTTCAAATTATCCAAAATTCGAAATAACCAACATCATATGGAACAGTATTGTAAAGTTAAAAAAATTACAAAATTCGAACTTTTGTTATACGTACTACACTATGTATACTAATAACAGAAATAAAGTAGAAGAACATCAATATCACAGATAACTCCGATTTATTTCGTTTATAAACTATAGTAATGAACTATAATTACTATTAAAGTAAAGTAGGTACCTAGTAGGCTACATGTTTTTGTATACATTATACTGTAGTACAGTATTAGACGTACAGTATCTCCAGTATGTACTGTATTACTGAAATTCAGTACTGCAAGTTATTGAATATGCATATTAAACAAAATTTATAAAAAAAGAAATAGAGAGATTTGAATACATTACGCATAAATAATAATTCAGTCATAAACAAATGGATAAAATAGAATTAGTAAAGTGATAGACTTTTTTAACTCACGTGGCTGATTATAGCAAAGGTACTACTGTCGATGAGTAAAAAACTGTGTAATCTTTGTTTGTTTTTGATTTCTAAGAGAACACTGAACAAAATCTTCTAATTCACTCACAGCACAAAAAATTTCATAATTAACGTTAGACTGAGCTTTGACAAATCTTTTTAAGCCTGCGATCATCAAAACTGCTTCAGAAGTGGATGGAATCGGTTTCTTGGGTTGGAGGTCTTGATTTGCTTCTTCATCAGACGATTCCTGGGTATTTTGTATCACTTCTTCGAGAATTTCCCCATCTGTCAGAGTTCCAGAGATGGCGACGTCAGCATCAACATTCAAATACGCTTCGTAGCTTTCATCAACATTTAAATCCTCCCAGCCATCTGGAGGTGTAATATTTTCGTCGCATATTCTGTAGCAGTTTGGATTGTCGTTTTCTTCAGTAGTGTTACAGACAATATCTCCTTAAGAAGAATTAGCCTCATCATTTTCTACCTTGAAACCAGCAGCCCTGAAACATTGTGCTATCGTAAAAGCTGTAACTTTGTTCCATGCGTTATGTATCATTTCAGCTGCGTCCAACACATTAATTGGGTTTTTATCCATTGCTCCTAAGATTTTTATAACAACCTGTCGACGGTAAAAATGTTTCAGATTTTTAATAACCCCTTGGTCCATAGGTTGAACAACTGAGGTCATGTTCGGCGGAAAGTATTTAACTTTAATCCACTTCAGCGATGGAAGGTTGTTGTGAGCCGTGCAGTTGTCGATAAGCAATAAAATTTTTCTCTTTTCCCGACCGAATTTTTTGTCCAGATTCAGAAGCCATTTCTCGAACAATGCAGCTGTCATCCAAGCTTTTCTGTTGGCTTCGTAAATCACCGGTAAACTTTTAACAGATTTAAAGCATCTCGGCTTTGCAGATTTGCCAATCATTAAAAGCTGTAATTTTTCTGACCCATTCATATTTGAGCCTACCAAAATTGTTATCCTTTCTTTACTATTCTTCCCCCCACTGCACTTGTCGTTTCTAAACGAAAATGTTTTGTTGAGTAAACACTTAAAGAATAACCCGGTTCGTCTACATTAAAAATATTTTTCGGTTGATAATTTTCGATAATTTTTTTTAAATCAACTTGCCACTTATCTACTAAACGGCTGCTCACTGATTCGCTCTCACCACATACATTTCGAAAAGAAATCGCATTTCTGTCTTTAAACCCCGAAAACCAACGCGTACTTGCTTTAAAATCCCGAATATCTAATTTTTCTGCAAATTCTTCTGCTTTTGCACGAATTATTGTTCCACTTAAAGGAATCACTTGGTCGCGAGCTTGCTTGAACCACTTCAAAACACAATCGTCCACTGCAGGATATTCGGCTGTTCTTACCCGCTTTCGACATTTTCCGTTTTTTTGATTCCAGTTTTCCATAATTGTGTTTTTATTTTTTAAGAAAGACGATAAAGTGTTCGGTAAAATTCTGTATTCTTTAGCTATGTCACACTTTCTTTTTGTACCGCGTTCCACATCTTGAATCACTTTAACTTTTTCGTCCAAAGTTAAACTCTTATACGGACCACGCTTAGCCATTGTTAAATGAACTTAACCGCACTGCACGTAAACTCTTAACTGAAACGAAAACAATTCAGTAGTACTGGAATGTACTGTACCTAGTTAAAAAAAGTACTGTAGTACTACTGTATGTAAATTGTACAACACAAATTCTACACACCGTATGCACTCGCGTATACTCTACAGTAGGCCTACTGTGCTGTGACTGAAAACGGTTCAAGAATGTGGGTGTAAATTTAACTAGGGAAATCCCAAACCGATCATACAGTGCAGGTCTGTGTGAAAGTGAAATTCACTTTACAATGTTCAAAGCCTATACGGCATACTGGCTGGAATTCCGTAGATTAGGCTTACTACGCACTAATAACTGACACTCTCTTGTGTCTATTTTCAACTCAAACGCAGCAGGTAGAAATAATTTTATTACAGAACCTGTTTACGAAAAACCTAGCTAAACAAACATTTTTATTCTTTCTTTGAAAAACTTCGAATTAACCAAATAACATATTTTTAACTTCGAATTAGGCATACCATTTTTGTTCAGATTTTAATATGCTTTTCAAGGGGAATACCAGTTTATTCGAATTATCCAAAAATTCGAATTATCCGAGTTCGAAATAACCAAGTTATACTGTATATTTACTGGGATGATTGAATGAATACAAATTATTACCTGCTATAAGTACAACATCAGTCAATTGTTGTTTGAGCAAATATGATTCCATATGCCCGAGACTAGTCTCAGCATGTTTTTTCGATTTAAAACACTCATCTTGTGAAGTAATACTTGAGAGACTGAGTTCTGAGAAACTGCTACTCGGCTGATCATCTTCTTTGCTGCTAACACTTGCACTGCAAAAAAATCCAACAGAATTATAACAGAACATTTATTACCGAAATATACTATAGGGCTATTCCTACAACACCAGTAGACTAGCAGCTAGTACTAGCCTCATGGGAACGAACAACTAGAAGCTAGTTTAGTTAAACTGCTACCGGGTGATTTTTTAGTCCTGTTACCCAATTGTTAATGTCTGGTAATTTTTTTCTAAGAAAGGGATATTTTGTTTTGTGACACAAAGTTGGTAGCCCTACTCAACCGGTATAGATACGACAGTTTGAATTGATTCTCCTTGAGTTGCGTAAAATTTTGTGCTGTTTCCAGTTGTGTTACGAACAGAATGTCTTTTACCCTAGAACAACGGGTTTTCATTCCTGAACAATATTTTGCTACAAAATCGTATGCGAGTGTAAAAGAATCATTTCAAATTAAATTTTTTGGTGTTCCTCCACTCTATTCTAGTCAATTTCTAGGCTAACTAACTGATTTTTAGAGGCAGGTATTGTTTGCAGCAGAAAACGTAGTGGTCGACCAACTCTCTTGACAGATGACGTTAAGAGAATGTGAAAACAAGAATGGTCAATTCTCCATGGAAAAGTTTACAAAAACTTTCCTCGCATGTTGATTTGTCATGTTCGAGTGCTCAGAAAGCTGCTAAAAAATTGAAATTGTATCCGTATCACATACGATTAGTTCTAGAGCTTCAGCCTCCAGATTTAAACAAGAGATTGTTTTAGGATAAAAGACATTCTGTTCGTAGCACGACCGGAAATGGGACAAAATTTTACACAGCTCAAGGAGAATCAACTCACACTGCCATATCCATACTGGTTGAGTAGGGCTACCAACTTAGTGTCACAAAACAAAATTTATTTTTTTTAGAAAAATATTACCAGACATTAACAATTGGGTAACAGGACTAAAAAATCACTCTGTAGTATTCACTAGCTCACTATTGACTTTTAACATGGTTGATTTTACTAGCACTAGTAGGGGAGAAAAGTCACATGAGTGACAAGCTTGATGTGAATGCTTGAAAACATTGCTAGACTAGCAGCTAGTTTAGCTGAAAGCTCTAATATTCACTAGCGCGGTAGTGACTTTGAACATGTTTGATTTTTACTAGTGTTAGTCGGGGAGAAAAGGTCACGTGATTGACTAGCATTAGTAGAATAGCTCGGTGTGAACGTTTAAAATCGTTGCTTACTATCAGCTAGTTTAGTTAAAGCTCTAGAAAGTTAAAGCTCAAAGTCACTAGCGCGCTAGTGACTTTGAACATGTTTGATTTTACTATGGCTAATAGAGGAGAAAAGATCATGTGATTGACTAGCTTTAGTAAACTAGCTCGGCGTGAACATTTGAAAACGTTGCTAGACTAGCAGCTAGTTTAGTTGAAAGCTCTAGTATTCACTAGCCTGCTAGTGACTTTGAACATGTTTGATTTAACTAGTGCTAGTAGGGGAGAAAAGGTCACGCTAACGCTCGTGAACTAGCTCGGTGTGAATGTTTGGAAACATTGCTAATTGCTAGTAAACCGTACTTTGTAGAGCAATATACAACAAAACTCACATATGTTTTCACAGCACTGGCAATAATTAACTAGCTTCGGGGGAACCGTCACTGATGTGCTAGTAGGTCCCGCTAGTACCAGGAGCTAGTAAACTAGCACCATGGGAATATGCCTTAAGAGTTCGTTCGGTTTCATCAGTTCATTTTTGATTCCCTGCTATTCTTATCTTATGGTTGGTTCATCACTGTCTAAAATAAATAAATGCAGTTCATTTGAATTGCTTACAATAGAACAAAATACTGGAATTTGACACTCGAAAAAAGTGATTCAGAGCAAGTTGGGTATCAACCAACTTTCTATTGAATAGAATAAGTGCAGACTTCCAATTAGAATTTTTTTCCAGAACATTCAGGCTTTGTAAGTTATAAAGTTAAAGGAAAGAGTCCTACTGCCAAAATATCTCATGTCAAGAAATTTTTAATGTGCTTTGAAAAATAACAAGACTGCAAGCATGTAGTAGATCCATCCAATGAATGTGTAGTTTTACTATTTGATCATTACTCAAGATTTTAAAGGCAAGTACTACAAAATGGTCACTAGATATTACGCATCAAATTATGAATAATTTATTAAAGATGACAATTCTAGAAAATGGTTTCACACCCTCATTAAAATATACATACTAAGATTAAAAAAAGTTTATTTTGAAAGACAATGATAAAAAAATATGCAGTGACCCAGATGCAAGGATATAAAAATTAAAAAAATGGGGCTTGGTTAATACTGACTTTATTGTTTATTTGATTTTAAGTTAATAAATACAGTATTCCAAAAAAATTGAGGCTACTTTTATAATTATTTTAAGCATCAACATCTGAGTTAAGGAACCTTGGGGATTTTAAATAATTACCAGATCTTGGCCGGGAATCAAACTCGGGACGTATGCTTTGCATCATGCACGATAACCGCTGGGCCACGGCACGAAGGCAGCCACATGTCGCAAGTGGGAAAAGTCATTCACATATGTCATAAATAACCTATGCATTTTTAAGGTATTAAAACAAGTCACAAAGTCTGTCATTATTATTTAAAAAACAATCATCAAAATTTTATATCGCAACCACTCAAATAGCACCCTTTCTTTCTCTCCCTATATATATATAATTTCTCTCCCTCTCTTACTCTTGGGAGTGGGAGAGGGAGTGAAATTCTTCACAAGAAGAAATTACAACGGCCTCACGCTCAGGAAAGGGCACCACAATTCATCGTCGTGGTTTGCGATTTACCCAAAGTTTTAACACAAAGGGATGAAAAACATACTACAGAAATGATCCTGACAAGCATGATTTCAACTCGACAGCAGTAGTATCAAAGTACCGTGCGTTCGGAAAGTCGCTGTGCACTGGAATTGTGACTATGGATTTATGAAAATATGTATAAAGAAATGACTAAGCATTTTGGAAAAAAATTTATTCAATACCTTAATTACATTGTTAAACCGTGATTACATTTTTTATAGAAGGTGTTCGAAATGACCTCCATTGGCATCAATACAGCATTGCACTCGTTTCATTTTGTTTGCAAACACCTTTCGCAACTGAAGAACAGTGATTCCTTGAATGTATGCCGTTATTGCGGCTTTAAGTTCGTCAATCGTGTGTGGTCTGTTCCGATACACAGTTTGTTTCGCCGCACCCCATAAAAAGAAATCGGGGGGAGTCAGATCAGGAGATCTTGCAGGCCACAAATTCTTTGAAATTATTCGTTCACCAAACACGTTGCATAACGTTTTATACAGTTGCGAAAGGTGTTTGCAAACAAAATGAAACGAGTGCAATGCTGTATTGATGCCAATGGAGGTCATTTCGAACACCTTCTATAAACAATGTAATCACGGTTTAACAATGTAATTAAGGTATTGAATAAATTTTTTTCCAAAATGATTAGTCATTTCTTTATACATATTTTCATAAATCCATAGTCACAATTCCAGTGCACAGCGACTTTCCGAACGCACGGTATAAGACTAAAACGGCGAGTAACGGGCATGTGAGAACTTTTTACTCTAGCGACACCTAGCGTTGAATTATAAAGTTAAGCAATGACTGAGAACTGGACACCGTTATTTTACTAAAAACAGTACATATTCAACAAATCATTATGACGGTACTGTAAACAAATTTTAAAATATTCCGAGTAAAGAAAAATCTTACAAATTACTTAACGAAATTTCACATACAGTAAAAACAATAATAAAAACTCTAATCAGTAGACCACTGATTTAAAAAAACTTTAATCAGTAGACCACCGATTTAAAAATTCGTATTCTGTTCTAACAAGCCAAATTCATAATAAAATACTAATAAATATATTACTATATTATATAATTTTAGAAACGGTAATCCATATAAATTATTCTAAAGACCCGGGATTGATTCCCGGCTGGAATGAACTACACATTCAAACCCCCTGTTTGAATGTTTGAATACCACAGTAGTCACTGGTCTAGCAGTTAATTCGATTTAAAATAGAAAATAACTATAATTTATTTTAAAATACACTAAAACATAATGTAGAATAAGCCCACGACGTCATTCTTAAAAACAATATAAAATACAATAAATAAAAATAAAACATAGGTTACACAGTTCAAAAAAATCTGGTGTGAAACACTCACACAACTTTCTCTTGCCAATGAAAATAATTAATAATAAACCTAACATTAGTATTAAAACATTAGAAATGAACAAAAACTAACCTCAAAAACATAACCTTATTTTAATCATGAGTGAATGACGCAAAATGACAATCGAACTCAGTTTGGCTTAAAAATACGGAAAATCACGCTTTCACGCTAAACTAGGCTCTGTAGAGAAAAATGCTCTAAACAAAAGTTGTAGATCTTTTAATTTTCTATAAATTTAATTATATACACTTTTGTCGTAAAATGCATACTAAGACCGAAATGTTAAAAAAATCGATTTTTCTCACGTTTTCGTGAGAAAAAAAAACAGAAAATCGCAAATTACCGCTAAACTAAGCGTTATACAAAAAAATGTTTGAAACAGAAGTTGTAGGTTTTTAAATTCTCTACAACTTTTATTATATAAGTTTTTGCGCTAAAATTTATATTAAAGCCGTAATCTTAAAAAAAACAACGTTTTTACGTGAAAACAGCCTCACCGAGAATTTCAGCAAACATGGCGCCTACCCTATCTTGTAGAGAATAAAAAATTGAGTAAAATAGGCGATTTTAAAAAAAATCGTAGGACCAGTTTTTGAGAAAATCGCAAAAAACTGAAAAATTATACGAATAAACTACTACTTCCGGTTGACCGATTTTGATGAAAATGTTCGTGTCGCGTCCGGTAGTGGTATGTAACTTAAGTTTCAAGTTTCAAGTTCGTACGATGTTCCGTTCTTGAGATATTCTGTTCACACACAGACCAATCGCTAAAAACATGTTTTTTTGGGTTCAGGGGGTCTGAAAACGTATAGATCCGGTGAAAACTCGATTTCGAAAAATCGACATGAAAACAATACTTTCCTTCCTATATATTCATATAGGCAAGAGAAAGTAATAAATCAGAGTTGAAATAATTGTACATAGTACGCAGATCCATTTAAATAAACATGAGCGTCAATTATCCGAACGTCAGTAATCCGAACCTCTATCGACGGGAAAATACGAATTTACTTACGCAGAGCCATTTCCTGCCCTAAAAACTGCAATAGTATGGTTCGAAAAACCCTGAATTTAGTGCTGCTAAAAAAGTATTGTAACCCAATACAATGGGGCAATGGGGCAATGAGAGACGTTGTTGCTACAAAAATAAGTTCAGTTTTAGTTAATAAAAGAATTCATAATTTTTTAAAAAATTACTGCATAGTAGTAAAAGTGCGTTAAAAATATTTCCTAACGGATTTTACCGTAGTTTATTTCGTTAATTTATTGTTTTGAAATATTTTATTTTCCGTTTGTTTTTAAAATCTTTAGTACTCTATATTTAACAATAAATTAGTTTTTAGTTTTTTTAAAACTAATGTTTTTCTTTTTTTCTATTAAACATTGTTACTTACATACACTGTTACGGTAAAGTGTATCAAATTATTGTATGTAGCATATTTAATTATCCGAACTATTTGATAATCAGAACCGATCCAAATTAGTTCGGATAACTGACGCTCCACTTTAAAATCCATACAATTTAAGGTCAAACACAACATATTCAACCAATACTTTAAAGAATCCTACATTTTGCTTTAACTTAACAAAACTTAAATTACTCAAAATCAGTCCCAGTGCACTACAATAAACGAAAAACATTTGAAAAGAAGAAAATACACAGGTTTTATACAGTGAACAGCATGACTCCAAAATATTTATAATTATTATTTATACAAAATCAAGACCGGGAAATTTGATTAACAACAAATTTGTACGTATTCACAAACAAGAAGGTAACCCAAAACTAATTACGAATAAAGAAAAGTAAAAATAATTAAGTATTTTACTTACCGTATTCCGAACATTTACACACACTATATTAAGCATACGAGTTAAACTCTTTTAACTAATACGGCTTTAGAAATAAAGGGGAAAGAATCCTTCTACAGGAAATAAAAAACAATTGTGATAATCTGAGTTAACAGCTTCAGTTAAAATTAATAAATAAAAAATTAGTTAAGAGCTTCAGTTAAAATCGAACTCTTATGATGTATTTTGAATAGTACCGCTAGTACAATATTTATATAACCTGAACGAGGACAATTTGTTACGTGATTTTGCAAAACTTCTTTCTTTAACACCACGTGGTCGAGTATTAGTGCTGGAAATGTTTGATACACGTAAGAAGTAACATAAAATAACTGCTGGAATTCTACTACACTGACGATATCTTCACATATCTGTCATCAATATAAAGTCGTCTTTTATTTATTAAAACTATTAAATTTAAATTAAATTAAATTAAAAAATTAAATTAAATTCATTTTTTATTAAATTAAATTTAAATTTTAAATTTATTTTTTAGTGTATATAAATTAAAAAAATAGCTGTAACCATAACAAAGATATCAAACGGCTTGTCGAAACTGGAAAACAGGCATTCAGTGTTTTGATAGTGAAGGTCATATCTATATTTATTAACTAACAAATAAGTATTCTTCAAACACAATAAAAAGAGCTTCCGCGATTTTTAAACAAAGTACAACTTAAGAATTTATACAGTATAAAATTTTTGTTTAAAATACTATTATCAAGGCTAAATAAAATTTGAATTATTATTTAAAATAACTTGCATAGTTTAAATCTAATTTTAAGTACTGTACATCAAATTATTTAATTTTATAAACTTTATGTAAGCTATCAATCCATCATAGTCATTATTACTTTCTCTTGCCTATATGAATATATAGGAAGGAAAGTATTGTTTTTATGTCGATTTTTCGAAATCGAGTTTTCACCGGATCTATACGTTTTCAGACCTCCTGAACGCAAAAAACATGTTTTTAGCGATTGGTCTCTGTGTGTGTGTGTGTGAACAGAATATCTCAAGAACGGAACATTGTACGAACTTGTAACTTGAAACTTAAGTTACATACCACTACCGGACCCGACACGAACATTTTAATCAAAATCGGTCAACCGGAAGTAGTAGTTTATTTGTGTAATTTTTCACTTTTTTGCGGTTTTCTCAAAAACTGGTCCTACGATTTTTTTTAAAAATCGCCTCGTTTACTAAATTTTTTATGCTCTACAAGATAGGGTAGGCGCCATGTTTGCTGAAATTCTGCGTGAGGCTGTTTTTACGTAAAAACATTTTCTTTTTAAGATTACGGCTTTAATATGCATTTTAGCGCAAAACGTTATACAGGGTGATTCATGAAGTTCTCCCCCCACTTCTACAGCACATTGTACTAGTAAAAATAATGAAAAAATGTTATATAAACATAGGTCCGAAAACGCTTCGTTAGCGAGTTACAGCTAGCGAAAGATTTCGCCTGAATTCCTGGGCAAAGAGTAAAATAAAGCCATACTGAACTTTTGGAAAGGTTAATTAAGTAAGAAATGTCGTGGATTCTTATGTAATTTTACCTGATAAAGCTAATAAAATAGGTTTCAGAACAGTACCTGTAGTAGTTTTTGAGGGATTCACGGTTAAATGCAAAAAATTGGGCCACGAAACAATGTTTTTTTAAGTTTCATGTACAATAACTTTGTTAAATTGGTAATAAATACATAAAATCAACAAACATTAATTGTAGAGAATTTAATTCTGAGAAAATTGATATAATCAAAGTCTAAAATAAAACAGAAATAAGTATCAAAAAATCGATTTTATTCAGTATAATACATTACTATCTGTAAAGAAATACCGTACGGTATTTAGTTAAAATAAAACAAAAACAAAATGTTTGTTCCTTAATGATGAGATAAATTGAGAAAACAAGATGAACTGTTAAATAAATTTGTTTGTAAATAAAAATATCATGTTTTATTACGTTGTATTTTTTTTTTTAAATAAAAATTTACATTAAATGTTCGAAAATAAATGAAGCAAACATTTTCCAATTATTGTTTACTAATAATCGAAATGCAATTTTTTGTTTTATTAATTTCTAAGTTGGTAACGCACGAATAACAGCTGATCAACAATGGTATTCTGTACTGTTACGTTAGAACTGTGTATTAGTGGTGTTTTGCAAGCTACAGCAGGAGATCGGGTTCTGTGAATCGTGTTATTAAATGCAATTTTTTTGTGAGTTATAATTCGATTGTTTATTCAGCGAAAAAATGCCTTACTTATTTACATCAGAGGAATACGCTGATATGGTTTTTATTTTGGGTTACTGTAATGGTAATGCTAGAGCTGCTGTAGTAGAATATGAACTACGTTACCCTAATAGGAGGATTCCAGATACCAAAACTATTTCAGGAACTTTTCGTACTCTTCGGGAAACAGGATCACTACCAAGTACTAGAACCAATTATGAACGAGCTGTCCAACTTGATGATGATATTGTTATTAATGCTGTTCATCGCAGTCCAGGTGTAAGTACACGACGTATTTCTAGGCGGATAGGAGTTTCGCAGTCAACGGTGTGGAGGTCACTAAATCGAAACAAATTTTATCCGTTTCATAAACAAAAGGTTCAACATCTACAGCCAGGGGATGGTCCGCTTCGCTTGGAGTTTTGCAACTTTTTGAATATTAATAATCAACTCTACAAGCGTATTTTGTTTGCGGATGAGGCACAATTCACTCGGGATGGTGTCAATAACTTGCACAATGAACACTCATGGGCAGAAGAAAATCCACATGAGGTAGTGGAACAGAACTTTCAACACCGATTTAGCGTCAATGTCTGGTGTGGCCTTTTGCACAATCGGCTGATTGGACCTTTCATATTACCTGGACGCCTAAATGCTGAGTTGTATTTGCATTTCCTTCAAGAAGAGTTGCCGCAGCTGTTAGAGAATGTTCCTTTACGTCTCAGACAAAATTTGTACTTCCAGCATGACGGAGCACCTCCCCACTTTTCACGTGCCGTTTCTGCTTATTTAAATCATCAATTTCCTGGACACTGGATTGGTCGTGGAGGGCCTCACCCTTGGCCACCAAGATCCCCAGATCTATCTCCATTGGATTATTGCATCTGGGGATGGATGAAAGACATTGTATACAAGACAAAAGTGAATTCTCGTGATGAATTAATTGCCCGTATTATGGATTCGGCTGTGCAGATACAGGGAAGCCCTGAAAAATTAAGAAACGCAACAAAAGCAATACACAAACGTGCTGCAAAATGTATTGATAATGATGGCCTCATTTTCGAACATCTATTATAAAAAGGTGCGTACGGTTGGCCCAACCTGATTAATTTTGCTTAAAACTAGTAATGTATTATACTGAATAAAATCGATTTTTTGATACTTATTTCTGTTTTATTTTAGACTTTGATTATATCAATTTTCTCAGAATTAAATTCTCTACAATTAATGTTTGTTGATTTTATGTATTTATTACCAATTTAACAAAGTTATTGTACATGAAACTTAAAAAAACATTGTTTCGTGGCCCAATTTTTTGCATTTAACCGTGAATCCCTCAAAAACTACTACAGGTACTGTTCTGAAACCTATTTTATTAGCTTTATCAGGTAAAATTACATAAGAATCCACGACATTTCTTACTTAATTAACCTTTCCAAAAGTTCAGTATGGCTTTATTTTACTCTTTGCCCAGGAATTCAGGCGAAATCTTTCGCTAGCTGTAACTCGCTAACGAAGCGTTTTCGGACCTATGTTTATATAACATTTTTTCATTATTTTTACTAGTACAATGTGCTGTAGAAGTGGGGGGAGAACTTCATGAATCACCCTGTATAATAAAAGTTGTAGAGAATGTAAAATTCTACAACTTTTATTTCAAACATTTTTTTTGTATAACGCTTAGTTTAGCGGTAATTTGCCATTTTCTGTTTTTTCACACGAAAACGTGTGAAAAATCGATTTTTTAAAGATTTCAGCCTTAGAATGCATTTTACGACAACAGTATATTAATAAAATTTATAGAAAATTAAAAGACCTACAACTTTTATTTAAAACATTTTTCTCCACAGAGCCTAGTTGAGCGTGAAAGATTGATTTTCCGTATTTTTAGGCCAAACTGAGGTTGATTTTCATTTTGCGTCTTTCACTCATGATTAAAATAAGGTTATGTTTTTGAGGTTAGTTTTTTGTTTATTTCTAATGTTTTATTACTAATATTAGGTTTATTGTTAATTATTTGCACTGGCAAGAAAAAGTCGTGTGAGTGTTTCACACCAGATTTGTTTTTAGAATATTTTGTTCCTTATTCTGTAATTTATAATGAACTAATTAAATAAAACTTTTAACTTCACAAACTTGATCATCAAATCGAAACTTGAGCCTGTTATCCGCTACATTATACTTTATGAAAATAATAAAAAAATGGATCGGCTTAAGACGCGAAAGGAGTTCTTGTTGGTGGAAAATAAGTTGAAGTTCTTTTGAAATAATAATAAAAGTCCACAACAAAATACTATTCCACTTTTTTTACTTTCTCTTGCCTATATGAATATAACTTATAGGAAAGAAGGTATTGTTTTCATGTCGATTTTACAAAATCGAGTTTTCACCGGATATACACGTTTTCAGACCCCCTGAACCCAAAAAACATGTTTTTAGCGATTGGTCTGTGTGTGTGAACAGAATATCTCAAGAACGGAACATCGTACAAAGTTGAAACTTGAAAAACTTAATTTATACCAATTTTAGATAATACAATTTTAAATACCACCACTACAGGACCCGCCACGACAATTTTCATCAAAATCGGTCAACCGGAAGTAGTAGTTTATTCGTGTCATTTTTCAATTTTTTGCGATTCACTCAAAAACTGCTCCTACGACTTTTTAAAAATCGCTTCATTTACTATATTTTTTATGCGCTAAAAGATAGGGTAGGCGGCATGACTGCTGAAATTCTTGGCGAGCCTGTTCTCTCGTAAAAAAAATTGTTTTTTAAAATTGCGGTCTTAAAATGCATTTTAGGGCAAAAGTATATTAAATCAAAGTTATAGACAATTTAAAAATCTACAACTTTAGTTTCAAACATTTTTTTGTGTAACGCTTAGTTTAGCAGTAATTAGTAATTTTTCATGAAAATCTGTAAAAATGATTTTTTTAAAGATTTAAACCTCAGACAAAACTAAACATTTTACAACAAAAGTGTATATAGTCAAATTTATAGAAAATTCAAAGATTTATAACTTTTCTTTTAAGAATTTTTCTCTACAGAGCCTTGTTTAGCGTAGAAGAATGATTTTCCGTATTAAGCCAAACTAAGGTTTGGTTTTCATTTTGCATCATTCACTCATGATTAAAATGAGGTTATATTTTTTTATTTCTAATGTCTTGTTAGTAATATTACGTTATATTGTTCATTATTTGCATTGGGAAGAGAAAGTCGTGTGAGTGTTTAAGAGATTAATTTTTTATTTCTAATGTCTTGTTAGTAATATTACGTTATATTGTTCATTATTTGCATTGGGAAGAGAAAGTCGTGTGAGTGTTTAAGAGATTAATTTTTTATTTCTAATGTCTTGTTAGTAATATTACGTTATATTGTTCATTATTTGCATTGGGAAGAGAAAGTCGTGTGAGTGTTTAAGAGATTAATTTTTTATTTCTAATGTCTTGTTAGTAATATTACGTTATATTGTTCATTATTTGCATTGGGAAGAGAAAGTCGTGTGAGTGTTTAAGAGATTAATTTTTTATTTCTAATGTCTTGTTAGTAATATTACGTTATATTGTTCATTATTTGCATTGGGAAGAGAAAGTCGTGTGAGTGTTTAAGAGATTAATTTTTTATTTCTAATGTCTTGTTAGTAATATTACGTTATATTGTTCATTATTTGCATTGGGAAGAGAAAGTCGTGTGAGTGTTTAAGAGATTAATTTTTTATTTCTAATGTCTTGTTAGTAATATTACGTTATATTGTTCATTATTTGCATTGGGAAGAGAAAGTCGTGTGAGTGTTTCACAGCAGATTTTTTTTTAAACACCTTTAGTAGGGTTTTGTATTCCAAAGGGAGAAACATGTTTTTGTTATTTACTTGATAACGGAATAGGCTGGAATACATAATAAAAATTACATAAGAAATAATATATTATCAGAACCTTAAAATTATGGGCAACAGTTTTATTTTTAAGTCGACAGTTAAAAAAATTTTTTTTTTTTAAACGACTCCGTATCGTCTTTGCACATGCAAAGGGAAACCTCACTGAAGCCCTTCTTAAGTAATTTTTTAACGAAGAATAAACAAAACAAAAGAAACTACGTATTAATTTATTACTTTCTAAAATTACAGTTCCCAGTATGAAAAAAGATTATGTTTTATGATAACACAAAAACGTTATAAAAAGTTGGCACAAAAAGTAAAAATCAAGGTTAAAAAATGAGACATTGACCCAACCATACAAGCTAGAATAGTGTAACGATCTATTAAGCTGAGTAGAGTGAGTCAACAAAAGAGAATATCCTACGCGAAAAACTAATTTGGAAAACGTTATTATAGTTTAAATTATAAGTTTATATTAAATTTGCATATTATATTATTATTGAAAAATGATTCATGACAAGAAAGAGGTTAACAACTTATTCAGAACACGTGCCTTTGTCCAGAAAAAACTACGACGCAAGTTATTTAGTACGACCAAAAGCGAATATCTTAGTAAATAAATATGTAATTTAAGAAATTATTAAAAATTTTGTAGAAAAAAGCAAAAAGACTATTTGGCAGCGGTGGGATTCGAACCCACGCCTCCGAAGAGACTGGTGCCTTAAACCAGCGCCTTAGACCGCTCGGCCACGCTACCAGACGACCGCCGAACTCAAATAACACCAATATTAAGTCTTTCATTACCATACAGACTTTTTTCTTTGATTTGCACCTTGAAAAGATAAAAGTTTACAACAGTAACCAAGTAGTTTCATTTTAAATTAAACATTAATTCTTATTTACCTGTCCTTCAACTCTGGTGCAAAACCTATTCATGTATGCACACAATTAAAATATTTAAATTAATAATACAGTTAAATTAAGTTTAACAAAGAAGATAATACTGCTTGACAAAAGTTAACATATTTTTAAATTTTCACTTATTTTGTTAAGACAAAAGTTTCTTTAATGGAAGATATAATATTGTTATGAATACATTTATTTTGCACTATTGATACATTTAAACATAATAAATTTGATTAAATAATGAAACTACAAAATTATAATATATAAGTTTTGCTTTAGTAAATAACAAATCCAGAACTTTCAAGAGAAAATTCTTAATTTGAATGTTAGATAAAGAGTGCTATTCATTTTTACTTTACTTCAGTAAAACTGTATTTTATTTCACGTTGTTTAGGTATAATAGAGTTAATATGACAATTTTTTTGGAGGTTTTTATAATAATATCTGACTGGAAACAAAACCCAGGTATTTTAGTATGGTAGCAGAATAAAATATACTATATTAAAATTGTTTTATATTATTATATTCTATTTATAACTAAAACGTATTTGTGAAACTCATGACTTGTACACAAACATTCAAAGAATATGATGGAGATAAAAGAATGAATACCATGACTTTGAAAACACATCTACCGACAGGTCTCTTTAACATTTTTTTATTTGTTCTAATAAATTTACAAATTTATTATTTATAAGCTCACCCTGCACACTGCTCACTGTGTTTCACGGCAAACTAAAATTGAAGCATTTAACTTCTTACACAACCTTACACATTGACAAAAAATTACATTGTATTACATTTAAATACAAATTAAACCAATTTGACTAGAAAGAGGAATATTTTATCAAATTTTTTTTTATTACCACATCATTTAAGCTTATTATTCTTAAAAAAACCTTAACAATGTAAATCTTATTCAGAAATTTGAGCGACTCTGTGCATTTGAAACTTGGTAGCATCGCACCTCCCGGAAACAGGGGTATTGTTAACTTTGTTATCAATCACCTGTGGAAGGGGAGATATATAACTTGAAAATAACTGAATAAATTTAAGAAAAAGTAAGTAACATCCATTTCTCACAAAAAAAAAAAAATGGTACAATCTGTTTGATTTTTGAAAGTTTACACCATTGCATAGCTTTCTATTCAGAATTTGAATTTGACATTGGTTTTTGAATATCTGTTCTATAATAATTTTCAAAAATTTAGCAAAAAGAAGAGAAAAGAATGATGTCATATGGTAGAAATTCATATGGCAGTTCATATGGCAGAATTCATATGGAAATTCATATGGAATTCATATGGAAATTCATATGGAAGTTCATATGGCAGAATTCTTCATCTCATGTGTAGGAGCTCGACCATAAAAAATGTCAACAAAGAGTTTAGTTTATTTGTTTGTAAAAACTAAACTATTTGTTTGTAAAAAAAACAACCTGGGGGCGATCGCCCCCAGGTTGGGAACCACTGGTCTAGAGGTTCAAATCAGCCCTAAACAACAGATGTTCTAATAAAACACATGTTTTTGTATAAATATACATATCACTTTTTTACTTAAAATGTGACGTTTTTACTTAATATTGGATTCTCATACGAGCAATTTGATACAATTAAAACATCCATGAAAATAAATAAGATAACTATAATCACTTCATTATTGAACAAAATTTAAAAAAAAGTTGTTATACTAAGTTTATTAATTAATGGATCTGATGTTGATATCTAATGTAACACCTGACACTAGCAATATAAGGGAGATCAACAATTTAGCCTGCATTACGTAAGCCAGCTTCATGATCTTATCCCACATATATATCAAGTTCCAAAATGCAGACACCATCATTGGATGTGTGCTTAACTTGACAGTAAATTTAATGAAATGAGACAAGAGGCCTAAGTTAGTGCTGGTAATCCCTCAACCAATCTAAACGTACCTAATGTTGACATTAATTAAGATTAAATCAGTGATACGATACGGAAGGCTTAGATAGAAAACAAGATTATGTTTTGCATCCTATTATTGTAATATGTACTCATGTCAGTTCTATCTACAGTAACAACAATGATTAAGGTAATTACATCGAATTACTGAACTTTCTCTTATAAAACTTTCTTATTAATTATATCGATAAATGTTTTATTTTAAAAAATCTGGTGTGAAACACTCACACAACTTTCTCTTGCCAATGCAAATAATTACCAATGTAACCTAACATTAGTAATAAAACATTAGAAATAAACAAAAAAATAACCTCAATAAACATAACCTAATTTTAATCATGAGTGAAAGACGCAAAATGAAAATCAACCTCAGTTTGGCTTTAAAATACGGAAAAACACTCTTTCACACTAAACTACTCTCTGTAGAGAAAAATGCTTTAAATAAAAGTTGTAGATCTCTTAATTTTCTATAAATATTATTATATACACTTTTGTCATAAAATGCGTACTAAGGCCGAAATATTTAAAAAAATCGATTTTTCACACATTTTCGTGAGAAAAAAAAACAGAAAATCGCTAAACTAGGCGTTATACAAAAAGTATTTGAAATGAAAGTTGTAGAATTTTAAATTCTCTACATTTTTTGTTATATAAATTTTTGCGCTATTATACATATTAAAGCCGTAATCTTAAAAAAACACTTTTTTACGTGAAAACGGCCTCACTAAGAATTTCAGCAAACATGGCGCCTACCCTATCTTGTAGAGAATATAAAATTGAGAAAAAAAGGCGATTTTTTAAAAAATCGTAAGACCAGTTTTTGAGAAAATCGCAAAAAGTGAAAAATTACACGAATAAACTACTACTTCCGGTTGGCCGATTTTGATGAAAATGTTCGTGTCGGGTCCGGTAGTGGTATGTAACTTAAGTTTCAAGTTTCAAGTTCGTATGATGTTCCGTTCTTGAGATATTTTGTACACACACGCACGCACGCACGCACGCACGCGCACACACACACACACACAGACCAATCGCTAAAAACATGTTTTTTGGGTTCAGGGGGTCTGAAAACACATAGATCCGGTAAAAACTCGATTTCGGAAAATCGACATGAAAACAATACTTTCCTTCCTATATATTCATATAGGCAAGAGAAAGTAAAAAATTTGAATACAAACCATTTTGTATTAACTGGTAGAAGAAATGAACTAATCTTTTATTAGTATAATATAGGTCATCATATCAAATCCTTCATGAGGAAA
The DNA here is from genome assembly GCA_035578175.1 of Catonia carolina. Classification (NCBI taxonomy): domain Eukaryota; kingdom Metazoa; phylum Arthropoda; class Insecta; order Hemiptera; family Achilidae; genus Catonia; species Catonia carolina. The sequence continues at coordinate 15,212,278 of JAQMRL010000010.1, forward strand.
CTCCTTCATGTATGATTCTGGTTAGGCTTACTTAGTATATGCAGGTCTTCAAGAGCTTCGAAAACATAAAAGAACTTCAAAATATGAAAAAATTATGATGGTGTCCTCTCTGGTAAAACATTCCGGAGTTAAAACTAGTCCTCCATCCGGATCTCTGGGTGAGGACTATCAGATAGGACTTCATCAAAATAATAAAAGTTTCTGAAATTTTTCGAGTTGGAATTTAGAGGTTCTTAGGCGAGTGGATGAAAAAAGAAGTATATGGAAGCATCTTACCAGAAGAAGGGACAGGCTAGTGGGGCATATCTTAAGACATCCAGGTATTGGTCTATCAATAATGGAGGGTAATATTGAGGGTGTGAATTGTAGGGGGAGGCAAAGGTTAGAGTTTATAAAGCAAATCACAAATGATGTAGGGTGTAACGGGTATGTAGATATTAATCAACTTGCACAAGATAGAACAGCTTGAAGAACTGCATCAAACCAGTTGAGAGACTGATGAAAAAAAAATCAAATCGTTTAATTTTTTAAAAGATTTTCTTTGTTTCTTTAAATCAAAATTTATTGGTTTTGTTTTCAGAAAATATCTCATTATTTCATTTATTACAAATTTACGTCTATTGTCTGTTAATTTACTGTTTTGTACCTTAAGAAACAAATTTCAACATTTCAAAATAAATTAGACCTACAATATAATATTATATTTTGCAAATTTAACTTACCTCATGTTATCCTCATTTGAAACTACAGAGTCTTTTTTCTCACGCTGAGGGCTTGCCATTTCTGACAAGGATATACCTATGGAAAAACAAAGGATAAAATTGGGTAATTAGGTCTATAACCCAAAACAATATACAGGTTAGAGTAACAAGTGAAATTATTTTAAATGAAAAAAAATTACAAATGTAACACATACTCAATCATTTTTATATTAAAACTGATCAGTAATTTTCAAAAAAAATTGAATCTTATCAGTCCTGTATTTTTAGTGGGTCATTGCTAAAAAATTATCGTTTTTGTATTATCCTGAAGAAAAGTAAATATACAATTTAAATAATAAATTGGTAGTATTTAATTTCCAAGAAACTTCAAAAAATTCCACAAAGTTTTTATTAACCAGGTTAAAAAACATTTACTTTTTTACTTTTACTTTTATTTTACTATACTTACTTTTACTTTTTGAACTATAGAGGCATAACAGTAACCAGTGCTATGGGAAGGCTGTATGGTCGAATCCTGAAAACAAGACTAGAGCAGGACTTTGAGGAAATAGAAGAGCAATGTGGTTTTAGGGCGGGCAGATCGTGCCTGGACAATATCAGCACTCTCCAACAATTGGTAGAGAAACGGTCGGAAAGGAATCTGAGTACGCATCTAATGTTTATTGATTTGGAAAAGGCCTATGATAATGTTCCCATTAATAGGATGTTTGAGGTGTTATCTGAAACAAACATCAACAAAGGCTACATCAGAGCAATAAGAACACTTTATAGGAACTCAGAATGTGTGATTAAATTGAATAATAAAATATCTGCGCCATTCAGGGTTAACAAGGGTTTGAAGCAGGGGTGTTGTTTATCACCAACTCTTTTCAAGATATATATACAAAGAGCACTGAGCACCTGGCGCAAGAAATGTAATGGAATGGGGATTGAAATTGGAGATACCTGTTTGTATACACTACTGTTTGCCGATGATCAGGTGCTCATAGCTAACGATGAAGAGGACATTGCTTATATGACAAGGAAACTCTTGGATGAATACTGTGAATGGGGGTTGAATATTAATATTAGCAAAACCGAATACTTGGTTATAGGGGAAGAGTCCAATGATCTTCAAGTCGACAACAAAATTATCAAGAGCACAAAGGAATTCAAGTACTTGGGGACCTACATATCATCAGACGGTTCAACTAGGAAGGATGTTAAAAATAGGATTGTGCAAGGGAGAATAGCAATCCGGAAATTGAACCCGATTTTATGGTCTGCAAAAATGCACATGAATACAAAAGTCCAGTTGTACCACACTATTGTGGAGCCAATAACAACTTATGGGGCAGAGTGCTGGCAAATAACATCAAAAATAGACAGCCAGCTTAAAGCAATTGAAATGGACTTTCTGCGCCGTTCATGTAGAGTGTCCAGGTTGGACCATATCCGGAATGACGACATCAGGAAAAGAGTTCAGGTAGAAGATACCATTGTGGATAGGATAGAGAGACGACAACTGATATGGTATGGTCATGTGCAGAGAATGGGTGATGAGAGGTGGCCAAAAAGAATGTTGTCTTATGTCCCAACCAACAGAAGGAAGAAAGGTAGACCAAGGAAAACGTGGAAAAAGGGAATACAGGAAGCCATGAGGGAGAGAGGGATGGATGAGGGTGATTGGGAGGATAGAAGAGAATGGAGATTGAAGTGCGGGAAGCGGCGCCGGCCGTAGGAACCCCGAAAAAAAAAAAAAAAAAAACTTTTATTTTTTTAAAACATTTCCTTTTTTTGGAAAAAATATATTTCAGTGTTATTATTGAACTTTTTGTATTAAAATCTTGCTTCAAACTTCTCATTTTACGGGTTGTACACCTTTAGACACCTTTAGACTTACTTGAAACCTTACTTTTTCCATAAAATTGATAGGTGTCTGAAGTAAGGTTTCATAGGATAAGGAAGAAATTAAAATTGCTAGAATTCTCTTGGAAATCTAGAAATCTCTTAGAACTCCTGATTTACATAAGGAAAGTAACTTATGAAGATCTGAGTTTGATGAGGCAGAATTTTTGAATAAGAACATAAAAGTATGGATTAAAAATAAATTTTTAAAAATAAAATTTAGTGAACAAAACAAAAAGCTTAGTTTTATTTAGTGAACAAAATTTAAAAACAAAATAAGTGCAATAGAAGATGTGAAAGCCTTGGAACTTGGTGATGATAGATGTAAAAGGAACTGAAACACTTAAATACTTGGGATTTACTATCTCAAAGATATTCGGAGTAATAAAGAGAAAATGGAGGCAAGCTGGAACACCAATAATGCAACTTAACTAAGTACAATGGAGTAAACACATCACGGAAATAAGAGGGTTAAATTTAATAGTACACAACATAAATTTTTTTTTTGGTTTTACATTTGACTGTTTTCCAATTTCTGCTATTGCAGACAGTGGAGAATGATGATATATGAAAAAGTTCCAGACTTGACCGCGAATCGAACCCAGAACCCCTGGTTCATAACATAATGACTTATGGAGTGGACAGATGGGTGGTGAATAAAATACATAAGGATAAGATTATTGTGCCTAGGAGGCTGTAGTTGTGGACTGAGTTATTAATGAGAAAATACAAAGATAAGAGGGGTGGAGAGCAATGTTTTTTAGAGTTGTATTGAGGAAAAGTGGCTGATATGTTTTGCAACGGAGTCCATGGAGAGGATAGAACTTCAGGAGGAAGATTGGATGAATCATGATAAATGGAGCCAGAGGTTAAGATTTTGTTTTGTTTTACGTCTGACTTATGCAATTACTGCTAAACCAGATGGTGAGACGGATGAAAGATGAAGATGAGTGATGAAATAATGCCAGATCTGACCGGGAATCGAAGCTGGATTAGGAGAAGGGAGGTGGTGATTACCAAAGGAAAACCCAGGAACGAACACTCTTTAGCACCAATAAAAACACAAGATAAAACCAAAACGTACTTTAAAAAATTTTTAGCAAAATTAAATTACAAAAAAAAATTAAGAGAAAATTAATTCTAATAACTAAACAAACTGCAAAATTCAACTTTAAATATAATTCTTTATTCTCTCACTAAAATAAGTACCAAAGTGTGTGGGTATAAGGAGACTAAACATAACAATGACTTATTTGTAGGAAGTAGTATCAATAAATTAAAATCAGATGATCTACTTTTAACTATTATTTTAGTATCAATACCCTCAGAAATCATTTAATACTAATATACTAACAGATACATTCAAACATTAAATACGGATAGATTTTTATCTTGGTTTAGAGTACATAGAATCAATTGTTACCTGTAAACTCTCAATAGTTCTGTGTACTGCAAATAATATAATAAATGGAAACAAAAATTATCAACTCTACTAAGTTATAACTTGCGGGTCCTTCTGAATAAAGTCACACAATGAATATTCTGAGTGATTATCCCTAGAATAGATTTTTGTTGTAATAAATTTATTAAGATGGTTCATATTATTTTCAATGTTTTTACACCAACATTTTTATTGTTATTGTATCAACTAGAAAAACATAGTAAAACTAGATTAAATTTTCTTAAGTGATGAAAAACTTTTAACAATGTGCAAAAATGCACAATAATTTGGTAAGGTCTTTAACCAAAACTAAATTATTTTGTTATTGTTTTAAGAGATAAAGTTAATCAAATGATATGAGCAAATGATATGTTAATTGCAGTCTTGATCTAGTTAAACATTTGTACACAATATATCTGTGGTGATAGGTATAAAGGTCATAAGTCAAATATTGTCTATTTTGAGTTAAGTGTACTACCCAGTTTAGAAAAATTTTCTCTTTCAATTGGTGCAAAGGGCTTAAGTGTAGCTAACTCCTGAAGTGAATTATATTGACTGGCTTTATAAAAATTTTCTTTTCGCGTAACAGTATAAAAGTCTTAATTGTAAATGATACCTTTAGATTTAGTTTCTCAGTCTCTTTTAGTTGTACAAAAGGTCTTAAGTTGATTTAAGACCTTTATACCAAGAGTAGTTTGTTTAGTTTTGATTTAGTTTCTCAGTCTTGTTTAGTTGTACAAAAGGTCTTAAGTTGAATTAACCTTTATACCAATAGTAGTTTATTATTTCATCAATATCAATTGCTGAGATCAACTGGAAAAAAAATCAAATTAAAATTATCGAAACGATAAGAAACCAAAGGCAAACTCGTGACTTAAGTAACTATAGAAAGAATTTACCAGGTCAAAAGGTGTTAAGTTACACTGTAAATGGTAAAGGTCTTAAGTCGTGAATTGCCCCTCAAAAAAAGGGCCACAGTGTAGATGTAAACGGAACTTTTATTTTTGTTGTTAAGTAGAAAACAAAAGAAATGTATAACAAATTATAAAAACAATTTTTGAATGACACAATTGCAAAAACTATCCTTAAATAATAAAAAATATATAAATTATACAGTCTCAAACTTTCATTTGCTTTTCCAGAAAAATGACTATTTTCAAGTTAAGACCTTTATACCTATCACTACAGATATATTACTGCAACAGTAGTAATTTTAAGTCATCACCTACACATGCAACTTTGTCTTAAAACTTAAGAAACTGTGATTTATGAAGTTACCGGAAATCCCATATAACACCAATAAACTATCATAGAAAAATTTAATTATGGATGTTACAAGAGACGAACATCTGGAAAATAGATGTTGTGTTAGAGCTTTGGTAAAAACACCCTGGACAGTTTAAGTACCCAACATTACAGTTTTGTGAAAAATGGGAACAGAAAAGGAGCTTATTTACACCATTCAAAAAAGGGAAATGGAATATCTGGGTCATATTATGAAGGGACCAAGATATGAAGTGCTTTGCTTAATAATACAAAGCAAGATTCAGGGGAAGAGAGATGTGAGCAGAAGAAGAATTTCTTGGCTAAAGAATCTTCACGACTAGTCTCGTTGTACCTCAGTGGAGCTGTTCAGAGCTGCGGTGTCAAAAGTTCCAATAGCGATCATGATTGCCAACCTCCGGTCGGAGAGGGCAAGGGTTAAGGGGAGATGAAACGGAAAAATGAAAAAAAAAATGAATTTTTTTTTATTACGTATTTGAATTCTCCTGGGTTTTCTGGTTAAAACGATATACATTGGTGGAATAGAAGTATTAAAAATAATTAAATTAAAAACAGGTAACAAGTCGAGAAAGGAGTAAGACAAAGTGATACAATATCACCGAAGCTTTTTACAACTGGTTTGGAATATGTAATGGGAAATCTGAATTGGGGAGCGAATGGCATAAGGGTGAATCGGAAATGGCTGAATCACTTGAGATTTGCGGATGATATTGTGTTGATTGCTGGCAGTGGGTTGGAACTGATGGAGATGATTGAGGACCTGCATAGGGCATCAAAGGAAATAGGGCTCCAGATGAACCTTCAGAAAACTAAGATAATGGGCGGAGAAGATGACCAGGATGAAGTTACATGTGATGGGGAAACTATTAATAAAGTCCAAGATTATGTTTATTTGGGACAAAATACACGCCTTGAACGGGGAGGTGTTAAAGAAGAGGCAAAGCGAAGAGTGAAATTGGGATGGGCAGCTTTTGCAAAATTGAGAGGAGTACTGAATAGTAAAATAAGCAGAGAAAACAACGCTAGGATCTTCAATCAGTGTATCACTCCAGTAATGATATATGGTTCAGGAACGTGGCTGCTAACAAAAGAGATTGTATACCAAATGCAAAAAACGCAGAGAGCTATGGAAAGATCTATTCTGGGAGTCAGGCTGAGAGATAAGAAAGAGGAATGAATGGATAAGATCCCAGACTGGCCTGGAGGCTGTTGGCAGGGCGATGGCTAGAGGCAAATGGAGATGGGTGGGACGCGTGGCGAGAATGGAACCGGAGAGATGGGCAAGGAGGATCCTTGATTGGCGACCATATGATGGAAGAAGATCAAGGGGAAGGCCGGAGAGAAGATGGGAGGACGATATAAAGAGAACCGCTGGAGAGAGCTGGAGGAGGACGGCGCAGGACAGAGAAGAGTGGAGGAGTCATGAAGAGGCCTACATAGCTAATATTTTAGCTTTGTAAAAAGGGCTAAGAAAAAAAAAACAAGTCGAAAAAATGTGCATTTTGCATGTGCATAAAATGGGACTTTTTACTTTAATTGCGTTTTTCTGAAAATTCATTTTTTTCACAAATAGGTACATTTTTCTCAAAAACTACTAAAGCTAGAGAGTTGAAATTTTGCCCAGTAGTAGAAAAGTGTGTACTACATATGTGGATATAAAATCATTATTATAGGTTTTAAAATTTTTAAGTTGTAAATCACTAAGTGGAAGAAAACATGAAAAAACGAGTTACTTTGTTATAGAGATATTAAACAAATTATAGAAAAAGAAAGAATAGCAATATATTAACAAAATTATCACAACATGTAGAGAAAATTACAAGAAAAGTAACAAAAAAAATTGGAAGGGAATTGGTCAAATAGTTTTTGAGAAAAATGTTCCTAAAATCATAGAAATTAACATTGGGTAGATAGGCCGTTCAATCTCCCCTAAAAAGAATTTTTTTTAAATTATTTGTAATTTGTGTATGTTGCGATTTGTTCAACTCAGAACAATAAGCAACCCTATGAACCAATGAGATGAGGACGGTGTGTATGATGTGTAGTCTCGTACAGACTCAGGTCGACCATTCCTGAGAGAGTATGGTTAATTAAACCACAACCATTAGAGTACACCGTTAACCACCGTCTAGTATTGAAATCCGTATAAAAGTAACTACCTTTACTAGGATTTGAACCAGGAACCTTCGTCTCCAAAAATCAGCTGTTAAACAGCTGACTCGGGGCAATGACTTTACCTCTAGACCAACCCGGTGGGTTAAAATACATACGCTATACTAGGCTAACAGATGATGCTAAGACTCACTTGGTAAAATAGATTCAAATAAAAATTATCCAAACTTTTAGGAGATATAGTACTCCCATAAAGTAAGAAACCTAACTATTACAATTTAACTTCTTGTCTTTTTGTAAATTTTTAAAAATTATTTCAGAATGTTCAATTATTCTTAATGTTTACCGTAGTATCTAATATTTTTATGTAAATAAATAAATGACACAAAAACAACTTTCTCTGTACAATTGCAATTATTTTATATAAAGTTATTTTTATTATTCCTATTTAAAAAAATATTAGTAACAGTTAAACTTATTCGAATATAAGTTTAAAAAAGTACATAAAATTTATCTATCACATAATTCAAAAATAAATCTTTATAATGCATCCTGCAGTTTGAAATATTTCTATTTCATATAATGAATTAATATAATAATTTCACTAACCTTCTTTTTAAACTGCGTCACCTTTATTTTATTCCTACTTACACGTGTTTCGGTGGATCCACCATCATCAGAGTAAATAAAAAATTGAAACTAAAAATTTTTTTCATTTATTTAAAATTTACAGAAGATGATACATCTTCAGTCACTTGTATAAAACTGTTTTATACAAGTGACTGAAGATGTATCATCTTTTGTAAATTTTAAATAAATGAAAAAAATTTTTAGTTTCAATTTTTTATTTACTCTGATGATGGTGGATCCACCGAAACACGTGTAAGTAGGAATAAAATAAAGGTGACGCAGTTTAAAAAGAAGGTTAGTGAAATTATTATATTAATTCATTATATGAAATAGAAATATCACATAATTATTTTTAATATACTGTTTTTGTTAATTAACATGCTAACTGTTTAATGCACAATTTATTAAGTTGGATTGTAAACAAAGACACCATAGGGATCTGGACGATTAATATTATACCCAAACATTTTGAATTGTCATAATACCGTGCGTTCGGAAAGTCGCTGTGCACTGGAATTGTGACCATGGATTTATGAAAATATGTATAAAGAAATGACTAAGCATTTTGGAAAAAAATTTATTCAATACCTTAATTACATTGTTAAACCGTGATTACATTGTTTATAGAAGGTGTTCGAAATGACCTCCATTGGCATCAATACAGCATTGCACTCGTTTCATTTTGTTTGCAAACACCTTTCGCAACTGAAGAACAGTGATTCCTTGAATGTATGCCGTTATTGCGGCTTTAAGTTCGTCAATCGTGTGTGGTCTGTTCCGATACACAGTTTGTTTCGCCGCACCCCATAAAAAGAAATCGGGGGGAGTCAGATCAGGAGATCTTGCAGGCCACAAATTCTTTGAAATTATTCGTTCACCAAACACGTTGCATAACGTTTTATACAGTTGCGAAAGGTGTTTGCAAACAAAATGAAACGAGTGCAATGCTGTATTGATGCCAATGGAGGTCATTTCGAACACCTTCTATAAACAATGTAATCACGGTTTAACAATGTAATTAAGGTATTGAATAAATTTTTTTCCAAAATGCTTAGTCATTTCTTTATACATATTTTCATAAATCCATGGTCACAATTCCAGTGCACAGCGACTTTCCGAACGCACGGTATAATGCATTATTTTATTTTGACTGGTCATAAATACAACATACTCTATATTATTTCATGTGACAACAAAGTTTATTTATTTATTTTATTTTAACATTCATTCTCCTAACCAAGAAGAAATTATCTAAAACAGAACTAATAATAATTTTGCAAAGAGCTGTACAATTTCAATTACCTATATGTCTGTCCTATCCAGACACATTACGTTAAATTAAAACAAACTGATTAGGTTAGGAGGCCCCACATTTTTTTTAGAAACCACATAATATGTTGTGATTATGAATGAACAAAGCTTAGTGAACAAGAAGAGTTTAATCAAATAATTTACAAACGCCTATCTTTTTAAATAGATAATTTAATTTTTGAAAAAAGTATTTTATAAATTTTAGGGGTCTGGATTATTCTAAAAAATGAACATAATATAAACGTTTTTTCATCACAAAATTAAAATGAACTAATTTTACGTTTTAATTTTGTGGTATGTAAAAATTTCTCACAACATTACATGAAGAGCTCAGAAACTATACCAAACTGATTTAGCTCAACTAATAGTAAAGATGTTACCAAATAAAATGAAAACAAAATTTACAATGAAAATTATACACAAGAATATTAGATAACAAAGTAAAATCTAGTATCAACTTTTAAATAAAACATTTGAATAGACAAAAACTACAAATTTCTACTTTCTGGTGGCTAAGAGGAATTTATACTGATTTTTTACTGTACTTATGATATAAATGTTTACGTACTTATGCCTAATTTTCCGATTTTCATACCTATCTAATTTTTCAAGTTGTCAAAAAAGCAGTGTTTGTAAAAACTAATATTGACTAGAATTTTAAGACTGGATATAATAACCACATATACCAATCAGATCTTAATATGTAGAAACATACAATGGACACAATGTTGTTACAATGAAAAGTTTCAAATACCGATAATGAATTCTAATCACAACAGGTATCGTACTGTGTCAATTATTTCATTAAGAATAAGAAAAGACGATTATTAAATAAATTTAAGATATAGATTATATTTTATTTAATGTAATGGCCCAGTTAATTTACACAAAAAGTTACATGTATATGGAATGTACTGAAATGTAATTAACGAACGACAGTTTGAAAACAAAGAATAACCTAACAATATTTTAAGAATAACTCAGTGCTATTAATCACTTTCTAACGTACGAAGAAGTACTGATAATATAATACAAAAGCATAACAACGTACCGTTTTATCATACGATGGTTTCGTTTATTAATTCAACTGCATTTATATAATTAAAGTAACGGTTAACAGAACAAAGAAAATGTAAACATTCGCATACAAAATACACGTTCAATGGATGACAGTTGACAGGTCTTCGGCCGATTATAGCATGCAATCGACTGTTTTCGTCTGCTTTGTTGATTATGATTTTAAAGAGAAAACCTTTCCATTCCGTTTGCCATATTTACTCCAATCTCAAACCAAAAAAATTAAAAATTAAAATGATTAAAACAGTAAAAATTATTTCGTTAAATTTTAAAAATTAGATTTATTATTAATAAAAAAACATTAGGTAAATTTTGATAGCATATTATAATCGTGAGTATTAAAATCGTTGATTCTGTAACATATAGTTGATAATTAGGGACAATACAGTAAGAAAGCTGGAAAAAATAATTGTTCTGATATAAACAAATATCTCCGAGTTTTAAATAATTCCATTTTTATTCTTGCACCGACATTTATAACAAATACGTATTAAATCAGTAAGAGCAGAGGCTGTGCATAAATTTGTTACATAGAGTATAATAATAGTATAAGGTGGATTTGTACGCTATCTTGCAGTCAACAAGTCAACTATAATGATTTAGTTTCTGTATCACCCAACAGATGGCGTGGTAAGCTCGATAAATTGTCATTGTCCACATGCATTTTTAGCCGCAGCTCTTTCAAGAGACTTCTTTAATGCACTTCTTACCATTGACTTCCAGAACAGTATCTGTTTGATAGTTTTTTTTTGGTTTAACGTCTTACTGTTCTGCAATTACTGCTAATGCAGACGGTAAAGGATGAAATTATTTTTTGTAACGTATGAAAGTATGCCGTGCCTGAATGGGATTTGAACCCAAGACCGCATGATTAGAGGCGAGCACGTTACCAACTTCACCAATGCGGCCGGCTGTTTTAAACAAGTACGAAATCGAGTTCGTAATCGAATACAAAATATTAAATATGATGACCACCTTAAAATAAATTAATTTTTCTACAATTCTACTGCAAATCGTCATCTCATAATTGGCATCATTAACATCTTCAGCTTCAACAACTTCATGTTTCAAGATATTTTGACAATATCTAAAGGGAACTTGTGTTCGAGAATTCTCGAGGAGGACCGAGATTTTTAAAATATTATTGTAAATAATACGAGTTAATAAATAGGATTTCCAAAAAAATAACCTATAGTTAGAAAAATTATGTAGTGTAAGAAAGGTTAGCACAGATCTATTGTTTTAATGGCTATTGCGTGAGGTTCAGTGGATCTGTTTAGATAATTGGCATTTTTTGTAACCCCCCTTTTATTCAATCCTAATTTGTTTACCTTTTGTTCTTATACAGTATTAGCTGCCTACTAGCGGCCTCCAATTTTGGATTGTTGTTTAGGTCATCAGCCGAAAAGCTGGTTTGAACCTGTAGAGGTTTTGCTAAGTAAAACGAGGAGTGAGGTGGTTTACAATTGCCTTCCTCACTGAGTGGAAAAATACGCTTATCAGCATGCTGGGCCCTCTGAAAAGCACATATTTTCCACTCTGCAAATGACACCTTCACTTCATTCACCACAGGGTCTGGCTGTATGATGAAATTCATTACTTTCAGAGGAGATAACTCTGATTAGTTTCTTTTACACCTCTACCTCTTCTGTTCTTAAATGATTCAGTCATTTAATTGGCTGACCATGTGATAAGAAACAGAACTATTTATTTTAGCCCTGCAACTAACAGATTGAGTGTAAATAATTTGACACTCCACCTGTCTGTTATGGGCAGAATTTTGGATTATTAACGGCTTATTAAGGCCTTTGTTGTTCTGCTGTGATCTCCCCCATCGACCTACCATTCCAATCCCGCACTTTAGGTATTCCCTAGGTGTGGATAGGATTGTCTAAGAGGAGTGTTGGGAGGCCAACCTAAAAAAAAAAAATAATTTTGAAAATGCCGATATTTCGAAAGAGAAGAGCCCCACGAATATTTTCAGAAATTACCGCTTATGTCATTTTAATAAACTAAGAAAATTAAGTAAATGAAAGAAGTTTAAGTAAAATCATTTGAGGAAACTGGATCTTGAGGCGGACTGTATGATGGTTTCACTGAAAATTTCAATTTTCGGTTTTTTATGTTTTTCAATATAATTCAGTCTTATATCTACAAGAAAAACATTAAATTACGTCAAAAATGATTTCAATGAAAAAAATTAAGTTTTTGGCAGGCATATTCAGAAAAATGATCATTTCACCAAAAACCAATATTTTTCGTAATTTTATACCAATCGTTTTAGAGCAAAGGGAATTTTAGTTTTCTTTTTAAATATCTGCGTTACTGTTTTTGATATTTTCAGGTGTTGGTACAGCTTTAAAACCAACTGTTGATGGGAAATTTACTTGTTTGTGTACATTTTCTATTGATTTGTTCCTTTTTTTGGCTGTTCCCGTAAATTTAGATTTTAAAATTTCGGTACATTTTTCTTGGAACACATTACACCTAGCTGGCTGAATTTTTTTACCAGTTATTCATCTTGTACATGCACAAATACCGACATTTTAACGGCTTCCTCAGATGCTCCAACAATTACTAATATGCAAAAAACGTATAAAGAAATTTGTAAATATTTTATGTTATTCGTTAATTAGTTTTTAATTTTATAAACTCACAGATTAAACTGAAAAACTGTGAGTACGTAGAGAAACCGGACAACTAAAAGTGTGTTAAGTTTCATTTATCTACCTTTTATCAATCCTATGAAAAATGTACCTAAAAATAGCAAATTAACATTGGCGTGATACAAAGTACAGTCTACCCTTAAATTTTACATCGGAGTAAAGAATCCGTAATTTTGGAGCTGCAAGGCTATAATGCAGTGGTTCTCTAAGTGTGCGCCGCGACGCCCGGGGGCGCCGCCAAACTTTGCCAGGGACGCCGTGCCTCGGCATACGCAATCATTTCTTTTTACGTTTCACCTTCTTATCTCCTTCTCTGAGAATGGAAACACCGCGTAACGTACGTGATGACAATGCACTGTACAATGAATGTTGCAATATAATTATAATTTGTACTGTACAATGGTTGGTTCATAATAAGGGCGGCACCAGAAATAATTGTAGATCAAAAGAGCCGCGGGTATACAAAGTTTGAGAACCGCTGCTAAAATGAAAAACTTCTGTGATGGTTTCCTCAATCAACCTCGAATTTTTAATTAGATTTTTCTTTGGTGAGTAACACACGCAAAGAAAGAGTGAAGGGGCGATGAACAGGGAAGGGTGAAGCGGGATGGGGATGAAAGAGGGTGTTAGGAAGGAAGGGAGAGATAAAGATCCTTCGAAAAACAATTTTTTTAATTCAGGATATAGATAATAATAATAATGCTTTATTCAATAAAATAAAATACATCCGTTAAACAGAACTGCATTGTTTTCCGCTTAGTCTGAAGACCGTCAGCGCGGTTAGCAGCATGTATTTTAAAAGTAAATAACCTTATCTCTAAACATAAATGACAAACTTTAAATCAATAACAAAATAAGATAACAATACCCATTTCTTATCTCTCTATTACAATGACCCACCGGGTTGGTCTAGAGGTAAAGTCGTCGCCAAAATCAGCTGTTTAACAGCTGATTTTCGGAGACGAAGGTTCCTGGTTCAAATCCTAGTAAAGATAGTTACTTTTATACGGATTTGAATACTAGACAATGGTTACCGGTGTACTTTGATGGTTGGGGTTTAATTAACCATACTCTCTCAGAATGGTCGGCCTGGGTCTGTACAAGATTACACCTAATTTACACGTCATACACATCATCCTCATCTCATTGGGTCATGGGGTTGCTTATTGTTCTAAATTGAACAGATTGCAACGTACACAAATTAGGAATAAAAAAAAATCTATTACAATAAGTTTTTTACTGGCAAGGACTCCTGCGTAAAAGGATTCATTCGATTAATTAAACACAACTATAATATTATAATTACAGTACATACAACAAAAGTGATTTTTTCAAGTTTTTTATCTTTTCATTTCTTTAATCAATAATTAAATTCCGATATAAGAAAAAATCTGTAATTTCAGGCTTTCCGACAATACTCCGCCAACTGCACCCAATTTTCCCCATTCAGGTACTCCTCAAACATAGGGCTCATCATAGCATCTCGACCAAACCATTTCCAACGTATTTCAGCTAGAATTGGATATTCTGCTACGAAATGAAAAATATCCTCGTTATTTTGCATATTGCACAATGAACATTGCATATCCCTACCCCCAACCCATGGCCTATAATTTAAATTTACCAGTTCTCTTCTTACCCTAAAAATCCATTTGATATGCGTGATCTTAACTTTTTTTTGGGCTCCCAAACTCCCCTACACCCCGCCGTCTCCACCCACTACTATGGCTGGTCGCAAGGATGCGAGGTGGTACAGTAGAACAGCAATAGAATATCGCCTCAGTATACCGCACCATTACAACTTAACGTAGTCATTCTTTCTTCACTAAAAAAACAGTCAGCCGCCGAGCTTAACATACACCACATAGACACAAATAACATAAAAATACATAAAATAACATAAAAATAATGCAATACTCACAGCCTTCCTTCACAGTATCCTGTACAGTTTTTCTTTAATTTTACCATCTCTGTGAAACAGATCTACCTCTCCGTTTATTTCATTGGCTGTAGCTATACATCTATTGATTGGAGCTGTTTTACAACTTCATCCTTAATATATTGTTTTCCCCCCAAATCTGCATTTAAAAGCAGAAATCTGCATGTAAATCAAGTGATATCGCTCGGTCCTTGCTAATTTCATTAACCGATTTCTACAAAGCCGTTTTTTCCGAACAAAGAACTTTTTCCATATTTACAACCCAATTTCCAAATTCTTTTACTTAATGCTAACATAAGCTCTACCTGCCATTATATTCCATTCCTTGTACCAAAATATATTCTTGTTTACAATTTCCAATGCTAATACTCTCGGTAAACGATATTCCGGCAATTTCAATACCTTAAAAATGTAAGTAACGTGCTGTCTCAAGGTATACTCATACTCATCTCCGGTCAGCCCGTCTCCAACGCAATAACGCAATTGGGAGAACTATATGGCAGCACTGCATATGGACCGAAGAAAAGAGGTTTTTTTTGTCTCCGTGAATTTACGTAAATGTTATTGGTTTTTTAAAAAGCAATCTATATGTGTGTGGTCTAGTGAAGTGCGTAAGTGTGAGAGTTTTTGTGTCTATTGCGGTTTTACTGCTGTGGTAGTCAGTCAATGTTTGTAATCTTTATTAATTAGTAATAACAAATTTGAGGTCAGAAAATTTTCTTTCTTTTGGCGCGCTGAATGGTATGGCCTTTGGTAAAACTTTATAGAAGAAAAAATATTGACTGTATGGATCATTATATCGGTGGCAGTGTATTTTGAATATCAGCTGTTTCTGCCGGCGTTGTTTATTTTACGAAATATTTATTTTTTAATTCCTAATTTGTGTACGTTGCAATCTGTTCAATTCAGAACAACAAGCAACCCCATGACCCAATGAGATGAGAATGATGTGTATGACATGTAAATGAGGTGTAGTCTTGTACAGACTCAGGCCGACCATTCCTGAGAGAGTATGGTTAATTGAACCCTAAACCATCAAAGTACACCGATAACCACTGTCTAGCATTCAAATCCGTGTAAAAGTACCTTTACTAGGATTTGAACCAGGAACCTTCGTCTCCGAAAACTTTACCTCTAGACGAACGCGGTGGGTTTGCGGAAAGATAAGAAGGAAAACACAAGTGACCTTGTGCATCTATACACGAATAAAAATAAACAATGGTTTTCGTTTTAATTATATTTTGTTTATCTATATATAATTACTTATGGGGATTAATCAATAATTTTTTAGAGTTACCGAATCAATTTTATTTGGGGTTTTTAAAATTTATTTAAAAACTTGCTATTTAAATTTGGGTGTTCCTATTTCGTTTGGTGTTTTTGTTTATTGACGGGGGCCAGCTTAAAAATAAATGTCTAAGGAAATTGATAAATTCTTTAATTCAAGTAAAGAATTCCCAAAACGGCCGAGGGGAAGTAGCTCTCCAGAGGAGATGTCGTAAAATACATCAAAGGTGCCCAAAGTACTGATGCCTATTGGTCAGGGTGATAATTTTCTGGCAATTTATTGAGTCGGTGATGGTGCAGATTTTGGATGAAAAATTAAAGGTACTGGCTACGAAAGACGAACTCAGGATATATATTTTGCAGATAGAGTTGCGAGAAAGAAAGGAACTATTTTTCAATGAGAGGCGCTTAAACTTTATTTTGAAAGGTGCTTCTGGGAAGCTTCGTGAGTTAAGTTACGTAAACCTAATTAAGATTTGTTTATTATGATGGAGTAAACTTTTATTTAACCAAAAACGAATCGATTTTTCAGATAAATCGAATAAATTTTAATGCGTATTAAATTAATATTTTATGAAACATATCAATTCGTTAAAATTCTTATTTTTTAATTCGTAGTTCATATATGACAGATTGTCATTCATAAAATTCTGTCGCATTAAATTGAATAACAATATGCTGGGTACATTTGTTAGGAATTAATAAAATTAAATAAAATTCGTAATATACGACTACTTATTTTATCATATGTTAGTTATTGACGTTATTAGAAGTAGAATAATTTTGTAGAATATATTTTGCTGAGTCATAAACGATAAAACATGTAGGTCTAATAATTTTTGATCACAACTGTGAGCGTATATCGTAAACCGTACGTTCAGTTAGATAAACAGACTTATGCAAATTGTTGGCATAAATAATTTTTAATTAATACTCTATTTTATTGAGCTTCTATTCAACAGTAATTTATTAGAACTAAATTATCATTATACAGGTAAAGAAAAACTTCAGTATTTTGGATACGCGTTTATGAATGTACGGTGAAATTTTTTCAAAAACGACCAGAAACGCCGATCTGATAAAAGTTGTTGCTTTAACAGATAGTTGTTTTACAAGTTCTACCGAAGCTATTTTTTTAATTTACGGACTTTTAGTCAATAAACACCTTAATACCTTAAAGTGTTTTTAGTTATATTTATACCTTAATCCAATATCTTACTAAATTATTTAAATAACAATAAAATATAGTTATATTAAATTCTACTCAAAACTACAAATCCATAATAATCCGCTTTTCAGTGACATGGCAAATCCACCAGGCTTCATTAAAAGATTAAAAAGAAGATGGTGCAGAGAACTTCTTTAATTCTTTCTAAATGTTCATGTCGAAAAAGATAAAATAATGTGAAATATTAGACGTAATTTTTTTGTCTTAAATATGCCTTTATTACTATTTTTTATTTAGAAATTTACTTTATTAATTAATTTATTAGAAAATAAAAATTGGCAGAGAAAAAAGAGAGCGCCGAGTTAAATGTTCTGTCAATGTGTGAACATTGAGAATATATAACAGAAACTGGTACAACCATTTACTTCACATAACAGCACACAGTCTTTCTCTACGAACATGAAAATATAAACCTAGAGGGAAGCGAGGCTTGGGAAGACCTAAAAAGAGACGGATGCCGGAACAGGTTATTGAGCCTAAGCCTTGACAGATGATGATGATGAAGAAAAACATTGAACGATAAGTCCTATAGGAACGCAAAAGTGGTTCCTAAAGTTTTTGAAGGTTTACCGTACCGATGCCATGATTATTCACTTTGTGGCCTCCATGAGGCCTAAATGGTGTTCTATAGAAGTTATTTTTTCGGATAAAATTAAACCGTTTTGAAAAAATGAAAACCATCAGCAAGTTTGCTGACCGATTCAAAGAGTCAATATTTTTACAGATTTTTATGTATAGACAACGAAAATGTCCTCACCTAGCCCGAATTTTGAGTCCTTATAAAAAATGCTACCAAAAAATTTATTTTTGCTAAATTTATCGGTTCGGCAACTTCATTTTTAAAATCTACATCTTCTCGATTTTACCCATTTTATTTGTTTAAATTTTTATTTAATTTTACGTTGTAGAAAGAAAAGTTAACTGCATGATCTCATTTCTGCCCATTTTTGTCAATGTCATTTAATTTTCTATTTTTATAAAACCCGTTTTTTGAGTTACTTACAAGTGCCATTTTGATTACTATGATACTAGTTTGGTTAATAAATTCAACGAGTAGACCTAGTATTATTTTAATTGTAACATTTTCTTTTATCACTATAATAGTGTAACCAATCACTGAGATAATTACAACCCTTTATTAGCCCGCGCCGTACGCGAGCGCGATTACAAGTGATTATTTTATTAGTTGTAACGGATTTGATACATTTAATGTAAAATAAGGTATTTTGAGTTCACAAACTGAACAACACAAGACGTAAACATATGAGATCGACCAAACGACAGAAAATCGTGTACTCTGACGAAGAACGCCAAAAGAGATCAGAAAGATTGAAGGAATATTGGAGAAGAACCAGGGAAAGAAATATCAGGAAAAGTACTCCAACACAACAAAAAATGAAAAAAGATAATCCTCTTTAATAAGCTTATGTAGCCCTATGTGACTTAAAAAAAAAGAAAATTAAGGTATGTATAGTTGAATCTCCATAACTCGAACCTAGTAGGGAATATGGTAGACTACTAATTCGAGTTAACGAAAATTCAAAATACAGAACAACAAAATTATAGAATTTTGATAAATTTTAATGTTAAACATTTAACAAATAATTCTGTTTTAATGGCATTAAACAAATCTTAAAAAAACAATATTTTTGCAAATACAGCCTCCCCAAGAATTTCAGCAGACATGGCTTCTACCTTATCTTAGAGCATAATAATTAAGTAAATAAGGCAATTTTTAAAAAAATCGTAGGAGCCGTTTTTGAGAAAATAGCAAAAAAGTGAAAAATGACACGAATAAATTACTACGTCCGGGTGACCCATTTTGATGAAAATTTTCGTGTCTGGTCCTCTAGTTAAGGTTCTAGTTAAGGTTCAAGTTTCAAGTTCGTACGTTGTTCCGTTCACACACACACATACACACAGACAAACAATACAGACACACAACACAGACCCACAGACACACACACAGACCAATCGCTAAAAATATTTTTTTGGATTAAGGAGGGTCTGAAAACGTGTAGATCCGGTGAAAACTCGATTTCGAAAAATCGGCATGAAAACGATGCTTTCACTCCTATATATTCATACAGGCAAGAGAAAGTAAAAATCTTAAGAAATAAGGAAAGTAGATTTGAAACAAAATCAGATGAAAGAACAAACACCCAAGCAGGAAGAAACCGGTCGTTTCAGAGGAAGTTCGGCAAGCAAGATCAGCCCGATTGAAGACGAACTGGCAGAACATCAAGACAAAAAAAAAATTAATATGAACTTAAATTAGTCAGTAAATATGAATGGAATATCAAGTACTTTTATTCGTTTTAGTCTTGTTAATTCTTCGCTAATATCAAATAAATCGAGGGTTAAAATATTCGGATTGTATTCTAATTTTCTTGGTATTTTGAATTTAAGAGTAATTTCTTTCTTTTCAGTGTTGACTCACAAGTCTTACGCATTGTATTATGTTTAACGTACCTCGAAGTTTTTTTTATTATTCGTAAAACATTTGATTGAAAATAGGTGATGACAAATCGAAGCATGTTTCGTATACTTTGGGGTAAGATGAGTGTCTATAAATAAGATTAAACGGTAGAGCAGTTCCTTAATCGGATGATGTGAAGTACGTGGGAATGCACTTAAATCTGGGCGCATTACCTGGCCCAAACATATTTGGAATACACGCGAATTACGTACTAAGGTTGAAACTGAGACGTTTGTATTGAATGATGAAGAGACACAGCTGTAATTGGAGAGCAAGTTCTTGTTTATATAAAACCATATTGATACTACTTTGGGTTTATGGATTACCACTTTAGTGATAAGCTACAAAGTCAAACCTTGCCATTAATTGAAAGTAAACGTAAGAATTCGGATTGTATTTTAATTGTTTTTCGTAGTATTTAATAGCGTAATTTCTTTCTTTTCAGTGCTGACCCACAAATCCTTACGCATTGTATCATTCTTAACGTACCTTTCGACTTTTGTTGTACCTTTAGCTGACGCATGATGAACTTAATGCTCCGGTATTAAATTCATTAAGTTCATATATGTTCTTATTTAGCCTGCTCGTGTTTCTTGCGGCTTTGGTAGTTTTATGAAAAGTGGTGATCTGATTTAGAAGATTGAACCATTGAACCAAAGTAGCAGCTTTTTTTTATCCAAGGTTTTTTTGAGCCAGGGAACCAAGAAAACTGGTTTTATTAAAATGGGTTTATAATAATATTATGCATACTTTTATTAACCTCTTGATGGAAATTGACACATTGACACCACAGCTTGATATCTTTCAACTACTTTGACGCCCAATGGCCAAATATGTTGCCAGGAACCTTGGTTGGTTGCACTGTCCTCTTGTTCCATTATCAGCTGGTATTCATATGTTCTGCTCATAACAGGCAGGTGGACTATTAAATTATTTGCATATGATCTGCTAGTTCCAGAGCTACAGAAAATAGTTCTATTTCTTTTCACATGGTCAGCCAATTATATGACTGAAGCATTTAACACCAGAAGAGGTACAGGTGTAAAAGACACTATTATCGGTTTTATAATTATACACACCCGAGTTTTGACCCTTGCATCTCCAAAATTATAACTCGGATTTTAACATACTTTACATCAAAATTTAGCTCATTTTATTCTGCGTTGATCTATAATAATCCTATATTTTGGCCGGCCTCATTGACGCAGTTGGTAACGTGCTCGCCTCTCATCATGCGGTCTTGGGTTCGAATCCTATTCAGTCACGGCATATTTTCATACGTTACAAAAAATCATTTCATCCTTCACCGTCTGCATTAGCAGTAATTGCAGAACAGTCGGACGTTAAACAAAAAAAAAAACCTATATTTTGAATTTTGTGTAAAAATTGTTATATTGAGGTTGGAAGACATAAACACCCGATTTTCTTGATACCGCAACAAATTTCATGCGTTTAGAGGCGTGTAACTCGATAATTTTTGAACCGAAAAGTTTAAAATTTTAACATAATATAGACAATTATATTCTTACAGCGTGTACGAAATTTCAAATTCGTAAATTACTTAAATTTTGAATTATTCACAATATTCTGAACCCTTGCTATCTCGGTAACCGCTCGATCGTTCGGCACTGGCAAACTATCGTTTTATTCAGCGTAAAAAACTTAGTACAGATATGTTAATAACATGAAATATTGATTGACCAATGTTGTGGTAGAATTTTTAGAATTTTGAAAAATAGACTTGGTATGCGGGGGTTGGGCTTTACAATACATGTTGCTAGTTTGTGTACGTGACATCCTGTCGGACTGTCTACCTGAATTGACAGACTGCATTGTCAATTCAGGTAGACAGTCAGATTCAGGCAACATGGATAGTAGCGTCCACCCCCCGCATTACCAAGTCTATTTTTCAAAATTCTAAAAATTTTATCACAACATTGGTCAATCAATATTTCATGTTATTAACATATCTGTACTAAGTTTTTTACGCTGAATAAAACGATAGTTTGACAGTGCCGAACGATCGAGCGGTTACCGAGATAGCAAGGGTTCAGAATATTGTGAATAATTCAAAATTTAAATAATTTACGAATTTGAAATTTCGTACACGCTGTAAGAATATAATTGTCTATATTATGTTAAAATTTCAAACTTTTCAGTTCAAAAATTATCAAGTTACACGCCTCTAAACGCATGAAATTTGTTGCGGTGTCAAGAAAACCGGGTGTTTATGTCTTCCAACCTCGATATAGCAATTTTTACAAAAAATTAAAAATATAGGATCATTATAGGTCAACGCAGAATAAAATGAGATAGATTTTTATGAAAAGTATGTTAAAATCCGACTCATAGTTTTGGAGATGCAAAGGTTCAATCAAATTCGGGTGTCTATGATAATGAAACCGATAGTAGTCAAAGTATCTCCTCTCAGAGTAATGAATTTCATTATACACCCAGAATTAATGAATGATTTTCAGAGGGCCTGGCATCTGACAAGCATACTTTCCAATTCAGTGAGGAAGGCAATAGTAAGCCGCCTCAATCCTCGATTCACTTAGTAAAGCTTCTAGAGGTTCAAACCAGCCTTTCAGCTGATGACCTAAACAACAACTTTCATGTGTAATTGCTTGTTTGTCATAGGGAGGTTATGGTTAATTTTCAAAATTAACTTGTCCTTCAAGAGGTTAAAGGAGTTCCAATTTCTTTTAGTTCCTTCACTATATATTTTCGAAATGATAATGTAGTCTGGGTATAGCAAACTACCGTTGTACATAATTAAAGTTCCACAATCACGTAATGACAAACTGAGTTGACTATGTTGCTATTCACAACCCTATATTGTTTGGTTCCTTCTTATGCAGGATGGAAATAAATTACCAAGATATTTAAAAAGTTTTGTTAATCTGTATAAAAAAGGAATAATTTATTGATAAGATATTTTACAGTGGCCCAACTATACAAAAGTTCATTTTTAACGGGTGTTTCAAAAAATAGGCAACCGTAACATTAAGAAGGTAGAAGTAATCCATTGGTTAATTTTATGTCACCTTACATATCAGTTGGCAGCACTGTATTCAAGGTTAGCAAATTGTAACAATTGAAATGTCGTGGTTATGCACCACTTATATTCCAGTATCCATTCATCTCTATTGTGTAAATGATGCTATTTTCCAAAGATAAACGTGTGTTTATTTTTACACTAACAGACGTTTTCTTTTGGGGTTATTTAAAAATTATCACTTTAAAAACAATCCTCATACACTAGTCGAATTGAAAACGAACATTAAACATGATTTCTAATATTGATGTGCAAAGATTACGAAAGTGACTTCAAATGTTATGAAACGTGTACGAACCTGCATTTGGGTCACAGGGAATCTTTTTCAGCATCTATTGTAAAATTAATAATGATAAATTTTATGGTAATTTTAATATTATTTCACAAAATCATAATAAATGTTTAAAATATGTCATTAATTTAATATTTTTGTACTACATTCATGTCATCTAGAAAACGAGTTGCGTCATTTTTGAAACACCCTTAGAAAATATTTTTCCCCGAATAGCCTTTAGAGAAAGCACGCTAAATTAATAATTTAATTACTTTTTCATGTTTTCCTCACATTTACTTTCTCCCACAATCTCTTCATTATTTCGAATCTTTTCTTTTTAAGTAGTTCAATGTTTGGAGTTCACGTCTCGTATTTTCATTCTCGCCCCGCAAGATCACTCTCTGGTATTTTTTTCTAAAAATTTCTCTATTCTTTGTGTCTTTTGTGTCGATTTTTGCATCTTTAAGGTCGTTCAGTGTTACTGTGAACCATGCTAATTTAGTTTTGAGATTGCTTATTTATCGAAAATTTGTTTTATCAATCTGCTATCGTTCATTCTTAATACATTTCCGAAAAATATAAACATTGCAAAATTCAAATTTGAATTTTAAAGTAAATAAATTTCTTAGTAAACTATCAGGTAATATTTTGTCACAGTACATAACAACGAAACATATTTTGATCAGGTAGGAACAAAAATAAAAAAACAAAATAAGCACTTGAAATTCAATTTATTATTTTCGAAAAATAAAAAAAAACAAGCAAACATTCGCTAATTTACAATCAGATATCTTGAAAGTACAACAATCAAATGTCGTCATATAGGTAAGAGCCTATTCATGATTTTTCACCATACGGAAGCAAACGAAACAATTTTTTGTCAAAAGGTTCTTCTTCTTCTCCTCATCTTCCTCCTCCTCCTCATCATGGGTCCTTCTTCTCCTCATTTTTACCTGTTTTGGCACCCATATTTTATTCGGCCTTCCAATATTTTTGCTTTCTTTTGGTTTGTACCTTCTTGCTAAATCTGGTAACCTACATGGCTTTCTGACAACACAGGCGTAGTATAGTTTTGAGTATTTTCTTCTCTTTAAATGATCGATCATCGGGTAGGGTATAATTTTATTTATTCGTTAAGTGGGAAAATTTTTAATTCTTGCCTTATCTTTATTTATGATTCTGTCTAGCCTTTTACAACCCTTAAAGAACCTCAAGAATTTCATTTCCGCAGTTTGGATCTTACTTTCCTTCCTTCTGATCACCCGTGCTTTGCTGTCATACGCCAAGGTTGGAACTGCCAACGTCTTAAACCTCGTTTCGGGTCTTGTCTTTTGCCTAATGTGTTCTATGAATCGTCCCACATAGCTGATTAAAGTTGATTGGTTGAATTTTCACGTCATTGTCATTTTCATATGAGACATTAGATTTAAAGTACTTATAGTGGCTCATTTTCATTTGCTCTACTAGGTGTCCATTAATTATTACTTTGAATCTAGTCGGGCGTTTTCCACAGAATGCCATAACTTTGTCTAGGAATACATTTTACTTTCTCTTGCCTATATGAATATATAGGAAGGAAAGTATTGTTTTCATGTCGATTTTTCGAAATCGAGTTTTCACCGGATCTATACGTTTTCAGACCCCCTGAACCCAAAAAAGCATGTTTTTAGCGATTGGTCTGTGTGTGTGTGTGTGTGTGTGTGTGTGTGTGTGTTTGTGTGTGTGTGTGTGTGTATGTATGTGTGTGTGTGTGTGCGTGTGTGTGTGTGTGTGTGTGAACAGAATATCTCAAGAACGGAACATCGTACGAACTTGAAACTTGAAACTTAAGTTACATACCACTACCGAATGCGACACGAACATTTTCATCAAAATCGGTCAACCGGAAGTAGTAGTTTATTCGTATTATTTTTCAGTTTTTTGCGATTTTCTCAAAAACTGGTCCTACGATTTTTTTTAAAATCGCCTATTTTACTCAATTTTTTATTCTCTACAAGATAGGGTAGGCGCCATGTTTGCTGAAATTCTGGGTGAGGCTGTTTTCACGTAAAAACGTTGTTTTTTTAAGATTACGGCTTTAATATAAATTTTAGCGCAAAAACTTATATAATAAAAGTTGTAGAGAATTTAAAAACCTACAACTTTTGTTTCAAACATTGTTTTGTATGACGCTTAGTTTAGCAGTAATTAGCGATTTTCTGATTTTTTCTCACGAAAACGTGTGAAAAATCGATTTTTTTAAGATTTTGGCCTTAGTATGCATTTTACGACAAAAGTGTATATAACCAAATTTATAGGAAATTTAAAGATCTACAACTTTTATTTAACGTATTTTTCTCTACAGAGCCTAGTTTAGCGTGAAATAGTGATTTTCCGTGTTTTTAAGCCAGACTGAGGTTGATTTTCATTTTGAGTGTTTCACTCATGATTAAAATAAGGTTATGTTTATTGAGGTTAGTTTTTTGTTTGTTTCTAATATTTTATTACTAATGTTAAATTATATTGTAAATTATTTGCATTGGCAAGAGAAAGTTGTGTGAGTGTTTCACACCAGATTTTTTGTAACATAAACCAATTAAACTTTGTAAGTCACATATTAAAATAAAAATTTTAAGTAATAATTTTGCAACCCAATTAAATCACAATTTACACTTTTATTTCCGTTAATACTCCGTTGCGAAAATAAAATGTAAATATTTTACCCGCTTTCAACGCAAGAAAAGTTGGTCGATCTTCATGTTTCTATTTTCAAATTAAAATGATATCCTACCATTTAGTCCTATCCCATGCCTCTGTCTTACTCGTCATATCTCTTCTGCTACAGCACTTGAATTTTCCCTCACTAAATTATTTAAAAAAATCCCTGTCATGAGACGACGCGTCTCATGGTTGGTGATAATCTAAAACAAAGGCTAAGGGAAAGAGCGTACCTTTGATTTATGGAAAAAACCATTAATGATTCCTGTATCTACTCTTTAAGAGGAATCGAATGACACTATTTTTGTTTCCAAATTCCGAATTTTATTTCTTAACTTCCGGTTACGGGCCACTTCTGGTTGATACCGGAACTTCAAACCAATGTATCTACTCTTTAGGAAGAATCGAATACACCAATTTTATTTCCAAATTCCTACTTTGATTACTTGACTGCTGGTTTTGAGCTACGTCCGGTTCAAACTGGAAATTCAAATTAAATTTAGACCCACTAACTTTTTTTGTAGATTACGAATCTGAAAACCATTTGTTGCTATCTCTTGTAGTTTCTGACATCTGAGTGTGACAGACGGAGGGGACAAAGGAAAATTATAGATGACAAATTTTAAAAATTGTCACTAATTATTTTGTACAATTAAATATTGATTCGTATTAGTTTTGCTCCATAATTCCAAATTATCAATGACGCTTGAGCAACCATTTGAAATTCCGAAAGTTGGGTAAAGTTCTCAATGGAACATAAAATTTTAATTCATATCTAATAAGTTTCAAAATTGAAAGGAATCGGAAATTTAAACAAAAGAAATAGATAATTAAAGTTCAAGAAAATTCTAACAAAAATTTTAATTCTATAAAGTAGAAGTTTCTCGTGTATTGGACGGTGGGGGAAAATGACTAGTGAAGAAAATTTCTTTAAAACTTATAACTTTATATTCAAAACTTATTACGCTTTTTTATTTGTTTAGTTTAAAGTTGCCTCTACTTGATCATTACCAACTTTTAGTGAATGTAGTGCTTTGTACAGATCTTTTTTGAAAATTCTTCAAATTTGAAATCGAAACCTAAATCTTTCACTATATAATTTAGTTCAGAATTACGGATTTACAGTTGGAGACAATCCTAAATTTTAAAATTCCAAGATCAAGTTAAAAGTTCAAACAACGTAAAATATATATAGACACGTATGCTACCACTTAACAAACAATGAAAAAAATAATGTAATAAGTAACGTACACGTATTTTTTTCAAACAAGATAAAAATTAAAGAACACATATTTTATTCATGTAAGGTAAAAAAGTATCGCCTTCATATAATTTTTTTTTATTTGACATACGTACATGTAATATTAAATATTCACAGTAAACTCTATAGACACGTATGCTATCAGTTAACGAACAACGAAAAAAATAATGGAATAAGTAACGTATACATATATTTTTCAACCAAGATAAAAATTAACGAACACATATGCTGAGCAACGTTATTATGTTCATGTAAGATAAAAAGTATCACCTTCATATTTCGTTTTTTTTATTTGACGTACATGTAATTGAATATTCACAGTAAATGATATGAACTAAATAACTTGTTTTATATTAAACAGTTACAATTTAATGATTAAATTTAAAAAATAACTACGTGGTCTTTAAAAATGTAATTAAATTTTTAACGATTTTTATGTTGTTACAACATAAAAAAAACTAATGTACTGCTATGAAATCAATTTTCCTCTGGTTTACGGTTTTTGAATAAAATCTATTTTGTAGTGATTTTTAAATAAAACTATATTTAATTAACAACGTATCAGTTTTGTATAACAAGTAGTTTCAGCTTTTCACAGTATGTGATATGTGAAAACCTAACTAAAATATTATTGTTTAAGTGGAAACTCGTTTGATTAGTTTTCATGTTTTTATGCAACAATTTTAATTTGCATGATAAATAACATTGAATTATAAATGTTGGTAGATACTTATTTTTCTCTTCTTTGTATTAGTAAATACGAGATATACAAAATATTTGTGTTACCTTTCCATTTATTTATTTCACGTTGCTCAGCATATTCTTTTTAACAACTGCGGAAATAATAGTAATATAAACGCAAGTTTGTATGTATAAAAGAATTTTCTGGTTTTATCTGAGAATGAAACTAAATATTGGTTGTTTAACATTATGCCGCTACGCCATTGCTATCTTTTTGTCACTACATCACCGCGGGCACTCTTCAATGCAATCCAAATTTTTACTTTCTCTTGCCTGTGAATATATAGAAAGGAAAGTATTGTTTACATGTCGATTTTCGAAATCGAGTTTTCACCGGATCTACCCTGAACCCAAAACACATGTTTTTAGCGATTGGTCTGTGTGTGTGTGTGTGTGTGTGTGTGTGTGTGTTGTAGCATTCCGCGAAATACTTCCTTATTAAACATCATATATTTTTTTCTCCTTCTATATATATTTTAATACAATCATTAACACAATTTAATAGACTAAAACATTTTTCTATTAACTCTCAATCCAGATTCCAACTTGATACAGTAGAGTACCGATTTTCCGTGGATCGTTTAACCGGGGTTTGGATTAACCGTGCGATCACTAGAAATTTTTTTTTTTTTTTTTGTTTAACGTCCGAATGTTTTGCTAATTGCTGCTAATGCAGACGGTGAAGGATGAAATGAATTTTTTGTGACGTATGAAAAAATGCCATGCCCGAGTGGGATTCGAACCCAAGACCGCGTGATGAGAGGCGATCACGTTACCAGCTCCTAAAATAAGTTGCAAAGAAGCTTTAAACGGTGCCGAAACATTACTAACTTAACTTTCATGGAAAATCAGGATGACACAGATTACGTGGATATTTTACATATTCGTGATTATATAAGAAAAATAAAAGAAAAAATATTGCGGCATAAAATGAAACAAAGTAAAATAACAGATTTTTTGTGATTTTTTTTTGGTACGTAGTTTAAGGTAAGACTTATAAATTTATGTAGTAAATATTTTTATTTCAATACAATTTGTTTATTTATTTCCGATATCCGATAGTATTAACATGTATTAATCAGTAGAATAAAACATACGCGTAACTGGTGGTTTTGTTTATGACATAAGTGGTCTCGACCGAATTGGGTTGTATTATCCGTGTTTTCCGGTTATCCGGTATAGTTATCCCCCCAATTACCACGGATAATCGGTATTATACTGTACTTACATTTTATAATTATTTTGTTTTCATTAGTTTTTCTTATTTTTCCATAAATTTTAATCAGCTGAGATTTATTATTTTTATATTAATAAAAACAACTTTGATTTTGTATTTAAATTTAGATACTTCTTTTTTTCTTTAATTTTATAATTTTAAAAATATCTCATTGCAAAATGTATAAAAATAAAATCTCTAATAAAACGACGTGCTACAGTGTGAATGAAATATCACGACTTGAAACTTGAAACTTAAGTTAGGTACTACTACCGCAAGATTTTTGTATAAAAAACTATTTTTTTTTGTGTTTTTTTGGTTTAACGTCCGACTGTTCTGCAATTACTGCTGATGCAGACGGTGAAGGATGAAATGATTTTTTTGTAACGTATGAAAATATGCCGAGCCTGAATGGGATTCGAACCCAAGACTGCAGATAAGAAGCGAACACATTAAGAGAAAACTACTACCGGACCTTACCGGACCTGACACGAACATTATCATTAATATCGGTCAACCGGAAGAAGTAATTTATTCGAGTCATTTTTCACTTTATTGCAATTTTCTCAAAATGGCTCCTAGGATTTTGTTTTAAAAATTGCCTCATTTACAACATTTTTTATGCTCTATAAGATAGGGTAGGTGCCATGTCTGTTGAAATTGTTGGGGAGGCTGTGCTTAAGTAGAAAAAATTGTTTTTTTTAAGATTGCGGCTTTAATATGCATTTTAGCGCAAAAAGTATCATAATTAAAGTTGTAGAGAAATATAAATCCTACAACTTTTGTTTCAAACAATCTTTTGTATTACGCTTAGTTTAGCGGTGATTAGCGATTTTCTTTTTTTCACGAATATGTAAAAAAGTGTAACAAAAGCAATTTTTGAAGACTTCAGCCTTATTTTGGGACGAAAGTGTATGTAATAAAATTTATAGGAAATGAAAAGATCTACAACTTTTTACCGCATTTTTCCTTACAGAGCCTAGTTTAGCGTGAAAGAGTGATTTTCCGTATTTTTAAGCCAAACTGAGGTTGATTTTCATTTTGCATCATTCACTCATCATTAAAATAAGGTTATGTTTTTTGAAGTTAGTTTTTTGTTTATTTCGAATGTTTTATAACTAATATTAGGTTACATTGTTCATTATTTTCTTTGGAAAGAAGAAGTTGTGTGAGTGTTTCACTCGAGATTTTTAATTTTTAGCTTTCTTCTTCTTCTTTTTGAGGTACCTATCCGTTACGAATGTAGACGATTTTCATAGGTATTCTCACTTTGTCAACAGCAATTCGAAACATTGTTGTGAAAAGGTTTTTTTTGAACCAGGTCTTAAGATTTTTTGCCATGATATCCTTCTTCTTCCGAGTCTTCTTTCTCCGAAGATCTTCCCTTGCAAAATACACTGAAGCAAGGCATATTTGGCTTCATTCCGCATAGTATGACCCAGGTACTGCAGTTTACGTGCTTTGAAAGTTACCAAAACTTCCAGGTCCTTTCTCACCCTTCGAAGAACTTCGGAATTGGTCACTCGCGCCGTTCAGGGAATTTTAAGAATTCTCTGTTACAGCCACATCTCGAAAGCATACAACTTCTTTGTGGTAGCCTCGTTTAAGGTCCAAGCCTCTGTAGCAGTGAGTTTTACGTGCTACATTTAAAACATTGAACCCACCGGGTTGGTCTAGAGGTAAAGTCGTCGCCAAAATCAGCTGTTTAACAGCTGATTTTCGGAGACGAAGGTTCCTGGTTCAAATCCTAGTAAAGGTAGTCACTTTTTTACGGATCTGAATACTGGACAGTGGTTACCGGTGTACTTTGATGGTTGGGGTTTAATTAACCATACTCTCTCAGGAATGGTCGGCCTGGGTCTGTACAAGACTACACCTCATTTACACGTCATACACATCATCTTCATCTCATTGGGTCATGGGGTTGCTTATTGTCCTAAATTGAACAGATTGCAACGTACACAAATTAGGAATTAAAAAAAGAAAACATTTAAAACAGCTGATTAATCAAATCAGATGCTAATGTAAAAATAAACGATTTTAAAAATTTACAGTTTAAATAATTTTTTAACTCACCGGGTTGGTCTAGAGGTAAAGTCGTCGCCAAAATCAGCTGTTTAACAGTTGATTTTTGGAGACGAAGGTTTCTGGTTCAAATTCTAGTAAAGGTAGTTTCTTTTATACGGATTTGAATACTAGACAGTGGTTACCGGTGTACTTTGATGGTTGGGGTTTAATTAACCATACTCTCTCAGGAATGGTCAGCCTGGGTCTGTACAAGACTACACCTCATTTACACGTCATACACATCATCCTCATCTCATTGGGTCATGGGGTTGCTTATTGTTCTGAATTGAACAGATTGCAATGTACACAAATTAGGAATTAAAAAAAAACATTTAAAACAGCTGATTAATCAAATCAGATGTTAATGTAAAAATAAACGATTTTAAAAATTTACATTTTAAATAATTTTTTTCATATTTTTCTAAATTCTACTTTTATAAAACAAAAATGATTCAAATTTAAAGTAAAAAATTTTTCATTAACCCTATTTGTTAGATAATATATTTTTTTTTTGTTAATTTAAAAAATAGTTTTTCATTTTAATTTATTGTGGTGAATATGAATTCAATACAGAAGGTCATGAGTGCTATTGTATGGAAATGAAAAATTTAAATTTGTACGTATTTGTACACCGAACCTACTGCATGTGTTAAAGGTAATCTGTTAAATGTTTTATTGTAGCGGCACAGTTGTGCATCATTTCGTTGTCATTGGTGATATTTTCAAACTAAACCAAATTATATCTAAATATTTTTTTTCAAAATTTAAGTTCATAAAAATTATTTTTCTAGTTGTCAATAATTTTTCGTTTAAACAATAATATTTTTAATAAATAAAATTTCGTTCTCTCTGGAATTTTGTTTTCTTTATTTGTAGTGACAGTTTTCAGTAGTAAATTAGATTTATTAAATAGTTTTGCAGTTAAATTTCAACGTTTTCCACGTAGCTGAGTTTAGCCGGACATAGCTCGTTGGTTAACGATTAACTTCATTACACCTCTATCCCATAAAACAGGACGGAGAAGACGTACAATTGCAGGAGCCTTATTTTTAAATCACGAGAGAGATTATGGCTCTTGAAGAAGACACTTATCATCATCTGTTAAGGATTGGGCTCAATGGCCTGTTCCGGCATCCTTTTTTTAGGTCTTCCCAAACCTCGCTCTCCTCTAGGTTTATATTTCCATGCTCGTAGAGGAATTCAGTGTGCTGACTAGCGAAGTAAATAATTGGACAAATTTATCTTATATATTCTTAAAGTTTCACACAGTGACTGAACATTTAACTCAAAGAAATAGCTTTGTTACGTACTCTTTTCTAACCGGGTACAACCTTTGACTCCCAGAAAAAATTCATTTTAGCAGCCTGGATACGGGATTCATTCCTCTGTAAGGACACCCATGCTTTACTTCCATGTGCTATCGGTGGTACAGCCATTGCTTTATAAAATTTCAATTGGGTATCCTGTCTCGTTTTATTTCCTATTGTCCTGTGAATAGAACTGCATACAGCGCTGAATTTTGACAGTTTCTCACTCAAGTCATCATCTTTGTCATAGGAAATCCTGCATCCTAAATATTTTATAAGAATACGCTTTAGTACACTCCTAAATAGTTAAGAAGACACTCATCCGATTGAATGTGTGTCAAGTGTGTCGATGCCGGACTTTATTTTTTAGCTTTAATGCAATTATATATTTAGCGGTAATGCCTAAATTGACTATGCACAAAGATACAGTTATCGAGATAACAAACTTGTAAAAGTTGAAGTATTGTTCTGTCTGCTACCACTTACCATAAACGCAAGTCTTTTAGAGTATTTTACCCTCTGAATTTAAGTTAAAAGAAATACACGGTACAGATGCTGAATCTTTTTCAATTTTTTTGCAATCTTTTTCATTATTGGGAACGTATGTAAGCTGTTTTGAAGTTATTTATATATTTCGTTTCGCACACAAAATGAGAGTGAGAAAGAAGAACATTCCTAAAGCGACCTTAAACTAGTAGCTCCGGATAGTTGTTTCTGGTGGAATAAGTATTAATATAAAATATTTGAATACGGTCGCCCCCCCCCGTTGCGTAGTGGTTATCACACTAGTATACAAAGCGAAGGTCCCAGGTTTCATTCCCGGGTAGGGTTTGGAAAATTATTACAAAAACCGTTGTAGGTCAATTAAAACTTTTCTGGTCCATCAACACAAATATTTCTGTGCTATAGAACCAAAGGGCGTTAACTTTAATTCTAGCTAATTTTGCCAATTGAGTTAACAGCTACCTTTAACACGTTGACTGCCGCACTAAATTTTATGACACTTACAGCGGCGCCATCGTACTTTTTTTTATTTTTCACATTTTATTCCTTTTTTTCTTATTTTACTTCATTTATTAATTAAAATAATAACAGCTATTTTTTTTTGTAAAATTAAGTTGTGACACACTTTTGGGATACATGGCCTGCTGGAATGATTTTACATTTCAGAGCCATGTGACCCATTTTTGCGTCACAATAAAAAAAGTAATAAACATAATTGTGTTTAGTTGCAAAGTATTCTAGACTATTTATTTTAACCAAAACAAGCAAAAGAAATAATAAAATTTAAAATAATAGCAACATTCTAGTACAGGACAACAAGGAAAACTACCTGTATACAAAATATCCTATTATTTGAAAAAATACCAACTATTTAAACAGTCAAGTGTTTAATGTCACTCTGTGAAGCTGTGGCTTTTGAAACCACAAAACACGGCTTAAAAATTAGTCATGTACTGTGACTCATTTTTGATGCACGTGGCCCATTTTTAAAGACAAGTGTGACACATATTTGGGTCACGTAGCAGTCAACGTGTTAAAATCAGCACAAAATGCTCTATCTAATGGTACACAGTGTTACACAGTGCCTTACCTGAATGTTTACAGGTTGTAATAACCATATTATTTTCAAATTTTAAATGTTAACTGTATGTGATACTGTTTACCTTCAAACAAAATTCAAGTGGAAATTTTTAAACATTACTGAGTGTAGCATTCTGCTTCTGTATTAAAATGGTTTTACCACTAAATAAATATTTTCAATATACTTTTTTTTTTTTTTTGAAACTCACCTTGCATTAATTATTATTACTAATGTAGAAAATATCAAAACAACAAAAAAACAGAAGGAGGTATAGAGTATTAAGTTTTATGGGAGGGTGAGAAGGTTAAATAAAATCTGTAGCCCAGACATTATATTGGGTGTAAATTTCAAGTTCTAATACCTACGGTAATTTTTGTTAAAATAACGAAAAGAAAAAACTTTCCGTTTTTTGCTCTCCTGAAAAATCACAAAAATGGAGTTAAATCTCTTTACTTCTTAGGCACAGATTTTATAAATGTGTTAGCAAAATTATTCATTTTTATTTATTATACATTTTAGGACAAAAAGTAGTGTAATATAATCAAAGTTGTAGAAAATTAAAAAAAAGGTTAATATCAAGCATTTTTCTACAGAGCTTAGTTTAGCGTCAATTAGTGATTTTCCGTATTTTTAAGTAGGAGAGATTGATTTTCATTTAGCATCATTTACTCATAATTAAGAGCAGATTATATTTTAAATTTTAAATTCTTTACTTATCATTATACATAGGTTAAATTTGTCATTATTTACATTGGCACGTGAAAATCGTGTTAGTGTTTTACACTAAATTTAATTTATTTGTTGAAGTTTTTCCCGTACGTGACATTTCATGTATAATTTAAGCAGTATATAACTTTATACTTTTATGCTTTACTTTTTTTTGTAAATTTTTGAAATGTTCAAGCGATATAATTCATTTTCATTTAGCTGTAGCTGTGTAGGAACAGATATATGCTAATAAGTCACGTTGTTGGAATATACATACGTCGTTAAATCATGTAGTTAAAACGGACATTATTTATTTTAGAATCACTGGACCGTT
The DNA here is from genome assembly GCA_035578175.1 of Catonia carolina. Taxonomy (NCBI): domain Eukaryota; kingdom Metazoa; phylum Arthropoda; class Insecta; order Hemiptera; family Achilidae; genus Catonia; species Catonia carolina. The sequence goes on from JAQMRL010000010.1 coordinate 15,247,589, forward strand.
ATTCAAAATTATTTTACAGGTTTCAAAATGTAAGCGTTTCTTATAACAAAAAAATCTTTACTAACCTTTGATAAATAATTGCTATGTAGTAAGTTCATCTCTATCACAGACTATACTTTTTCAATTTATGCTCAACTAAAAATGTACAAGACAAAAACGTTTAAAAAGTCTATGAATTTCATTTGTACAAAGTAAAATATCTATTTTTCCCATAATGGCCAAGTTGAGTCTTAAATTATTTGTACTCGATCTGATAGTTCTAGGGCTACAAAAAAATAGATCTGTTTCTTATTACATGGTCAGCCAGTTATATGACTGAAGCATTTAAGAACAGATGAGGTAGAGGTGAAAAATACACTAGTCAGTTATCTCCAAGATTCTATAGTCACGTAAATGCTCCAATATGATATGTTTTCGTTAATAATGATGTCTCCAATTTCTTCCTCCAATGTTCCAAGGATGTTTCAGAAGTTTTTCCTTTCTACCTCAAAAATATTTCCCATTTGCGGTTTTGTGTAATTTATTTAACTATTTTGATTTTGTTCGTAATTGATGGTCGAATTACCACGTAATATCCAATTTGTTTATATTTATTTTCCCCCGAATATTGGGTCAATTAAGAGAACGTGAGGTGACTTTAGATGTTTCTGGAAGCTCTTTTTACAGCCAAAATTCTCAGCATTCGCTCACTGTAGGCTTTTCTTCTTTCTTCTATCCACCCGGAGTTCTGTATTTGCTCGTCATGGAAGCCCTTAAAGTCCGAAATTAGTTGTCTGAATTTGGTTCGATTCATTAAGTTTTCTCTGTTTATTGCAGTTTTCTCAACATCCTTCCTGACTTCTTTAAACCATTTACAGTATCCCACACCTTATGCCTATAGTTCAGTTCTTAAAGTTTCGTTTTTTTTAAAAGGTTTTCATCTATACTATACATGTGTATTCATAAAATTTTAGTCTTCTTTTTCTAATTTTTGATATAAATTAATGTAAAAATAATTATTTTAAACGGCAGTTCATAAATTATATAATGTTTTATAAATAACTAATTATTATTCCTGGGTAAATGTAGTTGACACATGAAAAAAATGTTTGCAGGGCAATATAATAGGATAATTACCCTTGATGCTAGTTATTTCATCTTTAGTTTTTCATGGACAGGTGTATAAATTGGGCGTTTTTAATGATATCTCCTTTTATAATAATTTCGTTTAAGATAATTTCCTTTAAGCTAATTTTTTGGACACAGTGAATAACATAATCGTATCTGAGATTGGAACGGCACTCTACAAATTTTCTAGATCCTAATCGGGAATCAATCTGAGACTACTGGTATCACAGTTAGTTAAACCACCGATTCTATAACGAGGAGGGGATTTTTAATTTAATTTTTTTATAAATGCGAAATATTACAAAATATATCTTAGAAGTTTAACTCAAAAGAAACCAACTGAGAACACGGTGATCAAAGTATAAGTTAATTATCTAAATTACAAATAAGAATCTTAAAGCGCATAGTTTTGGCTGATTAACGGATTAAAGTTACAACACAAATCTAATAACTTTTTCACTGTGTCAGAATTTTTACTCGACGAAAAAAGAGTAGAAGTTGATGATAAGAGGTTAAAAGGGTGGAAGAAAAGCTTTAGAGAGAAAGCAAAAGAATTTTTAATTAAACGAGAAAGACGGAATTAAAATGAAATCTCATCCAATAGGATCAAAGACCTAATACTCGTATGACAAAACAGTGAGTATAATATACTCGTATTATCCGTAAATTTAGATTCAGAAAAGTTTAAATATAGAATATTATTTAACCTGAAGCTCACATTCTCCATTTTTTTCACTAATAAATTATTTTTTTAAAACCTATAAAGTTTCATTTTATTTTCTTGTAACGTGTTTCAGTTAAGGTCAACAGCCAAAATAATGGTTGAACATCACCTACATGTTTTACTAAGTTGAACGAGCAAAGAAGGGAATGTAGGTAACATTGCTTCACTAAGGTGGAGTATATAACACTTTGAATCTCCTGAACATAATTTACCTTCCCACCCTTCAAAAAAACATTTACTTCATTCACCACAAGGTATGGAAGTATAATAAATCAATAACTGTCAAAAGAGATATCTCTGATTAGTGTCAATTACACGTCTATCCCTTCAATTTTTAAACGTCATTTGTTTAAATGAGTAGGAAAAGGAAAAGAATTAGTTGTTACAGCTCTGAACCAGTCACCATAATCATCATCATCCTCTTACAGCTCTATAGCTCCTGGTGGGCCTTGGCTTCATCCTCAAGTCTTTTCAAATATTATCTGTTGGTTTGCTAGCGCTCTTAATTCTCTCCCACCTATTAAATCACATCATCTGTTACATCATCATTCATCTTTTGCTAGGACAGCTCTTCCTTTGATTCTTGTACAGTCTCTCCTTGTTTCCATTCTCTTAATTTGCTCCAACCGCCTCAATTTTGGGGCTTTATGAATCAGACTATGTTTCTGCCTTCAATAAAAGTATTTAGTTTCACATATTTTTTTTACAATTCAATTATTTAATTTCCGTACCAGTCCAAAGATCTTCCTTAAAATCTTTTGTTGAAACGTTCTCAACATGTTTCTATCTGTTTCTGATATAGTCCACATTTTCTAGCCAAAAGTAATATCTGAGAGCACAGAAAAAAAATCTATATTTTCTTGTTATGTTTCTATTATTTTTTTTAATAGTTAAACATTAGGAACGTAGCCTTATATTTTTATATACTGTCATGGGTTAGGCCTTCCGACCTGTTCCGGCTTCTTTACTTTTTTTTCTCTGTCTACCCACATCTCTTTGTCCATCAGATTTACGTATTTTAATTTTAATTTTGTTCATCAATTCTCATTCATTTTTATCAAATGATCCTCTCATTTCTCTCTGTATTTATCAACTGTTTCTAAGAGAGAGGAGAGATTTAAATGGGCCGGATTTCCTCATTCTTAATGTGATCCATCAAACTACACCCATGAAGTCTTCTTAAGAACCGCAATTCAGCATCTAGATCTGACTTTCATTTTTCCTTCTTATTACTCAGTACTCATTACTGTACAGCTATACTGGAACAACCAGTCTTGTAAAACGTCAACTGGGTTTCTATCCGACTCTTTTACCCAGTGATCGTGCTATTGTCCCATCATATGCTACACTGAAAACGATTCAGTTTATCGTTTATGTCTGCATTTCTAGCATAAGTTAAATCACATCCCAATATTTAAAATGCTGTACCTGATTTACCAGGCACCCATTTACAAGTATTTTTGTTCTTTCGGGATTTTCCCCCAGAAACCTATTGATATTGTTTTTGCAGCGGATAGATGAAAGTTATAATCTTGAAATATTTTACTTAAATTATAAACCTCTTCTGAAAATCATCTTCAGACTCTACTTTCTTCTATTTCCCAAGTAAATTCGTGCTCATATGGAACCACTTATTTAAGTTTTGTGGTTTAAAGGTATTCTCCAAGAAATGAAATTTCTTAACTGCTCTGAACCGGTAAGACAGTTGTGTCTACGTTGCAATCTGTTCTATTCAGAAAAATAAGCAACCCCATGACCCAACGAGATGAGGATGATGTGTATGACGTGAAGTCTTGTACAGACTCAGGCCGACCATTCCTGAGAGGTATAGTTAATTGAACCCCAACCATCAAAGCACATCGGTAACTACTGTTTAGTATTCATATCCGTATGAAAGTAACAACCTTTACTAGGATTTGAACCAGGAACCTTCGTCTCCGATAATCAGCTGTTAAACAGCTGACTCACGGTGACGACTTTACCTCCAGACCAACCCGGTGGGTTCTCTAATATTAAAAAGAAAGTATTGAATTCAATAAATTTTCATTTCTCGCCTCTTGTAACATGCAAATAAGCTCTTGACTGTATTCATGTATTTTTTATTTTTCTTCCCTACGACTGTACAAACTTTCCAGGAAGAAATTAGCCTACATAATCCTGACTGAATACTATATAATTTATCAAATAATAATCTACCTGAATGTTGGTGACGTCTGTGGAGCAGAGAATTCAATGAGCAATACAATTTTAGTACATGTAAAAATAAATACTTTTATAACCAAGTTTAATTAATAGCTTTTTTATAAAATATCTTCGGAGTCCTACTTTTGACAGGTGTTTCCTCCAACTCATAATGCCAATTATTATTATTAATTTTCTTCATTTTATTCACTTATAAATTTATAGTTTTAGATGAAGTGGGAGTTCAGAAGATCTGGAAATCAACGAATACAGTTGTTTACGTCTAGCGTCCAAAGTTTCTCGCGTTTCGTTTACATGTTGGTTCCACGTTAGTCTTTTGTCGATGTAGAGACCAACATACTTTATTCCATATAGCAGCCAAATTTACTGTTGTGCCAAACCGTCGGTCATTTTGAAAATACAACACTTTCATTCCAAACTGTTAAGACAGATAACTAGTTCTCCCTTTCACGTAACGAACGGTACACTACACACACACTTACACCAGATTTACCAACTGCCTCTTAACGAAGCCTGAAACGACTCTGGAGTAGGGATATCATGAGACGGCAAAATTAAAGAAAAACAAAACAAATTAATGAACTAACTTAATGATTATGGTTGGAGTACTGTCAATGGGCCGCGATTTTCTCAATGTCTTAAAATTTGACAATATTTGTATTCTTTTTTATGAAATTTGCTTGTTGTTAATGTTATACAGTTGCAAATAAAAGTATCTTTTATAGTCAAAAAAAATCTTATTCATTAGTTATTAGTTACTGTACAGTTGTCGATAAGATACGGATAAGTGCAAAAGTTTTTGAGATATAAATAATTTTAAAATAATGTTTTATCAAATTTAAATAATCGTTTTTGAATTAAAAGCCATTAAATAATTAAAAAATCAAATTTGGTGAAGGATAATTTTATCTGAATTAGGAACATTTGAATTAAGGATGTTTTACTAAAGATAGGAGTTGTAGAAAAGAGATACTAATTTATTTTCCTCTCGCAATTTCTCTCTCTCTCTCTCTCTCTCTGAGGGTCTCTATCAGAAGTTTAGATAGATGGACTATGCTGGGAAGAATGGACGGATGGTTTTGGGAGGATGAAGCAAGGAAGGAGGAGAGGAAAACCCCTTAATGAATTTCAACTGATTGCTGTAGCAGATAACAACATCTGGTACACGCATCGGTAGCAGTTGTACGTAGAAGCCATAGTAGAAGCAGAAGCGGTACGAACAAAATAATCTAGTTTTGATAACGAACTCGTTAAGTCAAGTTTCCCCTCCTTCGTAGCTCGGATTCACAAAGTATTTTACCCTGTAACGAATATAGGGGCTAGACTTCGACGTCAGCTGTGATGAGATTCCTGTAGTCTATAACTCAGTGTTTTGCTTTCACTGATTTACATCCACACCAACTGCAGTGATAATTGCTTGCATCAGTGGAGTGCCTAATAGTATACGGTACGGAGAGGGTGAAACAACCTTAGATAACGTAAAATACTATTATAAAATAATTTATCTATTTTTCCTATTTATTTAAAACCCTAGTAAGACGTTTTTGCAATAACCGTTACTAAATTAAAATGGAAGAAAAGGAAAAACCCTCGTGAGAAACTGACATTCCCAACTAAAAGTTATGCACACCGTGTACACGACTATTGAAAAAATTATATATTCATTTTCATTAAAAATTAATTATAGTTTAACGAACTAGAGACTGTTAGAGATGAAGGCGGAGCATAGTGACCTAAATCACAGCACAGAGCCAATTAACTTTCATTAATCGTATACTGAATTGTCACGTTATGCTCCGGCTGTGGATAACAGCCTAACAAAAAGTTAGCTGGAGTTCGGTGAAACAGAGTGTGACTTAGCGAAGGGGCAACCCACACCCGACCTTGGCTGTTATTGGCTGGATCTCATCTGCAGTCCTTATTTCGTTTGTATAATTATACAAATCAAGCCAACGTTAAAAGAAGAGAGAGGAGCTCGGGCTAAGGTATCAGAAATTATACTGATGCTGAGAAGAAAATCCTCATTATCAGTCTATAAACACACTCTTGCTCTATGAACAGATGGTAAAGCCTGTCTGGATGTCTTTCTTCTTCTTCTTACTATCAAGGCTTAGGCATAAGCCTGTTCCGAACTTACAAACCATCCTGTACGTCTACAGAAACACGAGACATTTCAACCCGTACATCTCGACTACTGCCATCTTCTTCGAGGTCTTCCCACCTCCCTTCTTCCAACTGGAACATATTCCGTCACTTTTAGAAGTATTCTCTCCTCCGGCATCCGTTCCAAATGTTGCCTCCATTGATTTCAGGTCTCCTCCACTTTTTAATTCAAGCTAAATACACCCAACTCGGATCTAATTTCTTCGTTATGTATTAGGTCCAGCCTCGAGCAGCCTTCTTAAAAACCTCATTTCAGATGCTTGGATCCTTCTTTCTTGGCGTTTTGTGGTAACCCATGATTCACTTCCATAAAGAAGGACTGGGGCTGCCATTACCTTGTAGAACTTCTGTCTGGATGTATGGTATGTACTTCTGGGGATGTACCAAACAAAGTAATATAAACATCATTCAACGCTTCCAAAACAGAATGCTGAGAAACATCGTCGACGCTCCCTGGTTCATAAGGAACAAGCATATTTACCTATCCGTTGCCGGACATCCTCTCAGCCAGCCACGCCCATTCCGGAGGAATTTAAGCAGCATAGTGGCTCCGGAGAGCTAGCCTGGAAACCCCAGCCCCTGAGAGGCCAACCCAAATGAGTGGGTGCGGTCACATCCGCAGGGTGCCCCACTCCTCTCAGTACTCGTGTAAACGTTGGACGAGTCACCGTCGAGCTCGTTACGCAGCTAATGCTTTGCACGTGGCTCTACCACACATGGATATTCTGCGCACAACCGTGTACTACGAATAGCACACGGAGGTGCTACAGCCAGCGCCCGTTACCTAGAAACCAGGCAATGATAGGGTAGCTAAACTGCAGTTCTATGGGCACGCTCTGTGTGGTCAGGGGCGTGCCCCCGGTTCATTAGGAACAACGACCTCCATAGAGAACTATGAATGGACTTCGTCTCCAGATAAATCCAAAGGTTCGTACAGAAGCATGAGGAAAGACTTCACCGCCATGACAACGTTGAAGGAATCCAGCAGCTTGACAACGATGATCTGTTGCGAAGGCTAAAAAGAAAGAAACGATTTGAGCTTGTGTAAAGTCAGTGTTTGAAAGCAGAGCAGTGTTAGTGTACGATTAGAATAATTAGTGTTAAGTTTAAGTACACAATATAAGTGTAATGAACATAATGTGTTATTTTTAATTAATTATTGAGGATAGATAAATAAAATTACTCATTTGTCTTAAAACTAGATCGTAATATAGGCTACATGCAGACATACAAAAAAACATATACAAATCGAGAGGTATTAACATTGCCACACTTGTACTTACCAGAAAATTTGCAAAGGCGATTAAAGATATTATGAAATAGGGATCTAATATAGAACATCGACGAGGGTTTGCCACTGGGTAATGTCTTCATCAGGACAGGAACAAGACATTACACACGTACAATATCATAAATACTGATTATAATAAATTAATTTTATAATTATCCATACTTATATTATATAGAAATAATATTTATTTTTGTACGAGGAATCTCAGAAACTACCCAACCGATTTCAAAAAATCTTTCAGTGTTAGAATGCTAACAGCTTCCTGAATAACGTAGGCTATATGGCATTACTTCTAACTTTTAAAAAAATTGTGATTGGTAAAATAATGTCTGTTTTTTACTTTCTCTTCCCTATATGAATATATAGGAAGGAAAGTATTGTTTACATGTCGATTTTTCTAAATCGAGTTTTAACCGGATGTGCACGTTTTTAGACCCCCGAACCCAAAATACATGTTTTTAGCGATTGGTCTGTGTGTGTGTGTGTGTGTGTGTGTGTGTGTGTGCGCGCGCGCGCGTGTGTGTGTGAACAAAATATCTCAAGAAGGGAACATTGTATAAACTTGAAACTTAAGTTAGGTACCACTAGAGGACCCGACAAGTTTATTTGTGTAATTTTTCACTTTTTTGCGATTTTCTCAAAAATGACTCCTACGATATTTTAAAAAAATTGCCTTATTTACTATATTTTGTTTTGCTCTATATATCTACTCTACAATGTAGATATAGTAGATATCTACAATATCTACTATATTTTGTTATGCCTCTAAAAGGGGCAAATAGGTAGCCCCTATAGGCTACCCTATAGGCGCCTAGCCTATAGGGTAGGCGCCATGTCTGCTAAAATTCTTGGAAGGCTGTCCTCTCGTAGAAAAAAAATGGTTTTTTAAGATTACGGCTGTAATATGCATTTCAACACAAAATTGTGTTATAATAAAATTTATAGGAAATTAAAAGATCTACAACTTTTTTTAGCGCATTTTTCTCTACAGAGCATAGTTTAGTGTAAAAGAGTGATTTTCCGTATTTTTATGCCAAACTGAGGTTGATTTTCATTTTGCTTCATTCACTCATGATTAAAATAAGATTATGTTTTTTGAGGTTAGTTTTCTTTGTTTATTTCTAATGTTTTATACTTAATGTTGGGTTATATTGTTAATTGTTTGCATTGACAAGAGAAAGTTGTGTGAGTGTTTCACACCAGATTTTGTAGGGTAAGGTCAATAAGTAGGATTATCTGTTATCCATCTGTATTATACTATTAAAATTGTATACAGTGTATTGTATTATTCAGTTACGCAAAACACAATCACGATTGTATCAGGTGCGGTACTGTACCACCTTACAAAATGATAAATCATCTTTATTCTTTATTTTATCAAGTTTTTTGAAAATTATTTTTGGGATAGACAGGCTATCCAGAAAGTAATAACACATCCAGTTTCTACATAGAAAGTGAATGTAAATCTTCCAAAAATCAAAGAAATAGTATCATTATTTAAAAAAAGTAGATTTTACCTATTTTTTCTTGTAATGTAATTATTTTCAGTTATTCTCAGGTCGTATTTCTCCCTTTCCACTGGTGATTCATATTGTCAACAAAATTCCTGTTCCGAGTAAGCCTACCTACTGATTGATTATATTTGTAAAGGTTAATTTTGTTTTCAACGTGTAAGATTTTGTGAGAATTTAAACGGTTCAGATGACGAATGGGTAATGTTATGTTTCTACTTTAAACATATTCGTTTTTACTTGATGAGTTTTTCAAGATTTTTCAAATAAAACCTTTCTGCTGAGCTGGTAAAAAATACTATTTTTTTTCTCCACATTCTATCCAACATATTCAATAAATTATATATTAAAAGTCAACTCTCTAATCATAAATTATGTTCTGAAAATTAGAAGAAAATATTTGAATAGTATTTGAGATAATATGTGTACCTGAAGTTGAAAAGTACAGATTTTCTGAAAACGAGCGATAAAGTATGGAATGGAAAAATAAATCATAGGTTTAGTTCAAAAGAACAAAAAGCACACAACACTTAACAAAAAAATATTAGCAGTAGTTTTTTCTTTACAAATCATTGAATCAAGTTGACCAATAATACCGTTGAAAAAAGAATATCTAATAAAAAAATATTTTTGAAAGAATTACAAAATATTTACCAAAACAGTACTAGAAAATGTAATACATGTTGTTTAGGTCGTCAGCCGAAAGGCTAGTTGGACCTCTAAAAGCTTTACTTAGTAAAACAGGGTGAGGTGGTTTACCATTGCCTTCCTCGCTGAGTGAGAACGTATGCTTATCAGCATTCCAGGCCCTCTGAAAAGCACCTACTTTCCACCTTGAAAAAGACACTTTCACTTCATTCACTACAGGGTCTGGCTATACAATGAAATAATAAAATTCATTACTTTCAGAGAAGATAACTCTGACTAGTGTCTTTTACAACTCTACCTCATCTGTTCTTAAATACTTCACTCATACGAGTATAATTGGCTGACCATGTGATAAGAAACAACTTTTGTTTTGGAACCCCTGAACTATCAGATGGAGTATTAATAATATAACACAGCCTATTATCGGCATGTGTAATACACATAAAATAGTGAATTTGAAAAAGAGAATTTCGCTCACACGTTAGTGTTAAAACCTAGAAGTTAGTAGTTTTTTTAAATTTTTCATGAATTGATTAAAGTTTAGTTTGCGGTAAAGCTCAGATAACAGGAAATTTTTAGTTTCTTATAGAATTACATTCATCAACAATGGAACAGCTGGGAACAAGATAGAAAAGCTATCGAATGTATACAGATAGCGAATGCGTAACGCAATACTAGTACGCGAATTATTTTATTACAGTAGGCCTACTAAGTGAAAAACCGAAAGATTTTCATATGAAGTATGCAGTTAGTGACTCATACAGAATATCCCGTAAATGGTTGTAAGGTCTTTATTTAATAACTGTTTACTCTAAAGTAGTGATGTAGTACAGGATTTACTTGTGTACTATCAATATTGTAATACTTGTCACGTCGGTTCCATTATCTATATCTTACAAATTCTATCTTTATGATTATGTACTTTAAATTAAATACACCTCCAATTAATTTTCTGTTTCTTAGATTAAATAAGACAAATTTTCTCTGTGTTTTGTCTAAGTAATTTGCGTAAATTTACATGTATTAAATAAATATCTATTTGAAAAAATACTGTTTTATTGTGCTTTAGGAACCAACAGATACCGCATTAAAATACACGAACAATTTCACGATAACAACAAATTGGGAGGAAACAATGCGAATAAAAACTAACGAAGCAAAATGTACGCATATATCATTTACTCTTTGAATAGATGATATTTCACCAGTAAATCTTAATAACATTGCATTTATTTATTTCATTTATTACTCCTCCAAAAGAGCAAAACCCGTGCTTGGAGGAGGATTACTCTAATTACAAAAAAAGACACATAGCACAAAAATAACACTACAATACAACAACAATAGCACTGATAAAAGACAAAAAGAAAAACAATTATTACCAATACATCACTAATTACAAAAAAATAAGTCACTCAAAAGAGAAAATGTTCAAAAAACATTAAAAATACGTTAGAATGAAAAATAACAAATAAATGAGAAACAGACAGATATACAAATGTTAATAAAACTTATAACAAAACTAAAATGTTAATACAAACATCAGCAAAGTTATGAAATAGCATTAATAAAGTATGACAGAAACCCTCCACCAATTTACAATTCATTAATTACGTAAGTGCAATAAGGACTGCACCAAGCCAAGATAAACCATGCGCGGAACATTCTCTCTCAAGCTCACAAGATTGAACTTCACAATTCTCAAACGTTTCACTAGATGCATGCACCTCCCATTTCAAAAATTGATCAATATAGACTCCAAGGTACTTATAATTGTCCACCCTACCGATAGGAAAACAGCAATCACTACAGCAATCATTACATCGTTTTGATTCTGCCAAGTACGATAAAATACTTTTTTTTTGATGACGCCTTCATAAGCCTTGGGCTAGTGCGTAGGTAATGATATGTGGTGATTTACAGATGAAAAAAGTGCCAGACCTGACCAGGAATCGAGCCCGGGACCCCGGAATAGTAGCCAGTTGCACTGACCACTACACCACGGGCCGGCATAACTTAGATGGAACTTAACTTTATGCATAACTTAGATGGAACTTAACTTTATGCATAACTTAGATGGAGAACACGCGTATGTGTGTTCTATAGTATATGGGTTATGCTAAGTAAAACGAGGAGTGAGGTGGTTCCTCACTGAGTGAAAAAGTAGCCTCTGCTTATCAGCGTGACAGGCTTTCCGAAAAGCACCTACTTTCTACCCTGAAAATGATACCTCACTTCATTCACCACAGGGTCTGGCTGTATACTAAAATTCATTACTCTCAGAGAAGATAATATATTTATGACTAGTGTATTTTACATCTCCATCTCTTCTGTTCTTAAATGCTTGTCATAAATTTGGCTGACGATGCCCTGAAACTAGCAGAGGTCTAGTGCAAATGATTTAACGCTCCACCTGCCTGTTCAGTAATTATATAAATTAATATAAGATTAAGAAGCACGTTAAACCCCAGTAAAAATTAAATTTTCCTACAGTTTTTGCTTTTTTTTTTTTTTTTTTTTTTATAAAGGTCGCATCAACTTCTAATGGTTATTAGCGACCACAATAGGAGTTATAAGTACTAATAACAGTAAAAACAATAATTTCATAAATTAAAACATTAAAAGTAAAAATTGGTAGGCTTCAGATTTTGTCTTCAACAGCGATATAGCGTAGAAATTTCAAAATTTTGTAACAACTGTCTTTACACCTAACATTGTTTTGAAAAGTTTCAGAAACACCAAGAAGTGTACGGGTGCCTTGAAGTTTTCTACATTCTGAAACTATATGCGAAACCGTTGCTTTTTCGTCGCAGAAAGGGCACACTGTCGGCGTAGATTTTGTGAGCAGATGTTGGTGTGATATATATGAGTGCCCAATTCGCAATCGGCAGATGACAACCTGTTCCCTGCGATTATGAAACTCGGGTAGAGGAAATTCTCCTAAAGTTTTTCGTACCATATGGAGTTTCGAAGGTGCCATCTCGGTCCACCTATAGTTCCAGAAATCAAATAGTTTTCTGTTGACGTGTGCCTTTAGGTCAGAATGAGAGACCCGATGGAAAGTTTTGCTTTGTTACAGTATTATCACCGTTTTAAACTTAATAGAAACAAACTTAGTAAACATTATATGTTACAAAAATAACAAACTTAATACAAAACAAATTAACATCAAATTTAAACAACTTCACTGGATGGTAAGAGGTAGACATTTTAATTTTCTAACAAAATTCTTGTATACAAGGTGATTTTGAAACACATATGGACTAATTGAATTCAACTTTGGGAAACAGCCAAAAACTTTACCGTATAAAATATTCAAAGATAACAATCTAAAACTCTAAAGCACTTTAAGAATCACCATTGTATATCTGTAACAAAACGTTACATAGATTTAAACATACAAAAAAGATAAAAGATGAAATATTAATTTTCTCCTATACTTATTACATTAAATTAGAAAATCATTTCAACTTTGGCATTAAACCTTTTAGGTACCACAAAAACACTCAGAACACTACAAGTAAAACATCAAATTACAATTTTTGAAAGAAAACAGAAAAAATTAAGTAACACAATCATCCAGAGGAGTTCCATCGATGAGCGAATCTTCCAATCAAGACACAAATTATTATTCATTTGGTCATTATAACTTTTATTGTTCCATAGTAAACAGATTGTAAATTTTCTGTAGTATTAAGAAAATATGCTGAATTTAGTTCATGAAATAGAATAATAAAGCAGTAGACAAATTAAGTAGTAAATCTTGCAATATTTCCCTTACACCCATTTTATATTCTTGCAATTTACGTCACGTACAGTAATAAGTATAAATTTAGAGGAAATAAATTATAGATATGGTTTATTATGGTTAAGTTTAAATTTAGATTGGAGGAAATAAGTTTAAAACAATATTTCGACTTCTCATGTCATACAGGAATAAAGAAAAGGATGCAAACCTATAAGAGACGCAGACAGAGATATAGGATCGAATGATTGTCTATGATGTTAGTTTGAAAGGTTCTATCATTAGTCAAAAAAAAAAGAAGTAAAACATTATGTGATGTGCGAGTGTGGTGCCTGTTGAAAAAACAATATTAGTATCCGGCGAGTTGAATTGGGTGAGCTAAAAAGAGAAAAAACTAAATATAGGAAGGAGAAAGAGATAAATTGAGGGAGATGGTTTGAGTAAGGAAATAAGAGAGAGTATGATGAAGGTTGGTAGGAGGGTGCGCGGAATGTAGCGAGAGTCCGGGCCGGCGCGTCAAGTGAAATGGGGGCTCAGGAACAGTCCGATATTGATCCGTATAAAGAGAAGTAGTCTTCAGTTGAGACGCGGATTCTGACGATGGCGGACGCTAATCAATCTGTGGTGGAATTAAATGTCGGCGGCGTATTTTATACGACGACCGCAAAAACATTATCGAAAGTACCGGATTCGATTCTGGCCGGAATCGTAAATTCATCGACTTGGCCCAAAGATGCGAAAGGTAAATATTTCATCGATAGAGACGGGGTACTGTTTCGTTATGTTCTCGATTTTTTACGTAATCAAGGATTAGTACTTCCTGAAAGCTTTAGAGAAAAGGAACGCCTTCGTCAGGAAGCGACGTATTATAATCTACCCGGCATGATCGAAGCTGTTTCAGCACCGAGTAGACAACCCGGCTTTATAACGGTTGGATATCGTGGAAGTTTTGCATTCGGTAGAGATGGTCTTGCTGATGTTAAATTTCGAAAAATCACAAGAATTCTTGTATGCGGTCGTGTTACTCTTTGTCGTGATGTATTCGGTGAAAGTTTAAATGAAAGTCGTGACCCTGATCATGGACTGACAGACAGGTACACTGCAAGATTCTTTCTTAAACATTCTTCAATCGAACAAGCTTTTGACATGCTTCAAGAACAAGGATTTTACATGGCAGGCAGCTGCGGCTCAGGTACAGCCGGAGGTTCACAAGCGGATCTGAAACCCGGTGTCGACTCGGAAGAGAGTCGTTGGAATCATTACAACGAATTCGTCTTCGTACGCGACTGACTTTTTTAAACTGTGTTATCTAATAAATGTGTTTGGATGAATGAGTGATTAAATACATATATTTAAATATAAATAAATAATAATAAATGAAAATAAATAAATAAATAGGTATGTGACGACTTCATGTGTTCCTGTAAGGCTATTACTACATTTTTATTAATAATTTAAAAAATTCTATAAACATACACATAAAAACAAAAAATATAAACACAAAACTATGTATTGTAATTTCTTGCATACGTAAACACTTTTTTAAACAAAATATTGTTAAGCATTTATAATTTTATTAAAAAATACATAAACACAACACAATATTATGACAATAAAATTCTTTGAAAATAAAAAATAAAACATAAACACACATTTTTGGTGATAATTTTATAGAAACACAAAATAATATATAACATAAATTACGGCAACAAAGAAAGATGTTAGAATAAAATGTATGAATAAATAAACAATATCGTTCATTACCAGACTATTTTAAAGGTTAACCAAAAACGAAATGAAAATGTCAAAGAATATTTCTGCACATTTTGAAATAATCAGATAACCTGTAGATCTTACAACTTATAATTAGTTTTTTTTATTTTCGTACAAATTTTTATAAATAACAAATATTTGTGTTAAATAAATATATAAATATTAAACAAATGAAAAATGAAAGAAAAAGTGTTCGAATATAATTTCGATTTAAAATACTTTGAATTCAAAACAAATAAATGTAATAATTACTTTTTTCTTAAGACATCTACATAACATTAATAATTTAAATAAATTATTAGCCAATTTGATAATTTAAATATTAATGAGTATAGAAAAATACAGTACTAATATTTTTGTTGTCTATTATTATGTATTATTGATATTGAATCATTCTAACGCACACTTTGAAATAAACAAATAAAAATTGAAAGAAAACGTGTTTGAGTATAATTTCAATTTAAAATACTTTGAATTCAAAACAAATAAATGATATATTTATTTTTTCTTAAGACATCTACATAACATTAATAATTTAAATAAATTATTACTTGATAATTTAAATATTAATTAATATAAAAGAATACGATACTAATATTTTTGTTGTTGATTATTATGTATTATTAATATTGAATCATTCTAACGCACACTTTGAAATGAATGAATGTAAACTGTGTGTTTTTGCAAAATAATTATTTAAACAAAATTAAAATTTTACGTTTGAAACAAAAATAAAATAATTTATGTTATTAAATTAATTCGTAAAATCTATTTAACAAAATATGGAAAAATATTACCCGTGGTTATTAATTTTTAAAGGGCGAAAATTAGAAGAATATGATTTTTTATTTTTAGAAGTAATTTTACTGAGGAAGAAAAATTGCAAATAATTTTAACAAAATTATTCTTACTCAGAGGAATCAACCTAATGATTATTGAAGACTATTAGTTCTTTTTTCTCTGTTTATTGTTATTATTTTCTCAAAATTAATGTTTAAATGTATATTTGTATACGTAAATACGGTTTTGTTTATTAGAAAACTGGAATTGTCAAGTACGATCTAATATTATGAGTAGCTGTTAGCCTAGTATTTTTCTTGTCGAGACTAAATTTAATTTCCGGTTTATAACGATTTCTTTTTTCAATTTTAAATTGAAATTTATTTCATCGAACTTGTTAAATTATGAATAAAAAAAGTATAAAAAGTTTTTGAAACGCGTAGAGTATTACAGGTAATTTATAATACTGAGTATTACTTATTAAGAGAGTAAATAATAGTAATAAAAATTAAAAAGTGATTATGAAAATTCATGTGGTTTATTATAAAATTAAGTATGAACGTCAAGATATAGAAAATAAAAGTATCATTACATGAAAATGAAAGAAAACCGAAGTTCTCTGCTAATCTCTTTAAAAAAAATGTTATTTATTAATTTTCATTGAAATTAATATAATTTTATCAAATATAAAATTGTATTACAAAAGGCATCGACCTGGTTAGTACTTTTACAAATCTAAGACAAAAATTATTTTTGAATGAATTAAACTTTAAAGTATGAAATATGGTGGGTAAATTTATTTGAATTACATAAAAATCTTTATGAATTCATAAATTAGATTTAGTCTATTTTTTTATTATAATTTACACATGTAATTTTTGTTTAGTTGTTCGATTTTTAATTAATATAAATAATCGTTAAATTTACTTATGAAAAATTATTATCGATTTTGTTTAGTTAAATTAAAAGAATTCAATTTAAATCAGCGATAAACTTCAACTCGTTTGATCGTAGAGATATTTTAACTAGGACGCAGTCTACCAAAACTCTACTCCTTTTGTAAATTGTTTGATACTTGCTATTTATTAAAATAATATATGTTTCTAGTAATTAAAAATAAAGGGTGATTCAAAAAGAGCGCCGGTTTTTAAACGGCTGGTAAATTTTTGTTTATCGGTTGGCAACATTGTTTGACCTCATTTCTATTTTGGAGAACATTCCGATTGACGATTCAGTTGTAGTTTCTCTTGTATGCACAGCGAGTGACAGTTTGGTGCGGCTTTTGGTCGGGCGGTGTCATCGGCCCTTACTTTTCTGAAAATCAAGAAGGACAAGCCGTAACAGTAAATGGAGACCGATACCGTACGATGATTAGGGAGTTTTTGTGGCGTCATTTGGATGGAATGGACATTGACGAGTTGTGGTTTCAGCAGGATGGTGCCACCTGTCACGCTGCACGAGAAACAATGTTGTTGCTCCGTGAACGGTTCCAGGATCGCATCATTTCTCGTAATTCCGACCATCAATGGCTACCAAGGTCGTGTGACTTGACGCCTTGTGACTTTCCTCTTTGGGGTCATCTGAAGTCATTGGTGTATGCCAATAAACCCCGAAACATGAATGACTTGAAGGAGGAAATTCGACGGGTTATCGGGCAAATGGAAGTCGAAACTTGTCGTGCAGTAATACCCAATTTCATGGACAGAGTTGATGCGTGCCAGCGCAGTAGAGGAGGACATATGCATGACATCATTTTTCATACATAAAATCGGAAGGAAAGATGAACTTGTTGATGTATTTATTTTCAGTTTTCAATAAAATAAATCTCTTAATTTGAGATATCAAAACCGGCGCTCTTTTTGAATCACCCTATACTTTTTACTGGTAAGTGGAGTATATTACTGTTGTTTAATGTTCATTGATAATATTTGTTTTTTTTAGTTTATTTTAAATCGTATCAGTTATTAGAAACTACGGTGGTTTCGTAACGGCGGGTTTTAACTTGTGAAAATTTACAGATCCCAGTCGGTAATCGAACCCGGGAATTTCACGTTGTAGGCTAGTGTGCTACCACTACGCTACGGAGGTGGCCAATAATACCTGATTGATTCGTATCAAAAACAGAATATATGAAATTTTATAATTTAAAAATAAAATTAAAATAATTAATGATAGACTATATATTTCAAGAAAACTTTAATTCTCCAAAAACGAGGATTTAATTCTAAAAAATACTGTAATTTAGTATTCTATGAAAATATTTAAAATTTTTTAATACATAATCAAAAAACCTAAATCTTGTTACTAATGGAGATGGAGGGTTAAATATCATTGCAACATAACATTTGATATCTTTATAATAAAATAGCAAATTATTAACTAATAAATATATGAGTTTATTATGACAGATTGCAGTTTTTTTGCGCCAATTGGTTGGTATAAAATAAGTTCAAATGTAGGGCGTAATAATATTTCAAATTGAATTTTATTCGACGTCAAATTCATTGGATGCTCAGGTTAAAATGGTTAGTTACAATAATATAATTTTATTTAGATGATTTTTAATTTAATAAGTTGAAATAATGTTGAAGAAATAATGATGAAAACTTATACAAGAAAAAAATTTGTGATAGAACTCACGAAGCCTACCTGTAGATTGCAATATTATGCGGTTGGAGGAAATAGAGAGTTACAGAGTAGGGTTGGGTGGGTGTGCCCTACCGCTTTTCCGAAAGCTATACTTTAGAATTCACCTCGTTCTAACAAGTTTTCATCATATTACATACATTTTCATAATATTAGGTATTAAAAATAGTAATTCAATATGTTTTATTTTAATTTATAAATCAGATCCACATTCTGGACTTAAAAAAAATTACTTTTGTAATGTATTTAAACTATATAATAAAAATACTCTAAATGTTTCGAATATAAACCAAAACATTTATAAAATTTAGAATTTTGATATTTTTTAAGTCTTCGTGAATCTGAATATAATGTTCATAAAATATATTGAAAATAAAAATAGATTCTTAAAATTCTTATAAAAAAATACTAATGAAATATCTATCAGAATTATTTTAATAAAATTAAATTTCAGAGTAATATATTTTCCTAAAAATTGCAAAGCTCAAAATTATACAGAGAAGATAAAATGTGTAGTAATGATCACCCATAAACATATATTCAAAAGCATTGGTTTTTTTCTTCTTCTTGAATGCCTTTGGTTATCGGAAGTTGGGGATCATAACAGCAACTTTCACTTTTGACATTGTTGCCCTAAATAGTTCCACTGTTGAGAAATTATATTAATCGTAAGGTTTTTTACTAAAAAAAAACAACGAAGATGTTATTTTTCTTCCTACGCTCCTCTATTCTACTATTTTTCTTGTATTAAATAAACTACAGCTGATACTATTTTTTTAACGCATAACATGTCCGAATTACTCAAGTTTTTGTTTATTTATCGTGGAAATTAATGTTAACTCTTAATGTATCTGATGTTTCTCATTCGTCCTGTTCAACTGTTTATATCATCAACACGCGTCAAAAAAATCCATAATTTGAAGGCTTGAATTTTGCATATTTCCCTTTTCGTAAGAGTTTAAGTCTCCATTCCATTCAAAAGAACAGGAAAGACGCAGAATCTCAGAATCTGATTCGTATTTATATTCTTGGATTCTTTGTTGTGTAACAAATACTTTATTTTTATAAAGATCACCTTCGCCATTCTTATCTGTACTCCTTTTTCTGGTGTTTGATAATATTATTATTTATTATTATCACCAAATATACCTCTTTTCTTTCAATGCGATGTTGTCTTAGTTTTGGATGACATTTAGTATAGTTACATTTTAAAATACTTCGTCATCCATTTTAAGATAGAGGCTTTATTTTATATTTTTTTAAATACTCACAACAGTTAATATTTGAATGATGATTAAATATTTGGAAAATATTTGCTTGTACTCTAAAAGATTTAAAAAAATATAAATATGATATTTTAAAACATACTCTCATATAATTTTTATTTAATTACGAAATTTAATATAAAAATTATGTAAATATTTTCCAACAGAAACCTCAGAGTTAAACCAAAGTCAAAGTTCATAACAAACAAAAACATAACTTTAAAAAAATGTATACACGAGTAATTTTATTTTGTAGAAAAATATTCTATTTTAATTTCAGGTAGAGGTGAAAATTCTATCGAATTGTAAAGTTGATAACGAAGTTTGCAAACACATATAGTTACTGTTAGAAGTGTGTATGAACTTTTGATTGAATTTTGTGTAATGAAAATTTAATTTTGAAATTATACTATAACCAAATTTATGACACAATCTCATGTTAACTTATTTTATAAAGCATGTTGATTAATTTCTAGGGTTATTTGTTTTCATCATTAATTTTTCGTTAAATATTTTTATCGTTTAGAAGATACCTTCTTGAAATATAAGTAGGACTAGCTTAAATTTTCATAAAACTTTTAAAGCTGTGTAAAAAGTTGAACAATTTTAATAGTTTAAAATTGAACTCGTTTCAGAATACTTTTTATACATTAAGTAGATTTATAAAATTAATGATCGAAAATATTATAAGAATCTGCTACTACTATATGTGAGAATAGTATGTTAATTTACTAATATGTAATTTATTTGGTTTCGGGTCCTCTAGGAATATGAAAGTACACATTCCTAACTTTCTCTTTGAGCTGATCGGACAAATCAACTTTAACTTTGATGTTGATTCGTTGAATGGACGTTGAAAAATCGTTTAATGAAAATTTACTTTTCTTTGATTTTGGGTAAGATACTGGAGACAGAGCGGTAAATTTTCCGCATATAATGTTACAAAATAATCTTAACGGCTGTAGAGAATATTGTCTTACATAGAGAAGAAGAATTACCGATTGGTAGCCTACTTTGTTCGGTAGGAATTACGAAGCAATCACTGAAATAATTATTCGTCAATTTATGTGTTTAAGTTTATAACTTAAATAGATAAATTTTAGAGATTTCGGATAATTTTTACAAGTTCTTTTTAATTAATTTTTTTTATTTAAAGGCGCACAACTGGTTGGTTATTAGCAACTACCGTGGGTAATGCATCGAAAACAATAGGTTTTGATTTGTGAAAATTTTCAAACTCTGGCCAGGAATCGAAATCGGAATCTCCGCGTGTTAGGCTAGCTCACTAACCACTACGCTATGAATATGCTTATATTTTGAACATAACCCCTTTTTCTTTGTAAAAATAAACAAAATCATGAATTTAAGCATTATGCTTTTTTAAATTACTTCATTGTCCAATCATTGACAGGGAGTATGCTGTATTCTTAATACTACAGGAATTAGTTTGTAGAAATATTCAGTAAAATTATCTAGATTTTAAACCAACAATTTTTATCTGTATCAAAATTTACCGAAAAATGTCGATGTCTTAATGAAAGAACCCAAATTATTACATAATTAATTTATTTTACAAAAATCTTTAAATACCTAATAAGGACAGAAAAATGACGTAGTAATTTTCAAAAACAGGTGATCAAAACTACTTTTACTTTAAAATTTAATAATATTCCATTTAAAGGAACTTATAAAACAGTTCTGATAAAAACGACGCATAAAGATGTGCAGCACTAAAACATAAACCAACTACAATAGTTCAATAAAATTTAACTTTTCAAGAATAAAGACACTTACCTTAATATTAACAATAATTATTTTAAAATTTCTTATCGTATTTATTTATTTTTATAAATGAATTTTATAAATGTTTATGAGACCAAAAGAAAAAAGAAAGAAGTTAAAGAATTTAATGAATTTAATATAATAACGAATAAATAATATAATAATAATATAATATAATATTTTAATAATTTAGTATTGTATTTACTTTTAATAAACAATAATTTTTAACTGTTATAAACAAAACAACAAAAATAACATTAGAGTAATTCACAATTTACCAATGTATTTAATTATTGATCTATTAAAATAATAACTTAGCTTTAAATTGAAAATAACAATAAAAAATTATAATGTTTAAACATATACGTAGGTAATACATTGTGTAAGATGATAGATAATGTATTGTATAATATATGGTAAGTATCATTAAGTTTATCATCGTAATTATAGTTATAATAGTTCTTTTGAATTTAAAGTATTTGAAATTTAATTTAGTTCATAATAAAACTTATATAATTAAATAATGTAGTTAAATTCACAAAATTTAAATGTGTTTTTTACTTTTTAATTTCTTCATTTTATAGTGTTCAAACAACTTACAGTGAATATGATGGAAATTATAAAGAAATATAAATGTTTATGTAAAATAAATTATTTATTTAAATTTAATAAACTGAAAATGTTAAACATTATTTTAGTTGATGTGTAATTGTTTGGAAGGCGCGTTCCGTTTCTGTTTTTTAATATTTTAAATTTATATAATTCAAAATCTATATATGTAATATTATATTTTTAAAAGCCTCTATGTCGTGGTTAGGTGTAGACTTGAAAACATATAAGATCCTGATTTAAATTTCCAGTAAGGGTCTGGAAACATTAACAATCTTAAAATTTAGTTTAACACTGTTCTGTAATCATTAATCATTGATGTGATTTTGAATTAAAATAAAAAATAAATTTATTATATAAAATATTTTTTGTTAAAGCGTTATTGTATTAGTTTAATTATAAATTTCTTGTTCGTAAGTACCCATAATGGGTCGTAAAAATTAAATTTATGTAAAAGTTGGTAATCTTTGTTTTCTAGGTTTATAGATACGTCTAGTTTTCTTTCTCTAGGCATAAAAGTAGCCAAATTGAAAGTTGTTTTATTCATGGGTCCAAACGGAACTTTCAAGTTCATTTTCTCTGCTTTTAATGTGCAATTCGGACAAAGAGCTAATGAATATTATAAAATTTGCTTTTAAATCATGCATTTACTATTTTATAAAATATTATTTTAGATCAAAATTTTAAAAGACACATCAATTAAATAGGATTTATTCTGTTTAAATTTTTATTAGCTAGTTTTAGGGACACCAAAAAAACTCTTAAAGTGAGATTACTCAATTTAAAGTAGGATTGATATTTTTTATAATATTGTTTTGCTTAGCGAAAAATTTGTAAACAGTATGAAATTTGACCAACATGTTAAATATATGAGGCCAAGTAAACATTTTAAATTTCTTTTTCTTTCTTACGAGTTTAAACCTAATATTTATTTATATGAATAATATATTCTTATAAATTATAAATTACTGACCAAAACGCAAAACAGTCAGACGTCAAACCAAAAAAAGCAATTAAAAGTATACTTATTTTAACTTAAAGAAAAATAAATTGAGTATATTTTAAGTCTAAAATATTTATTTAATTATAATATTAACTTATGTTATTACTGTATACCTAATTAAAAATCAAAAATAACTTAAAATTTTATAAAAGTTACTAATTAATAAATATTGTAAAAAATAATATGTATAAAAATTTTGAATTTATAAACGAATTTGAGTATAACTGATAAAACTGTAAATATGTTAATTTATTTTTTGAAATGTATGTTAAATTTATTTATAAATATTGTTGTTTATATATTACATAATTTAAAAAAAATATCAGAATTGTTATACTATTTTATTTAAAGTATATTTAGTTATGTAAAGTTGTCAAAATTTCTGTGAATGTATTATTCGATTTTTTAAAAAAAGTAAATTATAGTATATGATTCTCTTTAATTTCTGAAAACTGGAGTTTGTAAAATCGTTTTTTAAAAAAAAAGTTTTCTTTCTAATTGTTAGGAGTTCATTTCAATCGAAATTTAAGAATATTAAATATTTGTTAATCATAGTCTATAATTAATAGGTGTTATTGATAGTTATTGTGCCGGAAATTTTAAAAAAATTGACACCGAAAATTTTAAATAAACTATCAATTCTTAATTTAAGAATCAATTTTTGACAAAAATTTTTTTTTATGTTCCAGATAAAGTACATAGCAGTGGCTTATTAGTTTTTCATGAATCCATTACATATTGAGGCCCATTATGGGTTCGGGAACCCATATGGATTGTCATGAGCAGAAACCCATTTTTAAATATTTTTTCAGTAACCGAATCCGTGATTCCTAGTTTACAAACTACTTGCATTGACCACTACACCAAAACGTTGACCAAAAATAGGATATTAGGTTATGAAAATCTCTGAAGTTCAAAGGGTTCCAAAATCAAATTAAACTCCTAAAATCTAAAAAGATAAACAATAGTAAACTATCACACAGCCAAAAAATGAAATATTGAGCAGAAATAAAACCCGAGAAATTTGTTGGCTTTTTAAGTCAGCGCAACTGACTTATCTGCCAGCGGTCCCGGATTCGTTTCCAAAACCCGAATCCATGAGCTTTTTACACAACGTTTGGCATTTTTTTCATCTTTTTATCACCTCACATCATAACTTACGCCCACGTCCAGACTTATGTAGGCATTATCACCCAACAAAATTAAATAATTTAAAAAATGTTTTTCATGGCCCTTAGTAGGTCGTAGCGAATAATAAACCAAACTTATTACTTCAAAACAGCACAGTACTAACTAGCGCCTGGTAATGTAGTACAACTACAGCAACACGTACTCCAAATATACAAAAACAATTTGTCCATTGTTCGTCCCCACTACGCAGAGGTTTATTGCGCTAGATTACTCTGAACTACCAAGTAGGTTTCCGGTTAAATTCACGACCGGGATATGAAATCTCTTAGTAAGTTAAAACTCAAAAATATTGTTCCACAACTTACTGCAGTTAATAATAATTAATCAGTTGATGTGACGTGAAATGAAAAATAAAAAAAGTACAATATATTTTGGTCTTAAGACCTATTTTTGTACAATTAAAAAGAAAGAATAATTGAAGTAATTGAACTCAAGATTTTCTATTATTAAACAAACATTTTACTATACTGTTGAATTTCATTTCAAATAATTCAAAAGTTTTATAAACAATAACGTATTGTCGACGGATCATTTTAAAATTACTAAAAGTGTTTACCAAAGGATGGATTTAAAGCGCTAAGCCAACTTTTTAATCTTATTTCCTAAGTGAACTGTCTGAATCGAAATGTAAACTGAAACTAAATATAGACTATGATTTGTGAATTGAATAATACGTTTTAAGCAAACTGTCAAATCTAAAATAAAGAATACTTTTTCTTTACAAACAATTCAATATCTGTGTATAGAATTTCAGCATAAATGTTAATGCATGCATATTCATTTTTGTTTATTCTTTTCCGATGAAATAAATAATTGCCCAAAAGAGGCAGGTGGATTGTTTTGCACTCGATCTATTATTTTCAGGGCTACAAAAAATAGTTCCGTTTCTTATCACATGGTCAGCCAATTATATGACTGAAGCATTTAAGAACAGAAGAGGTAGAGGTGTAAAAGACACTAGTCAGAGTTATCTCCTCTGATAGTAATGAATTTCATTTTACATCCAGAACCTTTAGTGATTAAAGTGGTGTCATGTGTAGGGAGGAAAGTAGATGCTTTTCAGAGGGCCTGGCATGCTGATAATCATACTTTTCCACTTAATGACGAAGGCAATTGTAACCCACCTCACTCATCTTTTTACTAAGTAAAGCCTCTACAGGTTGAAACGAGCCTTTTGGCTGATGAGTTAAACAAAAATGAAATAAATACATAAATCTCTTTTAAAAATTACTTTTAATTCCTACAGTAAAGGAGCTAACCGCGTCCTTGTATAGTAGGGCTACATTTCACGAAAAAACTAGATGACCATCCAAACCAACTAGCCCGTGATCTAGCTACAAGGAACTTCCCAATTGTACGTCGTTTAAAGCAAAAATGGAGTAGAGACCTTTTGGTCTGAATAACGGACGATCGGACGATACCCGAAGTTTTGAACGGAGAATGTACCATTGGGTACCTCTTCTCCTTAAAGTGAAATTCCCCACCGCCATTGAAATATCAAATATGGAAGTTGTGCAGCACAATGTACAGTACCGTAATCAAAATTGAAGAAAAAAAATACATAATATGGTTTTTTGAAAGTATTTTCAACGGGTTTTTGAATAAATATTTTCATTGATTAAATATTGTAAATTTTAAATGGTTTCCTGTAAAATTAAATAATATAATCATGGTTTCTGAACTGAGGAATCTCAAACTAATATTGATTTACTTTGAAAGAAAACATAAATTTCTCTCTATAAAAAAGTAAGAAGTAAATTGTTTTCTGTGGCGCGTACGAAGATAGACGGCTCAACTGAATGTTCAACAATAAAGAGTATACGGTTTCGTAATAGAGAGGCTAAATGCATTCTTCCCGCTGCTAGATTGCATTATTTATTGTGCGCCTCCTGTCACGGAAGATTAAAGGCCCATAAATGTTTCAAGTTGCCTTGAAACGATTCTATACCTTATACGGTTACGGCTTTTCAAGCAATTTCATCAACATTTTTTTACCACAGGGTTTCTCAAGTTTGTCTGATTAGAAATTCGGAAAAAAATCTATCTAAAATTAAATTAAAATAAATAATTTCAAAGATCGTGAACTCGTTCCACTTTACTGATTGCATTACAATGATAAAAAACTTATAAATGTGAAAGTAGAAATGATTTGTAACTTCACGTGAAAATTAGATAAAAAATTATTCAGATATTGAGATGAAATCATAAAAATCTGGTACTTTTTTTAACCCTTTCCGAAATTATGAAGTTTATCGTTAAAATTTTATAAAAAAATACGAAATTCTTGCATTACAGAGTTATGTTTGTAAAAATCTTCGCTTAAAAATAAATCGCTGGCGGATTAAGTGAGTAGACCTTTTTTTTGTCTAATTTTTATTACGGTACTGTAAATTGAGCTGTACAATTTCCGTTTTTTATTGTGTTTAAAGGTCTGTGGGGAATTTTACTTAAGAACAAAAGGTACCCTGTGATAGCTACATTCTCCGTTTAAAACTACGGTTTTGTCCGTTAATCAGATCAAGAGGTCTCTACTTCATTTTCGCTTTAGACGTCGCACAGTTGGGGAGTTCAATGTAGCTAGTTCATGGGCTGGTCGGTTTGGATGGTCATGTATCTTTTACGAAATTTACAATAGAAGGACACGGTTAGTTCTTTTACTGCTTGAGTTTTGGAATTGTCGTGAAAGGTTTTAATGCTTACAAACAATAAAATATTAAATGAAGAAATGTTTAAATTAAATATTAAAATAAAGAACCGGTATTCAGAAATAAAAATTGATGTTAAGAAAATAAGGTTCATTTAGAATACATATAAAAAAAATTAAAAATCCTAGGTTAAAATAAATATCTTAACTGCAGAAGTAAATAAAAAACAATTTCACAGATCCCAAATTTTAAATGAAACGTACAAATACTAAATTCTAATACGTATTGCAGGCATATTTAGAAAATACACTTAATGTTAACTAAAGGAAATAAAATGACATAAAAACTCATGGCGTATCAGATATCTGAAATCATCGGTGACAAAAGCGTGTTTACTGTCGTGATATCACAGACCGTTGGCGATGTTGGTAACGTGCTCGCCTCTCATCATGCGGTCTTGGGTTCGAATCCCACTCGGGCATGGCATTTTTTCATACGTTACAAAAAAATTCATTTCATCCTTCACCGTCTGCATTAGCAGCAATTTGCAAAACAGTCGGACGTTAAACCAAAAAAAAAAAACAAAAAAACAGACCGTTAACTGAAAGTAAAATAAACTACTGAATGTTTTAACGTTAACAAGCAGTTACAAAATACAAATTCCGTTCCAAACTTTTCAAAAAAAGCTTTTTAAGAAAAGTTTAATCAAGTAGTCAAACTACTCGACTTGTGTTTACAACTTTTAAAACCGTAAAAAAGTTGTTATACTACAATAAATTTTAAGAAAAAACTTGGAATTTCACATAATTTATTTACCTTTGAATTATTTGTTCACACATTTCAAGAACAAAACGTTCGAAAACTTTTTTACAAACTTCCACAATTTTTTCAGATTGATCAAGAGAGTTTTAATTTAAAATATTCAAAACGATGAAACTTAAGTTATTAAAATTGACATTTACATATTTTATAAATAGTTATTTAATGAAAGGTTGCTGGAAACTTGTGGTTTCAGAGTTATCAAAATTCATTATTCAAAACTAAATATAACATATTATTAATCTTCTATTAGATCCTAATTTGGTCATATAGAAAATTTGTAAAATTCGTACTGTACGATTATTTTTAATTTGTTAGTGTAACTAGAGTTATATCGATGTAAAAAATAGAGATTTCTTTATTTTTCTCGTTAATTTAAATTTCTTTTCTTTTTATATCTTTTCCCTCTGTTTTTCTTTCAACATATTTCCGGTGTACAGGATTTAACTTAAAACATCCATTTTAATTTAAACATCCAATGGTGTTTTGCTGATTATTTACTGAGGGCTGAGCCTTTTTTTATGTTGTATATCTATCCGGTGTAATTAAGAGCAATTTATTTTTGGTTTTATAAATAAAAAATAGCTAATCAATTTACAATATCAAATAACTAATAACAGGTTGACTACGGTGATACATATTTTTATGTCTCAATTCACATTGGCAGAACCACTTTGGTTTCATAAGTTGGCCCCATATTAATTATTTTACAATGGAAAAATTTGATTGTTTATAGCAGTTCAGTGTAAAAGCATTTGTGAATGCTTCTGTGGCATAGTTTTTAGCGCACTAGCCTATCATGTGAAGGGTCCTGGGTTCAATTCCCGGCTAGAAACTGAAAATTATCACTTGTCAGAAATAATTGTTTCATACCTTCTGGCTTTTTAAATGTCATCGGGAACTGAACATTATTAACAACACGCAATTTGATTGCTCATTTTTGCTGTACTTATGACGTGGATTAGAAATGAGTTTGAACAGGGACCCCCAGTAAAATCTGTTCACGAATGGCTGTCATCTGGTCACCATACAAAGTCCTTTGCCCAACCAGTGTTATTAACAAATAATAGTGATTTCTACCAGCTGATTGAATGCAGTGGCCCAAGTGTCTCATACCTAGTAACTCGTAATTCACTATATATATCAGACTTCACAAAAAAGTAGCATTTCTGGCACGATTCCTCGTCACTCGAATATCAGTCAACCTGTTAACATAAAACCTGAATTTTAATTTATTTAAATTACATAAATATTGTTTCTGTTAAAAATGACTTGTACATTTTATTTAACAAGGTATTTTTTTATCTAATAATAGTAGTTGGTTAAATTAAAAAAAAAATT
Source organism: Catonia carolina (assembly GCA_035578175.1). Classification (NCBI taxonomy): domain Eukaryota; kingdom Metazoa; phylum Arthropoda; class Insecta; order Hemiptera; family Achilidae; genus Catonia; species Catonia carolina. The sequence goes on from JAQMRL010000010.1 coordinate 15,276,834, forward strand.
ATTTATAAATTTAATTTGAGTAATATAATATGAGATATTAAATAATTAATATACAGTTAAGTTAGCCAGATTGTAATTCCTATGAAATAGATAAAATGGTAAATTTATCTTTGTTAAATAAAAAAATGAATGACAGACATTTTGCCGATATTTTTGTTCTTAAAGATGTCATTGCCATCATCTATCATTTGAAAAAAATGTTGTATTAAAGATGAGAATGCTAAAAACTTTGCTTTAAAACTGTTCAGTAAGTAAGTTCAATTCAAACCCCTTTGAAATGATGCTAGCCAAATTCAATCTTTTTAACATCAAAATTTTCAATCAATTTTGATTAATATTCATATTTGTAAGAAGGAAAGGAAATATTCCTAAAAAAGAAACTCTCATAGAAAAACCAATCTGGGTAATTTAATTATATATTATTAGTTGGTATAAATTTCGCATTAATACTTTAATGGAAGATCAAATAAATGATCTACAATAAAAATAAGCGTTGTTATTCTTAAATTAAAGGAGATTTAAATTATAAAATAATAAATTAACTTGAATAATATCGGTATACAAAATAAGGCACAGAAAATACATTAAATAAATAATATATCTTCGTAAGTACTATTTAAAAAATAGATGAACTGTATTTATCATATCATGTACTTACATTTAATACATATTAATTGTAGCCTAATGTAAAAATAATATTAGGAAACCATTTTAAAATTATTATGTACTGTAGTTGCAGATAGGGTAGAAATTATTTTAAGTTGTAGAAAAACAAAATAAAGAAGTCTTATTAAGTTAATGCAGTGATTTATAGATTTAAAAATTCGTGATTAATTTTTTAGGTCTAAAAACTAATTTCTTGATAAAACTCTGTTGTTATTTGTGTTGGTGACTATTTCTTTCTGTGATTTTTTGTGTGTGTGTTGACACTTTGTTGTATTTTGTAAACTTTTTAAAATTAATAACTTATGCTGTTAATTTAGTTCTTAATAAAAACTATATACTTCTTTTGTTCATAACACTATTAATTATTATTACAAAATATAAATTACATTATAATTTGATTTACACTAAAGTAAATAAAATTTTTATACCTTTTACAAAAAATTGATTGACGTTAAATTTTATTTCAGCAATGTTTTTGAGTGAAATAAATTAAATTTTGGGTAACCATACTGATAAGTTAATATTTGAATATAAAATTACCAAATTAAACATTTGATAAACGGTTTCAGTGAATTTAATTTAAAAACAAATAATTTTTGATTGGTTTTAAAAGTAATTGATAATAATAAACTTTTAAAAAAATTATAACAGAAAAAGATTTATAACATCTGTTCATTCTTGTTTACAAAAGGAACAAAAAGTATTTTTGTGAGCTGTAAGCATAAAAACTAATACTAAATACTTAGTTTTTGGTAAATACTTTGTCTTATTATACTTCATTTTCCTACCTTTCCCAGCTTTCAGTATTGATTATCTGAGTTTGAAATCTAAATAAAAAAATCAATCAAGTTTCCGATTAAAAATGTATGCATAGATTGTACGTACATTTTTGAGAAATTGCAAAATGAAATACTAATAACATTTACTAATGCAAATTTATAAAACTTTAAAAAAAATTATTTTCTACAAATAAAAAGACGAAGAAGAATTTAATACATGTTTGAAAAATATAGTTTTTCCTAACTTTTTTCTTCCAATTAACCTTCTTCTTAAAATATCTGATCATATTGTCAATTTCCTTTGATATTTTTAACTTATTATCTATTTTTGGTATGAATTTTTAATGTTAATTTTTATATGAGATTATTTGTGGAGGCAGATAGAAGGGCAAAGTAAAATTTTTTTGTCTGTTAAGATTGTTTCTTAAATTTAATAAAAGATTAAAAAGGAGGCAACTAGATTTTAACCTGAGTTGATTTATATTATAATTTTTAAATATCCGGTATTAAATATTTCAGGATGTTATCATAAGAACGGCTGAAACCATAAGGGGTTGACTGTTCGTCTTTGATATGAAAGATCTTTACGTTGGTAGTTTTAAAATAATGGGATATTAATATACAGAGAGAAATTATTATACTTTTTAAAAACAGTTTACTTTAATACAGGCAATACCTTTGCATTATATTTTATCATTAGAACTTCAACGTAAAAGGTCCATTGAGAAGTTAAAATTCGGTTTAGTTGACTTCTAAAAATGGAATATATGCAAAAATGGAAGTGAAACTTTCAGCGATTTACATATTTTGTCCATATTAGGTTCGTGGAAAGTAAAACGTTCTTATCTAAATGTTACTCCGTGTAATTTTAGGAAGAACTACAGCAGTTCAGATCGAGTTGTGTAATTTTCTTAGCTTTGCAAACATCTTTGCAAAGTTTTATAATCTAAAGTTTTGTTTTACATGATACTACTACAAAGTAATTGCGGGAACCACTTTAAATAATTTTTCATGAAAGAGACAACCATTGAGTTAAATTATGTTAAAATGGAATTCAAACTAAAATAAAAATTTAAAACAAAATTTATAGGTTAAATTAAAGACTACTTTTTCAGTGTACTAAATTATTGCATTGAAAAAAATTGTACTATTATGGTAGAGTTCCTCTAGTTTAATAGAGTGTGAACGATTGTTTTGTACTTCAGCAGTACGGTAATTAATCTCATATAAATTTTTAATATTTTTTTGCATCTTTATTACTACTTTCTGTTATACGTATTTTAAACCATTCATTTATTGACATATTTTATAAAAAATAAAATTGAAGAGTGGCCAAGCGTTTTCCTTTATGGCTAAATCGTAGATCTTATAACCTACTTCTGCCCCTAACAGACAGGTGGAGTGTCAAATTATTTACACTCAATCTGTCCGTTGCAGGGCTAAAATAAATAGTTCTGTTTCTTAATACATGGTCAGCCAATTAAATGATTGAATCATTTAAGAACAGAAGAGGTAGAGGTGTAAAAGACACTAATCAGAGTTATCTCCTCTGAAAGTAATGAATTTCATTATACAGCCAGACCATGTGGTGAATGAAGTGAAGGTGTCATTTGCAGAGTGGAAAATTGGTGCTTTTCAGAGGGCCTGCCATGCTGATAAGCGTAATTTTCCACGCAGTGAGGAAGGCAATAGTAAACCACCTCACTCCTCATTTTACTTAGTAAAACCTCTACAGGTTCAAACCAGCCTTTCGGCTGATAACACATAACCTACTTACCCAATCGATATAAATAAGATTGATATGACATTTCTCTAGATTACTGGAGAGTAAGCAGCCAAATTATTTATAAAAAAACCTTAATATTTAAAAAATATTTGTTCAGGAGTCTTGTCCTCTAAAAACGTTGATTAGTATCAAGACTACTTGGCTTTTGTCAAATACTCGAAGATAAAGGGTAACCAAACTCAAGAATACCAAACCTGAAAATTCCTCAACCATGATATCTTACATTGATGACCTGCACCACACTTACGTTCTACATTCTCTGAATGATATTCCGCAGAATTATGTATTTCTCGTTATAATACTATCACATGACCAAAGTACTAAATATTCGACAATTTTTATGATGTTTATAATTTCCATATTTTTATTTAATTTTATTAGGACGTTTCTTATTTTATTTGTCCATGACATCTGCAGGAATCTTTGATAACAGCCCATCTCGAAAACCTGCAGCCTTTTTATCTAATTCTGGCTCTATGGCAAAGCCTCCATCCCATTCAATTAAATATATTGGTTTTAATCAATTCTAAAATCTTGGGGATAATTTTCCTTATATATATTTTTTGAAAACCTCACACTGATGTCGTGTGATAAGGCTGTTATGGGAAACGGTATGGTTACCTAAACATTTCATGAATTTTACTTATAACTTAATAATTTTAAGGAACAAATCAACAGGAAAATTTATATTATATCTTAAAATTATTCAAATTCTGGTTTATTTTTATCAATTTAAGGTCATACTTTTTCTTAAATACAAATAAAAATTTCCTGTTTTAATTATTCTTAATTTAAATAATTGTTTTTAAATAATACTTATAATTATATTTAAATTTTTAGAAAATTTCTTTTAACAATAGATCTGATTTATGAAATTTCATTTAAACTTACATAACTTTTGTATTTAAATATTATTAGAATTTTTATTTACGATACTTAATTAAGTATAGTAATACGTTATACTTAATTAACAATTAAACAAAATAATTGACCACTTGTAATTAATTGTAAAATTAATTAGTGTAATAAATAATAGTGTAAGGTAATTAAATACCATTGTAAATTAGGTTATATTATAATAATTTATCATATATTTATATATAAGACTATAAATTATATACAATTATTACAATATATATAAATATGTATATGATAGATTTTAAAATTTTAATTGAAAAAATAAATTATAAAAATGAGAATACGAAAACAAGTAAGAAAGATGACCTATTGTTTATTTAAGTTTATTAAAAATTAATATCAAATAATATTATTATTAAAATAATGAATATTTATATATTTTTTGTTATATATTATGGAATAAAAATATATTTATTAATTATTATGATTATTATTACTATTATAATTACATTATAAAATAAAATATATATTTGTTAAACATATTTAATTTGTTATTAATTGATTGAAGTTGTATGGAACTTTTCTACTATAGAAATAAAATCCAAGTTGTAGTGATACAAGGTGACATATGTATGTTTATTTTGTTAATATTAGTAGGCCTAATTTACTGTTAATTACAGTGAAACACCAATTATCCGATCCGAAAAATATCTTGTGTGAAACATTCACACAACTTTCTTTTACCAATATAAATAATGAACAATAATTATAACCTGTGTTTAATCATGAATGAAAAATATACATGCAAAACAAATAAATTTTAATCATGAGTGAATAACGTAAAATGAAAATCAACCTCCAAAAGGTTAAAAATAAGGGAAATCACTTCTTCTTAAAGTACCTGTCTTATCGGAGGTTTGAAATCATCACATTATACGGACCTTGTTCGCTGCTTCACGGAACAGTTCCGTATTACTACAACCAAACCAGTCCCTCAGGTTTTTCAATCAGGATTCCCGACGTCTGCCAACGTTTCGCTTGCTTTTTATCTTCCCCTGCCTGATTAATTAATAATTGTAAGATGTGATATTTAGAACCTCTAATCACATGTACAAGATATTGAAGTTTTTTCCTCTTCACTGTCTCAACGAACTGCATTCTTTACCCATTATATCAAGCACATCTCTGTTTATTATTCTGTCTGTCCACAGAATGCGCCACATCCTTCAGTAGCATCACATCTCAAAGGCCTGTATCTTCTTGAATACCGACGTCTCCATCCCGTAAAACATGAACAATCACTAATTGAACCCAAAATAAGCTATGTAAAAAATGTTTTAAATAAAAGTTTTAGGGTTTTAATTTCCTACAACAATATTTATATACACTTTTTCCATAAAATGCATATTAAAGGCCGCAATCTTGAAAAAACATTTTTTCCACGAAAGAACAGCCTCTCCAAGAATTTTAATAGATATGGTACTTACTCTATCTTTTAGAGAATAAAAAATTTAGTAAATAAGGCAATTAAAAAAAATTGTAGTAGCGGTTTTGAGAAAATTGCAAAAAAGTGAAAATTTTTTTTGAATAACTTAACTACTTCCGCGCGCGCGCACACACAACACACACACACACCGATCAGAAAATCAGTTCAGGGGCTTGAAAACGTGTAATACCGGTGAAAACTTGATTTTGAAAAATCGATAAAAACAATACTTTCCTTTCCTATTTATTCATACAGAGCAAGATAAAGTAAAATCTTGAATTTGGATATTCAGAAATTTTGAATATTTAAATCTTAAAGTGTACATTACCGCATTAAAAAATACTAAAACTAAAAAGTCAGAACTTTATTGAACATGTTATTACTATCTTATCTGAAGAATATTCATGTTTATCAACGATAATAAAAACATAGACTATGTTGCTAAAACCGGCTGTAAAAACAAATTTTTGACAAGGTAAGGAATCTGAAGATGCATGGTTCGCACAGACAGATGGCAAATGATTGTCAGGAAGCATAACAGAGAACAAACACAACAGAGGAATACTCAGAACCAAGGTTTAAAGAGTGATCTTCAGGAGGTAAAAGGAGTAGGTGTCAACCCCACAATATTGAGCAACGTAGGAGAAAGTGATCCGAAGAGGGAGAAAATTGTGGGTGAGGAAAAAAGACAGAAGAAGAGAAAACATAAGGAAGTAATCTAAATATTGATATATCGTGCCGTGCCCTCTACAAAGAGTTATTCGGAAAGAGAGCGATTGACAAAGAGATAAGGTTTTAAAAAATTAAAATCAGGTATAACATCAACTGTGTTACAATAACTTTAATTTGCAATCAATATTGGTAATGTAGGTATAGTACATACCGGTAAAAAGTTATTTCTTTCTGAAAAATTATACAAAAAAAACCTTGCTGTAATTCTGACCTTTGATTATGCATGGCTACGTAACCGTTTTGTACACACAACCTTATGTTTATAAAATACGTAATAATGTACCCTCTAAAAGTAATGAATTTCGTTATACAGCCAGTCCCTGTGGTAAATGAAGTGAAGGTGTTATTTGCAGAATGGAAGATATGTGCTTTTCAGAGGGCCCGGCATGCTGATAAGCGTACTTTTCCATTCAGTGAGGAAGGCAATGGTAAACCACCTTACTCCTCGTTTACTTAGTAAAACCTCTACAGGTTCAAACCAGCCTTTCGGCTGATGACCTAAACAACAACAATAATGTACATTCTGTACTACTGTATTCTGTAATTCAGTGATTTTAACAGCGATCACCGGTTGGACATAGGCTACAAAGTGGCAGGCAAAGTTCATAAGTGGCCAGCTTTTTTAAAAAATATCAATAAAGTGTACTTATTTACGGAGAAATGGAAATTGGAAAAATCAGAAAAGTTCAACGTTATAAAAAAGCTATTCTGATAATTTGACATTCGGATGATTGGGGTTTGGATAACCGGTGTTGAACTTTAATTTTTCAGTTAAAAGTACACTTGTCTAGCAGTGATCATAAATATTTACACCTAACCGCAGACGAAAGACGTTAGATACTTTTGTTGCATCAGTTATATTTGTTTGTTATTAGGGTTTCACGCACTCTGGTAATAATTTAATAATGGACTGTTAATCACAAGTGGCTAATAAAATCCTGACCGGATCTAATACAAACACAGTACATTTAACTTGAACACTAATTTGTTATCCCTAACATTTTAAACACTGTCACTAATTTTTCTAATTATGAATAAACTTAACCTTGTTAAAATACTACAGAGTGATTTTTTAGTCCTGTTACCCAATTTTTAATGTCTGGTAACTTTTCCTAAAAAAGGGAAAGTTTGTTTTGTGACTCGAACTTGGTAGCTCTACTCAACCGGTATAGATACGGCAGCGTTAGTTGATTCTCTATGAGCTGTGTAAAATTTTGTGCCGTTTCCGGTCGTGTTATGAACAGAATGTCTTTTAATCTAGAACAATTGCTTGTTTAAATCTTGAGGCTGAAAATCTTGGACTAATCTTACGCGATACGGTTACATCTTCAATTTTTTAGCAGCTTTTTAAACACGAATATGACAAACCAACTTGCGAGGAAAGTTTTCGTAAACTTTACCTTGGAGAATTGAGCAAACTTATTTTCAAATTCTCTAAAACGTCATCTGTCAAAATAGTTGGTCGACCACTACGTTTTCTTTCGCAAACACTACTTGTCTCTCGAAATCGGTTTGTTAGCCTAGAAATTGACATTTTTTCTAGTGGAGGAACACCAACAAATTTAATTTGAAATGATTCTTTTACACTCGATTGATGATTGATTTTACACTGCGATTTCATAGAAAAATGTTGTTCAAAAATGAAAACCCGTTGTTCTAGGGTAAAAGACATTTTGTTCGTAATTTGACCGGAACGAGACAAAATTTTACACAGCTCAAGAAGAATCAACTCACATGCCGTATCTATAGCAGTTGAATAGTGCTACCAACTTCGTGTCACAAAACAAAATTTCCCTTTCTTAGAAAAAAATTACCAGGTATTAACAATTGGGTTACAGGACTAAAAAGATCACTCTATATTTAACTTATTACTCCCTTATGAAGTGAAACAAGGAAAATGAAAAAACCGTACACAAAGGGACACAACTTGGACGCGTGCTGGAGCGCAAATAGCTGCGACAACGACACGTACTGTCAGATCGAATCTCGATACATCAAGGATAAAATCATAAAAGTACCAATTGACCCTGTGGTAAGCGATCAATCATTTACTTTATGAAACAAAATATTTCAAAAAACTAAAAGTAAATAACAGGCTACGAACATTCTCCTCCAACAAAACCCTTCGAACAATTGTAAATTTTTTTACATGTTGGTTTATAGCGACTAGGTTGGGGGTGAGGACGGTGGTTTTGAACTTGTAATAATTTTCCAGACCCTGGCCAAGAATCAAAACCGGGGTCTCTGCTTTGCAGCGTAGCACGCTTACCACTGGGCAATTATACCACTATTTTTGAATGTTTACATCTCTTTCATGTAGTTTATAAATATAAATAAACACATTCTGTATCTAAATTATTTTTGGTAGGTAAATGAAATATTAGTAAAATGAAATACACTTATGTTAAAGAAAATTCTATTCTCGTTAACAAGAGATTTTTTTCTTCTTCCATTGAGGAATTCCCTATTTTACGCAAAAGTTAGGTGGATAAAAATCAAAATTGAGTTTGAATTTAATGAGATCTAAATAGGAATTAATTCAATCACAATATAACTTTAATAATGGAATTTTAATACATTTTGTTACTGTTTTTCAAACATTTTCAGATGTAGTTGAACGAATCAAGTTTAGCAGAAATATCAAAACAAATTCTTAAATTTGCTATTAACAGCTTACACAACATTCCGAGAAATTATAAATCGAGAATTCTGAACTTAACCTATATAAAATCATAAAATAGATGTCTAACATCAACGATTTGGCCAGTGTTTTCCAAATTATAATCTGGTTTGATAAAATTCAACATCATAAATTTTATAATACAAAGCTTTTAATTTATAAAAAACCGTGCTTAGGCTCTACTACGGCGATCCTGATTATTCAGTAACATAAAGTTAAAACGCCTTTAGTGGAGGATCAGTTATAGGACTGCAGTGATGACTAAATTTAAAAACGTAATAACTAAAATTTTAAAAACATGATATAAATTTATTAATTGGTTTTAAAATTGATTTCCTTATTACATAAAAATACAAGTTATGTATTAAAAACATGTAGGCTATATAAAAACAAATTCGATATTTAAAAACAAAGGATGTATATTAAAAACAAATTCAAACCAAAATCTACTTTTATTTATATATTAATAATAAATAAATAAATAAATAAAAATACATTACACGAGTATAATCAAGTAATAATATATTAAACTGACACTTTATAAAAATATAAGATATGCACATAAATAAAAGATTCCCGTCACCATAACGACCCTTCAAAACAAACTGAGCTTTACAACGTCGTTACCATAACAGAAGTAATCTACATACATATTATTACATGTACATTTTAAATTTGGTCGTATGTATCTATTTTACATTTTTATTAACAGTCAAAGAAATCACTAAATCGTAAAATTATTGACAAACAACCTATTTGATTACTGCTTTTTTTTTAATGTGTGTACGTTGCAATTTGTTCAATTTAGAACAATAAGGAACCCCATGACCCAATGAGATGAGGATGATGTGTATGACGTGTAAATGAGGTGTAGTCTTGTACAGACCCAGGCCGACCATTTCTGAGAGAGTATGGTTAATTGAACCCCAACCATCAAAGTCTAGCATTCAAATCCGTATAAAAGTAACTACCTTTACTAGGATTTGAACCAGGAACCTTCGTCTCCAAGAATCAGCTGTTAAACAGCTGATTTTGGCGACGACTTTACCTCTAGACCAACCCGGTGGGTTACTGCTTTTTGTTGTATTTTTTGACGTAGATAGGCATGAATTTTGAACAGGGATCCCCAGTGGAGTTTTTTCACGTGGGCATCAGTTGGTCATCGCACAGAGTCGATTGCCTAATCGTTGTTACTCAACAATTAACATTGACTTTCTACCAGTTGACTGAGTAGGCTGGTCCGTAAATAAACTTAAATTAAATTGTTTTGTTATTTTGTATCTTAGCTTAGGTAGGTTATTGTACATAGGAGGACCCTGAAATTTAGAGTTATCTGTAAAGTGGAGATCAGGTGAATGTAATGGAAAGGTTGTTGTTGTTGTTTAGGTCAACAGCCGAAAGGCTGGTTTGAACCTCTAGAGGTTTTACTAAGTAAAAACGAGAAGTAAGGTGGTTTACCATTGCCTTCCTCACTGAGTTGAAAGAGTATGCTTATCAGCATGCCAAGCCCTCCGAAAAGCACTCACTTTCCACCCTGCAACTGACACCTTCACTTCATTCACCACAGGGTCTGGCTGTATAGTGAAATTCATTACTCTCAGAGGAGATAACTCTGACTAGTGTCTTTTACACCTCTACCTCTTCTGTTCTTAAATAGTTCAGTCATATAAGTGGCTGACTATGTGATAAGAAACAGAACTATTTTTTTTTAGCCCTGGACCAAACAGATAGAGTGCAATTAAAATAACACTCCACCTGCCCATTTTGGGCATAATGCAAAGGTTATGAAAAGCTAAATTGACGTAAAGGATGGAAAAACTGTGACTCGTTAATTAGAATTATTACACAAAATAAAGAAAATAAATAAATTACGATATGAAAAAAATTCCTTTCATGAGACGATGCGTCTCATGGCTGGTGGAAATTTTAAAAAACGACTTACCTTTAACTTTTGGCAAATACTTAAGTCTACTTGTGGCAAAAACCACTAGTGATTTCTTTATCTACGCTTTAAGGGGAATTGAATGACACTATTCGTGTTTCCAAATTACGACTTTGATTACTTAACTTCCGGTTTTAGGCAACTTCCGGTTGAAACCGGAACTTCAAACCTAATGATTTTTGTATCTACTCTTTAAGTAATTGTTGAATACGTATTAGCAAATTACAAGTAATCAGGTAAAATTTAACAAAACAAAAACAAAATTGCCTTAATGCTAGCCCAGTCTGTTTCTTTTACAGATTTACTATTATTTGTTAAGTAACACCAGTTGGGTAAATAACTTTGTATAATGACCTGCTGATAATACACAAATATTATGGGCGGATGGATCCTTGTACAATTCATCAGAATTAGGACCTATCTCTCATCTACGTCAACAATAAAGTAAAATGAAAAGATCAAACAGGGTGGTTGCCAGTAATTTACATTTCCAGATACTACGTAAACAAAAGCTAAAAGAAAATTTAATTTTTAGATTACAAAGTAAAATAAGTAACTAGATATTTTAATAAAGCAATTGTAAAGAAAACGCGAGAAAGAAGATATTCCACAGTAATGTAGTTTATAATGTACTGAAGAAATAAATGAAAAAACTAACATAGCATAACGTTTTCCATCTCATGCTTACAAATAGCATAGCGAAAGTGTTCAGTTGGTTGAAATAGTTGATATTTAAGGTTAGGTCGTTGTTTAACCACATTGAAAGATAATCCTAGCAATTTTCTCCGACCCCAACCCGAGTCATCAAAGAACTATGACCGTAAAAATCTCTGGCATTGGGTATAACGCTAAGCTTTTCTTAGAAGTTAAGAAAGGAAAAAAACAACTAATGCTATCTTGAGAAAATTGCTTTCATCCACGTTTACTACTGGCCTTTTTCTTTACACTGACTGACAATACTAGTGAAAAGTGAAAAGCGGGAGACATTAGAGAGACTCCGTGAGAAAGACGTCGGGAGAGAAAGAAAAAGAGATATTATGTTATCTCATTCCATCTTACCGCTTTCCTTTACTAACACGCGTTTATCCTTATCACGTAAACCACCCCCTATTATTTTTCCTTTTTTCTTTTTGTTATTTTTTAATGGACCACCCTCTCATTTAGTCAACTTTGAGACTGAAACACTTCCTTTACTCCCCCTTCACATCAAAATTCTCCCCTTTCAAAAATCTTGCAACACTTTGTCTAATCTAAATCTCTCCTTCCCATTTTTATCCACTTCGTCATTAGATAATCTTTATCATCTTCTGAAACCTATCTTTCTCTTTTTCTATTCTACTTGAATTTCAATATTTTTATCCCTATCTAACTTACCTAGAAGTTACTTTTTCTTTTTAATTTCATTAGAACTTATTTTATTTTCAAGAAGTAAAATTTATTATTAAAGTAGACAAAAATTTTAAAAGAAAATTAATGTCGTTCTAGTTTTAATCCTTCTTTTTATTTTAAATTAATTAAGTAGTCAAATCACTTTAAGGATTAATTTAATTTAATGAAATAAAACTTTCTTTAATTTTAAGAAAATTTATCCTAAGGGTATTAAGTTTTAATATTCATGAATATTGTGGTCTGATCAGGGAAAATGTTTCACTTTTAAGTATAAATGAATTATTTTTAATTTTAGTTAATTACTTTTTCTTATATTTTAATTTACTGTTCTTCAATAAAAAAAAAACTATAGCATAAAATCCAGTGACTTTATGTCTTTCTGTATTGTTGGAAGTTTCATTCTAGGATATTTTATAAACTTCATAATTTAGCTTCTTTAAATTAAATCAAAGACTTACACTACAATAACATTAATTTTCTTCTATAGTTTATTTAAAGTCGCATGAACTGGTTTGGTTATTAGCAAAAAATATGGGTAGAGGTAACGCATCGATGACCTTTAACGAGTAATTACTTTTAGACAGTAGCCAGGAATGTAGACAGTAGCCAGGAATGTAGACAGTAGCCATGAATGTAGACAGTAGCCAGGAATGTAGACAGTAGCCAGGAATGTAGACAGTAGCCAGGAATGTGGACAGTAGCCAGGAATGTAGACAGTAGCCCTGGATTATTTCCACTTTGCACTGTAGGATATTGCATTAAAAAGCATCTACATGTACATCCTATTCCAGGGGTTCCAAGTTCGATTTCCCATCAGGTCTTGAATATATTTTCATCTGTTCCTGAGTATTACATAAGCACACTTGAAGTTCGGTTACAAAGCGACAGTATCAGAGAGGGGCTTGGCATGCATACTTGAAGAGTAATAACTACACCACATAACCGCCCTAATATAGGGGTTCAAAGAAGCGTAGGGTATCAATTTATATTTCTACTTTTTTTAACTATTGGAGCAAATACTATACACTGCAAGTATCTACCTTAATAGTACCTGGAAATGCCACTAGAAGTGTTGTTAAAATATCTGCTATAAATTAGCTATTACCATAAATCTGTTCTTGATTGTTTACATCTGCTTGTGTGTTCAAAATATTACATAATCTTACATTACTCCTTTATGGTATTTCATAGGTTACTATTTACTTGCCCTTGAAAACAATCATGAGATTGGTAAGATCATGGCGAAGGTTTTTGGGAGTTCATATGGATAGAATGAATCCAAATATCAACACCAGAACTCGACTAACATACGGGTAGGCCCTTAAAGCGATGGAAAGACAGGTCGTCAGTGTTACATGAGGTATAATCTGACACGTTAAACAGGACATAATCCTGTTGTAATGTGAAAGAAGAAGGGAAGGATAATAAGGAGAGGGACGGAAGGAGGAGGAGATGAAGAGGAGGAGGAAGAGAAGGAGGAGGAAGAGGAGGAGGAGGAGGGAAAAGAAGAATAAATTTTCATTTACCATCTTTTATCGTCAGTAATTTTATGCTTTTTTAGCATTTATTTGCAAAATTGTCGGGCGGTATAACAAATTAAATTCTCAAAATCAAAAATTTCGGGCGAATCAGTCACATATACGTAGACGATATAAGCCTAGTTATAGGTAAGCACACGTTATTAACATGGAGTTTTAGGGGTGGGCTTTTAACCGAGTACCAGCTTGTACAATTCTCCAGGTTCATCTTTTTACACTCCCAGTGATCCTTACCTACACTACTTATGAGCTGGAAGGCGCCGATGGTTACAGACAGTACAACTGTCAACAATGAATTTTTCCTAACACATATTACGGTCGGACCTCCATTACATCGAAATTGTAGGTTCCTTATAAAATATTTGATATACAGAAACTTCGTTTTTTAAGAAACCTTCGTTTTTTATAAGAGAAACGCTGTTTTTTTCTCATTATGACTGCTACTTATATTAAGTGAAATTATTCGACCGTAACCATATTGCCTAAAATGAGGACTGAAAATGGTAACTGATGAATGGCCAAAAATTCAAAATTCAGTTTTATTCATAAATAAATTAAATGTATCATACTTTGTAACATGGCATAAGTTGTAAGTGCCAGAAAAAAATAGTTTAGTTATAAAAGTGAACTACAGATTTCGCTATTGATGTAACAACCGAGTGACTTGGAGAATGATGAAAGTCACACTGTAAAGTCTAACGCCATGATAGTTTTGTTTTAGTTATCGCTTGCAGCCACTTACGTGTGTGCGTGCGTGGGTGCGTGCGTGGGTGCGTGCGTGCGCGCGCGCGTGTGTGTTTGTCTATTAGAACAAAACATCATAAAAATGAAGAAAAATAAAAGTGCCCAAGTTTTTGTTTAATTGTTTTTCCCAAATACCCACAAATTCTGTTTCTGGCACATTCATTGTTCACCATTTTTAGTCCTCAAATATATACATTGTATATCTATTGTATTTGTTTACAATAAAGTTTGTTTTATTGTGAAGACGGATGTGCAGGGCAATTTTCCACGAAAAGAACATTTTTTTTTGCTAAGCATGTTTTTATCTCGTAACATTTTTACCCATTTGAAAACTGCTTCGTCCGCATCATCGTATTTAAATACTTTTGAACGTACGTAGTATAAAAGTATCCCACTACTCTTTTACGTTGACGACAGTGGTCAACCTACTGACGTACTGTATTGTCACGTTGCTCTCTCTCAATGTTTTGGATTGACTAGTGTGTGATGGGACGGATTTTTGGAGTCCTATTTATATTTTCACTAAAATTAAGTTCGATATATAGAATTTGTTTTCGATATACAGAACATTCTTCCATTAAAATTTCACGGGACTCAGGAAATACTTCGATATATAGAAGTTCGATAAATAGAGGTCCGACTGTACTTACAAATATGTTTAATTGCATCACGTGAATGTGGTCTGTGTCCTCCAGATCATGGATAGAAAACCAAAGAAAATAATATTATAGTGCTTACAAAATTTTTTTAAATAATTCTAATAACCCTGATTTCTGATACATTGTTTATTAAACATTAAAACAATAAAACTTCACAGGCGGAAATTACAGAAAATAATGTACAAGGTTTAAATTGAAAAAAAATTATTAATATCAATATTCATTATGCAATAATAACTGCTCGTTTCTTTAATACTTTACCCAATTGTTCCAAAATTTTTGAATTATTATGAAAAAGTCTGATGTGAACACTCACACTACTTTCTCTTCCCAATGCAAATAATTAACAATATAACGTAATATAACAATATAATATTAACAATATAACGTAATGTGATTATGGAGCAGGTGAGTAGTTTCAAATATCTAGGTTGCAATGTATCCTACGATTGTGAGAGTGACATACCTCTGAAGCTGAATAAATTCAATGCGATATGTGGAACGATACATCGTACATTGAAGGGAAAAGCCAGAAAAGAAACAGAGTTGAAATTTTATAAGACAATGGCGATTCCACTAGTTACATATGGAAGCGAGGTATGGACCACAACAAAGAGAGACGACTCGCGCATACAAGCTTCAGAGATGAGGTTCTTGAGACACATTCAGGTACACAAGGCTGGATCACATTAGAAACGAAGTGATAAGAGAAGAATGCAATGTACAGCCACTTGTAGATGTGATCAAGCAATATAGAAAAAGATGGACAGATCACCTGCTCCGAATGCCACACAACCGTTTGCCACTTCAAGCCTGGATGTCCAAACCAGATGGTAGAAGGGATGTGGGTCGACCGAGGAAGAGGTGGAAACCGGAACAGGCTCAATAGCCTAAACCATGACGGATGATGATGATGATGATGACGTAATATTATTAATAATACATTAGAAATAAATAAAACACTAACCTCAAAAAACATAACCTTATTTTAATCATGAGTGCAAAATAAAAATCAATCTTAGTATGGCTTAATAATAAGGAAAATAACTCTTTCAAGCTAAACTAGGCTCTGTAGAGAAAAATGCTTAGAATAAAATTGTAGATCTTTTAAATTTCTATAAATTTGATATTTTTGTCGTAAAATGCATATTAAGGCCGAAATCTTAAAAAAAATATTGTTTTACAGATTTTCATGAAAAAAAAGGAAATCACAAATTACCGCTAAAGTAGGCGTTGTACAAAGAAATGTTTGAAATAAATGTTGTAGGTTTTTAAATTGTCTATAACTTTTATTATAAACAATTTTGCGCTAAAATCTATAGTAAGGCCGCAATCTTAAAAAAAACATTTTTTCTACGAGAGAACAGTCTCCCCAAGAATTTAAGCAGATATAACGCCTACCCTATCCTGTAGAAAATAAAAAAATTAATAAATGAGGTGATTATAAAAAACTTCTTGATTCTAACTATTGGTTCTGGATGTTGTACGATTATTTCTACTGTCAAATTTCATAAAATAGTGCCTTCTGGATTTGTCCGGTCTGAGAAGGTTAAACCTTGAAGAAAGTAAAAAATATATAATTTTTTAAAGTTTCAGAGAGTAAACATTTTCAACAAAACTAACCACTTTAAATTATTTTCTAAAAAAATCTGAAACATTTACGTATCTGTACATGTACAAGGAGAAAGGAAGATTCCGAGCGACAGAATTCCACTTTGATTGTTTAAGTGATCCTGACCAAATATGGTATGTTAAAGCACTACAATGAGATTGAAGTTTCTATTGATTTAAGCCTGATGTTCGGACTATATTACTGTTTATAAACGCGCAAGCAAGCGCGTGTACACACACACACAAATTCATTAACAATAAAACAAGATATTCACTGTTAGTATTGTTAGTATATATTACACGTCCATGCGCACACATATAAACATGTACCTATATATCTATCGTCAACAGGTCATAGCACCATAGAGATAAGAATTCCCTTCCCTCTGATAGTGTATTACACTAGATTAAACAATTATAACAGAGGTTATATCAAGCTATACTAGTTTATGTTATTTTAGATTTATAATAATAGAAAATTATTATGATAACAATAGTGCTTTAAGCAATATTATGGTTACTAACGTTAGCAAATAAAACTAGCGTTAATTAAACTGTAAGGATAACGCTGCCGATCTTATGTACAGCGTGAAACAATTTTAATCAGCTATATTTCCTAAACTGCATGTTATATTTTAATTCTGTAAATTACATTTGAAAGAGGAAATAACAAAGTTATAAATAACGACACCAGAGCGCTCCAGCACCGCATTGTTGCCGTCAGCTGCGCAGCCGCGTACTGCATCAGTTGTAAGCAAGATGGCTGCTATGGAACACAAGATTTTTTGCGTGCGTGAGTACAGTAGAACCGAGTCTGCAACTGCGGTGCAGCGTGCATTTCGGCTTAAGTTTAACGTCGAACCTCCAACGAGGAAGAGCATTTATCATTGGAATAAACAATTTGACGAAACTGGCTCTCTGTGTAAAGGTAAAAGTCCAGGCAGACCTCGTGTATCGGAGCAGAATGTGGAACGCGTTCGAACTAGCCTTGAGCGTAGCCCTATGAAATCAACCCGTAGAGTGAGTATGGAACTCGGACTACCGCAAACAACTGTCTGGCGTGTATTGAGGCGCCGATTATTGTACAAACCTTACCGTTTGCAAATGCTACAGGCTCTTCGCCGAGGCGATAAGATACGGCGTGTAGAATTTTGTGACCGTATGCTCCAACACATGGAAGATGAGTTGTTTCTGCCTCGAGTGATTTTTAGTGATGAAGCCACATTTCATCTAAGTGGGAAAGTCAACAGGCATTATGTTAGGATCTGGGGGCTACAAAATCCTCATGTAACAGTGGAACATGAGCGGGACAGCCCGAAAGTTAATGTTTTTTTCGCCTTGTCGCTGACAAAAGTTTATGGGCCTTTCTTTTTTGATGAGAATACGGTTACTGGGGAAACGTATCTTAGAATGCTACAAAACTGGCTCGTTCCTCAAATGAATGAAGATTCAGGAGATTACATTTTCCAGCAGGATGGAGCTCCACCCCATTGGCATCGCAATGTTTGGCGTTTCTTAAATGAATCCATACGTCAACGATGGATAGGTCGCAAGGCGAATGACGACTCTGCACTTCAGTTTTGGCCACCGAGGTCTCCAGATCTCACACCCTGTGACTTCTTCTTGTGGGGGTTCGTGAAAAGTGCAGTTTACATACCACCTCTTCCCACCAATTTGAATGAACTAAGGAATCGTATCACAGCTGCAGTCAACTCAGTGACCCAAGACATGCGTCAGAGAGTTTGGGATGAGTTCAGTTACCGTCTAGATGTTGTACGTGCAGCCGGAGGAGGACACATTGAACATCTATAAACTTTCATGTATGTAAATTAAAATTTAAAACTTTCTCTTTCAAAATGTAATTTACAGAATTAAAATATAACATGTAGTTCAGGAAATACAGCTTATTGAAATTGTTTCCATCTTATTGAATCTCTCTGTATATAGTAGACCACGTGCAATGTTAACAAACTAATTTTATAAGATGTTGCACAGTAAAAGTTAAGAGTGTCTGTAGTTTTGAAAATACATTAAAATAAATAAAATACCTTCCGTTAATCAGCATCACTTGTTTAATTATCTTTTCTTTCCCGATGAAAGTAAAATAAAAAGGGATTATTACGAAATTTACAGAAAATTAAGCTTTCAAAACATTCATGTGATTTAGTTCTTGTAATTAGCTTTAACGGCAAAATTAATTAAGGTTTGAATAAGCGTTGGGCAAGTCATAGGAAAATAATAATTTGAACCTTATACAAGTGACGTAATAAAAACAGTAAAATGTACGCAGCAAAACTACTTTGTACATTCTATGTCAGAGACAAATTAACAATTACTTGAAAGTTAATTGGAAACTTAAATAAATACGAGAGCAACGACAGTCGAGTGATAAAACGGAAATGTTTTTACTTTTTCTTTAACCCCATGACCCATTGAGATGAAGATAGTATGACGTGTAAATAAATTGTAGTCTTGTACAGACTCAGGCCGACCGTGCTAGATAAAATATGGTTAATTGAACCCTGACCAACAAGTCGCACCGGCAATCACTAGCCAGTATCTAAATCCGTAAAAAATTAACTATCTTTACTAGGGTTTGTACTACAGAAACTTCCGTACATAAGTTGTCAAAGAGCCTTTGGGTTTTTATTTAATATTTTATATTATTATAGTCTACTGATTTTTAGAGCCGAATGTTCCTGGTTCAAATCGTAGTAAAGGTGATTACTTTTATACGGATTTGAATACTAAACTTGTTACGATGCACTTTGATGTTTAAGCTTAATTAATCAAACTCTCTCAGGAATGGTCGGCCTATGTCTGTACAGGAATACATCTCATTTTCACGTCTTACATGTCATTCTCATTTAATTTGGTCATGAGGTTGCTTATTGTTCTTAAATTTAACATAAGGGAAAGTACACATATTAGGGATTAACATAAAAATTGTATTTTAGTAGAGATTTTATGAATAAATCAGTCTGTTTCAAAATTTTAAGGGTAGAGAGAATTGACAAAACATTATTAAGAAGTCTCGAATGTAAACTGTTTTTTCTTTAGTTTTTTTTAGTGCTTGTTTAGCCACAATGGACCACTTTAGTCAATTTGGAAGCTTTCAGTCTCTTTTTAGCGTGATATTTTCTCATGTTCTGAGCACGCTTCTGTTTGGCTGCTTCTGAAAATTCCCTCTACTTATTCTTTGTTTTTTGTGTCGTAAGCCGATGGTTGTGGTCCTTGATGATCTGTTTGTATTTGGGTGATTTTTCCGTTAGATCTTCGTGAGTTAGTCCAAGTTCGTGTAAATTCCTTTTGATTTCTTTATTCCACATGTATGCGTTACCAGCGTCCGTTTATAGTCTCATTGCATGGTCAATTATTCTGTGTAAAAGTCTAGTGTTTGGTGTTCTTAGTATATATCCAAAGTACGACAACCTTTTCTTACTCATGGTCACTGTTATTGGTTCTATGTCTCTGTAGACTTGATCGTTAGGCAAAAGTTTGTAGTGATTGTCTACCTTGTACTTCTTGTTTATGCAAGTTCTCAGTATCCTGCGTTCTACTTTTCTGCAGGTTTCCTTGATTCCTCTCCGGTCTATCCACGCTAGGTGTTTCACTGCCGTATAAGATTTTGGTTCTTAAAGTCGTTTTATAATGTTTAATTTTGTGTTGATCAAAATCACTGATAGTGATTTTTTATTGTAAGTATTCCGAGTCAACACTTGTCCACTTCACAAGTTTAGCAATCCGGTCATCCCAGTATATCTTTTCAGTAAGTCTGTGACGAATGTACTCACCTAGGTATTTAAATTTTTTAACTATTCGTACACTGTGTCGTCGTATGTCTATCTCATGTATGCAGAGAGGATCCATGATCATAAACTTGATTTATTAATAACTATTATTAATAACGTGCACGCCGGCTAAATTTATGGTAGTATATAAATCGTGCTAGCTGAAATTTACAATTTTACAATGATTTTTTTTTCAAAAAATCCCTTCAGTAGATTATAGTCATATGTAAATGAATTTATTTCATTTGTTTACAATTTTGAAGTATTTCTCTCATTCCGCATTGTTAATAATTTATATAAATTCTACTAATACAATGTTAAAATACGGATGTCAAGTGTAAACTTTGAAAGCCTAAACTGAACATTTTCTGAAATTGATTACAAACAGGTAAGAAAATCCTTCTGAAGTAAACTTCACGTATCTGTTAATTAATCTAATACAGGCCTATGTTTGTTCGGTAATTGCTTGTTTTGTAACCACACGGGTTAACGAGAAAGTCCAGTAGTCCAAAATTAATTATTCAGTAACCACTAACTGGTGACTGTGTATGTCATCCTCAATTATGTAACACAAATACTGGCTTCATAACCTCGATATTCAAATTCAATAGTATTAATTTTTAGTATTAATTAATATGAGTTTGAAATACGCATTAAAAGTAGGGCTACTTGTAAAAGTACTTTAGGTTAGTAATAAAATAACAGCACAACACATTCAATATTAATTATAAATTACCCTATGTAGGCCTATTTCAAATATGAATTATTAATTATAAATATTTCCATTGTGTCATCCTTCCATCATCTAAATCACATAATCATCATCTTACGTTGTTTGTTGTTTAGGTCATCAGCCAAAAGGCTGGTTTGAACCTGTAGAGGTTTTACTAAGTAAAAACGAGGAGTGAGGTGGTTTACCATTGCCTTCCTCACTGAGCGAAAAAGTACGCTTATCAGCATGCCGGGCCCTCTGAAAAGTACATATTTTTCACTCTGCAAATGACACCTTCACTTCATTCACCACAGGGTCTGGCTGTATAATGAAATTCATTACTCTCAGAGGAGATAACACTGATTAGTGTCTTTTACACCTCTACCTCTTCTGTTCTTAAATGATTCAGTCATTTAATTGGCTGACCATGTGATAAGAAACAGAATTATTTATTTTAGCCCTGCAACGAACAGATTGAGTGTAAATAATTTGACACTTTACCTGTCTGTTATGGGCAGATCTTACGTTTACTTCATATATTTACATACTCTTTCTTCTTGATAAATTATTATTATAAGTTTTTAAAAAAAAAATAAATTAAACATTTATAAAAAAAATATACTGTATTTCGCAATTTTTAAAAGTAATAACAAAATCGGATAATTTAATAATTCCTTTAACTATATTTATAATCAATTTTTAATACAAAAATCTGGTGTGAAACACTCACACGACTTTCTCTTGCCAATGCAAATAATTAACAATATAACCTAACATTAGAAATAAACAAAAAACTAACCTCAAAAAACATAACCTTATTTTAATCATAAGTGAAAGACGCGAAATGAAAATCAACTTCAGTTTGGCTTAAAAATACGGGAAATCTCTCTTTCACGCTAAACTAGATTCTGTAGAGAAAAATTTGCAAAATAAAAGTTGCAGATCTTTCAATTTCCTATAAATTTGATTATATACACTTTTGTCGTAAAATGCATACCAAGGCTGAAATCTTTAAAAAATCGATATTTTACAGGTATTCGTGAGAAGAAAACAGAGAATCGCTAATTACCGCTAAACTAAGCGTTATACAAAAATATGTTTGAAATAAAAGTTGTAGGATTTTAAATTTTCTACAACTTTTATTACGAACATTTTTGTGCTTAAATGCATATTAAAGTCGCAATCTTAAAAAAACAATTTTTTACGAGAAAACAGCCTCCTCAAGAATTTCAGCAGACATGGCGCCTACCCTATCTTGTAGAGCATAAAAATTGTAGTAAATAAGGCAATTTTTAAAAAGTCGTAGGAGCAGTTTTTGAGAAAATCTCAAAAAAGAGAAAAATGATTTTGATGAAAACGTTCGTGTCGGGTTCGGAGGTAGTATCTAAGTTAAGTTTAATGTTTCATTTTTGTACGATGTTGCGTTCTTGAGATATTTTGTTCAGACACACACACGTACGCACGCACACACACACGCACACGCACGCGCGCGCATACACACACACACACACACGCACAGACCAATAGCTAAAAACATGTTTTTTTGGTTCAGGGGATTCGAAAACGTGTAGATCCGGTGGAAACTCGATTTAGAAAAATCGACATGAAAACAATACTTTCCTTCCTATTTATTCATATAGGCAAGAGAAAGTAAAAATATAAATCTTAATTAAATAATCAAAACATTTAACTTCAAATAAAAGAACACTAGGAGCTAATAATAATTTTTTTAATTCCTAATTTGTGTACGTTGAACAATCTGTTCGATTTAAGAATAATATAACCAACCCCATGACTTAATGAGATGAGGTTCACATTTATGACGCGTAAATGAATGTAGTCTTGTACAGACTCAGGCCAACTAATCCTGAGACGTATGGTTAATTGAACCCCAATCATCAAAGTACACCGGTAACCACAATATAGTATCCAAATACGTATAAAAGTTTTTATTTTATTATATGACAAAATTTACAATCGGTTATGTTTAACTTTTGGTAAATAGTTCTGATAAAAAATAGTAACACTGACATGAGTAGGGAAGAGTCCAGCGACCCTTCTCTACGAATTAAACACAAAAACCGTATTGAAAACAGTAGTTATGAAAATGAAAGAAAACATAAAATTATTTACAGAGAAATATAAACAAACATTAAATGATATTAGGAAACTAAACGAAAACTAACAAAATAACAAATTAATAATTGAACAACAACTTAATAGCTAATAACTGAGATTATTTTCATTTTAATGATAACTAGAAAAAATGTATACAATATAATTAATTGGAAAATTACGGCTTATGATGGTATAGTTAATACATTAGTATATTTATGTTATGTACAACTTGTATTACATACAACTTAGCTCTAAAGGTGTAAAAAAATTAATCTCTTTCAACTAAATCTAAAACATGGACTCTCTGTAACCTCCTTACAGTATTCAAATTGTTTAAAAAGTTTATAGCTAATGGATTACTAATAGTCGTAACGATGATTTTTATAACTGTGGCTAAATCATCTGATTTCTTTTTTAATCGTTGGCATATTTAGATAATCATGAATATCTTTATTGTAACGAACCAGTTGGGGTTGCTGATATTTTACAAAACTTTATTTTGAAACCGCTGCAGGATTTTCAAGATACTATTACTACTAATTCCCAAAATTTTGTCCCGTAGCTCCAAATAGGTTTCAAAATAGCATTTTAAAGTAAAAGTTTATTTTCTGTTAATAACTGAGACCTTCGTTCCACCAACCACTGCATCTTACTAAATCGGATATTTAACTCTTTTCGTTTTATTTTGATATGATTTTTCCACGTGAGCCTTCTGTCAAGGTAAAGCCCTGAGTACTTAGCACCTGTTCTCTCCGGTATTCTTTCGTTCAAAAATACTTGAGGATACTTTTTCTTCCGTAAGAAAAAAGTTGCGTGGTTGGATTTACCCGTGTTGATCTTCAATTTCCGTATAAAAGTTCCTGCGTTTACCTAAAAGATTTCAATCACGAAACCTTTATCATCAAAAATTAGCGGTTAAACATCTGCAAAAATTATCGTTTTTGAAGATTTGATATATTTTTCATTAAGTTATAAATTTTTTTTTATAATCCCTAATTTGTGTATGTTGCAATCTGTTCAATTCAGAACAATAAGCAACCCTATGACCCAATGAGATGAGGATGATGTGTATGACGTGTAAATGAGGTGTAGTCTTGTACAGACTCAAGTCGACCATTCCTGAGAGAATTTGGTTAATTAAACCCCAACCATTAAAGTACACCGGTAACCACTGTCTAGCATTCAAATCCGTATAAAAGTAACTACCTTTACTAGGAGTTGAACCAGGAACCTTCGTCTCCGAAAATCAGCTGTTAAACAGCTGATTTTGGCGACGACTTTACCTCTAGACTAACCCGGTGGGTAATATATAAAAAATTAAAGAAATATATAAAAAATCTTTGAAATAAAAATTTTGACATGGAATTTTTAAAGTAACTAACAGAAATAAAAAATAATTTTATAAAACAATTTATTTAAAGAAAAATGATGAAAAAACCTAGATATAAAAATATTATGAATTATCAGAGAACTTATTGTCTAGGTTATTATTTTATTTCGCTTACGCCATAACTTTTATTAATAAAAGTACAACAAACGTATTAAGAAGGAAATTAAAAAAGTTTCAAATAAAATAAAAGTTATGCATTGAAATGTAAAATTAGTAAAAACGAAAAACCAAACTTTTAAGTTATCACAACTTTTGTAATAGAAAAGCTTTAGAACAAAAAATAATGATAGTATTGTAGTTTTTCTGTTCTATTCGCTTAATGTAGACAATAGTTTATTTTATGTAAGATGGAAAACTAATTACTAGTACAGATTTTACTAAAAACTAAAAAGTAATCTTGATTCAATTAAGAATTTCTCCTGCTTGCAAATGTAGTATAACTAAAAGATTATATTGTAACTTTATAGCAAATTTCGGATATGTACGTATTTCGCACAGGAAATGGATGTCACCTCCCAGGGGTTCAAAATTGATGTTTTTCAGAAATTGATCTGCGTAGTTTATGATGAGTTTTCTCTGTGCGTGAATGGCATTCAAACACAAACATACTAAAACATTTTAGGAAGTTTAAATTTGATATATGTATTGTTATTGGAAAGTTTACCTACATCAATTTGTATTCCTATTCAATATACAGGGGGATCGTAAAGTCGTGCACCCAAAATGATAACAGTCTTAGAAAGCTGTAATGTATTTTTTATTTTTCTTTCAAAGTTTACGATACAAGTTATAATTACAACTTACTTACTTAAAAGTTCACAACAAGTGCTGGAAATGTCCACCGTGGTTTGCAATGCATGCATCAACGCGTTTTCTTACAGTGCACGCAACCTTTTTGAGTGTAGCAGTAGCAATATTTGATATACAGTCTTCAATGTTTCTTCTAAGTTTATCTACTATATGCGGGTCGTTTTTGTACACATTATCTTTCAAATAGCCTCATAAATAAAAATCAGGAGGAGTCAGATCTGGTGACCGAGGAGGCCACAAACCACGAGAAATTATTCGGTCATCAAAGAAATCGTGGAGAAATTGGATAGTACTGTTTTCCGTATGTGAAGTTGCTCCGTCTTGTTGTAGCCAGCAATAACGTTCGTCAACATGTAGCAGTGCTACGAACTGCATGATTATTTTTTGATAACGTTATGCTGTGATTGTATCCGAAAAAAGATAGGCCCGACAATTCTCCGACGAGATACACCACACCACACCCCAATTTTTTGAGAATGTTATGGCTGTTCATGGAATTCATGTGGATTCTCTGCAGACCATACTCTACAATTTTGACTATTAATATATCCACTTAGATGAAACCAAGCTTCATCGCTGAAAAAAACTTTGTCCAGAACAGATATGTCATTTCCAATGAAATTTTTAAACCAATGACAATACCGCAATCGCTTCTCCTTATCTGGCTCTTCGAGCTGATGAGTTACGTTAATCCGGTACGGATATAATTTTAATAACTTAGTGGCTTTATGAACACTTCCATAAGACAGTCCAGTCTGAGTAGAAAGTTTTCGAAGAGACTTTTTTGGAGAACGAATAAACGTTTCACTTATCGTCTGCAGACTGTCGTCAGATAATACACTTGGTCGGCCGGTACGATTACTGTCATTCACGCTACCTGTATCCCGAAAACGATGAAACAAACGAAATATGGTCAATTTGTTTGGCACTTAAGCATCTGGAAAGGAATTGGAGAAATGCTCTTGATACTTCGCGTAGGATTTCGATTCACAGTAACTCAAAACGATAGAGACGCGTTGTTCTTGCGTAAAAGACATTGCGACTCGAACTGAAAAAACCAACTGGTTTCTGGGTAACTGTCACCCGGTGGCGTGATCTAGCAGTGCTGCCACATACTGTACTACTAAACGAAAATTCCCATATTCTAATCATACTTTACAAATTTACCTTCAATTCCTACACGGCTTCAAACATTTGGTTGCGCGACTTTACGATCACCCGGTATTAATATTCCTGCATTTCTTCCTTGTTATAATTTTTGTTTTTGTGTATTTCATTAGGAACGTGATAGGCAAACACTAGATGAAGCAACTTTTACTTTCTTTTGTCTTATATGAAATTTAGGGAAGGAAAGTAAAGTTTTAATGTCGATTTTAGAAATTGAGTTATCACCACAAATACACTTTTTCAGTCCGCTAAACCTAAAAACCATGTTTTTAGCGATTGGTGTGTGTGTGTGTGTGTGTGTGTGTGTGAGAACCAAATATCTAAAAAAAAAAAAACGGTATCGTACGAAGTTGAAACTTAGAACTTAGTTAGGTACCCGACACGAACATTTTCATCAGAATGGTCAACCAGAAGTAGTAGTTTATTCGTGTAGTTTTAAAGCCATTTTTTTAAAACTCGCTTTATATACTACATTTTTATGTAGTAAAACTTAATAAAAACTTTACTAATTTTTTTAGGTTGATTTATATTTTTCGTCATTCACTCATAATTAAAATGAAGTTATGTGCTTCATATTAGGCCTACATTTTTTACTAATGATTAAATACAGGTTATATTATTCATTATTTACATTTGCAAGAGAAAGTTAATAATAATAAAATTGCACTGAGGAGGAAGGGACTAAGTAATTTTTCAGAACTGTTCAGGAGAAGGAGAAAACGTCCCCAAATTTACAAATTCAAAAATAAAAATTAAAAAATGTTCACCACATTCTTTGTCTATTTTGTAATTATAGGCAGTAGTCTTTATCCACATAATTTTAATTTCAAACTGAATTTTATTATAATTTGACTTGGTTCCTTCCTTCTTATTTTCTTAAAAAAAATTCAATAAATATTTTGTAAAAGTATGAAAGAGTATTACACAAAACTAATAAAATTTTTAAGAAACTTACATGAAATAAATACATGATACATAATAAATACATGAAATAAAGTACAACTTGACCTATAACCTAAATATCTTCATCATTGCATTGCTGTGTGGAATTCCACGCTGATATTTCTTCAAAAGATTTAACAGCTTCATCTTTATGTTGTACGTATATAATCAGCTTTTTTCATTATTAGGAACTTGATTCCTGGGATATGCAGGTATTATTGGCATTGAAAAGTTAGAATGTGTAAGTTTTCTTAAAATACATGTGTGTTTGAAAAACTGTCAAAGGATGAGCAACTATGACTTCTTTACTTTTAGAACTAAATTTAAAAATTTGAAACGTGTAGGTAAAAATGTTTGCTTCTGATTTCTTGGAGTGGTAATTATTCTTTTTCTAAAGAGTTAACTGCTTTTTTTTAAAAGTAATGCGGCACCATTTACCAAAATCTAGAATGTCTTCAGTTTCTACCATTTTTAAGACAAAATTTTTCTTACAAATAAGTTCTACGTAATTCTCAGAAATATAAATACGATCTTATTGCTTTATTATTTTTTTTAAAGACACCAAAATCCGTGTCGCAAGGCAGATATGAATGGTCTCGCTCCGGAAATTTTTAGGGATTCTACCCATTTTATTGACTATATGATAACCTCAAACAACTAACCAAATTATTTAAAAATTACACATAACCTTATAAACATTTATTTTAGAACACAACAATCTGTAACAGCTGTAAATACGTAGTAACAACATTACAACAAAATTTTTTTATTGGGGAGTACGGAACCAAGTCATTAACTTGGTTTCTTTCTCCACATTATAAAAAAAATATTTGGATTATTTTCTAACCTATACGTAATACTAACATGATCCTTTTTCACAGTATGATGCAGTTTAGGCTAAAAATTAAAATTAATGTAAAAACAAAAAATTGAATATTCTGACTTAGTTCCTCTCTCCTTAGTGTGATTCTCCGTTTTTTTTAACAAAAGTAACTCAAACACTGTTCGTCCAAAAGCTCATTTATAACAATATTATGTAGCCTACAAGGTGGATAAAATTGACATACCCAACTGTTTTCATTTAGAAATACAGTACAAAAGAGATTTAAAAATTACGGTAGCGTTGAAACAATGGCATTTCAAAATAAAAACCACATCTAAAAAGTTATAAAAATACATTCTAAAGTCCAATATCATATTAGTAAACAATATTTGGCTTTAAAATCATGGGTGAGTGTTTCACACCAGATTTTTTAAAGAAATAATTTTGGTATTTTAATTAATTTTTATTCCTACAAAATGTATTTATACATTTCCGCGCAAAAGAATAATTAATATTATTTTGTAAGTAGGAGCCACCTTATAAATTTGTTGTTTAAAATAGAAAGGGATCAGTGAAATGATGAATACAGTAGAGAAAATGCAGAATAAATTCGTACAACAATAAAGGTGCAGCAGCTGTCATGTTAAGTGAACCAATGTAAATGTATTTTGAAAAACATGCAGTCGTGCCACTTTTCATTACATGGTTTTTGAATAGAATTTATTGTTATGTTATTAAATAATTAATGTACTCAACTTCCACATCATTCTCCCATATCCTTTCAACAAATAATCAATTATGAACTAAAATTTGTTAATAAAATCAACGTAAATAATTTTTTAATTTGTTTATAGTTACAATTAGCTGTAAAAAAAATATTTCGAAAACTATCACAAGTACATCTGACATTTTTCCAGCAGTAATGTGCTAAAAATTTAATTTCCTTAATTCACTCTGATTATAGTAATTTACGGTTGATACTACAATGCAACCTTCTGAAAATACTTTAAATTTACAATGAATTCTTAAAACTAAATTAAATTACAAATTTTTTTGTACCCCCAAAAACCTGAATGATAAGATAAAAGAATATCTTGCAGATTGGAGAAATGACATGGAAAGAATGTCAGCTCGAAGGATACCTCTACAAGTCCGACGATACTCTTCGAAGAGAAAGAAAGATGTTGGCAGACCTAAGAACAAATGAATATAAATATAAGTGAGTTTGGAACAGGTATACGTGTACCCTTGTTTATAAGAAGATGAAGAAATATATGAAATATGTTGCCTGTTTAATTAAAAATACCTACTATAACAAATTTAGTATTGTACGAAAACTTTTTAAAGAATATCGATCCAACGCAAACAAAATATTTTTAAGAAAATACAGAAATAAACAATTTCTCAAGTTGAAAAATATAAAAATTTTCCTGTAATGTATGATTAATAATTAAACAAACATTGTGTGCTATTTGATGCAAAGGGGTTCATGACAAGCCTACTGAGTTAAGCAGTTAGGGGGGAAAATTATTGGTAAGTGATGAATTTATCATTGCTTTTGACTTTTTTATTTAATTTTTTTTAAATTTTGTGTGATATTTGATTCAATGGGGTTCATGACAAGCCTACTGAAGTAAGCAGTAGCAGAAACAATTTTTTGGTGGTAAGTGATGAATATTTATTATTGGTGATAAATTTTCAGTTTATCAGTTTTATCTTGACATGTCTTATACTCCCTTTGGAATCTCCTGGATGCAAAAAGAAAAAAAAAGAAAAAAATATTAGCCTACTACAAATAGGTTTTCCTTAAATAACTTACTAACGGTATTAGTAACGTATAGTAACGGTATAGTAACTTAATAACGGTATTTTTTAACACTTTACAAAAAATCGTTCCGTTCTTCATTGTAAACAGTTACACTCCAACATCGTCGCTAATGACCGTTGTGGTTGATGCGATGTTAAAATCTTGTAATTACATAGTACTTCCAATATTTGATAACAATTTACCGCGGATTGACACGTGAATTTATCTTGACTGGATTATAATTTACATATAAAATAATCTGGTGTAAACCACTGACAAGAATTTCTCTTGCCAATGTAAATAATGAAATATATGTTATATGTTTAATCATGAGTAAAGAATGCAGAATGAAAAACATGTTATAACTCTATTCATTAATGATTAAATCAAAAGTAATAAATTATTATGTAATTATAATTTTATGTTAATGAACAGGTTTCTACAAAACTGTGTTATTAAACATACGAGTTGTGGCTATTAGGAACGAGACTGACGTTGTAAAAAATTATGATATAAGTTCAGTAGTTGTTGTTTTAGGTCATCAGCCAAAAGTTCGGTTTAAACCTCGAGAGGCTTTACAAAGTAAAACGAGGAGTGAGGTGGTTTAAAATTGCCTTCCTCACTGAGTAGAAAAGTATGCTTATCAGCATACCGGGCCCTCTGCAAAGCATCTATTTACTTATGTATACTTTATATATACTTTCAACACCGCAAATGACAACTTCATTTCATTTACCAAATGGTGTGGCTGTAAAATGAAATTCATTGCTCTCAGAGAAGATAACTCTGGCTAGTGTGAATAACACCTTTGTCTCTTCTGTTCTTAAATGTTCAGTCATTTAATTAACCGACTATGTGATAAGAAACAGAACTAGTTTTTGTAGCCCTGAAACTCTCAGAGTGCAAATAATTTAACACTTTTCCTGCCTGTTATGGGCAAAAGTTCAAAAAATATGGTGCCGAATAAAACTGTCACAGTTTTATTCGGCGCAGTTGGTAACGTGCTCGCCTCTCATCATGCGGTCCTGGGTTCGAATCCCACTCAGGCACGACATATTTTCATACGTTACAAAAAATCATTTCATCCTCCATTGTACCATAGTTACACCCCAACGTCGTCGCTAATGACCGCTGTAGTTGATGCGACGTTAAATAAAAAAAAAAAACTGTCAAAGCCATGCTAGTAATTGAACCAAAAACCTTTGATTGAATAGTTGAACAAATTGATAAAATGAAACAATTTGTATTTTATATTTAAACAAAACAAACCGACAAATATACATTATTATTTCTGAAGCATGTAAAATTGCTCAGAATAATTTTTTCAGTTCTACAAGAAATAAAATATTTGTTGTTTTTGCAATAAAGAAAAATAATATGAAATTCCTACTACGCATAACAATTGAAAATATTTAAAAAATGAAATCTTTTCCAACCGGAAAATTTTGATTGTTGTAAAAACCTCTTCATTTTATGGCTAATTGAAAATTGATTTTGTTTAAATATAAGGGTAATTTTAAACATTCTATTCTATTTCACTGTTTGTTAGAGTGGAAAATTTCAAAGGAAACCAAGAGAAAGTAAACCATACCTTAAATTAAATTTGAAACTCTTTTTATTATTTAACTCTTTTTCAGTCATCTAAAGACATGAGATATAGGGGTTTTACGTAGGTATTATTGTTATTATTACGGTTACCCTTTTCTAGTATTAACATATAGATTGTTATTTTATTCCAACGTCCTTTGCCTTTTTATATCTCCTTTTTAAGATTAAAGGCCTTTTTGTTTTTGTACGTAGACCTAGAAACAGAAGTTCAAATTGGAATCGAAATAACACTGAATTTTTATTCCACCTGTTCTTTTTTTAAATATATGTGTAATCAGAATCGTTTTTACAAAAGGTTTTATTTATTCTGCACAGACAATAGTGTTTCAATTTAAAACGTACACCGAATTTAAATGTGTGTTTTACAATTTTGTTCTATGAGTTTATTCAGAAAAATTGTGGAAGGAATTCATTAGTTTATCAACACATCTGAATTTTTTTAAATGTTAGTTTTATTTTGCAAACAGTTAGACCTTATTAAATGAAAATTTCTGTTAAATAAATACGAGTTTGTGTTACCAGAAATTCAGTACTATAGTCTCTTCTTTAACTATTTTAAATACATGAATTCTGAAATAACTTGAGTTGACTATACCCTCCAGCGTGAATTATTGAAACTAGAAGTGAACTACAAGAGAACTATACTTTCAAGCTTTCTCATAACCTAACCTCCAATAAATCCTATTTCGTCAGACATCCTCCCAATGGGCTATGAAAGTCTTTAAACCTCATCACCCGACAAACAATTTCCCATCAAGACAACCTTGGTCTCTCTCTCCCATGCCATATTTCACGCATTCACTTCCATATCACCTGAGGCCATTTATTTTTAGACATCTTCCTAATGTACCCATACAATTCAGTTTTTTTTAATACCACTGTTTCCAGAATATCGACATCAACTAGCTCTGAAAAGCTCATCTTTTGAATTATTAAATTCAATAGATTTAATTGTATTACATTGTACGTTTTGGTAAATCTAAAAGGCTGGACCTTTACAGCGTGACTACTTGTTTGACTGAAATGGGCTCTTGAGTGTCTTGCGAGTTTTAAGTGACAAAAGGGCAACGCCACGACTGCTGCATTGCACTCACAGTTTTAAAATATACATAAGAGAAGCTTTAGAAGAACGGCGAATGAAATGCTGTGGTATGGGAATCCCTGTTGCCGGAAATATACTTTATACTCTCTTCATCTTGAATGATCAAGTTGTAATATCTGCAGATCACGCTGATGCCAGCTATATGATGAGGGAGTTGCAAGAGGAGTATGAAAGAGGGGGCTCAGTAAAAATGTAGACAAGATTGAACACCTTACTGTTGGTGAGCCAGGAAATGTTATTCAGCAAGATACGGGTAGTGAAAAGCTGTGAAAATACCTAGGAGTCATTTTTGATAGGAGTGGAACAAATGCAGTGGAAGTAAACAGCAAGGTTTCGGAAGGGTGAAGGGTTATAGGGAAATTAAATTTTATCCTTTGGAATGAAAAAGTAGAAGACGAGTATATATTTACCATGCTACCCTGGAGAGTGTGTGTACTTATGGCGCAGAAGTGTGAGTATTGGCTAAGAGGCAGAAGGATCCCCTAAAAGCGGTGGACAGAGATTTTCGCAGGTGGAGCTCTGGAGTGTCGCGCATCAATCGAATTCCAAATTCTGAAATTAGGAAAAGAATTGGCATTCAAGGAAACATCATTGATACCATATCCCGGAAACCATTAAAATGGTTTGACCATTTGCCGAGGGTTGAGGATGGTAGGTGGTGAAAGAGGGTATGGGGGTGGATGCCTGCCGGCAGAAGAAGGAGGGGTAGGCCGGATGTGACGTGGTTGGATGGTGTGCAGGAGACAATGTCTTTGCAGCGGTTTTCCTATGGTGACTGGCAAGACAAAGAGAGCTTGTGATTAGGAACCGCGATACGACTGTAAATCTTCGCTTGGTTATGGATATGGTTAAAAAGATGTATTCTAAGCATCGATTCATTTTAGTTTATTTAAAGACACATCAATATTCATCAGTAGTGACTACTATGGGCTATGGAACGGTTGGTGAACGTTGCAGTATAATGGTTACTGACCCTATAACCGCTAAACGAACCTCGCATAAAACTGACCCCACATCGGTTGATAATACACATATATATCTTGGATCAAGAAAAAGCTAAATAGTACTTACCAAAAAATGCTTCTTGTGGTACGTCGTTTACCTCAATGGTATGTGGAAAAATCAGGCTTCTGTGATGTTGTTTAGGTGCCGAATTCTGAAGTGTAGAGTACACGTTAACACTTGCCTATATTATTATTTTATGCAATCATATCGCAAGATATGATTGCATAAAATCAATCGATTGTAATAGATTGCAATTTTATGCAATCACTTTTTATAAACTATATTATAACAATTTATAATATAGATCATAAAAAAGCGTTTGCGGTAATATGCTGAAGATTCGGACAAGACTATAAGATATTCCGACCATACTTCACGGTTTGCCAAGATATACTGGGGCGAGCTCTAACTGATCGCATCGGACAATACATAAAAGTCACGTCTTGTTATTGGGTATTCAAAATCATCCGATTCTTCAGCCGAAACAAGATAGTTCGTTTCAAAATTTATACATTACTAAATGTAAACCTTAACAGTGGGTTTTGACAAATAATAATTTTCAGATTCTAACCGGGAATCGGGATTGTAGGATAACGCCCTACCTCCACGCTGCGGAGAAATCATAAATTTTAATTAGTAATCTATTTTTAAATAAGGCTACCTTAAGATTTCTGCTGAGTACTACTTTAAGAAAAAAATAATATCAGTTGTTCATTTTATTTGTTTTTTTATTATCATTGGTAGTATAAAGTTGTGAAAACCAGGAAATTGGGAAAAATATTAGTACAGAGCTTTAGGGGTTTCACTAAAACTCTTAGTATGTATCTTTTTACAAAATATTTAAACATTAAATTTTATTATAATCTTTTGAGGTTCTGATCAAAAGAAAATGTTATAAAATTGTTTACATTTTAAATAAACCTTGGGCTAAATTCTTTTACCTTCTAACATTTTTATAAAAATAATTCATATCAAATAAAATTGTGTGGCTGAAGTATAGCCATAAGCCACAATCACACAATATTATTATTGTATAGCCTTAATATTTAGTATAGTCTAAACTGATTTTAGAAAAAAAACAAGGAAGAAGTTATACCAGTCGACTTATCAGAACTCGCCAATTAAATTTCAGAAAATCTTCTAAACAAAATAAAGTCGCGTGTTTCCTTAGCCAATAAATTATTATTTATCTATAAAATTATGTCATACAGAATTAAACTGTGGGAATCGGAAAATTCATTCAACATTGCTAGTTTTGTAAAGCTAGCAATCGAAGATCTTTTGAATTATTACCGACTTTCTTGTCTGATAATTAATCAATAACTTAATTTCCCATTAAAACACTGATATGAAAACACCGTTCTAGACAAAAAAAATACAGCGAAACAAAAACTACCCGGCCGACTTGAACGTCATTAAAATCCTTTGGAAATCAACCCTTTAGACAATAATAACCACTACAACAGACAGAAATGTTTTAAAATTTAAAACTTTCCTTACAGACAATATTAAAAATTAACAGTGATGGATATCGGTAAAATTAAAATTCTTTTAATTAAGGGACAAAAATGTCTAAATTTCAATATTATCTTGAATACAAGGTAGAAACTTAACTAAATCAAATTACGAAAGTTGAATTGTAAATTGGAACTACCCAAGTGAGCGTAATCTGCATCATTATTCATTTTATATTGAAAAAATTTACTTATCGTTAAATATTTTAACTGATCATAAATATTTGACCTAAAAGTTAATAAAAAACAAGTTATATATATTTAAAATTATAGTCCGGTTATTTTAAAATAATTGTTTAAACAAAAAGCTTTAAGGAATTTTTATTAAAAAAATTTACCGTTCAACTGAACTACGTGGGACTGGTATTGGTCCGAATAACCAAAGAATTTGTTGAATGAGAAAACATGATATATGCCTGTCTGTAGTAAATGAGGTGTTTGATGATACAGATATATATTTGAATATATTATAAAAAATATAACCGATAATTTATATACTTGCCCATAACAGGCAGGTGAAGTGTTCAATTATTTTCACTCAATCTGCTAGTTCCAGAAATTTGCTAGGGCTGCAAAAAATAGTTCTGTTTCTTATCACATCAAATTACTTGTCAATTATATAACTGAGGTATTTAAGAACAGAAGAGGTAGAGATGTAATAGACACTATTCAGAGTTATCACCTCTGATAGTAATGAATTTTATTATACAGCCAGACTGAAGTGGTGACTGAAGTTGTGAAGTGGTGAAGGTGTCATTTGCTGGGTGGAAAGTAGATGCATTTCAGAGGGTTCGGCATGCTGATAAGCTTAGGCTACTTTTCCACGCAGTGAGAAAGTCAATGGTAAACCACCTCACTCCTCGTTTTACTAGTAAAGCCTCTAGAGGTTTAAACCAGCGTTTCGGGTGATGACCTTAACAAACGACATTTTGATTAACCTGAG
Organism: Catonia carolina; assembly: GCA_035578175.1. Classification (NCBI taxonomy): domain Eukaryota; kingdom Metazoa; phylum Arthropoda; class Insecta; order Hemiptera; family Achilidae; genus Catonia; species Catonia carolina. Next base: position 15,313,436 of record JAQMRL010000010.1, read on the forward strand.
ACAGCTTTACCACCCTTGCGAATTCAGTTAATGTTGCTTTAGTGCTTTTTTGTGGATTATTTTCATGAAGGATACAGGAAAATATTACGTAATAAAAATAAGACGTAGTAAAACAATATTTTAAAATATTTTTATCTAATTTTGTGTCAATTTCGTATAGCCTACCTATATTATGGGCTAAAAGAAGTTCTACCCAATTATTTTACTAATTATGCGTCTGTAATACAACGTGAGAAGTAGATTACAAATCATGTGTAAGCAAAACGGAAGTACCATTTATTAAACGGTGAAACGTGACGTCAAAAGAATTCCACTTTCCGTTTTCCCTTTCTTTTTTCACTTACTTTAACTCATTTGTCCGACGTCAATAACATTCCACTTTCTGTTTTCCTTTTGCTATCATTTTTACGTAATGGTGTTGTAAACATGATTTTTAATTATGTATTTGGTTTTATTATGCATTTTGTACGTTTCTGTGGCTGTTTGAAGCGTAGATTACCATAAAAGTAATTATCATCATCCACTGTGGTTTTGGGGATGACCTTCTAAGGGCAAGCGCACGGTGAACCCTGGTCGCAGGTCGCTGGTCGCTTACAAGCGGGAGCCTGCTAGTAGGAATAGGCCAATATATAATTTTAATAGGACATCTCACAGTAAACGCTGGTGGAGAAAGCTGCGCGCTGGTCATCTGCGCATATCAGCTCACTGGTTTGTTTTGCATAAACCTGCCTGCTGCTTGCTAGCAGGTTGCTAAGGTGTACTTGGCATCGTATAATACGTATTCATAAAATAATAACAACGTGTTAATTAATTATAATAAGATACCTTTATAAAAATAACGTAAAAGATTATTACTGGCCAAACAATGCTTTATTATATTGAATATCGGTAGTTAAAATGTTCAAAATACGTATTTCAAAGTAATCACAAGTCTTTCTTCCGGTAATATTGGTTGCTTGGGCGGGTTGCACCATTGTTTTTGAAAACGAGTTGTATTTTAGGTCATATAAAATTAAACGTTTTCAGAGTCATTCTCATACATTTGAAAAACCTATCTCTATCTTTTTTTTTTAATTGGGGAATAAGATGATTATGCCGAACAATTTTTTGTTCATATTAATGTCAATAACGGTATCGTCTTTAAAAGATAACAATTTTTATAAGTATTTTCTATTACGAATAGTTCATCATCACTGCTGCTACTGGAACTCATGTTAAATACCGACAACTGAATGAAGGTTAAGCACGTAGTTACATGCTCTCACTATGAGCGTTCACCACCGTAAATCAGTACCAGCGACCAGCGACCTACGACCAGCGTTCACTGTGCGCTCACCCTAAGCGAAGACCGCAGAACCTTCACTTATTGAAGGTTCTGATTGATCTCAAGGTTTGGCTACTAGCGTAACTACTTCTCTCGCTGCTACTGCTAATACTACTTCTAAAAACCAACTTACGCAGGTAGAAAATACATCAATAAATTGCCACAAAGTTTAAAAAGTTGTGACAATTTAAGTCATTTTTAAAAAAAAGCTAAAACAGTATTTGATTGATGAAACATTTTATAGTGTGCACGAATTCCTTTCTAAATAGTTTTTGGTTGTAAAGTATTTAACTTGTAATTAAACAGATATTGTGTGCTATTTGATACAAAGGGGTTCATGACAAGCCTACTGAGTTAAGTAGTAGCAGGAAAAAATTATTGGTAAGTGATGAATTTATCATTGTGTTTGATTTTTTAAATTTTTTTAAATTTTAATATTGTGTGATATTTGATTCAATGGGGTTCATGACAAGCCTACTGAAGTAAGCAGTAGCAAAAACAATTTTCTGGTGGTAAGTGATGAATTTATCTTAGTGATAAACTTTCAGTTTATCAGTTTTATTTGATATGTCCTATACTCCCTTTGGAGTCTCCTGGATGCAAGTAAAAAAAAAACTACTTCTACTGCTACTACTAATACTACTACTGCTACTACTACTACTATTACTCATAACAATTCTATACGGAAAAGTAGTAAATTTTAGATTTTAACAGTTTCTTGCGGGTTAATGAAATTTCACAAAAAAGATTGTTTCGGCTGTGGTTTATCGTTTTACATCCGACTGTTTTGTATAATCATGCTAATGTAGACGTTCTTCACCGTCTTCATCCCCCTCCTGTGATCGATGAAAACGAGTGACGAATAAATTCCAGACCTGACCGGGAATCAAACTCTGGTCTCTTGACATAGAAGTCAGTTGTATTGACCGATACACTAACGGGCACTAACGACGTAGTACTAACAAAGATTTGGTTATTCGATTGCGGACTGATAGAACGCCAGTTGCAAGACAACCAGAGTCAATTACCTGATTCAGTTACTTTTTCTACAAGCCAAAAATCTGGTGTCAAAAATTCAATAAAAAGGTTGGCTTAATAGCTTGGGTATCGTATGCAAATATCTATCGCTTTTTACCAAATTTCCAATTAAATCTTTGAAATTTATGCCCAACGTGCGTCAACTCATCCAAGACAACCTTAATTTACTGCTGTAAACAATATGGATCCTGGAACAGTTCCAGCAGGCTACTGATTTTACTCGTACTTATATTGAGGCAAATATTAATTAATTATTTATTTATATTACACTCCTCAATGAAGCCCGTTCTTGGGCTTCGATACATACTACCTTTTACCAAATTAAAAGCGCTTAATACTCATTAAGTATTAATACTTAATACTCATTTTTTAAGATTATTTTGGATTTTTATGCTTTCATTAACGAATTTAAGGATTAGATAAAACGGGACATTTCTATTTTGTTGTTCGTTTCTGCTGCTTCTGCAGACAGTTTAAGGTTATCCTTCGTTCCACAGTCAGCAGTAATAAAATGAAAAATCTGGTGTGAAACACTCACACAACTTTCTCTTGCCAATATAAATAATTAACAATAAACCTAATATTAGTAATAAAACATTAGAAATAAACAAAAAACTAACCTCAAAAACATAACCTTATTTTAATCATGAGTGAAAGACGCAAAATGAAAATCGAACTCAGTTGAGCTTTTAAATACGGAAAATCACTCTTTCACGCTAAACTAGGCTCTGTAGAGAAAAATGTTTTAACTAAAAGTTGTTGATCTTTTAATTTCCTATAAAATTAATTTAATACACTTTTGTCGTAAAATGCATTTTAAGGCCGAAATCTTGAAAAAATCGATTTTTCACACGTTTTCGTGAGAAAAAAATGAAAATCGCTAATTACTGCTAAACTAAGCGTTATACAAAAAAATGTTTGAAATAAAAGTTGTAGAATTTTTAATTTTCTACAATTTTTATAATATAAAGTTTTGCGTTAAATTGCATATTAAAGCCGTAATCTTAAAACAACTATGTTTTTACGTAAAAACAGCCTCACCAAGAATTTCAGCAAACATGGCGCCTACCCTATCTTGTAGAGCATAAAAAATTGAGTAAACCATGCGATTTTAAAAAAAATCGTAGGACCAGTTTTTGAGAAAATCGCAAAAAAGTGAAAAATTACACGAATAAACTACTACTTCCGGTTAACCGATTTTGATGAAAATGTCCGTGTCGGGTCCGGTAGTGGTATGTAACTTAAGTTTCAAGTTTGAAGTTCGTACGATGTTCCGTTCTTGAGATATTCTGTTCACACACACACACACACACACACGCGCGCGCACACGCGCGCGCACACACACACACACACACACACACACACACACACACACACACACGCACACGCACACGCACACGCACACGCGCGCGCACACACACACACACACCAATCGCTAAAAACATGTTTTTTGGATTCAGGGGGTCTGAAAACGTATAGATCCGGTGAAAACTCGATTTCTTAAAATCGACATGAAAACAATACTTTCCTTCCTATATATTCATATAGGCAAGAGAAAGTAAAAATCAGGCAATTAGCTCATACATAAGGGAAATGTAAAATAATGTAAATCATGACACAAAAAATTTATATAAACCAAAAATATTGTAGATATGCTTACGTCATCATCGTAAATATATAAACAATATATAAACAATGGATTTTCTGGCCTGTTTCAACTTCAAACACACTATCCTACTATTTTTTAAAGAAGTTGGGATGCTCATCTCTACTAAGGTCATCCACTACAACGTTGTCTGGTTAGCTTGTAAGTAAACTACTACTATCACCTGTTTCGGTGTTTGATTGTCTGATATCCGCACCAAATCACTATACCTTGTCATGTCTGTATTTCAGATTAGTTGATATCACCTCTGGCACAATTAGTTCATGCATAATATCTTTTGTGGTCCAGAAATTGATAACCTATTAATGGTTTTAAAAATCTCATCTCAGCAGCCTCTATTATTGATATCAACTGAACAGTCAGAGTCCAACACTCGAACCTTAAATTAAAACTGACAGGACCAAGGCATGATAAAACTTTTTTCCTTCAACACTTTACCATGCAACGATTTCATCAAACTTTTCCCTCGTATAAGAGCAACTTGAAGTTACTTTAAACGTTTCAGGAAGCGTTTTTTCAGTCTACATTGTCAGCATTCGTTCATTGTAGACATTTCTCCTTTTTTCTGTCCATCCGGTATTTTGTGTTTGTTCTTCATGGAAGCTCTGAAATCCGTAATTAGTGGTCTACATTTGGTTCGGTTAATCAAGGTTTTTAGGTTTATTCCAATTTTCTCAATATATTTTTTGACTTCTGTAAACCATTTACCCGACACCTTAAGTCTATTGTTTAGTTTCTTAAAAAATGTTTTGTCAACCGGTTGTCATCCGACAGGTGTCCGTAGAATTTTAGTCTTCTTTTTTTAATCGTTTCCAGTAATCGTTCATTTTCCTTGTACAGTTCTTCTCAACCTCGTAACCTATATTGTTCGTCTATCTTGGGACCCATTATCTTGAGAAGGATTGCTTTTGTCAAATAGTATAAAATCCTTTTTAACTTTTACTATAATTATAATTTCCTTATAACACGTGATATCAAATTCAAAGTAAATAAATGAATGTACCTGCTCTAAGGTTTAGTCATTCGAAACTACCTTGCCCTTGAATAAATCAGTAGGGCTATCCCTGAACGCACTAATCTTGTCTTTTCTAAAGAAATCCTGTAAAAACCTATAACTATTAACGTTATGTATAAATTGATGTAATCGCAAAAACCAGAAGTTTTATTTTCGTTAAACACTCTATTATTTTCCAATGTAATATCAGTGTGACATAAGCTATAATTTTATAAAGAAATAAGATTACAAAAGAACATTAACGTACGTTTTCTTATGTAATTTAAAAAAAAAATCCGTTAAAAATTTATATATTTTCCACATATAAATTTAAATGATGCATTTAATGTCTTTTATGATGCACTGCATTGCTAATGATTTCCTTTGTAGTAATTTGCATTGTAGTATAAAAGATAAAATAATACTATTAAACTAATTAAAGCTCTTTTATATATTATATTTATTATTTATAATCTTATGAATTATTTTTATGTAATTGAATTAAACTGTAAGTACAGTAAGCAGTTTACTGTAATTACATATTTTAACTTGCTTTTTTGTAATGTTTTAATATCATTAAAGTATCTGACATTTTGCTTTTAGTTATTCCTTTAAATAGTTTAAAGCTTTTACCCTTAAAGCTTATTTAAAGCTAACCACTTCTTACCCGGTATTTTATTTAGTTTTTTAAAAGTACTTCTTATTTATATTTTAAAGCTTCACAGTAGTGTAATGTGAGCCTTTGTCCTACAATTTTCTTTTAGTCATAGGATGTTCGTATAGAGCGGATTTCTTTGTGATATTACAATTTTTCTATTATTATTATTATTATTATTACTACTATTATATCTCTGCGGTACAGCCATATAAAAATGTATGATTCTTTTTGACCTCGTTTTTAGCTTCCATTTTCCATTTTTTTTACTAAGAACTTCAAATTGCGCTCTCATTTTCCTCGGGCTTATTGCCAGCTTCAGGCTTTACGGTACCCGACAGCATTGTCGAACTTATCGTTAAATAATGACCCTGTAAATAGAATTGACAGTTACATATATATATATATATATTTTTTATATATATATATATACTTTTTTTTAAATTCCTAATATGAGTACGTTGCAATCTGTTCAATTCAGAACAATAAGCAACCCCATGATCCAATGAGATGAGGATGAAGTGTATGACATGTAAATGAGGTGTAGTCTTGTACAGACTCAGGCCGACCATTCCTGAGAGAGTATGGTTAATTGAACCCCAACCATCAAAGTACACCGGTAACCACTGTCTAGCATTCAAATCCGTATAAAAGTAACTACCTTTACTAGGATTTGAACCAGGAACCTTCGTCTACGAAAATCAGCTGTTAAACAGCTGATTTTGGTGACGACTTTACCTCTAGACCAACCCGGTGGGTTTACTTATATTATAAAACTATGGAAATGTTTAATATTAATAAGTATGGAGTAATTTGTACAATGAGTTTATGGAAATTGAACTACGAGAACAATAAACGTTATGTGAAATTCAGGGCATAATCTGAAATAATACAACATATAAATTAAAAATTTCTTTCAGAACTCAGTGTTCGGATACGAAAATACGAGGTCGTCTTCGTGTAACAATGATTACCGTGCTAAGGTACAAAGCCAGGGTAGGTCCCGGGTTCGAATCTCACTAGGATCTGAAAAATTATTGTAGTATTATTTTAGTTACAAATATATATATGTAATTTCTTTTGTATACGTACGCCTATACTCGGTCGTAACTTTGTGTGAAGAGTTTTTGCGTACCTATACTAAGTACATTTAGTTAAACGTATTGTTCATAGCTTAGTTTAGTAATGAATATTTGATTAAATAAAAATCTGGTGTGAAACACTCACACAACTTTCTCTTGCCAGTGCAAATAATTAACAATAAACCTAATATTAGCAATAAAACATAAGAAATAAACAAAAAACTAACCTCAAAAACATAACCTAATTTTAATCATGAGTGAAAGACGCAAAATGAAAATCGTACTCAGTTTCGCTTAGAAATACGGAAAATCACTCTTTCTCTCTAAACTAGGCTCTGTAGAGAAAAATGCTTTAAATAAAAGCTGTAGATCTTTTAATTTTCTATAAATTTAATTATATACACTTTTGTCGTAAAATGCATTCTAAGGCCAAAATCTTAAAAAAATCGATTTTTCACACGTTTTCGTGAGAAAAAAACAGAAAATCGCTAATTACCGCTAAACTAAGCGTTATACAAAAAAATGTTTGAAATAAAAGTTGTAGAATGTTACATTCTCTACAACTTTTATTATATAACGTTTTGCGCTAAAATGCATCTTAAAGCCGCAATCTTAAAAAGAAAATGTTTTTACGTAAAAACAGCCTCACGCAGAATTTCAGCAAACATGGCGCCTACCCTATCTTGTAGAGAATAAAAAATTGAGTAAATCAGGCGATTTTTAAAAAAATCGTAGGACCAGTTTTTGAGAAAATTGCAAAAAAGTGAAAAATTATACGAATAAACTACTACTTCCGGTTGACCGATTTTGATGAAAATGTTCGTGTCGGGTCCGGTAGTAGTATGTAACTTAAGTTTCAAGTTTCAAGTTCATACGATGTTCCGTTCTTGAGATATTCTGTTCACACACAGACCAATCGCTAAAAACATGTTTTTTGGGTTCAGGGGGTCTGAAAACGTATAGATCCGGTGAAAACGTGATTTCGAAAAATCGACATGAAAACAATAGGCTACTTTCCTTCCTATATATTCATATAGGCAAGAGAAAGTAAAAAACAATAACATAAAAACATGTGGTCTACGGTAAAATAAACCATTCTAGAAGACAATTTTTTTTAAAATCTGGTCAGACAAATGTTATCGAAGTAAATAAGTATTTTAAGTAGCATTTATTTACAAAAAAGTAGAACGTTGAAATAAAATAAAATTTTATGAGGGATAGTACCGCTCAGGATATCCAAGTACTTTTACTGACTTAAATTACGTGCCATAAAAAGTAAAAAGTTAAGTACCTATATATTTAAATTTTACGATTACAATTAAAAATAATTGAATTTAACGTTTTTCAAATCGTATTGTCTAAATTTTTAAGAAAACAGGTAATTTGAAACGCTAAGTTTGTTTTATAAAACTGTTATATATGTAAATTTTTGGTGTAATGATATTCTGCAACATCTATCCCTCAGAGCAAATTAAATGGGGAGTAATTTTATGAAGAGAAGCGGAAAAATTGTTCATTCTGAAGGTAGTTACAGAGGAGAATAATAGTTGAAAAACAAAATAATGCGATTTTGTACAGTAAAGTTACAGATTTTATATTCCAAACGCCACGCTTCTATTAATCTATAGTACGTTTTTTCTTAGTTGAATCCTAGAGTAAACAAGTCATCGGGCGAGTGGAACGAACAGAACAGAGTGTTCAAAACATTTTTCTTACACTACGCCCGCTTGTACCTTTTATGCCGTTGCATACTTTTACACGAAAAACTATTGAATTTACTATTGAATTTAAACCCCATAGATAGAATTAGTTTATGAAGAGTGGACCGAGTGATGTTGGTTGGGTAAATCAGGATTATTAGTGACAACCAACAAAATCTTTAAATTTAAAGTAGGTAACTCATTTCTTAAGGAAAATTGATGAATAATAAGTCTTAAAGCAGTTTTGTTGATATCATCAAATTTGTCTAAAGCAGGCGTTTTACATTTTCTTTTTTTTAACTGGGTTTTTTAAACATCACTCTGTGTTAATTCTTTTCGTACTCTGTGAACACTCAAACAAGATACACCGGTAAATTCAGCAGTAAGTGATTCTATCTCTTTAATTTCTAGGTTACGATATTTATTAGCAAACTTATTGAAAACATTAATTGCAAATGTCTTTTCTCCGCTTCGTAAAGGTTTCCCATTTTTATGTTTAATATTACTTCCGGAAGAAGAAGGTTCGTCCACCATCGTCTATACATGTGTTGTCGCACAACCACGCACTAACACCCAAAAACTAAGAAAAAAAATACGAAAATTGATGCGAATAAATAGAATTTTACATCAAATCGCACACTAAATCATGAAGACATTACACCACGTATTCCAAAATGTGACTGACTCATGTACAACAAGATTTATTTTGTTATTACATTACACCAATCTATAAATAACTGATAATGTCATGTGAAATGAAAATAATTTTTAAATAAATAATTTTAAATAATAATTATAAAATGACAAAACCATAATTTTATTATTAGGCCTATTACATTATACTACGACGATTGAATTGACAAAATGTAATGAGTGGGTGTTATTTTAGATCACCGGTTAGCTTGCAGAGAGTTCACCCAAGGCCACACGTGTTTGTGTGTTGTGTATTTACAGGGACTAACACATGCGCAATTTGTTTACAACAGGACTCAACTAACAAAAAAGGGACTATAATCACTCTTCTGTGGGTCTCTATTGTTCATTACCTCCATAATTTCACTCATCCATTGCTTTGCTAGACGTCCTTCTCTCCCGTTGTGTCTAGTTCCACGCTCTGATGGACTACTTCTCTTCATTCATCCTACGCAACTCCACTTTAGTGTCTATTTTTCTTGTAGCTCTTCTAGCACGTTGTTTGGCCTTCTTACCTTTTAAAAAATTACTTCATTTGTCATTTGGTTTAACCTCAAGATCCAACAACTTCTTTTCCAGAAGTCCATCCGCACGGCTGAAATCGTTCTTTTACTTCTTTCTGATAATTTCGACGTTTCTGCATTGCACTCCAGAATGCTTTGCTGTATGCTTCTTCCGATCCTTTCTTTTGTTCTGAACAAAATTTTCTTAGGCCACTATTTAGCAACTATATCACTGCTTTTCCTTGTGCTGGTCTACTTTTAATTTTTCTTAGGTGGTTCCCCTAATTGAATAAATATTAGTTCTTACTAAATTAAAAAAAAAAACACTACTGTTGTAAAAAGTAATAAATTGTGATTTTTTTTATTTTGAGGCCTCATGGACTCTAAGCCAATCAATTTCTAGTGTTCTTCGGATAACGTATTGGTCTAGCCTTTCGGTTTTGCCAGTACTTTTTGAGACGGTTCGAGCTTTGTTTCTGTATCTTATCTGTAACCTCCACCGTGCGTCTTTCTGCTTTTCCACAATAAAATCTGTGTATTTTGAGAGTACTGTTTATTTTTTTCCTTGTCAAACGCATCTTTAAATTCCAGTCCAATTTCATTGGATTCCTCTTAATCTTTTTAATGTATCTTACCGTAATTCTCCTGTTCAAGTTCCTGAGAATTAGTTGTTTCAATATTCTTCGGCATTCTTAAAATGTGGAAAAAGTAGGAAATTCCCTTTTCTTCATCACGCTAATAATCGGATCAATTTCCTTATAAACAGTTTCATTAGAAGGAATTCGCCATACCCCACTTTTTACAATTCTTGTTAAGGCAGGTTCTGATAATTCTGCGTTCTGTTTTAAGAAGTTGATCAGTTTTAGCTTCATTCCTAATTGGTAATATAGTTTCACCGGCGTAAAGAGCCTCTGTGTATAAACCGTGATTATAATAACAATAATTTAAATCTACGGTAGGGTTCAGGTATCCAGATGGTGACTAAAGATTCAGCTTACGGCTGATTTAGTTAGCCCAGTCTCTTGGCAGGACTAATTTTTCTCACATCTTCTTCAGACCTAAGCTCAAATTACTTTTTTAAATGAAATAATTAGAGATATATCCAAAATGATCGTTGAAAATTTTTAAACATATTATTCATTTATTCCTTATTTTTCGCTTCATTATTTATTTGTGATTGGAACCTTTATTAACATTATTATTTATGCGATCTTTTTATCTGTCCATTGTTTTATCGGATAGTTGGCATTTGGTTTTATTTTACATTATTTTGCTTTCAAAGTGAAACCGTTTTAACTTTCTAACATTATTTAGGATAATTTGTTTAAGTTGTTTTATCTATTTCGATTCTTAGCTGTTATTGTCATACATATAACATTTCTTTCATAACTACAGTGGCATAACCAATCGCTATGATACTTGCAACCCAATACCATACTATTGATAATTGTTTTATAATAATTAATGTTAGATTATAAAAGCTAATATTAGAATTTTTGGAATTTTTATTTTAGATATTTCAAAGATTAGGATTTAAAATTTAATTTGTTGGGATAAAATTTATAAGAGTAAAATAAATAATAGGTATGTTAAGAATAAAAACAACGACGATGATGAATTTAACAAAAAAATCCAGGATTACGTAATACTGTTAACATTTCCCGGCATATACTCTTTTAGAATTTAGTTCAGTAACAGACGAAACTGTCATTAAGTTTTAAAGCGAATAAAATCCGACTGAAGTGTCCATTGCTCCACTTGTTCCACATATCAACCACATTGAATAGAGATGAGAGAATGGTTTATCAATTGTACCGGTAGGCAATACGATGTTGCCATGCTCTGCCACGCAGTCAGAAACCACAGAATGTGACCTCGTAGTACCCTTTACCATAACTTTCTCTCTTCTTTAATCATCTTGATTCAGGTTCTCTATTTGAAATTCCCTTACTGAGTCAACTGAGTCCATCTCCAGGCTTCTGTTGCAATAGATAATGAATTGTCGTACAGCACCTGAAGGAATGTAATACAAATGCTTTTGTAACTATTCACAGCCGCCCAAAAGCGAAATAAATCAAGTGAGTGGAACTGTAAGCAAAACATTACATAATTAATGAATTTGGAATCCTAGGTATTCATTGTTATCGCACCAAATAAACAGAAAGTAAATACACGAACAAATAAAATAAAACCCAGATAATTACAAAATTTATTACATGCCAATCTATTCTCTTTCACTGAAATATCATAAATTTCCATAACTTATTTGTAAGTATAAGTTGATTAAAAATCTTATTTCTAAAAAGATTATCTTTTATTGTCATCAGTTTCTCGACTGGTTTGTTTCAGTTCTCCAAGCTGTTACATCTAGTGCAAATCTTTTCATATCTACATACCTTCAACACCCTACACCTGTTGTAATTTGCTCAAATATTCTAACCATTCCTTCCACTACAATTCACTCCCTCAATATCGGGTCATCGAGAAAGGTTGCATCCATTAAAAAAACAGTTTAAAAACTACTGGAGATAAGTCATATTTTTTTTGTTATAAATAGAAAATATTAAAGTTTTTTAACAACTTAATAATTTTTTATATGACCGGCGTTGGTTTCTTTGCACACATCTAAATGATAGTCAATCTCTTTCCAGGTACGCTGTGTCATATCGAGTGTGACTATAACAACAGCAGAAGTAATTCGGTGTCGTAAACGATTCATATTTCAAATCTTGTCGCCAAATTATGTTAATGTTTTTTCCATTGGAATTTGTTTAATTTACGGTACAGTCGTACCAACAAAAAACTTTAATGTTTTCTGTTTACAACAAAAAATATTTTATGACTTTATCTCCAGTAATTTTTAAACTAATTTTTTTAAATGTATGTAACCTTTCTCGATAACCCGGTATTACCCTCCATTATTGTTAGAGGAAAACCTTGGTGTCTTACGATATGCTTCACTGGGAGCACATTATTCCCACTAAAACAATACCAAAACTGTCAAATACTGGTACATTTAGCCTGTATTCTTAATACATTTTTTAAGAGAGATTTTCTGTCTTTGATTTTGATTACGGTACTGTACAATATTTCTGTTTACAATAGGGGCCTATTTTAAGTTGTTTAAAAATAGTATGTTACCAACCGGGTTGGTCTATAGGTAAAGTCGTCGCCAAAATCAGCTGTTTAACAGCTGATTTTCGGAGATTAAGGTTCCTGGTTCAAATCCTAGTAAAGGTAGTTACTTTTATACGGATCTGAATGCTAGACAGTGGTTACCGGTGTACTTTGATGGTTGGGGTTCAATTAACCATACTCTTTCAGGAATGGTCGGCCTGAGTCTGTACAAGACTACACCTCATTTACACGTCATACATATCATCCTCATCTCATTGGGTCATGGGGTTGCTGATTGTTCTCAATTGAACAGATTGCAACGTAGGCCTACACATATTAGGAATTAAAAAAAAAATAGTATGTTGGCCGCATTGGCGTAGTTGGTAACGTGCTCGCCTCTCATCATGCGGTCTTGAGTTTGAATCCCATTCAGGCACGGAATATTTTCATAAGTTACAAAAAATCTTTTCATCCTTCATCGTCTGCATTAGCAGTAATTGCAGAACAGTCAGACGTTAAACAAAAAAAAAAAAAGTTAATGGGCGGTGAGAATAATGTTATTGCCAGAAGAAGAGTTATCCAGGATATTCTTCTTAAGTTCTCCGGTTATGACTATGGCTATTGTTTATTATTCCGACCAAGAGGCCTCTGCTCCATTTTCGCTTTAGACGTCGTACAGTTAGAAAGATCCGTACAGCCAGATCATAGGGTGATTGGTTAGGATAATTATCAAGTGGATCGAAAGATATTAGAGACAGATTTATTTCTCAATAAAGAACATCGCCTTTAACTGTTTAATAGGTACCATTATTTGCATTTGATCTTTAAAATTTAGATTTGTACTTTCTCTTGCCTATATGAATATATAGGAAGGAAAGTATTGTTTTCATGTCGATTTTTCGAAATCGAGTTTTCACCGGATCTATACGTTTTCAGACCCCCTGAACCCAAAAAACATGTTTTTAGCGATTGGTCTGTGTGTTTGTGTGTATATACAAAATATCTCAAGAACGGAATATCGTACGAACTTGAAACTTGAAATTTACGTTACATACCACTACCGAACCCGACACGAACATTTTCATCAAAATCGGTCAACCGGAAGTAGTAGTTTATTCGTATAATCTTTCACTTTTTTGCGATTTTCTCAAAAATTGATCCTACGATTTTTTTTGAAATCGCATGGTTTACTCAAGTTTTTATTTTCTACAAGATAGGGTAGGCGCCATGTTTGCTGAAATTCTTGGTGAGGGAGGTTTTACGTAAAACAAGTGTTTTTTTAAGATTACGGCTTTAATATAAATTTTAGAGCAAAACTGTATATAATAAAAGTTGTAGAGAATTTTAAAACCTACAACTTTTATTTCAAACATTTTTTTTTGTATAACGCTTAGTTTAGCGGTAATTAGTAATTTTCTGTTTTTTCTCACGAAAACGTGTGAAAAATCGATTTTTTTAAGATTTCGGCCTTAGTATGCACTTTACGAGAAAAGTGTATATAATAAAATTTATAGAAAATTAAGAGATCTACAACTTTTATTTAGAACATTTTTCTCTACAGAGCCTAGTTTAGCGTGAAAGTGTGATTTTCCGTTTTTTTAAGCCAAATTGAGTTCGATTTTCATTTTGCGTCATTCACTCATGATTAAAATAAGGTTATGTTTATGAGGTTAGTTTTTGTTTATTTCTAATATTTTATTAATACTGTTAGGTTTATTATTAATTATTTGCATTGGCAAGAGAAAGTTGTGTGAGTGTTTCACACCAGATTTTTTTAGTTATTATTATATGAGCTATGAAATTTTATATACATTCAAAAAAATGTTATCCAACAACTTTAAATTATTCGAAACGTTTTGTATAATACATTAACGTATTGTATGGTAACACTATTTAATAATATTATTATTTTGTTTGGCCGTCTCCGTAGCGTAGTAGTTAGCGTGCTAGCCTACAACGCGGAGGTCTGGCGTTCGATTCCTTGCTACGGGTTGAAAATTTTCACAAGTTGATACCCTTAGTTACATAACCCACCGTAGCCGCTAATAACCAAGCTGTTGATGCGACTTTAAAAAATCTGGTGTGAAACACTCACACAACTTTCTCTTGCCAATATAAATAATTAACAATTAACCTAATATTAGTAATAAAACTGAGGAAGGCAATGGTAAACCACCTCATTTCTCGTTTTACTTAGTAAAACCTCTACAGGTTCAAACTAGCCTTTTGGCTGATGACCTAAACAACAACAGTAATAAAACATTAGAAATAAACAAAAAAACTAACCTCAAAAAATATAACCTTATTTTAATCATGACTGAAAGACGCAAAATGAAAATCGAACTCAGTTTGGCTTAAAAATACGGAAAATCACTCTTTCACGCTAAACTAGGCTCTGTAGAGAAAAATTTTCTAAATAAAAGTTGCAGATCTTTTAATTTTCTATAAATTTTATCATATACACTTTTATTATAAAATGCATACTAAGGCCGAAATCTTAAAAAAATCGATTTTTCTCACGTTTTCGTGAGAAAAAAACAGAAAATCGCTAATTACTGCTACACTAAGCGTTATACAAAAAAATGTTTGAAATAAAAGTTGTAGGTTTTTAAATTTTCTACATTTTTTATTATATACATTTTCGCGTTATAATACATATTAAAGCCGTAATCTTAAAAAAACTATGTTTTTACGTGAAAACACCCTCACCGAGAATTTCAGCAAACATGGCGCCTACCCTATCTTGTAGAGAATAAAAAATTGAGTAAACCATGCGATTTAAAAAAAAATCGTAGGACCAGTTTTTCAGAAAATCGCAAAAAAGTGAAAAATTATACGAATAAACTACTACTTCCGGTTGCCGATTTTGATGAAAATTTTCGTGTCGGGTCCGGTAGTGGTATGTAACTTAAGTTTCAAGTTTCAAGCTTCACACACACACACACACACACACACACGCGCACACACACGCACGCACGCATACACACACACACAAACACACACACACACAGACACACACACAGACCAGTCGCTAAAAACATGTTTTTTGGGTTCAGGGGGTCTGACAAACGTATAGATCCGGTGAAAACTCGATTTCGAAAAATCGACATGAAAACAATACTTTCCTTCCTATATATATTCATATAGGCAAGAGAATAATAAACTACAGTTGTTTCGAATTATAAAGATAGTAACTATTTCCCCTGAGGAATATTTTAGATTTTTTTTAACAATTGCTTGTTTAAAATTTAAAATTTCCTTCTACAATTTTTCATATTGTTTTTATTACAAGTTTTAATTTATTTTTATTGACCCACCGGGTAGGTCTAGAGGTAAAGTCGTAATCGTGAGTCAGCTGTTTAACAGCTGTATTTGGAGACGATAGTTCCTGGTTCAAATCCTAGTAAATAACCCACCGGGTTGGTCTAGGGGTAAAGTCGTCGCCAAAATCAGCTGTTTAACAGCTGATTTTCGGAAACGAAGGTTCCTGGTTCAACTCCTAGTAAAGGTAGTTACTTTTATTCGGATTTGAATACTAGACAGTGGTTACCGGTATACTTTGATGGTTGGGGTTCAATTAACCATACTCTCTCAGGAATGGTCAGCCCGAGTCTGTACAAGACTACACCTCATTTACACGTCATACACATCATCCTCATTTCATTGGATCATGGGGTTGCTGATTGTTCTCAATTGAACAGATTGCAACGTACAGAAATTGGGAATTTAAAAAAAAAATCCTAGTAAAGAAAGTTACTTTATAATCGGATTTGAATATTAGACAGTGGTGTTACTTTGATGGTTGGTGTTCAATTAATCATACTCTCTCAGAAATGGTCAAACTGGGTCTGTACAAGACATCACCTCATTTATACGTCATTCACATCATCCTCATCTCATCGGGTCATGGGGTTGCTTATTGTTATGAATTGAACACAAATTAGAAATAACTTTACGTACAATCCGTATGCAAATTATAAATAAAAAGTAATTGTAATTCATAGTATAATGGTTTATAAAAAGTTTATTTATCTCGCATAAAGTATTTTACATTATTAATATTTATTTAGAAATAAAGTTTTCAGAACGATTTAAACTAAATTTTACAATGGTAACCACACATTCTTGTAATACGCAGTATAAATTAATTAATTACTACTTTAAACGGCTGAAATTATAATTTACAAAATTATAAAAAGCAATCGCTCTAGCGTTAACGAATGCAGTATAATAATAACAAAAAATTTCCCTCTTTAACCACTTCATAAGTTCCCTTTTTAAACAATACTGTCTTAATAAATTGAACCTACTGTAAAAGAAATAAATATTTTGTTTTGTAGATAGAGAAACTTGTTTACATGTGTGTATAAGATTGTTAATAAAACAATAGAAGTTTGGGTATTGAAATAGTGACCATAGAATGTAAATAATAATGTAAAGTAATAATCCAAAATTATCAGTTTCAGTTTCGGTGGAGTATTTACATAATATGAGTAGAATCCTTCCTTTTGACTTCCTTATTTCCTTCCTTCATCCTTTTACTTAGTTACTTACTTCCATTGTTACTTAGTTACTTTACAAAGTAACGTATACGAGATCGAGCATCTAGTAACAGTTCAACAAGGTTATAATATGCTTGCTTGGCTCCTTCTGGTTGCGGTATACTGAGTTTGGTTTCCTACCTCTAACTTTATTCTTGCTTCTAATGTTCTATACTTACTTGTTTACTTATTATAAATTTAAATGATGCTTAACTCATCATCTACCCTACCAACTTAATCGCTTTCTCATTATTAGTTTAGTGTTTTATAACGAAAAGGCTCATAATGATAAATTCATCTCGTATGGTTCGGTCGTTTTATATTTAACTAAACTTCAGAAAACTTAATATGCTATTTTATAGCTTTAGCGAATATATTAAATTCCCCTCTTACATTTTACAATGTATTACATAATAGACTTATGTATTACATTAGGCTACTAATGGAAAAATGTGGAAAACAAAATTTAAATTAATCCTAATTCAGTAGTTGCCTTCAATATTATTTTTTTATATATACGAGATGTGGCTATTAAATAACGAGACTGACGTTGCAAAAAATGTTATTTTAATTTTATACATAATCACTTATTCTTACCTTCAATATACACTCCTTCTTTATCCCTAAAACGCTCCATGAGAATTTTCCATGGTTGGAAACAGTGCTGGAAGTTATCTTCTGTCAGCTCCTTCAGGATACGTGGCGCTCAAAACTGTTAGAAGTGAAGCTCGCAAAAATGTTTGTACTGACACTTTGTACGCAATTGATAATGACCTAAATTTTTTGGAAACGATAATAACATTTGATGAAACGTGGTTTTTACTTATGATCAGGAAACGAAGCGCCAATCCATGCACTGGAAGAGCCGAACTTCACCAAGAGCCAAAAAGCTCGAATGAGCAAGTCAAAATTTAAAGCAATGATGACTGTTTTTTTTATATTCATGGGATTGTGTACCTTCAGTGAGTTCCTGAAGGTCAAACAATTAATCAATATTACTACCTTGAGGTACTTTCTACACTACGTCAAACAGTAAGGAAAAACGCCCCGAAATGAGGAAGGACAAATCATGGGTTCTCCACCAAGACAATGCGCCAGCTCACTCCGCGTTATCTGTCAAGAGGTTCCTAGCCAAGTACAGCATCTCAGTGTTAGAACATCCACCTTATTCACCAGATATTGCACCATGTGACTTCTACCTGTTCCCTAAGGTGAAATCTGCATTTATAGGGACAAGATTTGAGTCTGTGGAAGCTGTAAAAGAGAAAGCGGCACGTGTCCGGAAGGAGCTGACAGAAGATGACTTCCAGCACTGTTTCCAACAATGGAAAATTCTCATGGAGCGTTGTAGGGATAGAAGAGTGTATATTGAAGGTGACAATAAGTGATTATATATAAAATTAAAATAAAAGTTTTTACAACGTCAGTCTCGTTATTTAATAGCCACACCTCGTATACGTAGTTACTTACTGTAAATATTTTTAGAAATATTGATTAATAGAAAAATTGTACCATTGTTGAATTCAAATAATAAAATTGTAGATAAATAGAGCGGGAGATGACGTATCTGCCGCTAAAATCAAACATTCTTCTTCTTAATAACCTGCTTATCCGCTTCGGTTGTTGGAAATCATCATGGCTATTCCAGACCTTGGCAAGCAGACTTTTTTGGTTTGTATCCTGTAGATTTCTTGCCAAACAAGGCCTTGAAATTGGCGATTCAGGAAATTCTTGTTGGGCCAGGAGTTATTTTTCTTTCTATCTTTTTCTTGCAGGATACGTTTAATTATTAATATTATTTTTGATTTATCATGATGTGCCCGAGTTACTGAAACTTACGACATTTGACGATGTTAAACACTTCTAGGCCTTTATTCGCTCTTCGTAAGACTTTCATGTTGGTGACTTTACCACGTTTATAGTATTCTCAAGATTCTTCTGTACAGCCAGAGGACAAATGCGTTGTTAGTAGTCGACATGTTTAAGGTCCAAATCTCCAAACGAAATTTCTTCGACATACGTTTGGGTGTAGTAGAGAAAATCGTTACAGGAATACCGAGATAAAGAAAAAACTTAACATCTTCTCTATAAAAGACAAGGTATCTGAGAACAGAATGCAGTGGTCACAGCATGTAAACAGAATGCGGGAGGATAGATACCTAAGCAGACACTGGGCTATAAGCTGGAGGGCAGGAGTGAACGAGGACGCCCGAGAAGGAGATAGGGCAATTTAAGAGGTTCGGAACAGGAAGAGATGCCTAATCTTTGAAACGCAGAAAAAGAAAAATCTCCAAACAATACAAACGAACCGATTAAATATAGCATCTCAGGAATCGGAGTTTGGTGTATTAGGTTAGGTCATAGCACAACGCTGATGTCATGTTATTGAAGACACTTCGGCCTGCCCATTGCAACCCCTTATCTTCTGCGAGTTATCTCGTTTTTCGTTGGTAATGGTGCCCAAATATAGAAATATCGCACAAATCGTTCAAATTCTTGTCTGATATATGCCACGGATTCCTTCCCTGCTTAATAACGAATTTTGTCTTTACTACTGTTGATGTTCAGGCCATACTGTTTGCTTATTACTGTAATTAATTTTAATCATAAGAAATTTTATTTTTCAAATTAAGAAAAAAATATTAGATAAGTTAGGATAGTAACTTTTCTATATATATTTTATTAAACATTAAAAATCTGTTAAATTTTTGCAACGATTATATAGATAAGCACAAGAATACGGGCTTCAAGATCAAAGTATTTTTTCTTCTTTCCTCAATTTTCACCCAGCTTGGTTGTCGCGTTGCGCATATACCAATATCCACAACACTGTAGGCCTACTAGTATGTTGTTTAGTTGCATTAAGACCTTGAAGCTTGCGTTCATGTGTCGGTTAGTAAAGTTAATAAAACGCTAATATTTGAATATACTTGCGAGAAGAACTTGAAACTATTGCATTCATTCATCCTCACAGAGTCAACTGGTATTTACAATGTGTTTATTGCTTGTATAATTGAATTTGTACAATTTTTACATTTTGTAAGTAAATGTTTCAGCCAGATCAGATTCGTTTTGTAGTTGTAAGTAACATAATGGTATAAGGGTTATGTTTCTAACATAAAACGGGCATTATGTAATTATTGTACCAATAATTTTGTTTTGGGTAGCCTGAAGAAGAAGAAGCAAAAGTGAATTTTGTACTTTCGTTCGTAAAATTTTGCGGCTTCGCTTATCAACATGGACATAATCATCTTAGTAAAACATAGGCCTAACAGTAACTTGCCAGAAATTTTTTTACCATTTTTGTATATATTATTTATTTTGTTATTTTATTCACGTACATTCAATTTTTTTAAATATAAATTGGCTCACCCAAATAAAGTTTTTTTTAAAATTTCTCTATCAAGTTTATAGGTCTTAGGAAATCTGACGCTGTAGCTCAAAATTAGTGACTAAATTCAACAAAGATCGGTAGAATTTAAAAGAATTTTATATTAATAGGTACATAGAGTTTGAAGTCAGACAAATATAAATAAATATTTAAATAGGGCGCCTTCATAGACTAGTGGTAGCAAGCTAGCCTCCAACGCGGACGTCCAGGGTTTGATTCCTGGCTAGGGTATGGTATTTTAACACGTTAAAACCCACCGTTACAGTATCGAAATCAATATAGATATTGTTCCGTTGAATTTGGTTAAATAGTGTAAAGCTTTGACCAAAAATTCATGTAAAATAAAAGAGTTTTATGAAAACATATGAAAGAAATAAAACTGCCATGTATGTTGGTTGACATCAGTAGAGAAAGATTTCATAACAAGAGAAAAGTAATTCAACGAAAATAAATGAGTCCTTTTTAAACATGTGTAAAACATCATCAGTGTAATTTTATACCGGATGAGGATGAAAATTTAAAAAATAAAATAGAAAACTTATATTTTATTCATTTCCTGAAAACCGGGAAAGTTTAGCTCCTTTTTTATGCGTAAATAAAAAGGAAATGGGAATGTTTAAACGTACTGTAACTGAGTGAAGGGAGTCATGCACGTGTAACCATGTAAAACCTAACGTCATAAACAAAACAATACGTTAAAAGTCACGTTACTGTGTTTTAGATACGCCTATAATAGTACACTACGACATATTTTGAAGAAAATTCTTTTTCATAAAAACTGGAAACATAAATTGTACAAGTTATACTAGTTTGTGTATGACATAAGTTTGGCGTTTACCAGTGTATTATTTAAAAAAAAAAACGATATTGCGAGTTTCTTCTGAGTTCTTTTAGGTACTGGTATTTCTAAAAAAAACAAAACCGCCTTTTAAATTTAAAACGAATATTTATCCATAAATGAACCTTTTAAATTAATTGTTACAGTTACAACTAATATTAACTTAATTACAGACTAAATTTAAAACAAATATCTTAAACCTTAACAGAGACTTAAACGAAATTAAACTTAAAAGAAATATAGCCAACATTCAAATAATTTATTGATTCCTACTTATAACCGATTGCAATTGTAGGCCTACAGTATCTGCTTATTAATCCTTCGGGACTTTCGTCCGACATTGGAAAGCGAGAACTCGCGTCCGGGCTTTTTATTCTCTAACGGTATTACAGTAGCTTTTTCTAATTACACACTTCATTTAATTTTTAATTATATTTTATTTTAATTTTAAAAATTGTATAGCAAACTTTCCACACAAAAATCAAAAGTACTTCATATAGTTTCATTGTCCCTACCTAGGAGAAAAATCTTTTTTATTTCCTTCGATTAATAAATCTGAACTGTCAACTTGATTATGGTTAATCTCGTCATTGAATTTGTACTATTGTTCCGTTTCCAGTGTCATGATTAGATTCAATTATCTTCTCGTTCTCCACGACTGAGAAATCTTCTGCGATTTCTTATTAATCGTCGTCTAAAAGCTCATGAAGAAGTTTCAAAACGTTTTCTTTACGTGCGATGTTCGAATCTGATCTCTACAACAATAATATTAAGTAGAAAAAAAGTTTAATTTTAATTCCCAAGGCTTAAAAGTTATAAAAACTAATCATGAAAAACATTTATGAAGACATATTGCTATATTATTTTGTATACTAATTGTATTTATAATATTTAGTGCAGGAAATCAATAAATATTGCAAAAAAATAAGAAATATTATTTACACATATGTGCATAAAAACCAAAAAGTAATTAAACTATAGTAATTTGAATAGCTAGTAGTAGTTAAAATTATGCTTACATATGAACTCACTCAGGGGCTTCCTAGGCCCGATGAATGAAATAGATCAAGAAAACAGTCAGTTGGACATCAAATACAACAATAGTAATGGCGAAAATTTGACCAATATCAAAGTAAAAGACTTTTAGAAAGGTTCTGTGAAGCTGCTGGGGATTTGTTGCTTTTCCTAATTTAACGACCCAAAAATATCAAAATTCGGGAACAAAATTCCCAACACGTTTCTCTAGGGATAAATAAGAAACTGCTTCAATTGAAACTGCGAGTTTACGTACTGTCGCCGACGCCGCCCACCATTATCAGCGCCTGCAGACGGTCCCAGAACCTGCCTGCCGAGGGGCGTGTAGCCAGCAGTGCCTCCCCTCCACTATGAAGTGGACTCGCCGGAGGGGTATTTAAACAGCCACACTGAACCGCGAGTCACTTTCACCACCCAGCTTCCAAACTAGGAAGAACAAGAAAGAAGACCAAACAAGAAGATGAACAGCCCAGCCGGCCACATACAACGGCTCTTTTCAGGGCCAACAACAAAGCACACCCAGCCCTTTTCAGGGCCACCAATTTTGCAAGCAACATGTCGTCACGTATCATCGGCTTTGGTCGGCGACAGTACAAACAATTTTTAACAAACTCACTTCACAACTGTTAAAACAACACTAATTTAGAAAAGGTAGCCACTTTTATATAAAATCAAATCTTTGAACGTTTTTGAAGGCTAAAGAATATAACAGACAAATTTAGAAATATAGATTAATGAAAAATACATTCTTATTTATACTAGAAAAAGAATAAGTGAGTGATTAGACTATCGCCGCCAGGAGAGTAATAATTACAGTATCAAAACGTGAAGGTCACTCACCTACACACGCTGCCTGGTCAAATCACAATTGTCCAGCCGTCATAATGTCACATTAAATATTTAAAAACTGGTTTTAAAGGTAAGAATTATTCTCCCGATCTACCACGAATCGCACAAGAACGACTGAAACGCTTATAAAATACTGATAAAAATTAAATTAAACATTTAAATTTAATACAGTTTTAATTTATCCTGGAGCACCATAATCAACTGGAGCACATTTACTGAATGCTATCCTCCTCTAACCCTTTTATAAAATATTTTATATTGCTCATCGATCGTTTTTTTTTTTAGTTTTCTTTGCACGATTACGCAATTAAAAAATAAGTAAAACAATATTAATTCTATCAATTGGTTAGTAGTACGTAGAAATGAAATTTCGCATCAATATATAAGAAAAAAGTATTTGACTTTGCTGCAAATGACGCAAAAACCTTTTGAGAGAAAAAGTCGTTTGTTATCTCATACACTTATAATAAATCACTTATAAATTCTTGGCTCATTCGAAATTCATTTCGATGAAATGGCTTACAGGAAAGCTTAAGAAAACTAAATGAATTGTGTATTAGGATCTCATAGACAAATAAATCAGTGGGAGAAAGTAACTTGGGCTTTATAAAAATCTCAAATTAATTAATAATTATTTTTTATTAAAGGAAAGAGGTTCTGAGAATGTAATCTGATTTTTGGGTTTCACGTCCGACTTATATGCTGTCTGCTTTAGGTGGTGAAGGGTGAAATATGAAAATAAGTGGTGAAAAAAATGCTAGGCTAACCGGGAATTGAACCCGGGACCTAAATCATAGAAGATAGTTGCTTTAACCATTGCAGCAACGGGCCAGTTGCCAATACATTTTTACAAATAAATTTTCAGAAGTTAACAGTGTTTTACGATTTGTAAAATCGTTTATCGATAATTATTGCAAACTTGTTAGATGTGATAGATTTATCAACTTAAAACTTGTAATGCAAGTTAGGATAATTAAAAAGAAATTTAGTTAAGAAATCAACTTTTACGAGCTCTTTGATAAGTTATACTTGGTTGGCAATAGCATAGAAAAAAACCTCAAAAATATTAGGTATGAATCTTCTTTATTTTTCACGATTATGTTGTTCGCCATACTAATTTTCAACAAAATCAAGATAAGTTAGTTGAATATTGTTCTATTAAATTCAGAGAATTGAAAGAATATATGTTTAGTTCAATATCCAGAAAGCTATTTTGATAACCTCAGAGAGCTTTTGAAAATTAAAACAATGGGTGAAAAGGTTGGAAATATGCCAGCCAGTCCTCTTAATACGTATTTTACATCTCTCCACTATTCAATTGGCAATTTCACTTAATTTCCCACATGGTTTTCTTGTATAGTAAAATTCATTAAAGCTAAGAAAAATAATTCTGACTGCTGTAATTGCATCTCTACCTTTTCAGTTCTTAATAACTTTAGTGATATTTTTCTTCTTATGTGGCCAATTTTAGAGTACGTGTGGTGACTTTAGACGTTCCAGTAGGTTTTTTTGCAGCCTATATTCTCAGCATTCGTTCACTTAAGGCTTTTCTATGCCCAAAACGGGCAGATGGAAAGTTACTTTAATTGCACTCTGTCTGTTTGGTCCAGGGCTAAAAAAAATAGTTCTGTTTCTTATCACATAGTCAGCCACTTATATGACTGAACTATTTAAGAACAGAAGAGGTAGAGGTGTAAAAGACACTAGTCAGAGTTATCTCCTCTGAGAGTAATGAATTTCACTATGCAGCCAGACCCTGTGGTGAATGAAGTGAAGGTGTCATTTGCAGGGTGGAAAGTGAGTGCTTCTCGGAGGGCCTGCCATGCTGATAAGCATATTCTTTCAACTCGGTGAGTTGTGGCAATGGTAAACCACCTTACTCCTCGTTTTTACTTAGTAAAACCTCTAGAGGTTCAAACCAGCCTTTCGGCTGTTGACCTAAACAACAACAAAGCTTTTCTCTTCTCTTCTGTTCACCCAGTATTCTGTTTTTCCTCTTCATGGAACCTCTTAAAGTCCGTAATTGGTTTTCTGAATTTGGTTCGGTTCATTAAGTTTTCTCGGTTTATCTGGTTTTCTCAATATTCTTTCTGACTTTTTTAAGCCATTTATCCGACTTCTTAGGTTTATTGGTTAGTGTCTTAAATTTTTTGTCAACCAGCTATCATCCATTCTATACAAGTGTCCGTAGAATATTTTAGTCTTCTTTATTTAATGTTTCCATTAATCGTTTCTTTTCTTCGTTTTTAGTGGTTTATACAACATAGCATAAGATAAATAAATATAATTTTTTTGTAGCTCTGGGACCATCGAGTAGCCTTATTACCAAATCATCTGCATGTAACAAGCAAAAATAACAAAAATGTAAAATAAATAAAAATGTACTCAATGAGTACTTGTTAGTAGAATTAACTAATATCAAGAGACATATTTGATAAACCCCTTATGTAGAATTAAAAAAAAAGATTATAAACTCAATTCTTAGCGAAGGAAGTTTTCCATAGTAATCCTTTTTCTTTAAACAGGATAAAGGTTTAATCTTTGGTTAGTCTATACAAACGCTTTAAATTAATGCTAAATAATTATTTTACTGAAAAGTTTACAATTTTATTTGTTAGGAAATATAGGAAAATTTTGGATACTGACAATATTTTTATAGATAGTAAGGTAATAATAAACAGATAAATCTTTACAGAAAATTAGCCAAATAGTTAAAAAATTCTTTAAAATTACTACTGATATTTGTATCTTAAATGGTGGATTCACCCATCGATGGACTTTTTAGATGATAATATTTTTTAATTGCTTACTTATCATAAAAAAACAGTCCATTGATTATTTTCATTGTAGTCTTTCAAGTGTTTCTGAATTTTTAGAAGCTTCAATTCCAACAAGTTGGAATGATATTTTGAGGAGAATTTTAATATTTTGTCTTTTGCTATTGATGTGTTTAATTTTGTTAAGAGATGTATCACTGTGGTTTTGACAGTGTTCAGAGAATTTGAGATTAGTATCTTTTAGTGATTTCCACGTTTGAATTACTGATTGTTTTCCGAACTAAATTCTATGGGCTTTCAAATGTTATGTATAAAAATTTTGTTAAAAATTGAAAGCGCCTACTTTTTATCTAAAGTTATTAAATATTATTTTCAGTTGCTTTCTTTTAAGATCTGAAAGTAAATTATACTATTTATTTCTCAGCGATTGAAATACAATAGGTAGATAGATTAGAAAATGACAGATTAGATTTTCTACAGTAATAAATTATTACAAGGATTTAGTAACTTACAATATACCACTTTTATTTTAAAATTTAAAACATCTACTTTTTCTTATTATATTATAAAGAAATAAAATAATATACTCATAAATAATGTTATAAGTTTTTTTAGTAGTTGATTGTGGAAACAGGGACGAATAAAAAGCAATTTAAATACATATTGTTAACAAAATTTTGTAATACAAAATTAATTAAAATTAAAATTTCATTTAAATATTTATTGCTAGTGTAGGTACAAAGTTTCATAACAGATGGATGAAATATCCTCCATTGTTTTTTATACATTTTCCCCAAACCATTCGCGTTATTGGCATCCACAATGTCGTAAATTTACATATTATCAATATTTAGTACTTTACCGAAAGAAGTACCCAGAGGAGAGAAAATTACTAACCAAGATAGAAATTTTGTAGTATATATGAAGAAATTCATTTATAACTATACATTTTTGGATATTAAGCATATACGTAGGGAGGGGGATTAAGGAACTTCATTCTGGGGACCCCTGAACAAAAAATGTAAATTTCATACCAGGCTAATATGCCGCGGGTCCCTGGTTTGATTACGGGTCAGATCTAATATTTCTTCATTGTTCGTTTGCATTTATCGCCCTTTACTAGCCCTAATTTGCATACCAGCCCAACGTAAAACCACAAACATCTCTAAACTCTATCCCCCGAGCCAAAATATAGATTACGTACCTGTAGAAATTCTTTTCGATGATGAAAGAACATTTATGTTTACAGAGAAGTACTTATGCCCATAACAGACAGGTGGAGTGTCTGATTATTTACACTCAAGCTGTAAGTTGCAGAGCTAAAATAAATAGTTCTGTTACTTATTACATGATCAACCAATTAAATGACTGAATCATTTAAGAATGAAGAGGTAGAGAGCAAAAGACACTAATTAGAGTTGTCTACTCTGAAAGTAATGCATTTCATTATACAGTCAGACCCTGTGGTGAATGAAGTGAAGGTGTCATTTGCAGAGTTGAAAATATGTGCTTTTCAGAGGGCCCGGCATGCTGTTAAGCGTACTTTTGCACTCAGTGAGGAAGGCCTAGGTAACCACCTCACTCCTCGTTTGAGCTAAACGACCTAAACAACAACAACAGAGAAGTATTACATTTGTAACTTGTGAACAAATTAATCAATTATTTTTTAAAAATAGACCAATGTTTTTGTTTTTATTCAGAAACAACTAAAACTGTGACCAGCAATATTTATTATGTATGCCCAACAATAATTGTAATGACTCGGTTAAAAAAACACCCTGTGGCACACCCTCTTCAGTGTTTTACATCAGATCCCTAAACCTGCGTCCTTTCAATCTCCTTTGTAGATTTTGTGGTAGGTTTTGATGTGACAATATCGGTATCTTTGGATTCATGTGATGAATCCAGTAAATTGTGAATGGAAATGTAATGACACTGAGACAAACATATATTAAAAAAATAATTTTGTATATCAACAGAAACAGAGATATCTTTCAATGTAGAACTACAACTTACGATACTCGCCCTGCAAAAACTAATCTTTACAGTATAAAAAACATAAAATTGAATGTCTGTAGACGGCAGGTATATTACTATAGCAGTATTTTAATAAATAAAATTCCCCAAGAATTTATTACCAGCAGATTAACAAAAAAACTTGAAAAAGAAATAGAGGCTTGGGGAAAGAATAAATATTATTTTAAGCTGGTCATTTAGAAAGTAGAAAATGATAAAAATTATCCTATCAATTCTCAATAAACTTTAAACAGATTTTTGCCATGATTTCTTTTGTATGTATATGTTTTATTCATGTAAACTTCAATCTGTGACCCCTTAAAAATAATTGATTAACGGTCTTGTATAATAGTTTGTAACCTGTGTAGTCATTGTTTTTTATTTTTTATTAGAGTAAGAACATTTCCTGGCTTTTGTAAATTTTATTCGGTTGAAAGTAAATTTTGTAATGGGTATTGTAAACTTAAATTTTAAACAGAATTTTGCCAGTATTTTTTCTGTATTTATAAATGTATTATTTTTTTTTAATTAAGGTGTGATCCCTAAAAATAATTAATTAACGATGTTGTATAATAATAAATAAATGTTTGTATATTGCATAGTGTTTTAGTGAGTTGAGAGGATTTTATTTGTAGATAATAGTGTAATTTTTCTAACTTAGGAATACTAATATTGGTTTCTAGTAAATTTTAATTATTTGGAATTGTAAATTTTATAACTAGATAAGTTTCAGTAAGCTTTGTAATAATAATTGTTAAAAATATTTTAGTAATAATTTCTGATATAATTTATATATAATAATGTACAACTCATTCCCGCGCACAGGCTCGTCCTATGCGGGAATTAGTATATATGTTAATGTAAATGTATTTTGTATTTAATAAAAAAATTTATTCATATTCATTAAATGATTGTATGTATTTTTTATGATCCGGTTTACTGTGTATACTAACTTCAGGTTTCGATGTATGATAAAAGTTTCTCAAAACTTTTTCAAAACTTGTTTTAAAAACCTTGTATCTTGTTTACATTTGATTCTTTTCGCCGAACTATAGACTAAAGCTCCGAACATTGTTGTTGTTTCAGTCAACAGCCAAAAGGCTGCTATGAACCTTTAGAGGTTTTGCTAAGTAAAACGATGACTGAGGTGGTTTACAAATTTCTTCCTCACTTAGTGGAAAATTATGCTTATCAGCATGCCAGGCTCTCCGAAAAGCACTCACTTTCCACCCTTGCAAATGACACTGTTACTTTATTCACCACAGGGTCTGGTTGTATAATGATGAAATTAATTACTCTCAGAGGAAATACCTCTGATTAGTGTCTTTTTCACCTCTACCTCTTCTTTTCTTAAATAGTTCAGTCATATAAATGGCTGACTATGTGATAAGAAACAGAACTATTTTTGTAGTCCTAGAACTAACATATCGAGGACAATTAATTTAACACTTCATCTATCTGTTATGGACAATTCCGAACATTATCTTAAGCCAAATCAGTAGCTGTAAAAATTTAGTTTTTGTTTAAGGGGAGCAGACTGATTTTAATAAAAATATATTGATTTTTCAATTTTACCATGTATTGATAGATCGTTTTCCGCTATTTAAATTGATATATAACACGACATTCGTTGCTTTTTCTGTTGAGATAAATTATGTTTTTATGTTGATGGGGTATGTAATGTTTATTTCGATATTTTTTCACGTTTTTCATTCTTGTAAATTGAGATTAATATAATCATGTTACTGCTCTAACATTACGGAGATCGCGTTCACATAAAAACAATAATTTCTAGAATGCATAGGAATCAGCTGTAAAGCAAGAAAAATATTGGTGTGTTTTTGTTTGGAAGTTAATTCCAATTGGCAATAGGTGTTAGTATTGCGGTATTATGCTTTTACTATATCCGCATTTTTCGCATATTGTATTTTTTGACTTTAGGTACACTTATCTCAGGAACCATCCCACCTAGGAGTGTGCAATTTCACACACTATATTTTAGTACTAAGGTGTGTATTTACTCCAGAGGTATTTCAAAAATTTTGGAGTTTTTATTTTTTGGGTGTCTTTTCATAAAAAAATGTGGGCTACATTTGAACATTTCTTGAGAATAAAAATCATTTTTAGATTGGATAAAGATAAATAAAAAAGCTCTGGTACAAATTTGTAAAAAGGTACTGCCCTAAAGATGTCCTAAAGCTCAGCTTTGTAGCTTAAATGGTTTCTACAAAAAATCTACCTACGTTAGTATTGCAGGTATAGGATAATGAAAATGGTCTGCTCCCCTTAATAAGTTAAGTGAGATTTAATGTAGCATAGAAGGTACGAAATCTGTAATTTACCGAAACTGTGTCTGTCTAAGGTGTTGGATGATTGAAATATTACACAGATGGATAAGTTTTCCGACGAACTGTAAATGCAATGTGGTGTGATTTCTGTAACAGGCTGAAGTTTTATCCTGTTTTGTTGCTAAATATGAAATTACTTGAAATATATTAATACTCACCTGTAACTGTTTGATACTTATTTTACTAAATTTTATATGAATAAAAACTGGTAAAAATGCTCCTACTGTGCAAAAATTCGAAAATAGGAAAAAATGTTAAATTATTAAATTTTCATAACTTCCACTGTTTCTAGGAGAGATTATGGAAGATTTTCTACAGTCTAACGATGTATTTTTTTATCAGAATGATGTTAAAAATGAAATTGACTCACACAAATATAATACCGCAATACATTTAAATATTTCTCAAAAGATAATTCATAAAATTATTATTATTATGGTTATTTAGAAGTTTATTCCGTTTTGTATTACAATGTAAACATCAAAATAATGAAATGCGTTTTTTAAACGAATTATTTTTCTGCCAATTTTTAATAAAACGTTTGGACATACCTTACTGAAGGTATGTTTCAATTAAAGGTTTTTATTAAATCTTCATAGGTGTATATCAAATGAGATATTTTATTCGTTTGTCAAAATTCACCGTAGAAAAATTGATATTATATCCTGAAAATTTGATACTGTATCCGTAATTTAGAGTTATTAAGGGTGCATAAATTTTGTTTCACAATGTAACTTATGAACATTGTTCCCTGTTTTACGATGTAACCTACTCTAGATGATTAAATGTAGCTAGCTACATACAGAACATACAGAACATTGTATCGTTTACATCAAATAGAACGGCTGGAAATTGGTTAGTAATGTAAATTTAGCATCAAAAGATTTTAGGCGGTTTCCCTTTTAACGTTATTTTACATGGCGACTATTATTACTATTATTATTGTTATTATTTTTGTTGTTACAGCAGTAAAGCTTTATTGTAATAATGTAATAATTCAATTATTTAGAGGTACTGGTAGAGCTTTACTCTGAGGTATTGATTTAATTGTTTGATATAGAGAAAAAAAAAGTATGCGTTTATACCTTAGTTTCTAATTTTTTGTTAAATTTAATGAAATTCTTTCGTGGGAGTTATATTTTATTGTTTTTTTGTTTAAGTCACCTTGTAACCAAAATTCGATTATAATACGGTACAGTAGAATCCGGTTCAGTGTTAAATGTCTACATTGAGTGTCAAATTTTTTACACTCAATCTGTTCGTTGCAGGGCTAAAATAAATAGTTCTGTTTCTTAACACATGGTCAGCCAATTAAATGACTGAATCATTTAAGAACAGACGAGGTAGAGGTGTAAAAGACACTAATCAGAGTTATCTCCTCTGAAAGTAATGAATTTCATTATACAGCCAGACCCTGTGGTGAATGAAGTAAAGGTGTCATTTGCAGAGTGGAAAATACATGCTTTTCAGAGGGCCTGGCTTGCTGATAAGTGTACTTTTCCACTCAGTGAGGAAGGCAATGGTAAACCACCTCACTCCTCGTTTTACTTAGTAAAACCTCTACAGGTTCAAACCAGCCTTTCAGCTGATGACCTAAACAACAACCGAATCCGGTTGATTGGGACACGTATATCCAAGTACACTCTGTCCCAATAAAGCAACTGTCCCGATTAAAGGAAGTGAAAAGTTATACGATATACAATTTATAGAAAACAATAAAACGGAACCTTGATTGTATTAAAGAAAATCAATTTTATTTATAAGTAGGCCTTATATCCACCGGGTGGTCTAGAGGTACAGGCCTAGTTTTCGCCTCAACTCAGCTGTTTAACAGCTAATTTTTGAAGGCGAAGGTTCCTGGTTCAAATCCAAGGTAGTTACTTTCATATGGATTTGAATACTAGACACTGGTTACCGGTTTACTTTGACGTTTAGGGTTCAATGAATCATGCTCTCTTAGGAACGGCTGGCCTGGATCTGTACAAGACTACACTTCATATACGAGGGGGTACCCAAAAGAAACCGGAATTATTTTTGAAAACTATTTATTTTTAATTTTTTTACAAAAGAACCTTATCCTCTTCAAAATACTCTCCATTACAACTAATACATTTGTCCCACCGGTGCTTCCACTGTTCAAAACATTTTTTGTACTCCTCTTCAGTGATGGCTGCCAGCTCATCCGTCGTTTGTTTCTTGACATCATCAACGTTGTTAAATCGGAGACCTTTCATGCCCCTTTTCATGCGTGGGAACAAGAAAAAATCACACGGAGCCAGATCGGGTGAGTACGGTGCGTGTGGTAGCAAAACCACGCCGTTTTTCGCCAAAAACTGGGTAACCGAGATTGCCGTGTGTGCAGGCGCGTTGTCGTGGTGGAAAAACCAGTCCCCTGTCTGCCACAAATTAGGTCTTTTACGACGAATGCTGTTTCGTAGTCTTCTTAACACTTCAAGATAAAAAGCTTGATTTACCGTCTGGCCTGGTGGAACGAACTCTGGACAATTCCCCTCACATCAAAAAACAAATCAGCATTGTTTTGAAGTTCGATCTGACTTGACGACTTTTTTTTGGTCGGGGTGATAATGAAGTCTTCCATTGACTGGATTGTTGTTTGGTTTCTGGGTCGTTCCCATAGCACCAAGACTCGTCACCCGTAATGATCTTTGACATGAAATCTGGATCAGTTTCAAGCTGTTGTTTCAAATCACTACACGTTTCAATTCGACGTTCCTTTTGAGTGTCTGTCAGAACCCGAGGCACAAACTTGGCAGCGACTCTTTTCATTGTCAAGTCTTCTGTTAAAATGCGTTGGACTGAGCTCCAAGATAACCCACTAACCTGTGATATTTGGTCAATGGTCTGTCGTCGGTCTGTTCGTACAATTTCTTTCACTTTCACAACATTTTCGTCTGTTCGGGAAGTCGACGGTCGTCCAGAACGAGGTTTGTTCTCAATCGACATGTCGCCATTTTTAAAGCGCAAAAACCACTCGTACACTTGGGTTTTTCCAATAGCGTCGTCTTTGTAAGCTGTGTTCAACATTACAACTGTTTCCGCGGCGTTTTTACCGAGCAAGAAGCGAAATTTCACAGCCGCACGTTGTTCATTAAAACTTGCCATCATGAAAAACGACACGAGCACAAAACAGCACTAGCGAAAACAATCACTGCACGAGAACAGAACAAGCTAGATCAACGAACAAAATGGCATTGAACTGGCAATGAGTAGCGCTACAAGCAGCCTAGTGGCAGGAATTTGTACTGCACAAGCTCCGCCCACAGCAGAGCTATTCCGGATACTTTTGGGTACCCCCTCGTACATGTCTTACACATCATCCGTATCTCATTGGGTCATGGGGTTGCTCATTGTTCTTAAATTGAACAGATTGCAATGTACACACATTTGGGATTAAAAAAATTATCAAGTAACAAATTGGAATAAAATAAAAAGTTATGGATAAAAATGAGAAAAAAGTAATGTGCTTTAAGTTTTTATTCATCACTTCCAGTCTTATTTGCGCAAGATAAAACCGTTATGAAGTAAAGATAAAACCGTTATGGTCTATGGAGTTCTTGTAACCTTAAAAATTAACGCTGAATTATTTTTGACTGTTTCACGCTCCACATCACATTCTATTAAAGTTTCAATGATGGTCTTATGTCATTCAATTTGACGATTAATTCAGTTTTACTCGTCTCTATCAATTTACGCGGTAGTTTGTTTTTACACTTAAAACAGTTAAATAAGAAATATTCTTACAATTTTTACTTTCTCTTGCCTATATGAATATATAGGAAGGAAAGTATTGTTTTCATGTCGATTTTTCGAAATCGAGTTTTCACCGGATCTATACGTTTTCAGACCCCTGAACCCAAAAAACATGTTTTTAGCGATTGGTCTGTGTGTGTGTGTGTGTGTGTGTGAACAGAATATCTCAAGAACGGAACGTCGTACGAACTTGAAACTTGAAACTTAAGTTACATACCACTACCGGACGCGACACGAACATTTTCATCAAAATCGGTTAACCGGAAGTAGTAGTTTATTCGTATAATTTTTCAGTTTTTTGCGATTTTCTCAAAAACTGGTCCTACGATTTTTTTTAAAATCGCCTATTTTACTCAATTTTTTATGCTCTACAAGATAGGGTAGGCGCCATGTTTGCTGAAATTCTTGGTGAGGCTGTTTTCACGTAAAAACGTTGTTTTTTTAAGATTACGGCTTTAATATAAATTTTAGCGCAAAAACTTATATAATAAAAGTTGTAGAGAATTTAAAAACCTACAACTTCTGTTTCAAACATTTTTTTGTATGACGCTTAGTTTAGCAGTAATTAGCGATTTTCTGATTTTTTCTCACGAAAACGTGTGAAAAATCGATTTTTTTAAGATTTTGGCCTTAGTATGCATTTTACGACAAAAGTGTATATAACCAAATTTATAGGAAATATAAAGATCTACAACTTTTATTTTACGTATTTTTCTCTACAGAGCCTAGTTTAGCGTGAAATAGTGATTTTCCGTATTTTTAAGCCAGACTGAGGTTGATTTTCATTTTGAGTGTTTCACTCATGATTAAAATAAGTTATGTTTATTGAGGTTAGTTTTTTGTTTATTTCTAATATTTTATTACTAATGTTAAATTATATTGTAAATTATTTGCACTGGCAAGAGAAAGTTGTGTGAGTGTTTCACACCAGATTTTTTTAAAACTTTTACATTTCGAGGGCAGATCTTGGATTAAGATTGATAACCTTGCATGTATGGCCATAACAGGCAGGTGGAGTGTTAAATCATTTGCACTCTATATGCTAGTTCCAGGGCTAAAAAAAATTAGTTCTGTTTCTTATCACCTGGTCAGCCAATTATGACTACAGCATTTTAGAACAAAAGAGGTAGAGGTATAAAGGAAACTAGTCAGAGTTATCGCTTCTTAGAGTAATGCATTTCATCATTATACGACCAGGCCCTGTGGTGAATGAAGGTGTCATTTGCAGGGTGGAAAGTAGAGGCTTTTCAGAGGGCCTGGTATGCTGATAAGCATACTTTTTCACTTAGAGAGGAAGGCAGGTGTAAACCTCCTTGTTTTACTTAGTAAAGCCACTAGTGGTTCAAACCAGCCTTTTGGCTGATAACCTAAACAACAATAACAACCCTTTACATACGTAAACCTTGTAGGTTGACTAAAATGGAAAAAGAAAAAGAAAAACTAAAGAAGAAAGAGGAGAAGAGAAGAAGAGGACGATTTTTATATAATAAAATACTTAAATTTGTATAAATTATTCCATGTGCGTGTAAAAATGTCTAAAATATGCCTAAAATGAATGAGGATTTTCTTTGCGAGATTAAATGAATTGTATTTATGTGTCACATATGTTCAATAGGAAAATTTCCAATCTTTTAAACACCTTGTAAAAATGATCATAAAGATGAAGTATAACATGTGTAATGTTCGAACATTTGTTATTTTCTGTAATAGATTTTCAAAACATGTGGATTTTTCTTAAAGAATACGATTATTCTGCAATAAATTCAAGAACATATGAAAGATAATTCGTATTCACGGCCTTCGCGTTACACGTTTTTCTTTATACGTTAACTAAAGTATTTTTAAATATTGAATGGATTTCAAGGATATTATTTAAAGGATATATATTCAGATGATAAAGTCAGATCTTAACCACTCTAAGCGACACAATTATTAATTTTAAAATTAATGAACACTTGATTACGATCACCATTAATAATTCGAATGGTTTTTTTAGCTTTTATTAGTTATCGGGAACTGTACATTTTTGACAACTACCCAATTTTATCGCTGCTTTTGCTGTATTATTTGACGTGAATAAGGCATGAGTTTGAACAGGGCCCCCCAGTAGAGTTTGTTCATGGATGGCTGTCAGCTGGTCACCATACAAAGTAACTTGCCCAACCGGTGTTACTTAACAAATAATAGCAACTTACTACTAGCTGACTGACTGGGCTGGCCCGAAGGCCTCCAATGGTTTAATAAAATTATTGAGTTATCTATTTTGTGGTGATCATTAACTGAATTTGATCAACATCCGTTTAAAATTTTGTTGAGACTGCCACGGTCCGGCCAAGGTTTTACTTAGACCTGGCTGATAGTAAAAATTTAGATATGACAATCATGCCAAATCTTATTAGACATACAAATTGTTGATTTCGAAAAGGTTTAACAGGCTGACTCCCAAGGCAATAAATTTTGCTTAAAAATCCTATATCTATTTTATGGTTCCTTTGCTTTTTTTTAAATTTATTTTCTTTCAAATCTAGAGTATTGGTAAGGTTAAATTTTTTGGTGCTGTTTTTTTACGTGAGAGACTGATGAGGTCTCAAGAGAAAAAAAATCAAATTTACTGTGAAAGACTGATGTGTATATCACTAAAATTTTACTTGTATTTCTGCAAAATATTATATGTATTTTATAAAAATAATTAATTTGGGCTATTTTTCAATAAAACTACATATAGACACTGAAGTAACGAGATTGCCTTTTGCATATGTATGGCCTGTGAGGAAGGGAAGTGAAATATTTGCAATGCTGCCAACCTCAACAGTGAGACACTACTTGTACATTTCACTACCGTGCAGTTTCTAGATACATTTTGTAAGCGGTTCGTTTATTCCGAGAAAATGTTTTCTTCATAAACCTTATAAGAAATAAGTATGACCTGTAATAATGCCTATAGCTTAATTACATGACTAGAAATGTTTGATTTACTGTAATAACAAATGAATTGCCTTCTTTACTATTACTGTTATCGGCGTTTTCATTATCAGTCTCTGCAGTATCTACCTAACCGTTTTCTTTTTTTACCAGGTGTCAATAAAACTGTTAAAGAATAGCTTCTTCGCGTCCTTAATTTCCTTCTTTATTTTTTGAATTGTAGAAAGAGAAACATCACAGTAGTTAGCCGCTCGCTCGAGGCTTTTGTTAAGAGGCATTTTTGTTTAGCTTCAACTTCACAACATTTTATTACATTGCATTCAGCACTGTGAATAGTTCGACCACATTTTCAAAAAACCGTCACTCCTGTTTACGGTAACAAACAGTTATATTCGTACAGTTAACCGACAACAGATTCCGCAATATACTGTATATGCTCTGGGTATAGTATAAGTTGTTATGTTTTGTCGTACTGAAAAAAGCAGTCGCGCATGCGCACTGATGCTTTTCTCCCTTTACCCCTTGTTGCAAACAAGGGCAAACTCGTGACTCAATTGACTATAAATATCGATGATGCATCTTTCTATCATTGTTCGGCGAGTGGTAAACTTGAGTACCAGTTGTCTACATAGAGGCACCGACCAGAGTCAACGTTTATAATGAAAAAATATTGTAATATGAAAAACATAAAAAATTAAAAGAAAAAAGATTTTTCATTATATAGTCTAATATTATTAAAACAAGATTATTAATGAAATAATAATAGTCAATATTATGTAATAGTAATAATAAGCTGTCAA
The DNA here is from genome assembly GCA_035578175.1 of Catonia carolina. NCBI lineage: Eukaryota > Metazoa > Arthropoda > Insecta > Hemiptera > Achilidae > Catonia > Catonia carolina. Next base: position 15,351,496 of record JAQMRL010000010.1, read on the forward strand.
GTTTTACCGACTCATTTTTGATTCGATCGGATCAAGTAAATCAGGAACTACAACTGAAAAAATATTTTTTAAACTCATTTCTAACAGCTCAGTATATGATTCAATGCAAACGAACATCTAATCCGTCTCACGATTCTATTAAAAACACTATTACATGAGAGACGAATCAGTCTCTCAAAAGTAAATTTTACAAATCTGGTGAGACACGTATAAGTGTCTCATGGGAGTCAACCTGTTAAGGAATAAAATGTAACAACAGTTTCAAACTAATGTAGGCTCATACAAAAGTTATAGTATTTTGTATTTTGTAGCGCAGCGCTATCACGAGTGGTTTTAGGCCGTTAATCTAACCAGCGAGCATCAACTCTCTTCAGAGAAACTTGCGTATATTTCGTGTTAATATCACCAGTTGCGTTCAGCATGAACTCAGCCTGAGCATAAAACAATCACATCACACATGAAAATAAGATTTGCATACAAAAAAATTACTCTTTGTTGGAACAGCGTCCATTATAATTTTCTTCTTAGGTCCTAGGATATTCCGAGTAATTCTTCTTTGTAAGTTTATTACTTGATTGGTACACCACTTTTCAACATTGTTTTTAAGCGTTTTTGCTCTAAAAAATTCTTTCGGTCTTATTATCGTCTGATAGTGCCCAATTTTTCTGTTCTATGGTAACATGTTTTTGTTATGGAGGTTTCTGTTATTCGTGAAAGCAGTTCTCATCTTATCCGTTCGTTTTTCTAGTGTATTCTCATCATTTTTGTTTATCTCCTAGATATGAAACACTCTTGCTCTTTTCATTTTATTTTGATACATAGGTATGTAACTCGGGCAGATGTTAATGATTGTTACGAACTCCGTTTTGGGAAATGATAGTTCAGAAATATACGAGGTGTGTTCAGAAAGTAAGTACCGTTTTTAAAAAAAACAAGTAAAACAATTTTTTTCAACACAATTTTATTTCTACTTGAAAGCCCAAACCTTAAACTATTTTTTGACGTAGTTTCCACCGATGTTCAAACACTTGTCGTAGCGGGTGATCAATTTGTCTATACCCTCTTCGTAGAAGGTTCCAACCACTGACATGCACAAAACCAAGAGACTCGGAAGTGCTTTGACTTTTCTCACACGGTACAGTGATGATGGTGAGGATTTTTTAAACAAAATTGTAACAGGTGATGAAACTTGGGTCCGTCATGTCATACCGGAATCTAAACAGCAGTCAATGGAGTGGCGACACACGCAATCCCCGAAGAAACAAAAATTCAAGACGACAATGTCTGCACAAAAAAAATCATGTGCACTGTCTTTTGGGATCGGAAAGGTGTTTTGCTGATTGATTTTCTCCCAAGATGTGAAACCATTAATGCGGCAAGGTATTGCGAAACCTTAAGAAAACTAAGGCGGGCAATTCAAAACAAACGAAGAGGAATGCTCAGTAACGGAATTGTGTTGCTCCATGACAATGCTCGGCCCCATACCGCTGGTGACACTCAAACATTGGTTCGACAATTTCGTTGGGAGCAGTTCGATCACCCGCCCTACAGCCCGGACTTGGCACCGTCTGACTACCACTTGTTCCTGCACATGAAGCGCGAGCTAGGCGGCCAACGCTTTGAAACCGACGATGCAGTGAAAACTGCCGTGGAGTTGTGGCTACATTCGTTGGCGGGAACCTTCTACGAAAAGGGTATAGACAAATTGATCACCCGCTACAAGTGTTTGAACATCGGTGGAAACTATGTCAAAAAATAGTTTAAGGTTTGGGCTTTCATGTAGAAATAAAATTGTGTTGAAAAAAATTGTTTTAATTGTTTTTTTAAAAACGGTACTTACTTTCTGAACACGCCTCGTATATAACATTACAACATTTTTCCACATGTGTCAATTTTTTTTTTGTTAATATTCTTGCTCTTAAATATATTTATATCAAAATAAAGAAAGTTTCTCTTTTTACTCATCGTTATCTTTATCAGAAAAAGAATCAATCATTCTTCCGGATCGTTTATTTACTTATAACGATGCGGCGCTGTGAGTAAGTATTTGTACTGTATTTGTAGTATTGTACAAATTCTCATTAAAAAAAGGAAATCATACTGAAGCGTGAAATTTATAAATCAAAAAATAATTTTTTATGAATGTTCTGTAGTATCTTGAAGAACCAGAGTAGGAGTTTTACCGAGGCGTGTTTGATTCAAATAAAAGAAGGGACTGCAATCCTTCAAGCTCAAGTGTACAAAAATAAAAGGACTTCTCATTTTTGTATCTGATTCACATCGACCAGAATATTTTCAGTAGAAATGGAAAATAATGGAAGAAGAGCAAACTGTAATTCCTAGCGGACTCTACAAATAAGACGGACGATGATTTTAAAAACCAGAACATAATAACCTCAACTTGAACGTAATCTCAGACGGATTTTCTTTTCTTTTTCTGCCAGAAGGAAAAGAAATGGAATTTGGAAAATGGAAAAGCACCTCTAAATATCTAGACTACAATCATAATCCTTTTAAAAGAATAAATAATCTCTTAACTGGTTTCAAATACCCTCTTAGAATCTTTTAACTTATACGACTATTTTGTCATCGCACAGATAATCATCTGCAGGAATTATAAATTAATCAACGATATTTAATTTATTACTAATTAATCAATTTTTCTCTTCAGTTATAATTTGGAAAATAATATTTAATTATATATAATTAACTTTAAACTAATTAAAATTTTTCATGGTAATTTTATAAAATACTTTGCTAAATATTCTGAACAACCATTACTATCCAACGGAAAAACCCGGGAATTAAATAAAATAAATGTTTTACTTTTCAAACTAAAATATTTTAACATTTTTCTGCGTAAAATGGTGTACAAAAACTTAATTTAATTTAGTGCATCTTTTACGACGGTTAATAATTTTTAATATTTTCTAAATTAACGTTGCATAACACTGTTTAAGTAATGTTTAGCAGGATATACGAAAAGGTAAATTTTTGTAATAACTTTTTGTTATTTTTAATTTTAAAGGATTATTTTATTGTTATTACGTTTTGGAACCGTATAAACCTTTTAACGAATAAACATTCGGGAATTCATATGTAATATTGTACCATTATTAATTTATTTTCCTGTTATAACGGCAAAAATAATGTTTCTAATTCTGGTGAAAAGATGAAAAAATAATACTTCTGAATATATTTACTAACACTTCAGTTTTCAACAAGACGCAAAGTTTTGTTCTTTACAAATCTTTATTTAAACTTAAAATTAATTAATTTTGTTGCTCGACATGACCTTGACAATTTGACCTTACTTGTTTTGACGGGGTAGTTGGTTAAGGGTGATAATTCGTGCCATGTATTTTTATAAATAAACTTAAACCTACTTGGGTATGGATACTGTGTAAGACCATTTATAACGTAGCTGATATATAATAGACCTTGCGTGTCAAAAGATAAATCCGTGTAACAGTTTGTAATCATGTCATTTATATAGCTTGCCTAGAACTTAATGGCTTATTCGTTCGTTTTCTTTACAACAGAAAGTTTTTCCGTGTGGTTGTCTGGTCAATAATCTTGTTACTGATTTGTTATTGTTCCCCAAACCTTCATATCATATACTTCTTAATAACTTCTTACCCACGTAACTCCAACATCCTGTATTGGTTACAAATTTTATTTGAAAATCCTGAAATTTCTTTTCGTGGAATAACCATTTTTCTAAATTTTTCCTTCCGTTATATATTTAATCATTTTTTGCTGATATTTGCCGTGCCGATCATTTTTCTTACTTGCTTAAATACAGAATTTTTCGTTTTTATATACACGATACATTTTCTAATTTTTTCCCATGTCTGCCCTCATAATTTTCTAAGTTTTTTCTGCAAGACCAAATTTCTGATGCACATAATTATTTAGATAAATTTTTAAATTTTCGATTCTTGCTTTATAAATTAATCTTTGCATCAATTAGTTTAAATTTTTACAATCTTTTGCTTAAATAACTCACATATACTAAATTCTTAACTTACACATAAAATAGCTTTTAAAAATGTTTTCAGAATCGATTTTGAACGGAAAATGTTTTTTGTGAGCGATGGATATTTTTTCATCATTTTATACAATAACGGTCCACCTAAGTTTGTTTAGGATACTTGTGTATATAGAGGTGCTTCTATCAATCATAAAATAATTCACAAACTCATTTTATATTTTGTAGATTTTTGAACAAGTTTTTTTATCTAAAAATGCAGAAATGTATAATTTGGTGTAGATACGTAAATGTCTTCTGTGAGACATTCTGAAAGCAGAAAATTAATCTGTTAACTAACATAATTATAATTATAATTAACAAAAAATTTGTTTACTAGACTAAATTTTACGTTACTAACTGAGAAATCGATTTTTAATCATATTAAGTAATACAGTTTTCTTTCTTATTCTATAAAATGCCAGACTGCATAACAAATAACTACATTAACCAAACCGTTCTGGTTCTGCTAACACAAAGAAAACACGAAATAATAAAAAATAGAAAACCCACCCTAAAAACTGCTATATAAAATTCTTTGATATCCCCAAGACATTTTCATTTTGATTTGTGGTTGTAATATATAATTTTTGTTCAATATGTAATTTTTTCTACAGCTTTACTACAATTTTGACTCCCAGCACGCCACTGAAAACTATACGTGTGATATTTATTGAAGAAATTTCTGAGATTTTTAAAGATTTATCAGAAATTAAAACCTGTACCTTTTTTAATCCTTAATGTGTGTACATTGAAATCTGTTCAATTCTGAACAATAAGCAACCTCATGACCTACTGCGATGAGGATGATATGTATGACGTGTAAATGAGTTGTGGTATTGTACAGACCCAGGCCGACAATTTCTGAGAGAGTATGGTTACTTAAACACAGCCCAACGTACACCGATACCCACTGCTTAGTATTTAAATCTATATAAAAATAATTACCTTTACTATGATTTGAACCAGGAACCTTCGTCTCCAAAAATCAGCTGTTAAAAGCTGCCTCGCGGCGGCGACTTTACCTCTAGACAACCCAGAGGATCCAAACTTATACATTATTGTTTAATAAAATTAATTTTTACCTGATAATGTAAAAGTTAAGGTTTTAATTTATTCAGCTGGTGCCTTGATGTTCCGGTCTTACCATAATTATTTATTCACTTTAAACAAATTATGTTTTACTTGCTTTACAATGAACTACCCTGTAATAATAATAAAATTGTTGAACCATTTAATATTTATCACTATTCTTTCTGTGTAGACCGTTTACTGTAGAATTACTTTAACACAGTAATTACTGTTATTATAAACAAACACGCTTATGTTTATTACTTAATATATTGCATATTAACATGGTTTTTAAAACAATACTTGTAAAAAATTATGAAAATAGTAAATTTTAATTTGTAGTTGTTTAAACCAAGTAACGCGAATAATTATCATATTAAAACATCAATTATGATTTTTTTTAAATCGTTTTTTATGATTGCCTAAGAGTTGTGTTTTAATTATAGCCGTAGATCCGTTTTAAATCCTGGAATTTAATTAGAAACAATTTTTTTCATTTTTTTCGTTTGTGTTTAGGTAGGTATAGATATAAGTATGTATGTTATTGTTTAGGTCATCAGCCTAAATCATAAGTAAAACGAGGAGTGAGGAGGTTTATCACGCCTTTTTCGTTGAGTGGCAAAGTACGCTTATCAGCATGCCGGGCCCTCTGAAAAGCACATATTTTCCTCTCTGCAAATGACACCTTCACTTCATTCACCACAGGGTCAGGCTGCATAATGAAATTCATTACTTTCAGAGAAGATAACTCTGATTAGCGTATTTCACACCTCTACCTCTTCTGTTCTTAAATGATTCAGTCATTTAATTGGCTGATCCATATGATAAGAAACAGAACTCTTTATTTTAGCCCTGAAACGATCAGATTGAGTGTAAACAATTTTAGACTCCACCTGTCTGTTATGGGCGAAAGTATGTATATGAAATGCTAACGTTAGCAAAGTACGCTTATCAGCATGCCGGGCCCTCTGAAAAGCACATATTTTCCTCTCTGCAAATGACACCTTCACTTCATTCACCACAGGGTCAGGCTGCATAATGAAATTCATTACTTTCAGAGAAGATAACTCTGATTAGCGTATTTCACACCTCTACCTCTTCTGTTCTTAAATGATTCAGTCATTTAATTGGCTGATCCATATGATAAGAAACAGAACTCTTTATTTTAGCCCTGAAACGATCAGATTGAGTGTAAACAATTTTAGACTCCACCTGTCTGTTATGGGCGAAAGTATGTATATGAAATGCTAACGTTAGCAAAGTACGCTTATCAGCATGCCGGGCCCTCTGAAAAGTACATATTTTCCTCTCTGCAAATGACACCTTCACTTCATTCACCACAGGGTCAGGCTGCGTAATGAAATTCATTACTTTCAGAGAAGATAACTCTGATTAGCGTATTTCACACCTCTACCTCTTCTGTTCTTAAATGATTCAGTCATTTAATTGGCTGATCCATATGATAAGAAACAGAACTCTTTATTTTAGCCCTGAAACGATCAGATTGAGTGTAAACAATTTTAGACTCCACCTGTCTGTTATAGGCGAAAGTATGTATATGAAATGCTAACGTTAGCAACATCGGGTTAACGATTAGTTTATATTTCTAAAAAGGGGAAGTTGGGAGTCTAAAACAGCCAAAAATTGCTTACGTAATACTTGAATGGCCGTTAGTTCAATTTTAATTGTCATACCTATATACGTAATTAAATACTAGTAATAATATCTAGTAAAAACATTATTTTAATGAAAAACAAACAACACTCAGTAGAGTGTTGTTTCAAACACTTAACTCTGAACAAAACTTAAGTATAAACTTAACTCCAAAACTATACATACATATTTTGGAACCTGAAGCAAATGAAGCTGAAGATGATGATGACAACCATGATAGGGATGCTAATGATGATACTGTTTGTGAGATGACAATGATTAATAGTAGTAGTAACAGCAGCGAAACAAAATGTTAGGTAATTTAGACATTAACACGTTCCAGTTTGTAATTATCTTCGTTACAGTAGAGTAGGTTAATTATGAAAGGATTTTGATGTTCTTCTTGTTTTTTATAACAATGTTATTTTAACTCATTTACCGCTAATGTCGCAGAATTATAGGAGACATAGACTTCACTCTGTCAGAAATCAACATGTTATTTTTTAAACTCGTGTACTTTAAGCGTCATGTTTGCTTTAATAATGGAAAACATAAGTGAATTTTTGGCTACAGAAACACCCCGAAGCAGTTTAAATTTTTCTCTCTCGTGTAAATACTGTATTTAATTTCAACCTACGTGCTTGAATAGGTATAAATGCCTTTTAGACCATCTCGTACTTTCCATAAATTAATATTTAGGAATTAATAAAAGTCCTTTTATTATTAAAGGAATTAAAATGATGTGATAAATTTAGATCTTTGTTTATTTTAATTAGTGAAAAATAAATTTTGTCGACAAAACTTCTTGAGCTATGTAAACAGTAAGATAGTATTAATTAGTATTCCTTGTTTTTAATGAGATACGCTGTATGCAAGAAACTCTTTATTACCTCTTTTAAGCTTCAAACAAAATTAAGGAGCTTAAAATCCATTGAAAATAATACCGTAGACTATAAACATAAGAAAATGCGAAGTAGGTCTGCCAAGGGAAACATTGGAAAGGTGTTTTTATTTTATACGCCAAGTACTGTTTCTCCACGATTTTCATTTTCTTATTCGGTTGACGCCAACTTTAATTAAGTATTAGAACTTTTCAAGTTTGGTCCACTTGATTAGATTTTTATCTACGTGACTAACGTTGCTTAATACGTGATCATGTTTACTTCTGTTAAATTTAATCCTTACACTTTTTCTCATTTTTTTTCTTGCCTTTCCATTTCCTATTTTCAGTTTCTTTTCCTTCTCTAAGCTCTAAATCAACTTCAATTTTTCTTTCAACCTTTGACATGCACAATAAACCAATTTCGTTTTCTGTCTTTTCTGCCTCTATTTTTTGAGAGTTATATGACCCACAACTCAGGGTAATACCCTGAGGTAATTTGAAGTATGGTATCGCTTTTTAGAAGTGGTTCATTTGTAGATCTATAGTCTACAAATAAACTTTTCCGGAGTTGTTATTTTAATCTTAATGATTAATCTTTTTCGTACGAGTTTAGATAGTAGTCTATAACTCATGTGAAATGGCAGAAGAAAATAAATCTCATTATATTCCGTAGTTAATTTTCCTTTGCCGGAGGTTTTCATTTGAAATTGTGAATTCATTATTGTTGTGTAGTAATATACATATTATTCAAAGGTTTAAAAATAAGGTATTAAGAAATTTGTAAAATGATCCATGGTACGCAAGAAACACGTGCATGAATACTTGAACATTCCTTTTGTTTTAAGAAGAAATAAGAAGAACCGGCGAAAAATATCAAGTTAATTTTTCAACACACATGAATAATTTGGCTTTGAATTCACTAGATAATAGTCAAATCAACAGACGTTTAAAATGGCATCACGTCTAAGATCTTCGTGACAGATAATGAAGAAACAAAAACTAAAAGAAGAAAAAATAAACAAATAAAAAAATTAACGAAAATTTAAAAAATAATTTACATAAATAAGTAACAGGCTAAATATTTAAAAAAATTTAAATTCTTAATCATTAATTCAGAATAAAAAAAGCTAAATTGCATGAAATATATTTTTTTAGTTGCTTTTCCCTCTCCTTTACGTTATTTTTATATCATTCACTTATAGTAGCTTCTTAATAATTGTAAATATTAATTATTAAAAAAAAGATCGTTGTCTCGTTATGTGACTTACTAATTTAGGTAACGTAAATAACAATAATTCTTTTCTAGTATTGTTCGTATTTAAAACAGGACGATTTTATTATGTAAATAAAAAAAATTAAAATGTGTAGGTCAATCTTTTTCATTTGTCTCTGATCAGGCTGAGTGTTTCGCTACACTTTTATTCAAATTCTATCATTCATGAAAACGTAAAATTTTTCCTTCGTATTTATTGATCTGAATTAGTTTACCATATTGCAGTAACTATTTGTATTTAAAGCAAATAACTTCTGTTTTCTTTTTCTTTTACTTCTTCTTCTTCTTTCTTCTCCTCCACCTGCTCCTCCTCCTCCTCCTACTCCTCCTCATCTCCTTCTTTTTCTTCCCCTACTTTTCCTCCCTCTCCTTCTATCCTCTCCTTCATATTCTTTATTTTCTACTTCTCCTTCCTCGTTTTCTTTATCTTTTAGGAAGGGGATGAATCTTTCTTCTTTCTCTCCTCCTTCTCCTTTCGTTTCTTCTTCTTCTTTACCTTCTCCTTTTTCTTCTCTGTCTCTTTCTCCTTCATATCTTATCGTTTCAGCTTACTAAGGACTACGTTAACCGCTTTTCTCTGGTCCTTTTTTTGGATCGTATACAATTTTCCCTCAGAACTTGTTTCTTTCATTTCATTTTTCTTCCTTAAATTTTTCTTCTGATGAAAGATACATTCTGTTTCATAAATTGCTTAAGGGTTTGTAATTGAATTTTAGTATTTTTATAGTTCACGGCATCAGTTATTTTTTGTGAATTCTTTGTCAGATGATTAACTTATGCTCTCTCCATTTTCTCTATTTTATTTTTCATATTTTTGTGTATTACACAATTTAAGCGTTTCTTTTTATTTTCCGTTCTTCTAATATTTAGTTTGGAATTTCCTTGTTCATCACGTAGTAATTCTATTTCTTATTATGTTTAACATTTTATTTGTAAATTAATATAATGTTAATTAGCACAGTAATTTAGGATTACAAAGTTAAAAACAAAATCTGGTTTGCATTTATCTAATTTGCTTTTCTATCAAGTGACGTAATTTTGTAAACGTATTTTAAAATATAATGAAATTATAAAAGAGGAAGTAATTATGCGAATAGAGTCGTAATAAATTTAAAATAGAAATAATTAGATCACTTTTAAAAATTTCGGTAATCTTTTAAATTTCCACTTGTGTTTTGGTAATTTAGTTTTATAGAACTGAGAAAATAGTGTCTACTATCCATAATTTTCCTTACAGAATGAAAGCTAACTACAAAATGAATTCATTTCATTAAAATCGCTTCTGCGGCTTAGGCTGATTGTTGAAACAAAGAAACAAACGTATGTAGTTTAATATGAAAATCATTACCCTCGTTTGTGTACGTACTCGAATAACACAAAAATTGTTTTAACTAGAATTAATATTTTAAACTGAATTTGGATTTTTTATGGTAAACTTGTCACTACATTTATAATTTAAATTAAATATTGTCATATAAATTCAGTACAATGAGTTGAATATTTAACCACCTTTAATGTCCTTGAACTTGTCACAATATTACATTATCTATTTCTCTTACAAAATATTGACAAAATTTCACCATTGATTGAATAAACAATTGTATGGAGGTTCTTTATCAGAAAAAAGTAAAGTTTTAGACTTGGAACGAGTTAAGTAGTGTGAGTATAGTTTGACCAAGTTAAATAAGGCTTCAGTAGTATAATTCAATACTGTAACAACGATTTTAAGACAGTACAGTTTTAAAAATATCGTCTCATGTACCCTTATATGACAAAGAAATTTGTTTTTACTTCGATTACTTGTTCGTACGCCTATAACAGACAGGTGGAGCGTCAAATTATTAACATTCAATCTGTTCGTTGCAGGGCTAAAATAAATAGTTCTGTTTCTTATCACATGGTCAGCCAATTAAATGACTGAATCATTTAAGAACAGAAGAGGTAGAGGTGTAAAAGATACTAATCAGAGATATCTCCTCTGAAAGTAATGAATTTCATTATACAGCCAGACCCTGTGGTGAATGAAGTGAAGGTGTCATTTGCAGAGTGGAAATGTGCTTTTCAGAGGGCCCGGCATGCTGGTAAGCGTACTTTTCCACTCAGTGAGGAAGGCATTGGTAAACCACCTCACTCCTCGTTTTACTTAGTAAAACCTCTACAGGTTCAAACCAGCCTTTCGGCTGATGACCTAAACAACAACAACTTGTTCGTAGTTATTTGTTTTATAGTAAAATCTATCTCTAGTTTGAGCATTAAGTAAATAGAATTTTCATACCCTTCCACGGAGGGGTTCTTAGATTTAAGTAAGTAATCCAGAAACAAAAATGAACATATAGTTATAAATTGCTGTAATTATAAGTAGAATTAATGGTGGATTTACAAGAAGATCGAGATAATTTGAGATATCAATAAATCTTAAAAATGTAACATAATAAATATAATATTTAACGGTACATAACACATGACTGCGTTTTATAATATTTCTGTAGAATTTCGGTAGGTATGAAGATCTGGTCTACAGATACTTGACGTACTTCTTCCGGTACGAAAGGCAATGCGGCGCATGCGTAAGTCGGTACATAGCTAACACTGCACTAGCTTGGCTCGCAACTAGTACCAAAAACCATCCGCGAAATCCTTGAAACTGATCCTAAACTAGATCCGTGACCAAACTTGAAAGCAGTGCACGTGATGAGTTTGGCGTTTTATTTGTGCTTCGATTTGTGGCTTTTCGATATTATTTCATCATTTATAATAATATATAATATGTTATCAAAATTATTGATAACATTTACTTTAATGTTTTACTTATTTATTTATTTTTTTAATATTTTATGGCCTACAAAGGACCACTTTAGTCATTTTACATTTAAAGTCTTTCCTTCTTTCTTCCTTTTCTTTTCCGCCCAATATTTTTTCATCCTTTCCGAGGGCAATTTTCTTTCAATTTTCTTTATTTAATAAAGATAATTATTTAATATTCAACATTTTCACACTTATAGGTATCGGACAGGGCTGTGGTTCATGATTGAATTTCGGAGAAGAAATGGGAGGATTATTATACATGAGTTTATACATTTTCTGGGTTTACTCTCCGCCACTTACTATAATATAAAGTCAACCGATTTAATAAAGAATAAGAGATACCATGAACTATTTAGTATTTAAAAATGTTTTGTTTAAATTTAAAATTCTGTATTATAGGGAACTCAATTTTCAAAATAGAATCATCCTGATTTCTTATCTTACACAAACCTCTAATTTTGGTAATTTTATTCCAATACTTAATGTATTAATACCTAATGAAGCAGTTACTAGAGGACATGGGATGTGCTTCATATTGCGAGTTGAAGCGGAAAGCAGATGACCGAGGAGCATGGAGAGCAGCTGCCAACCAGCCTTATGCCTGTTAACTAGAGAGAGAGAGAGAGACCTAATGTATTCTAAGTCAGAGATTGGGTTTGTTTATAATGCTCACGTAAAGAATATCTGAAATGTGATTTAATCAATTTTTGGGCAGATGAATTTCGAGATCAATAAGCAAATTAAGTTAATTGATATAAAGAAAGCACGGGTAGATAATTAAAAAAGACGAATCATTGATTCAACGAAATAATTGAAATTTGTTGATTTGAGTGCGATGATAATCTAGTCGAGCTGTACACTCGGTCACTTAAACCGAATTATAAATGAAGAACAATGAAAACGAAAGTAGGAAAGAACATACTGAAACCTAAACAATCAATACCCTAAAACTCTAAATAAGTTAGTATTGTAAAACTTGAAAGAGCAAATAAATTTGTTTAACTGTATTTTAACAAACAAAACTGTTGGATGAATTTATTTGAGTTTATGGATAATTTTCTATACAATAATTTTTTTTATGAACGCCCTTATTGTTTTCATTAAAATAATTTTAAGGTAAAACAAGATTTTTGTAGATCAATAACAAGATAGAGTAACAGTAAGTAAAATACTTATACTAAAAAATGTAAAAGAAAGTTTTACTATTGTTTTTGCGGTTTAGGACGTTAATTTATAAATTAAGAATCACTATTAATTGTCGAGTAACAATGGTTCGGTGAGTTACTTTTTGTGGTGCCCAGCTTAAGTTGAGTACTATAAGTTAATTGAGTACCTGACAACACTAGAGAAAGTTATGAAATGGTACGTCACGTGAATTAGGTACAAAAGGAAATTTTCTGGACCGTTAATTAAAATCCAACACAGATCCTTCACCTTGCTAATGAATCAACTACGCTTTTGAAAATTTCTCTTGCCTATATGAATATATAGGAAGGAAAGTATTGCTTTCATGTCGATTTTTTGAAATCGAGTTTTCACCGGATCTATACGTTTTCAGACCCCCTGAATCCAAAAAAACATGTTTTTAGCGATTGGTCTGTGTGTGTGTCTGTGTGTGTGTAATACAAAATATCTCAAGAACAAAACATCGTACGAACTTGAAACTTGAAACTTAAGTTACATACCACTACCGGACCCGACACGAAAATTTTCATCAAAATCAGTCAACCGGAAGTAGTAGTTTATTCGTATAATTTTTCACTTTTTTGCGATTTTCTCAAAAACTGGTTCTACGTTTTTTTTTAAATCGCCTTATTTACTCAATTTTTTATGCTCTACAAGATAGGGTAGGCGCCATGTGTGCTGAAATTTTTGGTGGGGGTGTTTTTACGTAAAAAATGTATTTTTTTAAGATTACGGCTTTAATATTAATTTTAGAGCAAAACTGTATATAATAAAAGTTGTAGAAAATTTAGAAACCTACAATTTTTATTTCAAGCATTTGTTTGTATAATGCTTAGTTTAGCGATAATTAGCGATTTTCTGTTTTTTCTCACGAAAACGTGTGAAAAATCAGTTTTTCTAAGATTTAGGCCTTAGTATGCATTTTACAACAAAAGTGTACATAATTAAATTTATAGGAAATTAAAAGATCTACAACTTTTATTTAGAGCATTAGTCTCTACAGAGCGTAGTTTAGCATGAAAGAGTAATTTTACGTATTTTTAAGTCAAACTGAGCTTGATTTTCATTTTGCGTCTTTCACTCACGATTAAAATTAGGTTATGTTATTAAAGTTAGTTTTTGGTTTATTTCTAATGTTTTATTAGAAATAAAATGAAAAAATGATTATATTAATTTTCTGGTACGTATTTTTTTTAAATTTTAATTGCATTTATGTATTTGGATTCTTATTTAGTACCATTATTTTAATTGTACTAGTATCTTTTACTTCTTTGATGTAATTTAATTTTATTCTATTATTTATTTATGTATTAATTTGTTAACAATAGTATATTAATTTTTATTAATTCATCTATTTGTGATTGGGAATACTCCCAAATGAGCTGCAGTGAACATTATTTTAATTAAACAAATACAACTTTGTGATAATGCCTGTAATTAAACTGGTTTATTGGTACAGTCACTTCACTGTATTATGCATTAAATTTATTGAAAAACCATAAAAGAGATGAAATTTGTAGATAAAATAGTAATATTAATTATTCGTGTACTTTACACATGCTATATTGCTTTACTTGTTAATGAAATGTTTTCAAAAACACATACGCAATTCATTTAAATTTAATTCAAAAAACAAAAACTTATTATTTATTGGACATCAACTGTCATTGTAGCTAGTAAAATTTCGAGTAGTTCTCGTAAAATTCCGTTTAATAATATTGTGACACTTATTGCTAAGGTCCGTTTCGGGATCTAGGTTATTAAATAATTAATACACTAAAGTTTACAATTACAAGAATTTATTACACTAAAAGATTACAAAATAAATAATTCAACTAATTATAATTAAGAAATACAATAAATGATTTAATAATTCACTTAAAATAAATAACAAACAATAAATAACTTAGTAACTTACTTAGCCTACTTACAATCACTTTTATAGATTACACTAACATACAAGACACAAACTGAATTCACAAAACTACACATTAGCTTTACAATACACACACAACAAAGAGACGGTATAACAATCTTGAATCACTAAAATACTCGGATGTGTAACCTGTAAATACACACCCAGATAATCGTACGGCAAAGATCACACGAATACTGACTGACCGCACTCGGGGGTCTCTTTTTATACCTACTCATTCATAAAGATTGTTCCAGAATAAAGTAGTGAAATCTACTCAAGTACAAAAATAACTCTTTATTTATGAATGCTAGAGAAATCTTGTTAATAGGTCAACAAAAAGTCTTTTGTAAATAGAAAAAGTAAACAACCGGCCTCCCTCATAATAGCTGTACACAATACCTAAACTTTATGATAGTTATTACAACCCTTATGAATGAATAGACACACTTTTATGGTTACAACTGTCATTTACAAAACTGATCTTATTGTGTATCGTTATTTCTGTCTTTATTACTCTCTCTTGTTGTTACTATTATTATTTCTTAACTATTTCATGAATGGATTTCTGGAACATTCGTGATCCGTCTAGTCGATTATGTTACAATATAATAAAACACTGGTGTGAAACACTTACACGACTTTCTCTTGCCAATTAAAATAATGACCAATATAATCTAACATTAGTAGTATAATATTAAAAATGAACAAAAACAAATAACCTGAAAAAATAATCTTTTTTTAATCATGAGCGAAATTTGCAAAATTAAAACCAATCATAGATTGGCTTAATATGGAAAATCACTTTTTGTCGCTAAACTAGGCTCTTTAGAGAAAAACGCTTTAAAAATAAAAGTTGCAGATCTTTTAATTTCCTATACATTTGATTATATTCATTTTTGTCGTAAAATGGACACTACGGCCGAAATCTTAAAAATCGATTTTTTACAGATTTTCCTGACAAAAAGCAGAAAATCACTAATTATCGCTAAACTAAGTTTTTTGAAAGAAATGTTTGGAATAAAAGTTGCAGTTATTTAAATTGTCTACAACTTTTATTATAAACACTTTTGCACTAAAATGCATATTAAGGCTGTAATCTTAAAAACAGTTTTTTTCTGCGAGAAAACAGCCTCCCCAAGAATTTCAGCAGACATGGCGCCTATCCTATCTTGTGGAGCATAAAAAATGTAGTAAATCATGAAATTTTTAAAAAATCGTAAGAGTCGTTTTTGAGAAAATTGCAAAAGAGTGAAAAACGACACGAATAAACTACTGCTTCCAGTAAACAGATTTTGATGAAAATTTTTGTGTCGGGTCGGTAGTAGTATCTAACTTAAGGTTCAAGTTTCAACTTCGTAGATGTTCCGTTCTTGAGATATTTTGTTGACACACACAAACACACACACATACACACAGACCAATCGCTAAAAACATGTTTTTTGGGTTCAGGGGTCTGAAAACGTGTACAGTATATCCGGTGAAAACTCGATTTCGAAAATTCTACATAAAAACAATAACAATACTTCCCTTGCTGTTCATATAAGCAAAAGAAAGTAAAAATAAAAACACCCACAAAAGAAAGAGGAGAGAGTTTTCTCTCCTCGTATAGGACCAATTTTAGACCATGTGAGATGACTTAAGACGTTTCTGGGAGCTCTTTTAGCAACCCACATTCTCAGCATTCACTCAGTATAGACCTTACATTTTTTTCTGTACATTTGTCCTAGTCTCTCCTGTTTTTCTTTTCATGGAAACCCTTAAAACCCCTAATTACTTGTCTGAATTTGGTTCGGTTCATTAAGTTTACTACGTTATTCCGGTTGCTCTATATAATTTTTGACTTCTTTAAACCATTTTATCTCACATCTTAGGCCTATTGTTTAATTTTTTTTTAATTTGTTTTGTCAACCGTGTGTCATCGATGCTACGTATACAGGTCCGTAAAACAGGTGTCTACTAAAAAATAAATGAAATGAATGTTATTATTATTAATTTTCTCAATATATTTCTGGTAGATCAGTTTAGTTTTTTGCATGTGTAATAAATTATATTGTTTTGGTTAGGTCATCAGCTGAAAGGCTGGTTTGTATCTCTACAGGTTTTACTAACTAAAACGAGGACTGAGGTGGTTTAAATTTTTTTTCCTTACTGAGTGGAATAGTATGCTTTTTAGCATGCTAGGCCCTCTGAAAAACATCAATTTTCCACCCTGTAATTATACTTTTACTTCATTCACCACAGGGTCTGGGTGTAAAATGAAATTCATTATTCTCAGAGGTGATAACTTTGACTGTAGCTTAACGAACTAGAGACTGCAGATGAAAGCGGAGCATAGTGACCTAGATCACAACACAGAGCCAATTGACTTGCGTTAATCGTATCCTGCGTTGTCACGTTGTGATCCTGCTGTGAATGACGGCCTAACAAAAAGTCAGCTGGAGTTCGGTGGAACAGAGAGTGACCTAGCGAAGGGGCAACCTCACACCCAACTTAGGCTGTTATTGGCTAGATCTCACCTGCAGACTTTAATTGGTTAGAGTATAGTATCTTTTACACTTCTATATCGTCTGTTCTTAAATCCTCAGTCATATAATTGGCTGACCATGTGATAAGAAACAGTACTATTTTTTGTAGCTCTGGAACTAGTAGATCGAGTGCAAATAATTTAACACTCCTCTGCCTGTTAAGTGCAGAGTAAATTATGTAAAACGTTAACTCTAAATTCTATTGAATATAAAAATAGAAAAAATAAGATTGTACCTAATTAATCTATTTAAATTTAATAGGAGAGGCAAAAGGATTCACAATATGAGGTGAATGTAATTGAATTTAAATTGAACAAACAGCACTATTTTGAAGAATAGACAGTAATAAATTGCTTTGCTAAGAGTTAAGTAAGCAACGAAGTTATAATAATGATTTATGAAGTAACAAATATCTTGATTAAATAGACTATTCGTGAGAGAATGTTCAACCTTTTAGATTATTTAATATTGACTTTAAATAATAGTCTTTTAATGATTACTTTATTCAACATTCAGCGTATTTTAGTAACTACTATTTGCTTATCGATTAAAGTAGGCTTTAGAGAATTATAAGACTTATTGAATTACTTAACGATTCAAAAAATTAACTAAGTATTTATACAGAATATTAATTAATTAATTTCTTCCTCTTTTGGGGCTATTTGTAATTATGAACTTTGTGAAACTCCACCGTTGGTGGTTATTAGAATCACATAAAATTATAAATATACGTCTGAACTTATAAAAGATCAATTAGAATCAATTAATAAATAATTAGACTTGATGTTACTTAACGTGTTTAATTCCCGATGAATGAATAAATGTAATACTTATTAAATCTTATAAATTGTAAATTATATAATTTAGGCCTCAAGCCGCATTGTTAATAAAAACAACTTTACACTTCGAGTTCTAGGACATAAGTCAGCTATCCAAAGTTATTCTTCTGATAAAATAAACTTTATAACAATGAATATTTTAAGTATGTAAATTGGTTTTAAACTAAACATTTATTAACATAAAAAATAATAATGAACGAACTATTAATTAATAAAATGTAATGTGGTTAAATTAATTATAAATTAAAATTAAAAAATAAATCATTTATCGATGACATTTTATCACATATGTACCACTGCAACTTTTAAGTTTAGAATTTCACCTACGTTTCTACTTGCACTTATATCAAGAAAAAGTAATTCTTTTAACCTTTAACCTTTAATATATCAACTCTTAATTAAGTATACCAATTCTAAAGTTCAGTTGAAAAAGTAGTTTTTCGAATATTCTAACGTTCCAAACTAATCTTTTAAGAAAAATCTGGGGTGAAACACTCTCATGTTTTTCTCTTATCAATGTAAATAATGAAAAATATACCCTAATGTAATATATTTGGATATTAAAGAAGATGAATATCAGGAGAATAGATGCGTTTGAGCTTTGGTTGTAAAGGTGAATGCTAAAAATACCGTAGACGGATAAAGTACTCAATGAGACAGTCTGGCAGAGAATGGAAACGGAAAAGGAACTTCTTTATACCCCCAAGAAAAGGAAAATGAAATACCTGGCTCATATTATGCGTGGACCAAGATATGAAATACTTTGTTTGATATTAAAAGCCAAGATTCAGGGAATGAGAGATGTGTGAAGAAGAAGAATTTTTTGGTTGAAGAATCTTCGTGACTGGTTTCGTTGTACCTCTGTGGAGCTGTTCAGAGCTGCGACGTCCAATGTCTGAATAGCTGTCATGATTGCTAACCTACAGTCGGAGAAGGCACGAGAAGAAGAAGAATTTAATTTATGAGTGAATGACATAAAAATAAATAAACCTCTATTTGCTATAAAAATACGGAACACCACTAAATTGAGAAACCAATAAACTAGACAGGAGAAAATTGCTTTACATAAAATTTGTCGATTTTTGTTTCCTTTAACTTAAGTATATTACAGTTATGCTGTAATATACAGCATATTATATGCTGTATATTACTTAATGTGTACTACCTTAATGTGAAATTAAGGTCACATTCTATAAAAAAAAGTTTTTTTCATTAGAGCGCAGCCCCCAAGAATTTCAATAAACATGGCGCTTACTTTATCTTGTAGACCATTAAAAATATAGTAAATAAAACCACTTTATAAAGATCATCGGAGCCGTTTTTGAGAAAATTGCAAAAACGTGAAAACTTTCACGCATAAACTACTACTTCTGATTGACTGATTTTGAACAAAAACATTTAATATTTTAGTTGGATGCCCATGTGTCTAATTTAATTACCAAGTTTCAACTTCGTGGGCTATTCCGTTCTTAAGACACTTTGTTCACTTACACACACAGGAATTGTCCTGTGAAATCACATCGCTTGGTTTAGCGACTGCGCTAAAATCATATGTTTTTTGGTTTCAGTGGGGTTGAAGACGTGTATTTCCGGTTAAAATTTGGTATGAAAACAATAATTTCCTTCCCTATATATTTATACAGTGCAGGATAAAGTAGTAATTACAAATGACACTTACATTTCAAATTTAACTCTACAGAACTCTTTGCAGATGAAGTAATGTGATTCTGGAATGAATTAATGTTAGCAGTCAGTGGAAAGAAGTTTCAGTATTTATTCTTGTTAAAAATAAACAAAAGGTATAGAAAACTATAGCAGTGGATGTCTTTTTTTTTCTTTTTTTTAACGTCGCATCAACTACAAGGTCATTAGCGACGACGTTGGGGTGTGACTGTGTGTAAATGAGGATGAACTGATTTTTGTAACGTATGAAAATATGCCATGCCTGAGTGGGATTCGAACCCGGACCGCATGATGAGAGGCGAGCACGTTACCAACTGCGCCAATGCGGCCGGCAGTGGATTTCTTTATTCATTATACTATTCTACTAAATGTACAGAAACTAAAGTTTCTAAGAACGTCACTAGATTGATCTTCATCGAAACATTTTTATATCGATCAAATCTGTAAAAAAATATCATCTTGCGCATTTGCATTAAAAATTCGTTAGATTAAATTTAAAAAATTTGAAATGGTAAAAGTGTAACAGCAGCTTATTTATCATGGTTTAATTCTATCTCCTATCTGAGATGATGAATTGTCGAGTAATTCTTTACAAGGTATTATTATGGAAAGAGGTTTTGGTGAGAGCAAACTACCTAACCTCAAGTAAACTATTATTTAAGTAGCTTCAATTACTTTTTTAGTTCCTTCTTAGTTAATTTTTAGAAGTGAAAATATAAAATATGTAAAGCAAAATAACTTTTTACATAATTTAAATGTCCGCAACCACAACACAAAGAACAAAATTGATTACAATGTTGCTAATCACAACATTAAATTATCTGATTGCCCATAACAGATAGGTGGAGTGTCAAATTATTTACACTCAATCTGTTAGTTGCAGGGCTAAAATAAATAGTTCTGTTTGTTATCACATGGTCAGCCAATTAAATGACTGAATCATTTAAGAACAGAAGAGGTAGAGGTGTAAAAGACACTAATCAGAGTTATCTCCTCTGAAAGTAATGGATTTCATTATACAGCCAGACCCTGTGGTAAATGAAGTGAAAGTGTCATTTGCAGTGTGGAAAATATATGCTTTTCAGAGGGCCTGGCATGCTGATAAGTGTACTTTTCCACTCAGTGAGGAATGCAATGGTAAACCACCTCACTCCTCGACTTACTTAGTAAAACCTCTACAGGTTCAAACCAGCCTTTTGGCTGATGACCTAAACAACAACAACAAATTATCTGAATATAAAAATACTTAGTTATAATAATTCGTACTTAATTAAAGAAATTTCAAAAATACTTGATTGATGAAAATTATTACAGTATACAGAGCTATTCTAAATAGTTTTTATTTTAAAATTCAATTCCTAAGTAAACACTGAGGGAAAAATGTTTGGTAAATATTTTGATGGGCTTATTGAAGAAAGTAATTAGTAGCAATAAAAAAAGTAATAAATGAACTGTTAAGTAATGAATTTAACCCACCGGGTTGGTCTAGAGGTAAAGTCGTCGCCAAAATCAGCTGTTTAACAGCTGATTTTTCGGAAACGAAGGTTCCTGGTTCAAATCCTAGTAAAGGTAGTTACTTTTATACGGATTTGAATACTAGACAGTGGTTACCGGTGTACTTTGATGGTTGGGGTTTAATTAACCATATTCTCTCAGGAATGGTAGGCCTGGGTCTGTACAAGACTACACCTCATTTACACGTTATACACATCATCCTTATCTCATTGGGTCATGGGGTTGCTTATTGTTCTCAATTGAACAGATTGCAACGGACACAAATTAGGAATAAAAAAAAAAGTAATGAATTTAAACCTTCCTTTTTTACCTGTCATGGATTATGCCGTCCGACCTGTTCCGAACTCTTTGCCCATTTTTCGTAGTCTATCTACATCAGCTCTTTAACATCTACAACATCTGTTTGTCCATCAGGTATCTAGTGCTTATTACTTAGTACTTAATGCCTGTTTCACCAATCTACCTTCTCTCTGCATTTATCAACTTTTTCTGAGAGACGGGATACATTTAAATGAGCCGGGATTTCCTCATTCTTAATGTGATTCATCAAACTGCACCTCTAAAGTCTTCTCAAGAACCACATTTCCACCGCCTGGATCTGACATTCTTCTTTCCTCTCAAGTACCCAGGACTCATTACCATGCAAAAATACAGGAACAACCAGAGTCTCGTAAAACTTAAACTGGGTATCTTTCCGAACTCTTTAACCCAATGACCGTGCTATTGTCTCACACATATACCGAAAACGATACAGTTTATCGATCATGTCTGCACTTCCAGCGTATGTTAAATTACATCCCTGCTACTTCAAATGCCGTACCTACTCTATCTGCCCCAGGCGCTCATTGATAACCTATTTTTGTTCGTGAAGGATTTTTCCACCATAAAACCAACAAATTCGTTTTTTCAGCGGACATCTTAAAGTTATCTACTCTTTAAATATTGTACTCAGCTTAAAAGCCTCTTTTTGATAATCACCTTCAGACTCTGTCATCAGAACCTGATCGTCAGCAAATAATAGCGTATTTAAGTAGTTGAATTTAAAATAGTATTAATATTTTAGGCTTGTCAGTTTTTATTTTGGGATGTTCTGCACTCCATTTTGTAGTTTCCTAAACACAATTAATGAAAGAAGTTTTCTCAAACGACATATTCAACATTTTCTTATAGCCGCCTAAACCCGCGTCCGAGTTCCTTAGTACAGAGTTGATCTGGTAACCTGTTTTTCCAGTTTTCCATTACTTGACTCAAACTCCTATCAGTTTCTTGGTAATACTAGATAATGGGGGAAAAGTTTCGAATGCGAGGTACGTACACAGAAATGGACCTGGACGGTTACCGTTTTAATGAAGCAAAAGTTGCCCATAACAGACAGGTGGAGTGTCAAATTATTTACACTCAATCTGTTAGTTTCAGGGCTAAAATAAATAGTTCTGTTTCTTATCACATGGTCAGTCAATTAAATGACTGAATCATTTAAGAACAGAAGAGGTAGAGGTGTAAAAGACACTAATCAGAGTTATCTTCTCTGAAAGTAATGAATTTCATTATACAGCCAGACCCTGTGGTGAATGAAGTGAAGGTGTCATTTTCAGGGTGGAAAATATGTGCTTTTCAGAGGGTCCGGCATGCTGATAAGCGTACTTTTCCACTCAGTGAGGAAGGCAATGGTAAACCACCTCACTCCTCGTTTTACTTAGTAAAACCTCTAGAGGTTCAAACCAGCTTTTCGGCTGTTGACCTAAACAACGAAGCAAAAGGAACCATACGCTAACACTACTATTAGTGGCCCAGCAAGCCCCATTTAGTTCTGCCTAGTTACTCTACTCACTAATTGAATGAAATTCCTAATAGACAACATTCGATAGAGTGGACCAATGATCTTACTTATATAATAGAAAGAAAACTTCCCTACAAACGTAGCCTACTGCTAGAAAGATGATCTTGGCATTGAGCCCAGAATAAGAATTCTGGGATGTTATGTCTTCTTTGATCCGTTGTATAGGATGGAGGCGTGGACTTTCATAAAGATCCATGTAGAGAAGATATAGGCTTTTGACATGTGGTGCTACCGCAGGATGTCGCACATTCCGTGGACAGACAGAATAACAAATAGAGATATGAAAATGGACAAAAAATGTGAGTTGGTTGAGACAGTGAAAAGGAGAAAACTTCAATATTTTGGACATGTAATTAGAGGTCCCAAATGCAATTAATCATGCAACGGAAGATAAAGGGCAAGATAAAGGGAACGTTAGCAAACATCGGTCATCCTTGTTGAAGAACCTGAGACACTGGTTTGGTTGCAGTAATACGGAACTGTACCGTGCAGCAGCGAATAAAGTTTGCATATTGATGATGATTTCCCACCTCCGATAAGAGAGGGACGCTAAGAAGATAGATGATACATTTGAAAGATTATTAATGCTGTCTGTCTGTCTGTCCACCATTAGGTTCTTAGTTTAATGTTCAGACCAAGTTACAAATCGTAGTAGAACTTTGTTAGCTGAAAAATAGTGGTGTATTTCAGCATAACTTGTGTAAATATTAGCGGGTGTGAGTAAAGCTCACCACAAAATTTATGAGCGGTTAAGGTGATAGATAATATTAAATAGTGTTCAGTAGTTATTTGTTTACTTTAATAATTCTATAAACTTATAACAAACGATGTACATGTTTTAATCTCTCTGTATTTTAAGAGATACCTGAAAAGTTTAAAACGATATATCGTAAGAAGAAATTTTAGGTCGATTTTTCACAAAGTTGTGAAAATAAGTTTTACATGTAAATAGAGAACATTTTGTTTCTATTGTTTTGCTATGCAAACATGATGTACACTTAAGACAACTAAGTTGGTGAATTGCAATATTGCACTATTTATATAGGGAAGATAAGTTAGTGTGGTATAGAAACACTTCAGTTGCAATAAATAAACATGAAGGATTTTCTTTGTATCTCATTGCACACTATCTTTCATTTTGCTTTATTGTACAATAGAGAATGTCCGCTTTATTGCAACATAAAATGTTCCTGAAAACAAAATGTTCATAAAGTACTGCATAAATACTTTTATATTGTATTATAAAATATTATACGTATAACAAGTTTCAGAAGTTCTCACCCAATTAGAAGAAATGTAACAATTGGTTCAAATTGTTTATTCACCTACAACTATAAGACATTTTAAACATTATGCTGGAATAAGCCTCTCAACGAGGATTTACCATTCCTTATTTGTCTAAATCAAGACAAAAACTAGGAAATTATACACTTAAATTAATTACAATAATATTGTTGATAATATTATTTACAGTTGTACTTATTTCTGAATAAAGACAAAAAAAAATGGTTGTAACATTTTTTGACCTTATTATAGATTTGTGCCTGCAAAAATTGTAATACAATAACAAATTACTGATGTAAAATGATACAAATAATAGCAGGCATGACCATCAGTATTTTGAATAAAATAACGGAAAGGTATTTTTTTTTTTTTTTTTTTTTAGGGCGAAAAACCAGACGGTTATCATCGCCCGTTGTTCTACACGCGGGTGTAAAGGGCCCGAGTGTAGAACGTACTTGAATATAATATAATATATACTTACTTATTGAAATATAACTCCTAAAACTAAAAATATCACAGATACAGAAAAATTCATAAATAAAATTGACAGTAAAGAACATTTATTTTAAAAACTTATAAGATAAACATACAAACACAAACTTAAATCTAATATCACAGTTGGAATAAACAACATTTATAAACTATCACATAAAAATCTTAAAAACTAGTATCACAGCAAACAATATAATTTACATTAATATCACAGACCTAAAACATAAACAAAAGGCTGTAAATGGGCCACGAAAATAAAAAAAAAAAAAAAAAAAAAAAAAAAAACACACAAATACACATATAACATAAAAACAACATTAACGTTTCCCCATTAGACATCTTTATATACACTGATGGATCTGAGAAATCTCAATGTTGAGTCTAAAACATGGCTATCGTCGCCGAGTACATCACGCAACTCGCAGGGTATTTTAAACCGCCGACGCAGAGCTGCGTAGCAGATGCAATCTACCAAAACATGTTTTATTGTCAAAGGACAATCGCATCTGCCACACGCTGGAGCATCACCAGACGTCATGAGATACCCATGCGTTAATCTGGTGTGCCCAATTCTAAGTCGAGCGATGACAACTTCTTCCCTTCTGTTGTTCCTCAGCGACGTAGGCCAAGGCTTAACGTCATGTTTGATATCACGTAGCTTGTTGCCATGAGAGCCAGTCCATTCCACCTGCCAGGAATCAGTGATGACACGCTTCACCAGGCCCACAAAATCTGACACAGTCAGATATTGCGTGAAAGCCGGTTGGCGTGCCGCCTCCTTAGCGGCCAAATCAGCAGCCTCATTTCCCGAGATTCCAGCATGACCCGGAACCCAGCAGAAAACAACGCTTACTCCTCTATCGTTAAGCTGCTTCACGGTGCCGTGGACATCTACAACTAGCGGGTGGCGTGAATATAAATCAGTAATCGACTGAAGGGCACTAAGCGAATCAGTGCACACCAACACCCGACGCCCACGCACACAGACTACAGACAGAGCTTTACTAATAGCGTAAAGTTCAGCCGTGTAAACACTGGTTCCCGCAGGTAATCCAAACAAATAGGTTCTCCCATTAGCAACAAACGAGCAACCAACTCCAACATCTGACTTTGATCCATCCGTGTATACAACCGTAGATGGTTTAATAGCTTCAACTAACTGACTGAAAATGCTATTAAATACCACAGAACTTGTGTCTGCTTTTGAGTATTTACACATTTCAAAGTTAATGTGTAACTGAGCGATGGTCCAGGGTGGAAAGAGACATGAATTACATGGGTACACACGAGGAATCGCAATACCGAGGTTGTTGCATATCCCCAACGCTCTTACACCGAATGGTGAAGGCAATCGGGCATTCATCAGATGCAAATCATGACAAGGGTTGTTGAGAATGATGTCATGCAAAAAATGATAAGGTCTAGCTTTCAACTTGGCAAAGTACGTCAATATAAGCTGCTGGCGACGTCTGTGTAACGACATTTCTCCACTTTCAACTAAGATGCTGACAACAGGGCTAGAACGAAAAGCACCTGTAGACAATCGTAAACATGAATTGTGGATCGTGTCAAGCATTCTCAGCGAAGTGGGAGTAGCAGATGAGTACGCTACAGCGCCATAATCTATACGTGATCGCACTAGAGCCTTGTAGAACCTTGTCATACATGATCTATCAGCTCCCCAACATGTACTTGTAAGAACACGCAGAATATCAACCACCTTTAAGCACCTAGCCCGTAGGTCTTTTATATGCGGAACCCATGTAAGTCTTTTGTCGAATATAACACCTAGAAACCTGATTTCAGTGCTAACTTCGATATCCTGACCCATTAAATACAGTCTTGGAACATTATCAGTCCGTATTCGGCAAAACTGAATGCATTTAGTCTTCTCAGGAGAAAAACTAAAGCCAGTCTGCCGTGACCATTCCTCAAGACGGTATATAGTAAGCTGTAGGGCTCGTTCAGCTGAAACAACATTTCTAGATGCAACATATATCGCAAAATCATCTACAAACAACGAACATTTAACAGGGTATACGCAACTTTTCACAATATTGTTAATGGCAACCGCAAATAGGGTACAACTAATTACACTCCCCTGCGGTATACCATTTTCCAAGTCAAACCTGTTTGACAAACTCTGACCAACCCTTACACGAAATGATCGGTCATCCAGAAAGTCTTTAATGAAGGCCAACATGTTCCCAGCGATGCCCCACTCCCGCAAGGTATTAAGAATACCTCGTCGCCAAGCCGTATCATATGCTTTTTTCAAATCAAAGAATACGGCAACGAGGCGCTGCCGCAATGCAAACGCATTGCAGATAGCCGTCTCAAGGGCCACCAAGTGGTCTGTCGAAGACCTCCCTCTCCGAAAACCGCTCTGTTCAGGAGCGAGGAAGTCATTCTTTTCCAGATACCACATGAGACGACTATTCACCATTCTTTCCATCACCTTACATACAACACTTGTCAGAGAGATGGGGCGATAGCTGGAGGCCAACATTTTATCTTTGCCAGGTTTGAGGATTGGGACAACAATTGCTTCTTTCCAAGATTCTGGAAGCTTTCTAGAAGCGTATATTTTATTAAAAATATGTAGGAGTTGCCTTAACCCGGAGTCTGGTAAATGCGCTATCATCGAAAGTGTAATTTCATCTCCGCCAGGCGAGGTATTTCGAGAAACTTTGAGCGCTTTTCTTAGTTCAGGCATTGAAAAAGGAATGTTCAGAGGATCATTTGTGTCCGCTATATGAAAAGGAAGATATTCAATGGTTTTCTTATGATTTTGAAATTGAATTGAATATGAAGACGTGAGAGACGCTGATCTTAACGAAGAACCAATTGCATTCGCAATGTCGATTGGTGACGTAATCACGGAACCGTCAGTTTGCAACCCTGCAATTCGGTGCGGAGACATCCTTCCACAAACGGACCGCAGTTTTCTCCACACCGTTGTCACAGGGGTACTCCTATTAATATCTGCAACATAACGGCTCCACGACTCTCTCTTACTCTCCAGAAAGATACGCCTACAGCAGGCCCGAGCTCTTCGGTAAGCTTCCAGGTTAACATCCGTAGGTCTGCGACTAAAAATTCGCAGGGCCCTACGGCGGTCCTGAAGAGCCTCCTTACACCGATTATTCCACCAAGGCACCGGCGGCCGCCGCGCTTTACCCGATGTTTTAGGAATGCTCTGGGCAGCTGCTGCAGACATCCTCTCCACAAAGGAAGACAACAGGCTTCGTGCATCATCATCATCTTCATATTCAGATTCCATCAAACTTGAAAACTCATTCCACCGTGCAAGCTTCTCTATCCATCGTTTTGGAAGGTCATCGACAGACTGGTAGTCAAAAAACTCGACCACCACCGGTCGATGATCACTTCCGTACAGGTCTGGCAGTACTCTCCACAACAACCGTGGTACAAGGGACGGGCTACAGAAAGTAAGGTCCAAGCACGACCAGGATCCTGTTGAGGATGACATGAATGTTTCAGATCCATCGTTCAATAGACATAAGTCTAAATCACTCCGGACCCTCTCCACCATGTGACCTCTACCATTGCACAGTGAGGAGCCCCAAGAATAATGGTGACCATTGAAATCTCCTAGTAATATACATGGACTTGGTAACTGTTCCAGTAATTCTCGTATGGCTAGGTATGAAATTTCTCTATTTGGTGGTAAGTAAATATTACACACACAAACTGACAAGGGGACAGTAATCCTGATTGCCACGGCCTGAAGATCCGTCTGAATATCCAGACTTACCCCCTGCATTGACTGGTGAAGTAATATAGCGACCCCACCACCAGGGCCACCATGCAGGGAATCTTTCCTAAACATCTCGTATCCACGAACGGAGATTGAGACATCAGGCTGTAACATCGTCTCTTGCAGGCACAGAGCAATCGGACACTTTTCCCGGATCAATAACTTTATGTCTTCATACCTAGACCGGATCCCGCGAACATTCCATTGAATAATATTATTAAAGGGTATTTCAGAAAGAAAAGGACTTATGTGTCAAACACAATTTTCTCCTTCCCTTTCTTTCCTTTGACTTGTATAAAGCCCTTATCAAGGGCCGATGGATCTCCTATCATATCGTGGATCTTGGACCCAGACGAAGGAGATTTTAGAAATTTAGACGCATCCACTGGAAGCGTCTTGGGCAATGAAAGGGGTTTCCCCTTTGAGGTAGAGGCGACTGTCTTATTTGACAGCTGAACTTTTGTATTCTGCGTCGCAGAAAGGTTACCAACTTGAGGCACTGAACTCTTTAAACCAATTTCACTCTGTTTGGTGCTTAATAAAGCTTTCAGTGCAGAGGTCAGGGAAGCAACCTGTTTAGTTAGGTTCTCAACAACACTCTTCAACTCAACGCATGACGAGCACTCACCAGACACACGAGACTGGACACTAGTTGCAGCTGCAAACGAAATGTCAGGCTGGACTGCATTTCGAATGCTATTTCGTTTTCTGTACTCGCTCCGGGCAGCCGGAAAAGAAAGCTTCTGTTCAGACGAAATTTTCTGAATTTCCCGTTCTTCTTTATACTTGGGGCATTCCCGAGACCTTGCTGAGTGTCTTCCTTTACAGTTGGCACACAGTTCTGTTTCAGAAGTGCATTCGCTGTCTAAGTGGTCAGGTGAACTGCACTTGGCGCATATCGCAGGTTTCTTGCAGTTTGTTTTCGTATGTCCGTATTCCTGGCACTGAAAACAGCGCAGAGGGTTTGGGACATACGGTCTCACTCGAACAGACAAATAACCCAACTTAAGACGATCCGGAGGTTGAGGGGTGGAAAATGTTATGATAAGTGTCGGGGTACCGACATCAATTCCATTTTCCCGACGCATAACTCTTTTGACTTGCGTCACTCTCTGGGAGGTAAGCTCCTCCAATAACTCAGCCTCAGACATATCTTGTATATCTCGAGAGTAAACTACTCCTCGAGATGAGTTGAGGGACCTATGCGGTTCAACGGTAACTGCAGTACTTCCGATTTGAGTAATTTTACCAACGCTGCTACTTTGCTTCGCAGACGTTGTTTCAATTAACAAAGTACCATTCCTTAATTTCTTAATAGAGTGTGGCGAGCCACAAACCGACTGAACGGACCTGTTAATAATGAAGGGGGAAACTTTTGACAGCGACCCTTCTTCTGCAACACAACGAACAACAAAAAATTTGTCTGTGTTATCTCCACTGTTATCACTATCGTCCGACAAGCTAGACCATAGTCTTTTCATACCGGGGGAAGATTGTTTGTGTAACATTATCTTAAGTGCTTTTCCAGTCATCGTGAAAGCAAGGTGCGGGCGGAGAGATGACCCGTGCACGCCGCAGGTCCCTAGTAAAAAGAAGGACCCGGCCGAGTACTCCCGGCAGCCATCTCCCACATATTTCATCCGGGCCGGGGAGTCAGGTACTGCCTGACCCACTGATACCGACGTCCCAGAGGCTCGCACGCAGCAGTAAGAGCTCCGACACTCCTACCCATGGTCCACTTCTTGCCACAGTACCGAAGCGACTGGAAGGGCTAAAGGATGGCGCAAAGCCTCGGCAGAGCAAGCTCACAGCAGCACAACCACAGTCCAGACCTTCCAATCCGGAAAGGGTTACGCACGACCAGCCCGCATCCCATCCTCGCCAGCATTATAAATGTGTGTAAGAAAACTTTGTGTATGTGTTGTGTGTAGGGTATGTAAATGTGTGTGTTGAAAGAAAGTGTGGTGTGTGTGATGTAGTATTATTGTTGTGTGTAGTGTAAGATCAACCTGTGTATAGTTTTGAAATAAGGTTAGCTCTTAGCTGGGGTCCCGGGGTTGCCACACCCGCACACCCACATATATATGCATGGACGAGCATTCATATATATAAGAATGGGTGCCTCCCATTCCTGCACATGAAGAATGGGAGCTTCGGTAGAAATTGAGCTCAGAGAATGTTTCACCATTCATGTGGAAAAACTAAAAAACGGTAGCCTACATCCTATGGTGTAGTGGGGAGTGTAACTGGCTTCTAATTCATGGGTCTCGAGTACAATTCCCAGTCAGATCTGACAGTTTTTCATCACCCATTCTCATCTATCAGCCTTTATTATCTTCATGAGCAGTAATTCGCAAAACATTCAGATGTAAAACAAATAAATCTGGAAAAACAATGAAAAATTTCCTCTTTCAATCACTATATTATAATAGATTGGTATACGACAGTCAATCAGTTTTCCTCTTTAGCTCAGTACAATTTGGATAACTGATATCATTATTTGTTATGTGTTTTAAATCATGCGTATGCTGTGAATTCTTAATGCTGTGGTTTTAATGGTTTCACTAATTGCTTTCTATTCTCATACTCTCCAAATAACTTTCTCGTTGGTTATCTCTTCAGCTAAATTCACCACTCTTCTACTACACACTTGCACGGAAGAAGCTATTTGCCTTCGATTTTTAGGCATTATCTTCAAGAATTTTTTTACTTTTTTATTCAAGGCGGCGAGAACTCATGTTCACTCCCTTACGATAGGGGGAAGTAATGTTGGACTCAGTGAGGCGTCCTTGTCCAGCCCCAGGGAGGCCGCAACCGCCTACCAACCAAAAACCCGCCGCCTGGCCACTTGAGCCGACTTCAGCAAAGAACACTCCACCTTCCTCGGAACTATTAATATAATACTACAAGGGAAACGTCAGGTTAAAATTACACACCGTAGCCTAATTCCCCTCTCGCTGTCAACGATCAACAAAAATTTACAAGAATCTTGTAGAATTTTCAAGATATTAGATCCTTGTAAATGTCAAACAAATCATAATCGTTTTTGGTACACTTATTTATTTTGTTCAAATATTTTATTTTAATATAAAATATGTTCTCAAATAAATTTTGCGGAGACATATTTTTTAAATTCATATTATAAACCTTTGCTCTTTTTACCTTTTTTTATCCGAGGCGGCGAGAAAAACTCATGTTCACTCCCTCACGATGGGGGAAGTAGTGTTGGACTCAATTGAGGCATCCTCGTCCAGCCCCAAGGAGGCCGCAACCGCCTTACTTACTACTTACTTAAGCGAGGTCTCTTACAGCATCATCAGGCCGTTTCTCGCATCTCAACCTCCATTTGCCCCTATCCAGTGCATCTTCAGGAGCCAGTTGCCTCAAATTCATGGCGTTTTGAATGTCTTGCTCCCATTTTCTAGGAGGGCGCCCCCTTTTTCTCCTTTCTTGAGGTGTCCATTCCATTATGAACTTGGGCCATCTAGCTTCTGACATTCTTTTTACATGTCCATACCATAATAGTTGGCGACTTTCTATTGCTTTAACAACTGACTCCTGTTGATTCATTCTTCTTCTTATTTCTTCATTTCTTATGTGCCCTATCCTAGATACCCCGCAGCTGCGTCTCAGGAAGTCCATTTCCACTGCATTCAGTCTATCTTTATTTCTTTTTGTTAACTCCCATGCTTCTGCGCCATACATCAGAACACTTCTAAGGATGGCATCGTTCATCATTCTTTTAGTCCTTAGACTGAGAGTTTCTGACCAAAGCAGTGGGTTAAGTTGACTAATGACTTTTCTGGCATTTGTGATACGCCGCAACCGCCTTACCAACCAAAAACCTGCCGCCTGGCCACTTGATCCGACATCAGCAAACAACCCTCCACCTCCCTCGGAACTGTTTTTGTATCAATACAAGGGAAATATCGGGTTAAAAAAAATTTACATACTGCCCTTTTCACTTGCTGACAACAAATGGTTTTTAGCAGGAAACCTAGTCTCCTATAACACTGCTGGTTGTTTGCCTATACATTTTACTGTCCTGGAATAATAAGTGGACGAAAATAAGAAATAACCTATATCGCAACTTGGTTGAGAAAGAGTGTGAGTAAAATAGAAAAAGAGCAAAAGAGAATTGCTTTCAAGACATTAGTTTTACAAATAAAGCAGTAGGTTTCTGTACTTGTATTGTTTACAGATCTGTCTGATGAGGGGCAGACCGCTGCAAAAGTAAACTCTCTAACAGGTTATAGTACGTTTGTTTTAGGAAGAAGCTTGTAAGGGGAGGGTGAGTAGGTAGAGTAGGGATAGTTTCAAAGGGGCAAGTGTTGTCTCCTTCTCACTTAATGATCATTCCCTCTCTTTCTAACCGTATACTATGTTACAACTACGAGGTGCTTCCCCCACCACTAAACAGAACAGCTCAGCGGCACACAGCGTTGGAGGGAAAGCTTCTAGCTAGAACAAATGACCTGTACTTAGTTACTACTAACTACCCGCTCAACGATAAATCCTTCAACACTCAACAAATGGATATTACGTTTGAGTAGACCAAATCGTATCCCGCAAAAACCATGTTTCAAGAATAGAAAATTTAATTTTATGATTTTTTTAGACTAGCCATTATTTAGAAAATAACATAAAACGCCACTGTAGATACAAACTTTTGCTTTGTATTAGTAAATATTTAATTTAATTTCCGAACATTACAATTACCATTTGAGTAGTTGTGCTGTTTGGTAATTATTAAGAAAGAGGAAGAGTACGCTGTGAAGACAGTCAACGTTAAGAGAATAGATACTGAAGTCATGAGACTGCTTTTTGCACATGGGTGGGCTGTGAGGAAGGGAAGTGAAAATTTGACAGTGCTGCCAACCTCAACAGTGAAACACTACTCGAACATTTTACTACCGTTTAGTTTCTACATACATTTTGTAAGATGCGGTTTATTCCAAAAAAATGTTTTTTTCATTAACCTATAAGAAATAAATGTGACTTATAATATTGCGTATAGCTTAATTACATGACTAGAAATGTTTGATTTACTGTAATTACAAGCTACCTTATTCCATTGGAACAAAATTTTCTACGAATGAATCGCCTTCTTTACTATCGCTATTACCGGCGTTTTCACTATCAGTCTCACTATTATCAATCTAACCGTATCATTTTTTACCAGATGTGAACAAAACTGTTTAAGAATAGCTTCTTTAGGTCTTTAATTTCCTTCTTTATTTTTCGAATTGTGGAAAGAAAAATATCACAGTAGTTTGCCAGTCGCTCATGGCTTTTGTTAAGAAGCAGAGAAAGGCATTCTTGTTTAGCTTCATTTTCACTGGATTTTATTACACTAAATATTATATTTCGTCCAGCACTGCGAATAGTACGACCACGTTTTCGAGAAACGAACATTTCTGTTTACGATAACAAATATAGTCCAGTCTCTCTTAGTTTGCTCCTAATGTAAACAAATAATGACGTCACTGAGCATGCGCATTGTATCAAAATGTGTACACGCTGATTAAAAAGTAACAACAAAATACTTTCAAAAGTATTTAAATACAAAATACTTTTAAAAGTATTTTTCTAAATGAAATTGTTAGGCCTACATCATATCATGACTGATATTTTTAGTACTTTAAGTACTTATAATTTAAAAAATAATTAACTTAATAGAAATACGACATCCGTAAAGTCGCAGACTCTAGCGTGCACCCTGTAGTAGGTGGCTTTTGTTTGTTGACAGTAGGAGCAAACTAAGAACGGCTCAACTGTAGTTATATTTGTACAGTTAACCTATAAAAGTTTCCGCGATATGCTGTATGTACTCAGGGTATAGTATACGTTGTTGTGGTGGTTGTAATGAAATGAAAGCAGTCGCGCATACGCACTGATATTCTTCCCCCTTGACCCCTCTTTGCAAACGAAGGCAAACTCGTGGCTTAAGTAACCTGACCTCTAAACATAGATGCATGGAATCTTACAATATTTTATAATTAAATTTTTTTAACAGAGAATATTTCTTTTGTTAGGGTTCATTTACAATGTTAAGTAGGCACTGAAAAATTTTCTCTCATTTTAATACGTAGTATAATGCCCGCGATATTATAAGTTATTCCAATTTATTCCTTTAGAAAGATACTTTTTTCTTTCTTTTGACGACCCAATTGGAACTTCTTTACCGAATTTAAAATTTCTAGATCTTACAAGTTTGAAGATTTTTCGATAACCGATGTAATTCGGTGTAAACCAGTGAGTGGTATTTTGCGTTTATAGATAGGCCTATGTAGTTATTCTTTGGCAAAATACCTACGTCAACGAATTTTTTTAACAGTTAAGAATTTTTTACAAACAGTTTAACAAAAAACTTTCAGTAACTGTTTTAACAATTTTCGAATATATCTTGAAGAAGACAGCACTCAGCAGCGTTGCTTCCATGTGATCGTTTGGTTATAAGTGATGAAGGGTTTCTTCTTGGGTCCTGAAAATGTGCAACTTTTCATTATACGGAGAAAGACGTAGTTGTTTTAAAATTTTAATGGACGAGGTGAATGAAGGTGTGAAAAGGAGAGAATGAACACGAGATACTGATGATCTGTTTAACTGATAAGATTAAGTTTATTAAGAAATAAAAGTTGACCATTCGTAATATTATTTTGTGTTTTTAATCTTTAAAGGATGGTTAAATATTTTTGAGCAGGTGAATCGGAATAAAAGATCTAACATTCTTGCCTTTTTGACCTTTGATTCTCAATTTTGAAACTTGATTGGAAGTTCTGAAATATTTCTACATTAGACGTATTTTCTGAGCCCCAGAGTTCAATTTTATAACTCCAAAGTGGTTTTATCATCACCTTGTATAGTGTAACTTTATTATTCAAAGACAACTGTAACCACCACCCAACAAGGCAATACAGTTGTAATTTAAATCCAAGTAGTTTCCGTTTGGTCCATATAGTCAAAGAAATAATCGCATTGTGTTATACAACTCTAAAAACCACTAATTTTTCAATAAAATAAATTTAAAAAAAACTAAAGTTCATGAAGCAGAAATAAAAATATCGCGTTACTGAATATATTTTCATTTAGATAATAGTCTAATACTCTAAATAAATAATTTATCTTGTTTTGGTAAAAAATGAATAATTAATTACAGAGCAGTATTTGAAAAGTTTAAAAGTTTAATAATAACAGCCCCCTACCCTTATAATAATTTTGCTCCTAGATATAGCAAAATGAATTAATCAATATAGATATAATAATAGTAATACTAATAAGCTATGACGTTTAACTTTTACGAACATATTTTAATGATGGTATAAATTTACGGTAATTTATTTTCTTCACGGAAATCTTTGGACAGTTGAAAATTTTCTTATGAATTAAAACTTTTTTAACTTTGCACTAATAAATCTTTATAGAATTTCGAAAGTGAAATATCTAGCCGTGACAAGTGGTGACAGTCTTTATACCGTACTTTATTATTACGAATATTTGGGTTTAAAAATTACTTATAAAGCGGTGTTTGAAACTTAAGTCCTGTTAATTTTATGACAGATTGTTTTTAAATGAACAATTTGACCAACCGGGTTGGTCTAGAGGTAAAGTCGTCGCCAAAATCAGCTGTTTAACAGCTGATTTTCGGAGACGAAGGTTCCTGGTTCAAATCCTAGTAAAGGTAGTTACTTTTATACGGATTTAAATACTAGACAATGGTTACCGGTGTACTTTGATGGTTGGGGTTTAATTAACCATACTCTCTCAGGAATGGTCGGCCTGGGTCTGTACAAGACTACACCTCATTTACACGTCATACACATCATCCTCATCTCGTTGGGTCATGGGGTTGCTTATTGTTCTAAATTGAACAGATTGCAACGTACACAAATTAGGAATAAATAAAAAAAAAATGAACAATTACTAAAGAGTTTTACACGTCTTTGTTCTTGGTAGATTTGTCTGCTTCTGTATTGACAATCTAAAATACTAAATCAGTAAAGTTCTGTTAAAATTAATCTTTGTCAGTTTTTTTTAGTTTTATGTAAGCCTATGTTATATATCTAGACAATCTTTGGTCTGAAAATTAAGTACCAACATGAGTAAAAAATTTATTATTTATTTATCGTTCTTGAGTAAAGTATTCTTGAGACAAGTCAAGATCAGTCATTATAATACTATGAATAAACCTTACGTCTGCACGGTAGTGAATAGTGCATCTACGAGAAGCAGAAGTCTGAGAGAAAGACTAATTTGTACGATGATGTATTTGTGTTGTTGTTTAGGTCATCAGCCAAAAGGCTGGTTTGAACCCGTAGAGGTTTTACTAAGTAAAACGAGGAGTGAGGTGGTTTACCATTGCCTTCCTCACTGAGTGGAAAAGTACGCTTATCAGCATACCGGGCCCTCTGAAAAGCACATATTTTCCACTCTGCAAATGACACCTTCACTTCATTCACCACAGGGTCTGGCTGTATAGTGAAATTCATTACTTTCAGAGGAGGTAACTCTGACTAGTGTCTTCAACACCTCTACCTCTTCTGTTCTTAAATGATTCGGTCATTTTATTGGCTGACCATGTCATAAGAAACAGAACTATTTATTTTAGCCCTGCAACGAACAGATTGAGTGTAAATAATCTGACACTCCACCTGTTTATTATGGGCAGGATGATGTATTTAAAAAACAGTAAAGGGACAGCCCAGGCTGCAAGAAAGAGAATAACTATACGAGGAAAACGAACGTTTAATGAAAATGGCCCAAAAATGAAGACTGGCAGTTTGAAGAAATGAAGACCCGATACGAATTTTTTCATTAAAATCCGTCAACTGGTAGTAATAGTTTATTCGTGTAATTTTTTCATATTTGCTATTTTCTCAAAACAAAGGCTCCTATGATTTTGTTAAGAATCACCTCAATTACTACATTTTTTATGCTCTACACTTTACAAGATTAGGGTCTGCTGAATTTTTTAGAGGCTGTGCTTTCATGGTAATTTTTTTTTAAATTATCGCCTTGATACGCATTTTAGGGCAAAACGTGTAGGAAATAAAAAAATATTGAAAAAACTATTTATAAATTGTACAGAGGTTGATTTTAATTTCTGTCATTCTCATAATTAAAATTAGTTTGTGTTCTTCATTTTATATTGTTTACTGATGATTAAACATAGGTTATATTTCACATTATTTACATTGGAAAGAGAAAGTCGGGTGAGTGTTTTACGAAAAAAAATTAAAATTAATTTATTTAACGTTGCATCAACTGCAACGGTCATTAGAGACGATGTTGAGGTGTAACTGTGGAGGATAAAATGTTTTTTTTTGTAACGTATGAACCTGAGTGGAATTCGAACCCAGGACCGCATGATAAGAGGCGAGCAAGTTACTAACTACGCCAGTGCGACCGGCGACGTGAAACAGAATTTTTTTTACGTCCAACTGTTATGCACATCTGTCGTAATCATCAGTGATC
The DNA here is from genome assembly GCA_035578175.1 of Catonia carolina. Classification (NCBI taxonomy): domain Eukaryota; kingdom Metazoa; phylum Arthropoda; class Insecta; order Hemiptera; family Achilidae; genus Catonia; species Catonia carolina. The sequence continues at coordinate 15,389,747 of JAQMRL010000010.1, forward strand.
GGTTTTATCGTTTGCTAATGCAGAAGATAAAGAGCGATAGTTAAAAATAAATGATGAAAAAATGAAAAAAATTACTTTGACCACTATACCAGGGCCGGCGAGAAAAATGGAGACTAATTCTGTGAAAACTTGAATAGAATGGATGTCAATAAGTGGACGAAACAAATTTTTAAGACACTAAACAATAGATCTAAAGTTTCGGATAAGTCAGGAAAGACGGTGAGGGAACTGGAATAAACCAAGAAAACACAATAGATTAAACCAAATTCAAGGGCTTCTACGAATAAGTAAACAAGAATTTTTGTTGTTTGAAATAAAAGAGAAAAGCCTACAGTGAAAACAATTTAAGAGTTTGGGGTGCAAAAAGAGGTTTCAGAAATTTCTAAGGTTTTTAATGTAGTATAACATGAATAATGTTACTAAACGTAGTTCAAAATTAATTTTTGAAAAATCAGCATGTTATTTCATATACAATATATTAATTTTCTTTCATCTATGAAAATTTTGGGGGTTTATCATAACCAAGTTCAAGGCGATGTATACTAGAATGGATATATATTGGTTTCGTTTATTATAGTTCACTGAAGCGTAATGTATATTTCAAAGGAATAAATATTTTTGCCTTTTGTTCAACTCCATAGCGGTTAAGGCAAAGTGCGCGGGCTTATGTTTGTTATAAAACCTATACGATCATAAAGCCTTGTATGTAATTTACGAAACACTTTGTTCTATTACCCATGTTTCCCTGATTTTTCCATATTCATGTTACGTTATTATTAGGTTTAATTGAAAGAACAAAAGTAAATGGATTGGTTTTTTGTTATGTTTTTTTGCTTTTATGTATCTTGTGTTTTCAATAAGTTACCTTTTTTTTCTTCTTTGTTTATTTAACATCACATCAACTACAGTAGTCATTAGCGACGACGATGGGTTGTAACTATGAACAATGAAATGATTTTTTGTAACGTATGAAAATATGCCGTGCCTGAGTGGGATTCGAACCCAATAAGTTACTATTTTTTGATTGTATTATTATAATACATATCACAGCTTAGCCCGGGAGATTTAGACTCGTAAGGATATTTTCATACTGTTTTGAATAATTGTCATACACACTAATGACAGCTATCTAAATAACATATCAAAGTTTCCGACCCTATGACTGGAGCTTCAACCACCGTTTAGAAAAATAGCCGAAAATTGATTTTATTAATTTCGTTTTTATTTGCAGTGGTCGATCTAAATAAAAATGATTTTCTTAATACAACGATATAACTCTTCATTTTGTTTAACGGACTGTTTATGATTTAGAAGTAGGTTTATACTGGGTGATATTTCAGCATGTCAACAGCTTTAGACTGCATGTATGAGACAAAAATAAATGTGCTGAGTGCTGTCTTTTTCAAAATATAATCAAAAATTGTTAAAACATTTACTGAAAGTTTTTGTTAAACTGTTTGTAAATAATTCTTAACGGTTAAAAAATATTTCCTGAACTATGGTATTTTTATTTAAAAATTTATTTAAAAAAACAAATCCGGGTAAGTCTAGTGGTAAATTCGTCACTGCAAGTCCGCTGTCTAACAGGTGATTTTTGGAGACGAATGCTCCGTGGTTCAAATCCTAGCAAAGGTAACGAATTTCGATATTAACAGTGATAACCAATGTGCTTTGATAGTTTGGGTTTAATTGATAATATTCTTTCAGGAATGGTTGACCTGAGTTTGTACAAGACTAAAACTAATTTACACGTAATACATAATATCATCCTCATTTCATTGGGTCATGGGGTTGCTTAATTTTATTTATTTGAACAAGTTGCAACATACACACATGAGGGATTAAAAGAAAACAGTACGGAAATTTGTTGAATACTCAAATGAAAATTATATCGATACCTTTTAATAATATTTTTTTACAGTTAAACTTAACTTAGCTGGTTCATTTTCTGCGTTACTTTTCATTGCTTGCTGTGCTTAGAACTTGAGTTTAGTTAATGCCTCGATAACACAAGATCCATCCTTCTATCATTTTGTCGTCATAAAAAAACTTTATCTATTTCTATAACTATGTATCGTAATCATTACTTTTTAAGGTTTCTTTTATATCCCCTCATAAATAAATAAAAAAAGTAAATAAATTAAAATTATTTATGTTTTTTTTGTAGTACCGAATTAAATGGATAGATGTGAACTTAATATTCAATTAGTTTTTATATCTAAACTAGAATTTCTTGTTACTTTTTTATGGAAATAAATTCATGTTATATTTTCCGATAAATAATAACAACAGGTTATCCTGGCCTCCTCGTTTGGATACTTCTACAGAAATACAATAGTACTTCGATCGACGATGGCCGACCTAACAATTGCCTCTTGTATCTGAAGTGTTAGTATGCCTATATGTTACAAGTCCTTCCTCTTCATGTCAGTCAAGAAACATTTAAGCATCTCTTCATGTTAAAATGGTATTTTATCTACTTAAGTCCTTACCAGAGCCGCTTTTAATAAATATTTTAATCCCTAGCAATTGCATCCACACTGCACATGGGTGTATTAATGCTGCGTCAATGGAGAACATTAAATAAACTCCATTAGATATCAATTTTTGTTTTTTTCTTTCGTGCTTTTCGTTTGTCATATCTTCTTCTTAAGGTGGCAATCCGTTTCGAATGTTGGACACCATCATGGCGATCCTCACTTTGTCAACTGCAGCTCTAAACAGTTGCGGAGTAGTTTTATTGAACCAGGTTCTAAGGTTCTTTAACCAGGATATTCTTCTTCGACCTGGGCCCCTTTGTCCTAATATTTTTCCTTGCAGTATGGATTGCAGAAGTTCATACCTTTCTTCATTCCTCATAATGTGTCCAAGATATTGGAGTTTTCTTCGCTTTATGGTATTCATCACCTCCATATCCTTTCTCATCCTTCTCAGCACCTCAACATTGGTCATATGTGTCGTCCAAGGGATTCTCAGCATTCTACGGTAGAGCCACAGTTTGTCATATAAGTGAGACGAAATGTTAAATACTAAATATTTGTTGTTGTTTAGTCATTAGCCGAAAGGTTGGTTTGATCCTCTAGAGGTTTTACTAAGTAAAACGAGAAGTAAAGTGGTTTACAATTGCCTTCCTCACTGAGATGAAAAGTATGCTTATCAGCATACCAGATCTTCTGAAAAGCAAACACACCCGCAAACAACACCTTCAATTCATTTACTACTGGGTGTGGCTGTATAATAAAATTCATTACTTTCAGAGGAGATAAATCTGATTATAAAAAATAAAAGTAGTACGTATAAAATAGTACGTAAAATGAAAGATGTGAAAAATGAAAAATGATATCAGAATACAATTTTTAGGTTATGACATCGGGTTTGATCAAGATTTGGGTATAGAGAAGAAGGTGGGTAAATTTCAAGCAGTGTGCGGCAATATTTGCAGAACCCTAGGCAGGAAAACAAAAAAAGAAACCCAGAAAGTTTTATGAGGTGGTGGCTGCCCCAATCCTCTACGGAAGTGAGTCAAGGATTAGTACTAGACCACAGGAGAGTAGAGTATAGGCAGCAGAGATATGATTCCTGAGAAGAACAAAGGGTTGCAGTAGTAGGGACCCACTAAGAAATGAAGACATAAGAATGGAACTGGAGGTTTACAACCTGAATAGAAGATTGCAGAATATCGAAATCGATGGAGGTAGTACTTAAAGAGAATGCTTGAGGGAAGGACCCCCTCAGTGTTTTGCAATACAGACCAGGGGGAGGAGAGATTTTGGGAGGCCACGCAAATGATGACAATAATTCAATAATTTGTCGCTGTTGTGAGTCGGAACAGGGTGGAAGCTTAATCCTTGATTGTAAGAAGAAGAAGAATAAATCTTATATATTAACCCATTCATTCACCTTGGCCATAAAATACATTCATACATGTACATAATATTTTACCTATTCTTATGCACTAAACTGCGCACATATCGCTTTGCGTAAAATTGACCACATACACGAACAAATTCTTTAAGAGTCCAGCAAGTACTGCAATCTATTGGGACTTTTGAAAAGTTTTAATAATAAAAAAATAGTATTTAAAGAATATAATTTTTTTTAAATTCCTAGTATGTGTAAGTTGAAGATGCAATAAAAAACATCAAGGTCGGTAAAGCATCGGGCCCAGATAGTATTCAGTCGGAATTCCTGAAGCTTCTTGATGAAGAAAATATAACATGGCTAACATCTTTGTTTAATCGGGTGTATGACAATGGAAATATTCCAGGAAAATGGCTGAAGTCAGAGTTTATTCTCTTGTCTAAAAAAGCACGGGCTAAAAAGTGTGATGAATACAGGACAATAAGTCTCATGAGCCATCTCTTGAAAGTATTTCTGAAAATAATCCACAAAAGGATTTATAAACTCTGTGAAGAACAATTGTCTGATACACAATTTGGATTTAGAAACTCAGTTGGAACAAGGGAGGCTTTATTCTCTATCCAAATGTTGTTCCAAAGATGCAGAGATGTGAACAAGGATGTATATGCATGTTTTGTGGACTATCAAAAGGGATTTGATAGAGTCCAACATCAGAAGTTGATAGAGATTTTGAAGAATTGTGGGATCGATGATAAAGATTTAAGAATCATAATCAACTTATACTGGAATCAGTCAGCATCTGTGAAACTGGAAGATGATAATATAGACAACATAAAAATTTTAAGAGGAGTCCGACAGGGCTGTGTGCTGTCTCCATTGCTGTTTAACATTTATTCTGAGCACATCTTCAGTGAAGCCTTGGGAAATATGGAAATGGGTATTTCTGTGAATGGAGAGAGACTAAACAATGTGAGATATGCTGATGACACAGTAATTTTTGCAGAAAGTTTGGAGGATTTGCAAATTCTGTTGGATAGAGTGTCAGAGTGTAGTGAAAGGCAGGGTCTGGATATCAACATTGGTAAAACGAAATTGATGGTCATAAGTAAAAATACAGTCCCCAGATGTCATCTTTTATTAAATGGACAGAATGTTGAACTTGTGGATAGGTATACATATCTTGGTACTGCTCTGAATAGCCAGTGGGATTGTTCACAGGAGATTAAGATCCGTATAGAAAAGGCTAGAGCTGTATTTATCAAAATGAGCTCCTTGTTTAAAAGCCACGATTTGACAATGGAATCAAAAATGAGATTTCTCAAATGCTATGTGTTCGCTGTTCTTTTGTATGGAGCTGAATCATGGACATTGACAGTTTTAATGGAACGAAAAGTGGAGGCATTCGAAATGTGGCTATATCGAAGAATTTTGAGAGTATCTTGGGTGGACAATATCACGAATTATGAGATTCTGGGAAGAATAGGAAAAGAAAAAGAAATTCTCAATGCCATAAAAGTAAGGAAACTCCAATACCTGGGACACATTATGAGAAATAACAACAGATATAAAATATTGCAGCTCATAATTCAAGGAAAGATATGTGGCAGAAGAGGTCCTGGAAGAAGGAGAATATCGTGGATCCAGAACCTAAGGACTTGGTTCTCCGTGAATACAGCTCAATTGTTCAGGGCAGCAGTCAACAGAGTCATCATAGCCAAAATGGTTGCCAACATCCGGAACGGATAGGAACCACAAGAAGAAGAAATATGTGTACATTGCAATCTGTTCAATTGAGAAAAATAAGCATCCATATGACCCAATCAGATGAGGATGATATGTATGACGTATAAATGAGGTGTAGTCTTGTACAGACTCAGGCCGACCATTCCTGAGAGAGTATGGTTAATTGAACCCCAACCATCAAAGTACACCGGTAGCCACTGTTTAGCATTCAAATCCGTATAAAAGTAACTACCTCTACTAGGATTTAGACCAGGAACCTTAGTCTCTGAAAATCAGCTGTTAAACAGCTGATTTTGGCGACGACTTTACCTCTAGACCAACCCGGTGGGTAAGAATATAATATTTTTTTTAAAATTCTATGATAAAAATTTCTGACTGAATGGTTTAAATATTATTATCGATATATCTCTGATAAAACTTTATTTACTGAAAACTCCATTAAGAGGTAATATTTATGCAGTAGAATAAGTAACCGTTTACGATGCTTTCGATATTTTATGTTAATTGATATCACTAAAAGCTTTTGTTTGAAACTTCGTCCTACCTATTGGGTTTCTAATAAAATCTATTGTTCAGGATGATAATTAATAAACAATTTAAATGGCGATGTTATTTATTGCACGACAGAGGGTCTACTCTCCTACTCGTGAATTTTATTTTATGAATGGAGGCGTTTTCTAAAAGCCATTTCATTGAAAATTTAAACACTTTATCAACCACTTTTATCGTCTGTTTCAGTAATAAACGGTAAATCGCTCATAAACAAAGCACCCTAAAGATGATAAAGTGCTTCTTTTATTACTAAGCTAACAAAAAATATATTTAAAAATAATAATGGTTTTAATTTTTAATTTATATGATTATGAAAACGATTCATTCCATTTTTAATAATGTTTTTGTACGCTTTAATAGCTGTGAAACAAAAACATTTTTAAAAGTTACATTTATCATAGAAACTGAAGAACAATGAGAATTTCAATTGGTCTTCTTCTTCTCTTCATGGGATAGGCCATTTTGGACGTTGTATTGATTTGTGTAGTAGCTTTTTTTGGGAACAGGTTTTTGAGTCAATTTGTGGTACAGTATGTAGGAAACATCATAGATAATAAAAGGTCTAGAAGTGTGACAATTCTGGGTGAAATACAGTATGAAAATGGAGTATACTGTTTTAACTCTAGGATTTCTAAGAAGCAAGCTGTACAAAAATGCAAGTTGTACAAAAATGAAAATACATGACACTTATCTGGTTGACACCAACAAAGGTGAAATATGAATAATCACAAAAAGCAATAGGAAACACTGTAAAAATTAGAAAATAAAATTGTGCAGCGAGTTATATACCGGTTAAGGAGAATGACTCATGGTAAATCAAACATAATTGAGAAATCGGCGAGATATTAGCAGAGGAGGTTGTAGTAAAATTTATAAAGATTTAGGAATTACGATGGTTAAAGTCACTTTGAGTGATTTGACGAACAGTTTTTGACAAAAAAGATACTCAGGGCTCAGATTTATGGTACCAGAATAAATGGTTAACCTAAAGTCAGATGGCTTGACGTAATTTAAGACATTAAAAGTATGGGCATGAGAGGATACACGAGGATGGCGAGGGGTTATGGGTATTGGAGAGGATTAGTGACGGAGCCCAGGGACGGGCTGTAGTACTGGAGGAGGAAGAAGTAGCAGTCTATGTTATAACGGAAGATGTGATTGAGAGTCTTAACGCAGCAGGTAGTTTGTTTTTTTGTTTTTGATGTAGGAGATCCATACTAGTATTGGGTCAACCTTAATCCTTAGTGTTTTAATCACATTTACTGGACATTCCTGATCCATGGTGTTATCGGTGGGTGTATCTTTGATTGGAAATTAAATGTTAAATGAACTAATCTCTTTTGAATCGCCTTAATCTACTAGCGCCTTAACCATGTTAAATAAAAATAAATCTGGTGTGAAACACACGATTTTATCTTACCAATGTAAACAATAAAAAACAACCTAATTTTATTCACGATTGAATGAGACTAAATGAAAATCAGCCTCTGTTGGATCTTAATTTTGATGAACAAAATATGGAAAATCACTAATTGACGCTAAACTAAGCACTGCTAAAAAAACATTACTTGAAATAAAAATAATTGTAGATTTTTAATGTTTTTATAAATTTAATGTAGGCTACACTTTCCCCTGCAATGAATATTAAAACCGCAATTTAAAAAACAAATAATTACCAAGTTGTTGTCCCCTAAAAATTTCAGCAGACATACTGCACCGCTTTTTGTAGATTACAAAATAAGTATGATTATAAGATGATTTTAAACAAAATCATAGAAGCCATTTTTAAAAATCGCAAAAAAAGAATTGGAACAAAAAAACTTCTACTTCCGGTTGACGGAGTTGATGAAAAGTTTCGTGTTGAGTATCCTCGTTGTACCTAACTTAAGCTCCTAGTTCAAGTTCGTATTAAATTTCGTTTTGAGTTAGTTTATTCACTCATACACACACAGAGAGGCGCGCATACACACAGCCTAATTTATAAAAATATGTTTTTTTTCATTTGCTGTACTAGAGGATTGATGTGATTTGTTAATTTCGTGTTAAATTTTGAATATTTGATTTTAGAAGCTTTTGTTACAAAAGGGATTTTCAAGTTGGAATGCAATATAAAGTTTGTTACGTAACGTGGGGCGTTCGTTATTACGTGAAATATGTTTTAATGAAGAGCTTGAATTTTCTGAATATGGTTTTTCTTTGCTGTCCCAAAACTTTTGATACCGTAATTGCAAATCTATCGTAAATAGACTTTACACGTTAATAACTTAAATTTGAATGGTAGATTAGAAAGGAAAATTTGATTTCCTACTAAGCGGTGAAAATTTCGACACAAAACCCTCTTTTACAGTTCGATAAATCACAGTAGTCACTACAGTTGATGCGACTTTATATAAAAAAATCTGGTGTGAAACACTCACACAACTTTCTCTTGCCAATGCAAATAATTAACAATAAACCTAACATTAGTATTAAAACATTAGAAATGAACAAAAACTAACCTCAAAAACATAACCTTATTTTAATCATGAGTGAATGACGCAAAATGACAATCTAACTCAGTTTGGCTTAAAAATACGGAAAATCACGCTTTCACGCTAAACTAGGCTCTGTAGGGAAAAATGCTTAAAACAAAAGTTGTAGATCTTTTAATTTTCTATAAATTTAATTATATACACTTTTGTCGTAAAATGCATACTAAGACCGAATGTTAAAAAAATCGATTTTTCTCACGTTTTCGTGAGAAAAAAAACAGAAAATCGCAAATTACCGCTAAACTAAGCGTTATACAAAAAAATGTTTGAAATAAAAGTTGTAGAATTTTACATTCTCTACAACTTTTATTATATAACGTTTTGCGCTAAAATGCATATTAAAGCCGCAATCTTAAAAAGAAAATGTTTTTACGTAAAAACAGCCTCACGCAGAATTTCAGCAAACATGGCGCCTACCCTATATTGTAGAGCATAAAAAATGTAGTAAACCAGGCGATTTAAAAAAAATCGTAGCACTAGTTTTTGAGAAAATTGCAAAAAAGTGAAAAATTATACGAATAAACTACTACTTCCGGTTGACCGATTTTGATGAAAATGTTCGTGTCGCGTCCGGTAGTGGTATGTAACTTAAGTTTCAAGTTTCAAGTTCGTACGATGTTCCGTTCTTGAGATATTCTGTTCACACACAGACACACACACACACACACACACAGACACACACACACACACACACACAGACACACACACACACACAGACACACACACACACACAGACACACACACAGACCAATCGCTAAAAACATGTTTTTTGGGTTCAGGGGGTCTGAAAACGTATAGATCCGGTGAAAACTCGATTTCGAAAAATCGACATGAAAACAATACTTTCCTTCCTATATATTCATATAGGCAAGAGAAAGTAATAAAACATCTGCGTACAAAACGTTTAGAACTTAACCGCCGCTAGAAGCCATTCTTCTGCTTAATTAACCCTCGATGAAGATTGAACCTCCGTTTTAAAATTTTAATATACAAATCCCTTTTGAGACCAATCTGGACTTATGGTGTCCAGCTCTTTAAGAAGTAACGGTAAAGAGTAATTTAAAGTCGATCCAGGCTTTTCAATAAAAATTATTAAGACTTGCTTCTGGCGCTCCTTTTTATGTAAGCAATAAAACCCTTAACGACGATTTCAAAATTCTGACAGTAAAGGAGCTAACAGCGTCCTTCTTTAATACATTTCACGAAAGACTAGATGACCATCCAAACAAGCTAGCCCGTGATCTAACTACTAGGAACTACCCAACTGTGTGACGTCCAAAGCGAAAGTGGAGTAGAGACCTCTTGTCTGAATAACGGACATACCCGTAGTTTTAAACGGGGAATGTACCTCAGGGTACCTCTTATCCTTGAAGTGAAATTTCCCAACGCCATTTAAATATCATGTGCGGAAGTTGTGCAGCTCAATGTACCGTACCGTAATCGAATTTAAAGACAAAAAATACATAAAAAACTTGCTACACCTCTCTAATTTACTGTTAATATGAAAACAAAATGTAAACATAAAAAATGAGAGCTGCATTATCAGCAAAGCAGTTTCAATTGTGGAAGTGAATAATATAAAAAAGAAGGAAAGATGAAAATTAAAAAAAATAAATTGTCTGATTGTTGAAGTCTTATGTTATTCGGGTACAATATTCTGTTTATGAATTCTGTTGTTTCAGAAAAGTCGTAAAGTAATCTGGATCCCATTTTTTATCGCTGTCGTTAAAAATAAAGCTGCTGAAGTTTTGTTATATTAAATATTAAAACGTTTATTAACAATAAAAGTAACGTTACTGTCCATTGTATTTTTATAGATAACATGAATCTTTTTTTATTTCTGTGCTATATAAGCAACGAAAATTCTTATCTTATTTATTAAATACATATTGTGTTAAGGTTTCCACAATAACATATTTATGGGAAAGTAGGCCTGCAAAAAAATTTTGTTTGTTATCGTTACTTTTAACAACTGCCTTTTTTCTACGAACCACTTAATCTAATTAAATTTTCTACTAGGTTGACAGAAAACAAGAGAATAAAAAAAGTCTACTAAACACCCGTAAAATATTGTTTTTTTAATGTAAATGTAAGATAAATACATGACAGCAAAACAAATTAGGAAAATTAGTATTTGCTCTGTGCGTGGGCTTAAACACATTTAAAGATCACCGTTAAACACCCTTTAAAGACTTAAACACCCCCACCTTCAAATATTCCTATTATGTTCTTAATCATTACTTGTCAATAATCTATTTAAGTATCATGACACGAAACATAAATATAAGAAGTAAATAATACATTTCTTTAACATTCTCTCAAGAGTGACTTCAGTGAAAGAATAAAATAACTATACATGAACTACAAAATTATTTTATATAAATCCATTTCAAAACCAATCTGGACTATGAGCTTCAATTGTGGGGTACATCCAGCACTTAAAATATAAACATATTCGAACGTTTTCAGTCAAAATTCTTACGGCGGGCCTTACAAATTCCGTGGTACATAAAAAAACCTATACTCACGCCAATCTTATAGATACTGTGAAACAAACTCTATCAAAATTCAGCCGTAAATATGAAGAAAGACTCGACCATCATCCAAACTTCCTGGCTCTGAATCTGCTAAACAACATTGATACCGGGTTTTCAAGACTAGAGAGGTTTTAAAGACATAGTGTTTCCAAATTAGGTCATTGGCTACGTTTTAATGAACATTGTTACAGTTATTATCATTTGTTTTCTAACTGATAAACTTTAAAATCATCATTGTATTTATCAAATATTAATTATTACTAATTTAAATTTCATTAATAGTTGAAATTGTAACCATGTTAATTAAAATTTATTAAAATTACTGATTGTTCTATTTCACGTGAACAGATTGTAATGTGCCAGACTTCTAAAAACATAACCTAAATGAACTAAAAAATGGCGAATGAGAAATTTTTTAAATTTTAGAATCTGCATTTTATTAAACAATTTTTTATAGTTATTTTGTCATAACGTTATGAAATTTTGGTAATCTATTAATGTGCAGTACATTAAATATGTTCTAAAAAAATAGAAAGAAAAGAAAAAAAAGAATTAGATTTTATTTTTATATAAGTGAAAAAGTATCGAACTATACCATCACATTATTTAATTTGCACCATTTATTAAATTTATTTCAAATTACCCTTTAACATTTTGTTCTGTTGTCCCATTGTCAATGAAATGTGAGATGAAATATAATATTTCTACCCGATATCCATTAATTTATTGACTTTTGAGAAAACGCCATTATGAAGTTCCCTTTGTTCCAGGTCACTGATTTAGTTTATATTAAACATTAAAAGATTTCTCGCAGTTTCTATAAAAGATTTCTTACAATATTTTAGAGTTCCGTTTTAGCTCTTGTGTTTTGTCACTTCTTTCAATAGCTGATATAAATTATTTCTGATAAAAGTCCAAATGTAATCTATTTTTTAAATTATGTTCCTTCTTTTATTGTATTATCTAATTATTTACCAAAAATATATAATAAAACAATTTTCTATTTAATTCGCTTCGATACATTCGGTTTCTTAGCTTTGGAATATGGGTTCTATGCCAGAGGTCCTGGGTTTGGTTTTTGGTCAGTTCTGCATTGTTTAGCACTCACTTAAATCTATCACCCTACATGTAATCTAACAGGTATGATATTTAATACAGAAATGAAACAATAGATAGCCAAATACAGGAGGAGAGACAATTGCGAAATGCATTAATTAATTTTTTTTAAATTAACTTTAATTTATTGTAATATCGTTTAAGTTTAATTACTAAAATTTAATTTATCAGAATTTAGAGTAATAAAATTATTTATTGTGTTGTTGTTTAGGTCAACAACCGAATGGCTGGTTTAAACCTTTAGAGGTTTTACTTAGTAAAAACGAGGAGTAGGTGGTTTACTATTGCCTTCCTTACTGAGTGGAAAAGTATGCTTATCAGCATGCCAGGCCCTCTGAAAATCACATACTTTCCACCCTGCAAATGACACCTTCACTTCATTCATCACAGGGTCTGGCAGTATAGTGAAATTCATTACTCTCAGAGGAGACAACTCTGACTAGTGTCTTTTACACCTCTACCTCTTCTGTTCTTAAATAGTTCAGTCATATAATAGGTTGACTATGAGATAAGAAATAGAACTATTTTTAGTAGCTCTGGAACCAACAGATTAAGTGTAATTAATTTAACACTCCATCTGCTCGTAATGGGCAGATTTATTAATATATTGTTAGTAAATAGCATAGTTAAGTTAATGAAGTGTAGTAAGTAATATTTATTATTGATTTAATGCTTTTGCTGATGACTAACATTTAATTTTAGATATTTATTTAAAAGATTTCAGCTAATCCTAGAACATGGTTTTATCCATAGTTGGATGGGATAATTTCCGCCATCTCTAGTAAAATACTATATTAATACCTACAGTAACTTTTTATGTAATAAAATATAATAGAAACTAAATAATATTATCTATATATTTAAAACGCAAAATCGCTTCCAATGTATTTTAAATTTTGGGGATTTTAATAATTCTTAAACACAGAGTTCTACCGAACGGATTTTATAATTTTTAATGATTTGAAAGAGCATTCTTTCTAGATTTTCCCAAAAGTTACTAACTAGAAATTCAACTAATAACTAAAAAGTAAAAACTAGAAATTCATGTTAATATTAGCTTCATTTTATGAAATGAAAAAGAGTAAATTTCGTTTACAATGTAGCGGTAATACAGCGTAATGTAATGCGGTTCCCCCCCTCCATAGCCATATTCCATAAGTATACAGGATATGTGTCATCTCTCTTCTCATCTCACAACGCACTTAGTCTGTACTATACATTGTGTTAACGTTTTGTTATTTAAAGTTTTAGTTTGAAACCGTTCTTTTCAAAATAAGACTGTCTTACTATAGTGCTTTAGTCGTTATTCACCTTTCTGCAAAGGACGGTTCAGTTTCTTGTTAACCTAAATCATTTATTTAATAACAGGGGTTCGAAGCCTAAGGACATGGTGCGAATTTATTCGCACAGGTCCACTATGCTAGTTATTATTATGTCTCAATTATAATTAACTTACGTAATCAAAGGACGTAAAATTTCATGTTTTCTAAAGTTTTGTTTTTGTCTGTTTCCAGTTTCCAATGGTTTTCCTTTCGCCGATTTTCTACCTTCACTATGAATATTCCGTCGGATTTATCATACATACCTAAATGAGCTAAAAAAATGTTTTTATAATTCTGATTATTTAAAGAATTTATATCAATTAATGTTTTAACGTAAGTAGAAAGTTTATTTAACTATTTTTACATTGAAAAGATCAATTTTGAAGCCACAAAAAATTGTACAAAAAGTAAACGTTTAGTAAACAAGCTACGTACGTTGAAAAGGTTACACTAGGCTTCAGATTAGTGCGAATAAATGTTTTTCAAAATCTAGTTGAAAAGTAGAAAAAATAAATAATAAAATATGATTAATTTTCTACAAATTCAGTGAAATGACTGTAGTAGAAATTAAGTCATGAAGAAGAAAGGTCTGAATTTTTTTGTAGCAAATTAAAAATTTAATTTTCTTAAGTTCATATTGTAACATTAATTAATTTGTTGCTAAAAAAGGAATGTTATAATAGCTGTTGGTTTATTCTTGAATCATTTTCGCATTATCCTTTGTCTTAGATATTTCTAATAATATCTACCCATTCATAAAGTTTTATTGAATTGACGGTTAGTCGTTTGCAGTCTTTCTCGCAATGACGTCAATAAGTGTGTATAGTATTTACGTCAACATCACTGCAGAAATCAATATAAAACAATTCGTTTAAGTAACAAAATAATAAACCATTAATAATAAAACAGCAATGTACATCATATTAAGTTCGATTCGAAAGAATAAGTAATACAGAAATTAATTTTTTTAATTTAACAAATCTCAACAATTGAAGTTTACTCCTAGACGACAAAACTGCCTAACCGTTTAAATTAATAATATTCCGCTGCCTCACACTACTCAAACACGCTACTTAGGCTTACACTTGAACAGAAAACTTATATGGAACGCACATGTTACATACACATGCCACAAACTCAAAACACGCCTCTATCAACTGAAGCTTTTACTCGATAGACGTTCTAAATTAAACATGTCACACAAGTTAACAATCTACAAAACAGTCTTAAGACCAATCTGGACATATGGAGTTTAACTTTGGGGATCTGCTAAACCTTCACACACGAAACGTATACAAGCGATTCAGAACAAGATATAACGAATGATAACGCAATGCCCCTTTTACATCGCAAACTCAATGTTGCGCAAAAACTTACAAATCCCATACGTAATTGATGTCATGAAACGACTATACAAGACGATGCATGACAAATTTGAATTATATGACAACCCTCTCATACAAAAAATATACACTAAGGCGATATCGGGTGCTCAGCGCAGACGTTTAAAGCGCCTCTGGCCAAGAGATCTTCTTGGCCAACTGTAGGACTGTGGTGATCACTGCACGCTCCTTCAAGTAAATCAAGTTTTGGAACATTAGCTTAACATTTACAAATTGTTGTATTAATATAATAACAGATACTAAATTTCAATTAAAAGTGTCAAAAAAAAGATTTTAGCATTCCTATAAGTATATCTGTTTGAAATGCGGGCTTTCCAGTGATACTAAAATATCCTACTGTATCTATAAATTTTTTTTAAAACAGAAAAAATGACGACATTTTTAGTAATTGCTGGCTTTCTGAAAATTTACCCATTTTAAAGATTTTATCCCAATTTTTTCAGAATTGACAAAAGATATCGTGAATACACTTTTAGGGTATGTTCATCTTCTTATATTCTACTTTCTTTTCGCAGGGAAATAAAAATTTATGCATTAGTTTTGAGAGCAGTTTTGTGTAATATTTTTAGTGAATTTGAGATGCTTTGGGGTGTTTTAAAACTTCGTTTCATTCCAATAAACAATTAACCCTCATTTAAAACCCTCATTTAAAAGTTAGAAAAATCAACAGATTTTCAAATAAATAGAAAATTAAAATCATAAGTTTTACAAGTCTCTAATTGATGATGAGAAATCAAGCTTTACAAATCTCCGTTTTAGGTAGAATCCTTTATACTTTGTGAATTTAATTTAATTCACATTAATCCCAGATAGTAAAAAATAAGAGAAATAAAAAACAGTTATGGTAACCCTTGATTACGTGAAATTGTGTAACAAATGTGAGCGAAACAACAAAATAACAATGAAAAGTGCAAAGCTACTTCAAAAATCCTTAAAAAAATGGTAGAGAATTTTTCTGATCATTCTTTTGCTTACGGCAGCATTATGTTTCTCGGTTCTTAAAAATATTTTTATCTTTCTTCTGTTTCTATATTGTACTTCAGATTGTTCATTCATGCGTGTTGTTTCCTTTATCAGTATCATATTTAATTTTTTTCTTTTTGCACGATATCGGATTTCTTTTAAATTATTACATATATTTTAAAATGTTATTCTCCACACTGCTCTATTTTTCACGTTTTTAATATGTACTATAAATACCATTCAAAACAAAATTTTATTTTATCATATCAGTTGGTCAAAATAAGAGATTAATTTATTACATTCATATAAGATTTATAAAATTTATTTTCTAGTTGCTAGTAAATTTTGTTTTCATATATCATATACTTAAACTTGGAACTACACATGTTCTGTACAACCACGAACTTACATTTTATATAGAAGTTAGGCCTATATTATATTCTGTATAACGACATGTATGGAACTTACGTATATTCAAATTATTTCTTCTTCTTTTTCTACTATTCAATGACTACTATCGGTTTCATAATCATAGACACCCGAGTTTGAACCCTTGCATCTCCAAAACTCTGAGTCGGATGTCAACATACTTTACATCAAAATTTAGCTCATTTTATTCTGCGTTGAACTATAATAGTTTTATATTTTTAATGTTGTTTAAAAATGCCATATGGAGGTTGGAAAACAAAAAGATTCGGTTTTCTTGCTACCGCAGCAAATTTCATGCGTTTAGGTAATTTCATGCGTGTAAGTCGATAATTATTCAACAAAAAAGTCTGAAATTTTAACACTACATAGACAATTGTATTCTTACAGCGTGTACGATATTTCAAACTCGTACGTTACGGAAATTTGGATTTATTAACAATATTCAGAACTCTTGCTATCTCCGTAACCGCTCGATCGTTCGGCTCGGGCAAACTGTCGTTTTATTTAGCATAAGAAACTTAGTACAAGTATGTTAATAACATGAAATATTAATTGGCCAATGTTGTGGTAGAATTTTTAAAATGTTTAAAAATAGACTGGGTAATGCAGGGTTGGGCGCTGCTACCCATGTTGCCTGAATCTGACTGTCTACCTGAATCGACAATGCAGTCTGTCAATTTAGGTGGACAGTCCGACAGGATGTCACATACACAACCTGGCAACATGGATAGTAGCGCCCACTCCCGCATTACCCAATCTATTTTTCAAAATTTTAAAAATTCTACCACAACATTGGCCAATCAATATTTCATGTTATTAACATATTATTTGTACTAAGTTTTTTTACGCTGAATAAAACAATAGTTTGCCTGTGCCGAATGATCGAGCGGTTACCGAGATAGCAAGGGTTTAGAATATTGTTAATAAATCCAAATTTACGTAACGTTCGAATTTGAAATTTTGTACACGTTGTAAGAAAATAATAAATAGTAAATAAATGATTGTCTATGTTAATTAAAATATAAAACTCTTCAGTTGAATATATATCGAGTTACACGCCTCTAAACACATGAAATTTGTTGCGGTAGCAAGAAAATCGGGTCTTTTTATCTTCCAACTTCGATATGGCAATTCTTAATTAACATTAAAAATATAGAACTATTATAGGTCAACGCAGAATAAAATGAGCTAAACTTTGATGTACAATATGTTGAAATTTGACTCATAGTTTTGGAGATGTAAGGGTTCAAACTCGGGTGTCTATGATTACGAAACCGATAGGTCCAAGGACCTGTTCAGGCATCCACTTAGCCAGTGGTCATCCCGGATTATACCTTTCAATTGGTCTGTAAATTTAATCAGTCTAGGAATACTAGTAGAAACATTTTTTGAAGATGATCAGTCCATTTTTGGCCGTAGATCTAGTCTTCTCAAAAGACTGACACCAAATTATTATCTATGTCCTCATATAATGAACCGATCCAGTTTACTAAAAACCATAACGCTTCACAGAAATGGCATCTCTGCAAACTGGATGGATACCTCAAATTTCTTCTTCCTCACCCAGACCACATTACCATACGTCAATGTTGGGACAGCCTTTGAGTTATAGAATTTTATTAATGTGTTTGTTCGGACCTTTCCATTTAAATGCCTCAATTCTTTTAATTTTTAAAAAATTTTTGTGGTACATCTTTCTCCTTATCATATGACATATATCGCATCCTAAACCGACTGACCTCCTCCCAAACTAAATATTTGCCAATAAATGCCATAAATATTTTACTATTTTTGATTAAGTTAATCGCTTAAAGTAAACACAAAATAAATATGATAGAATTCATGAATAAATAAAATAATTCCCAGTAGATTAAACTCTTGAATTGACAACCTATTCTACAGTCAGTTTGGAGAAGTTGAGTCTTGGTATGACAGAGTGTTAATTTCTTTGATCTTATTAAATTTACAGAAGATCCCTACTTCACAGTCATCCCAGTCTTCTCACTGCTGGAACATTTCTATAAACTAAATTCTGTATTAACTATTTGATATTGTTTTAGTATGTCCTATTTATAAATTTTATGAATTTTGAGGTCATTTTGTGAAAACCTGATTAATAACACAAGATGATACACAAGTAGGAATTCACAAAAATTTTAATTAAAATGCCTAAAGGGTTTTAATATTGCTTTCTTGGCAGAATGAAACAGTAAACTGTACACCCAAATAGGGATAGGAAAGTTTATTTAATAAAGTAGTTTCTATTTTAATGGAAGCTTAGATTTTTTAAACAAAAATCAGTAAAGAATTTCATAACAAACAAATTATGCTAAAAACAGCTTTTTGTATAAAAAAAACAGAATCGTTTTATTGGCTTTCACATAATCTTGAACAAATTATTTTCTTAAAAGCCACCTTAAGCTAGAAATCTGTTTTAAACCCAACTTTAGTATGGTTTTATATCCATAATTTTCTGAGAGCTACTACTTTTGCAGACTTACTTACTGTAAAAATCTTAGTAAATAATAGAAAGGTTATAGAAACTATAACTAAGTCCAATTAAGAAGAAACATTAGCTTTAAAACACATTTAATAATATAGCTAACCCCCCAAGCAATTTGGGAAATTCACAGGAAAAACGGTTTAGTACTGTATGCCTATAACTTCTTGATGGCCTCCAGCAGAGGGGAGCAATATGCGGATTGTAAAACCATTTCAGAAAACATTTCTAATATTTTTAAGTAACTAAAACTTGTTGGAAATGACATATTTTTATAAAACAAAGTATTTTGCATGTTTTTTTTTTATATATAAAATTATTTCGAAGAACACACGCTTAATGAGATAATGTATAATGTTGTAAAAGTTTTGTAGACAAACCCGTATTTTTTTAAATATATCGTCATTGAAAATGTTCTCTTTAATTCGTTTCCTACATGTGCACAGATCTTTAAAGACCGAAAAGATACTCGCATACTGACTTTTTTTTATGTCGTGTTTCATGATTTTACAAAATTTATTTATGAAAATACCTCGTAACTTAAAAATTAACTATTTTTTTAAATTTTATTGCATCATAATTTTCCATAATTATTGCAGATCAAACCTGCCAAATATTTTGTTAATCCGTGTAATATTTGTTGAGAAATGGCGATGTATTTGAAAAAAATACTGTTTTTTCTTCAAAAACTAAAATTTTACTAAATTATACATTATCTCGTTAAGCGTGTGGTTTTTTAAATAAATTTATGAACAAAAAACATGCAA
This sequence comes from Catonia carolina, assembly GCA_035578175.1. Lineage (NCBI taxonomy): Eukaryota > Metazoa > Arthropoda > Insecta > Hemiptera > Achilidae > Catonia > Catonia carolina. The sequence continues at coordinate 15,409,471 of JAQMRL010000010.1, forward strand.
AGTACTTTGTCTTGTAAAATACGTGATTTCCGACAAGTTTCAGTTACTTAAAATATGTTATAAATATTTTCTGAAATGGTTTTACAATCAAAAAATTGCTCACTTTTGCCAAAGGCCATCACGTTACAGATAGACAGTAAGATATCATTACCTTTTATGTTTTTAATTTTTCTTTTTTTTTATCTTTAATTTTAAAATCTAGAACACTATACTATACATTAAAGCAAAATCACTAGATTTGATGAGAGTTATTATTAGGCGTGAAAGGAGGGGTCACACCCAGCAGTGTATCCTCCAGGATGACGTAATCATGCTATGATGGAGATGATCTTCATGGAAATGAAAATGAAAACCCAACGGTTTAATTTTTCTGACAGAAAAACATTTTGGAACCTAAATTTTGATTTAAGAGGTCATACAACTTGAAATGCATAAAAAACTGAACACGTAATTTCTTTTTATTTTATGATCATACTTTTTATAGTAATATACTGCAGGAGTAAAAATAAAAATTATATTAGAATAACGAAGTAAAGGGTTAACAGTAAGGAGCCTACGAATACATTGGGTAATAAAAAGAGTTTTCTAGAGTAAAGCATGTCTATAACTTAGTGGAGTGGGAAAATGCAAATTTCTGTAGTATATTTTGAAAAAAATTATTGAATTTTTCCAACTAGTTCAACTTACTGTTAGTACTTTTTGTATTCAACAAAACCGATCTAATATAAATTTTGTGCGTTTCAAACTCAGCGCTTTATGCAAATTTTTTTGTAATATAAGTGGCCTGTAAGATGATTTACAAAATTTCATTCATGTCTGTTTATTAAATTTTCTTTAAATTGAAAATAAATTTGAAGTAAAAATCTGCATACCTATAGTAGATTAAAATTTCTATCTAAAATGATATAGCAGGTTATAAAATATGTCACTTCACTTTTCTTTAATATTATTACTTAGAAATAGGAACCTTATTAACATAAAAGTACTGTTGGATTTGCATAATTCAAATTAATTTAATTTTTAATTTATTCCACAGAAGTACAAAAATCTACAAATTTTAATATATTTCACAAAAACTATTTACATATACTATAACCTTTCACTACATTACATTTACATTATAGTCTCTACTTTTAAATTTATAACAAAGTGGGAAATTAAATTATTGAACTATGGTTTTCCATATCCTAGGATAGGCAAATTTGTTCTTCGTTTGAAAATTTCCATGTAGTCCAAAACCAAAATATCTATTACACCAATAATATTAACCAATACACTACTTAGGCTTATTAGTATATTGTAAAAATACTGTTTGTAGTTTTACAAGTAAATTAAACGTACACATAAGAAGTTTTCTTGTTTCTTGTACAATAAATTATTGGTATATCGTGCACACAACTGCAGTACGTATTTCAGTATATTGACAGTACATTATCAACTGTAATGTTCCTGACAAGTCGAATGAACCATGGGATTAGTCTCTGGTTTATTATCAAAAATGAAGCCGAGACACGATGGGGCCTACAGTACGAATGTGCATATTATCTTCAAGTTAAGCCGTGCAATAACCTCGAATGATAATGAATAAGATTGTAAATGGAATAACGGAAAAGCGGTTGATCCCATTATGTTCGGATAAACGTGTCTCTAGTGTACTTCAATATGGCAAACAAAATACAATAAATTGAAGGGCGTAGATAGAGATTTCAAAGTTATCTTGGTGATAAGTGATGCGAATAAAATGGATTAACCTCAGAAGAAGAAGCAGGAGAAGGATGTGGAGGAAAAGGAGTAGAAAATGAATAAGGAGGAATAGGATGAAGAGGAGGAGAAGCAGGAGAAGAAGAAGGTGAAGGATAAGAAGATAGAGGAGACGGAAAAGGTGGAGGAGTTGAACAAGGACGTGGAGGAGAAGAAAGAAAAGGATGAGGAGAGGTTAAGAAGAAGAAAGAGAAGAAGGAGCAGGAGCAGTAAAAAAAGAAGAAGAAAGTGTAGAAAAACGAAAAGAAAAGAAGAACGAGAAGGAGGAGAAAAATGTAGACGAGTTGAAGATGGAAGAGGAGGAGAAGAAAGAAAAGGATGATGAGAATGAGGAGAGCTGGTGAAGGAGATGGAGAAAAAGAAGCAGGAATGGGAGAAAAAGAAAGATAAAGTGTAGAAAAAGATGGAAAAATGAAGGAGGAGGTGGAGGAAAATAAGGAGGAGTTGAAAAAGGAAGAAGAGGCAGAAAAGGAAGAAAAGGATGAGGAGAGGTTGTAGAGGATTTGGCAAGATGGTGAAGGAAGAGGAGGGTAGGTGGAAAAGGATGAAAAAAATGAGGAGAAGGAGCAGTGGTTAAGGAGGATCAGGAGTGGTGGTAGGGTGGAGGAGAGGAAGAATTAGAGAAAGGAGTAGAATAAAGACGTATATTAAAATAATTGAAAAATTTTACTATTTTTTTTGTTCTGTCGAAGACAGCAACTTCACTTTTTCTCTGTATTGTTTTATTTGAAACAGCGAGAATAATTTAAAAAAGAAATACCTAAAAATACTTCTAAAATGTTTAACCTTATAAGCGAACTCTACATTTCAACAATTTAAAATGTTATTATTTGTCACTTAAGACATATATTTTTATCCTACAAAACTTAGATTTTCATATTACAAGAAGGTTCTTCTGACATATCTGCTATGGCAAAAGAATTGGTAAAGAAGGTATTGTTCAAACGTCTTGAACAAACTTGAGGGAGTTTGTCAAGAAGGAATATATTTCACTAAAAAAATAAGAAAAGCAACTATGGAGAAATAAAATATACAAAACCTACTCACAAGATAGCATAGACATTCTTTTTTTCTTCCCATATTGTGTGCAGTACGCTCTCTTCCGAACAAGTTTTGATATCATAGTTTTATTCCTCATAGAAAGAGTCTGTAAAAAATATAATTCTCATTATGAAAAGTTTTATACTTTAAACGTTTTTGAATCTCTGTATGCACTGAAATGTAAATTATTTTAATAAAGAGAAAATTCTTATTAAAAAATAAATATAATTTATTGTACTTAAAGCTTCTTAACATTCTGTTTATTTTCTTTATATATAAGTAGACTAATATATGTGAAAGAGTGAAACATTAAAGAAAGTCAAATATTCATTAATCTTTGTTTTCTTTGATATATACGTAAAATAATAAAAAATAAAATACAAAAGAATGTTATACGCTAAATTTTGATACCTATAATGCAGTTTCCAAACCTGAATTTCTACTTAAACTATTGTTTAAAAATTTATTGGTAGTAAATTTTTAAGTTCGCGTAGTTTATCCAAATATTTTTAACGCAAAAATCTGAAATTTCTTTTGTTACAGTCATTTAGTTGAAATCTCCAGTAAATTAATTCGTAACATATGTTCAAGACTTCTTCCTGAGCTGGTGATGAAAGAGATGAATGAAAGTGAGAGAGTAAGTGTTGGTTAGTGACAGCGAGAATAGAATTAGGCTACGGTTCCCTTCCATACCCCGCTGACAGTGTGTAAATTTTTTAACCCGACATTTCCCTTGTAATATTATATTAACAGTTACGAGGGAGGTGGAGGATTTTTTGCTGATGTCGGATCAAGTGGCCAGGCGGCGGGTTTTTGGTTGGTAGGCGGTTGTGGCCTCCTTGGGGCTGGACAAGGACGCCTCAATTGAGTCTAACACTATTTCCCTTCCCATCGTGAGAGAGTGATCATGAATTTCTCTCGTCGCCTCGAATACAACAAACATAAAAGACATGTTGAACATGTTTCTGATTTATTTTTTGGCTAAAATATTTTTAAAATTTTGGTAATATACATTACAGAAATACCAAAATTGTTTTCTCTGTATGTTGTTATTTAAGTCATCAGTTGAAAGGGTGTTTTTGAACCTCTAGAGGTTTTAATAAGTAAAATGAGGAGTGAGGTGGTATACCATTGCTTTCCTCACTGAGTGGAAAGGTATTCTTATGCCAGGCTCTCTGGAAAGCATTTACCTTTCACCCTGCAAATGACACCTTCACTTCATTCACCTGATTTGGCTGTAAATATGAATGAAATTCATTACTCTCAGAGGAGATAACTCTGACTAGTGTATTTTACACCTCTACCTGTTCTGTTCTTAAAATCTTCAGTCATATAATTGGCTGACCATGTGATAAGAACTAAAACTCTTTTTTTTAGCCCTGGAACTAACAGATCAAGTGTAAATAATTTAACACTCCACCTGCCTGTTATGGTCAAAAATTAAGTGTTAAAGAAAGTTATTTTCCATTAAACTTAAAAAAGTGTTATTTCCGACCACTAATTTATGTGTTACTTATCAGATATCGTTAAAACTAAAAAAAAGATCAGAAACTATGAGAGATCAGTTTTGGGATCAATTTGATTGATTTTAGCACATTAAAAATTTAAAGGGTGTTACCAAGTTTGTCTTGTTATTAAAGCCTTAACAGTTTTAGTATAGCCTCTTTGAACTGAGGTTACTGAAATCTTTCGCCAGCCGTAACTTACTAACGAAGCGGTTTCGAACCTATATTAATATGTATAATTTTTACCAGTACTGTTATTGGAATAATTCTGTTAATATGTTTTAAATTGATTTGTTGATTTTATTTTGTTGGATTATGACTGAAAAGGTATATCGTATACAAAAGCCAATGTAAAAATCTAAATTTATTTTCCTTACGGTAGACATGTACATTTAACCCTTTCTAACCCAGTGTGATGAAGAAGTCACACTGGAGTGAAATAACAGACATCAAAATTTTAGTTATTAGCGATTACTTTGGATTAGGAACGCTGGGTGTGAAGTTTAATAATTTTCTGTACCCTAGCCAGGAATCGAACTTGAGACTTCCGCTTTGCAGTGTAGCATGCTGACCATTGCGCTACGGAGGTGACCATTTATTAGTTTCTTTTAAAAATTAATTTTAGTTCTAAATATTCGTGTTCATTTACTAAAATAAAGTAGCATTTCTTCGAATATGTTGTACGTACGTTCAAGTATATTTTTTAGACTTTGTAAAAAGTGATTTTATCCATTTTATCAATATTTTTAATTGTAAAATATTTTGTCTGAAATGATGACTTTAAAATTAAAATCATATTTAGTTTTTTTGCTACAAATCTAAGTAAGAGAATATATTTTGTGTAGGAAGCCTGAACATAATGTTACATATTCATATTGTTGTATGAAATATTGAACAGAAATTTTTTGTGTATAGTTAAAAAAATTGGGATTGAAAGGGTTAAGGCGACGTTCTAAGTGTACTCGCAAACCTAGAAGATGATTATCTGACACTGTTACAGTGTCATTATTAGATATTTTTGTAATATTTTTCATCTTAGAAAGTGCCTAATACTTTCATGTTGAACATAGCAGAATCACACACGACAGATCACTTTAAAAGAGTTTGTTTTTTTGTGTAAAAATATATTTGTAATAATCTGTATACTAAACTAATAAATATACTGCAGTAAATTCACTATAGGGTGATTCACAAAGATATGCAGAAACTTTGGGAGCTCATTGTACAATGAAAAAAGTTCATATAAAGATGGGTCCGGAAATGCTTCGTTTCCGAGTTACGGCTAGCGAAAGTTTCGCCCGGATTTCAGCTCACCAGGTGAAATGAGGTCTTCCTGAAATTCTGGTAAGGTAGGTTAAGGGGAAAATTCAATCATTTCTTATGGTTCTTGACCTGATAAATTGAATAAAACAGGTCCCAGAACTGTAAGTTAAACAGTTTTTAAGAAAACCAGTGTTAAATCCAAAAAATGGAGTGAAAACACATTTTTTCATCTTTGGGCAAGAATAACTTTGTTATTTCACCAAGAAACAGTTAAAATTTTTGAAAAAATACGTAGAAAATTTTATTCTAAACAAACCGGTGTAAATAAAGTACACAGGAAGCGAATAGATGTTTGATTAAATGAATTTTTATTCATAACAGTACAGGGTAAAATTAACCGGAAAAAACAAATATGAAAAAATGTGTTTTTTTACACTCAATTTTATGCATTTGACACTGGTTTTCTCAAAAACTATTTAACTTACAGTTCTGGGACCTATTTTATTCAATTTATCAGGTCAAAAACCATAAGAAACGATTGAATTCGCTCCTTAATTTACTTTACCAGAATTTCAGGAAGACCTCATTTCACGTGATGAGCTGAAATCCGGGAGAAATCTTTCGCTAGCCGTAACTCGGAAACGAAGCATTTTTGGACCCATGTTTATATAAACTTTTTTCATTATTTTTACATGTATAATGGGCTCCGAAAGTTTCTGCATATCTTTGTGAATCATCCTGTATAATAACAAAACAGGATGAGTCAAAAGTTAGCTAAGTATTTCATAATATTTAAACTCTTGTTCATATTACCTTAAATAATATAATTATATGTTATCATACGCTGTGTTTACCTATTACTCAAGCTTTCAATAAAATATTCAATCTGCTACAGTATATTTTTATATAAAACTCTCATGCGGTTACATTATACAAACGCCAGGAAGTCCCTTTGAAAATACTTGAAACATAGATAATAAAATATATAGACCGATATAATATTGAATAAGTTTAATAAATATTGAAGGGTTTAAAGGATTTTGCCTTTTCATTCCATACATAAATCGTATCCGTTTATAGAATTTATCTTATTACTGAGTAATAAGTCATATACGTAAAAGATTTATAGATTCTATGATAAAAATTTAAAGAAGTTTCTATAAAATTAACTATTTTAATAAAACTGGCTGCCTAAAAATGGCTACAAAGCGAATATCACAGGTTCAACACCCGGCTAGGGTGTAAAAAATGTATTACGTGGTGAAAATAATTGATAATTTCTTACAACCTACATTTGTCGTTAAAAATCAAGCCTTGTTGCTACTTTAAGTAAACTTTTTTAGCTATGTATTTGTAATTGGGGACTGTACATTAATGTCAATAACACAATCCAATCACGGTTTTTCAATGTATTTGTTGAAATGGGTTATGTATGATTGGTTATGTTCATGGGTTATGTAGGGTTTTTAAAATTCAAAAGAAAGCTATTACGTGTTGGTAGGAACTAATCAGCTCACCTTATGCAGACCACTATTGAAGGATTTTAAATTGTAAGTTCCTTCGTTCTACAGGGTGATTCACGAAGATATGCAGAAACTTTGGGAGCCCATTGTACATGTAAAAATAATGAAAAAAGTTTATATAAACATGGGTCCAAAAATGCTTCGTTTCCGAGTTACGGCTAGCGAAAGATTTCTCCCGGATTTCAGCTCATCACGTGAAATGAGGTCTTCCTGAAATTCTGGTAAAGTAAATTAAGGAGCGAATTCAATCGTTTCTCATGGTTTTTGATCTGATAAATTGAATAAAACAGGTCCCAGAACTGTAAGTTAAATAGTTTTTGAAAAAAACCAGTGTCAAATGCAAAAAATGGAGTGAAAAAAAAACACTTTTTTTCATCTTAGTTTTCCGGTTAATTTTACTTTGTACTCTTATGAATAAAAATTCATTTAATCAAACATCTATTCGCTTTCTGTGTACTTAAATTACACCGGTTTGTTCAGAATAAACTTTTCTACATGTTTTATTAAAAAATTTTAACTGTTTCTTGGTGAAATAACTAAGTTATTCTTGCCCAAAGATGAAAAAATGTGTTTTTCACTCCATTTTTTGCATTTGACACTGGTTTTCTTAAAAACTATTTAACTTACAGTTCTGGGACCTGTTTTATTCAATTTATCAGATCAAAAACCATGAGAAATGATTGAATTCGCCCCTTAATCTACCTTACCAGAATTCCAGGAAGACCTCATTTCACCTGGTGAGCTGAAATCCGGGCGAACTTTTGCTAGCCGTAACTCGGAAACGAAGCATTTCCGGACCCATATTTATATAAACTCTTTTCATTATTTTTACATGTGCAATGAGCTCCTAAAGTTTAATGTATATGCGGCAAAATATTTTTATGCAAAACTGCAATGTCCACTATTATAACACAAGGAATAGTAACAATTATTAGGCCTATGTGGCTAACCGCAACACAAAATTGTTTCTGTTAGCTTGTTACGGCTGGCGAAAGATTGCGCCAGGATTTCGGCTCATCCCATGAAATAAACTTTTAACGAAAAGTTTAGGGCGTTAATTACGAGTCAAAAATAGCGATTTTTTTAAGGATTTTGACCTTAGAAAGTAAATAGTACAGGTTCCAGAACCTTATATTTAGTAGTTTTTGAGAAATCAAATGTTTTTGTAAAATTGAAATAAATGGGAAATCCTGTTTTTTATGGTTTTCGTACAATAAATTCGTTAAATGGGCAATAAATACATAGTGATTTTAAATAAAACTTGTAGATAATTCAATTCTCAGAAAATTATTGTAAATAAAGTAACTAATTGAATAACTATTGTAAATAAGTAAATTGTAATTCATAACAAAAACCGTTGAAAAAAAAATACATTTTACTAACATCAAATTATCCGAAACTTGGATAGAAAAACGCGTTATATTTTATACAGAAAGAATATTGCTTCTAATGTAAAAAAACTATTTCAGAGGATAAGCCGAAATTTGGCCGAAATTTAAAATCTTAAACTTTTTCTTAAATTTCTTGCTGGTCGTAACGCGCTAACAAAGCATTTCCTGAGCTGTTTTATTAATTTCTTCTTGTTTTTCGATGTTCGAGTACTCATCGTAATTGTATTCTCTGAAAATTTTTAGAGAATTATATTAATAAAAAATTATTTTATGTTAACTTTTGAACCTTGACATGTAGTTGAATTGACTATTTAATAAAAAGTAAAGTTTATATGTGTTTAAGATTAAAAATAATAAATTAAAACGTATTTAAATAATAAGTTAAAGCATTTTTAAAGGGATATATATTTTTAGTTAATTAAATTTTTCTTTATATTCTCGGTTTACGTTATAAAATAAACAAGAAAACTAAATGGACTTAGAACATATTAAGTTTAATTCCATTCTTATTTTGTTTAATATTAACTAACTAAATACGCGTACACAACTGAAAAGAAAAATAATACAATGTGAAAAACACACCACACTGTAAGTGAATTACAACCGTACATTCGACCGCAGTATGTAAAGAAATTTTATAAAAAAAATTGAAAAAATAACATAAATTGTAATAGGAATAAAAATAAACGAGAAAATGAAAGTAAATGAAACGAAAAAACGAGAAAAGAGAAAAACAAAAGAAAAGCACGACCCCTATTGTTAAAGAAAATATTAAAAGAACTGACTATGTTTATTAAAATAGTTATTATTCTCATGTACTAAAGAATAATTAACTTTTCTAATATTTCCACAATAATAAAAAGTGTGGGCTTTACTTATGAACTTTAGTGTGTACAGTACAGTAATAGAATAAGTGCCTAATTAAATTACTGAACAAAAGAGCATCGTAAAAAAATTAAAACAATTATACCATATAAGATTATACCACAATTAATATATTTTATAAAATTATACATAAAGTAAATAATGCTTCAACAAATTTATCCATTTTTCATTTGTTACATCAACATAAATGTTTTACATTTATTTCTTCTTCTCACAATCAAGGATTAGACTCCTGCCTGTTCCGGCTCAGAACAGCAACTAATTGTTGAATTATTGCCATCTTTTACGTGGCCTCCCAACATCTCTCTTCCCCTCGGGCCTGTATTCTAAGTTATTGATTGAGGGGGATCCTTCACTCAGGCATACATGCACTTAGTACATGCTCTCTCCATCGATTTCAATGTTTTTCAATCTTCCCTTTCAAGTTGTAAATATCCAATTCCATTCATAATATGTCCTCATATTTAGTTGGTCCCTGCGATTGCAACGCTTTGTTCTTTGCAGGTATCGCATCTCTGCCGCCTGCATTCTACACTCCTGTGGTCTGTTCATGACACCCTTTAATAGAGTAGGACTGGGTCAGCCATAACCGTGTAAAATTTCATCAGAGTTTCCTTTTTTGTTTTCCTGCCTAGGGTTCTGGTAATATTGCCGCACACTGCTTGAAATTTTCCAACTTTCTTCTGTACATCCAATCCTTGATAAACCCGATGTCGCAACCTAAATAATTGCATTGTGATACTTGTTCGAACACTACATCATCTACTACAATTTTAGACCAAGTAGGGTATTTGCCAGTGAATGTTTTTATGTTTTTATGTCAGTGAATGTTGAAATTACCTTTGACTTTTTTAAGGAGACGTTGAAATTATATTTTTTTCATAATATCCATTTAAAATATACATTGATTTTTCTTTTACGTTTATTTGAATGTAAATTTAATCTAAAGAAAAAATTCACGATATTTATAATAGCTGTATCATAAAATTAAATATTTTAGAGCCTCTTTCATTAACCCTGTACTCCCAGAAATATTTCAACTTGTGTATACAAATACCTTCCTTTCTTCTCAATTTGTGTGCATGCTGATTTTTAAAACTATATAATTTTACCTATTCTTTCTTTCTTTTTGCTTTTATGGCTAGCTTATGGATAGCGTTCTTTAGTCTCTTGTTTATCTACATATTTTCCATCTTTTTAAATCTAAGTTTTATTAATTCATCTGAAATCAACCTACACGATGTTTATTACATTGATGTTTAGAACATTTTGTTTGTCTTAAAATTTTTTCAGTTTAATTGTTCTATTTTTAAAGTCTTTTAAAGTGACTTTTAGTTCTTTCTTGTCTTCTTTGATTTCCGTAGTCCGTTAAATATTGCTTTTACTACGCCAGAGTTTTACCAATATTCTACTTCTTTTTGATTGTGCTGGTTACTGGTTCTATTTCCTTATGTAACTTCATTCGAGGTTGTTTTCCAGCGAATCAACAATATAGGTATTTTGTTAATTAATTATTAATTTATTTAACATTAGTTATAAGGACCTGTAAATAAATTCGAGGGCAGTCCAGAAAGTCTATCACGTTTTGATATAAAAAAAACTAAGTACAAGAAAAAAAATTATTATATACATTTGAAAGTGCAACTAAAATACTATTTTTCTACATAATCTCCAAACAAATTAAGACACTTGTCATAGCGGTGAACTAATTTTGAAATGCCGGCGTCATAAAAGTCTACCGCCTGTGATTTTAACCAGTTAGTCACACCCTCCTGCAGCTCCGCGGAAAAACCTAATCTTTCTGTAACAATTTCGTGCAATAAACTTTTTGAAAGTTGTGGGAAAAAAGCGATAGATCTCTTATGGTGAATCGACGGTCTTCTCCAATCTTCTCATTAACTTTATTCACAATGTCATCAGTCACGAGGCTTGGCCGTCCACTTCGTTCTTCCTCGTGAACATTAGTTCGGCCATTTTGAACTGAATGCACAAACGCCGTTCTCCACTTTCAGTGTAAACTTCGTTCCCATAAACTTCACAGATTTGGCGATAAATCTCAATTGGTTTATTGTTTTTAGCCAACAAAAACCGTATTACCGACTGTACTTCACAACTGGCGGGATTTTGAATTGCGGCACACATTTTAAATTGTTGTTGAAAACAACGAAGAACAACACAGACCTGTCGCTAGTACGGCTGGATAGCCACTGAACGGAGAAACGCCGCGGCACCAAAATGGCCGCGATAGTTCCGTCCCTAGCGGCTACAACGCAAAACGTGACAGACTTTCTGGACTGCCCTCGTATTTGAACTTAAAATGACAAGAGTAGGGCACCTAGTGATGACAACTAAAAAAATCTGGTGTGAAACACTCACACAACTTTCTCTTGTCAGTGAAAATAATTAACAATTAACCTAACATTAGTAATAAACCATAAGAAATAAACAAAAAACTAACCTCAAAAAACATAACCTAATTTTAATCATGAGTGAACGACGCAAAATGAAAATCAACCTCATTTTGGCTTAGAAATACGGAAAATCACTCTTTCTCTCTAAACTAGGCTCTGTAGAGAAAAATGCTTTAAATAAAAGTTGTAGATCTTTTAATTTTCTATAAATTTAATTATATACACTTTTGTTGTAAAATGCATTCTAAGGCCGAAATCTTTAAAAAATCAATTTTTCACACGTTTTCGTGAGAAAAAAACACAGAAAATCGCAAATTACCGCTAAACTAAGCGTTATACAAAAAAATGTTTAAAATAAAAGTTGTAGGTTTTTAAATTCTCTACAACTTTTATTATATAAGTTTTTGCGCTAAAATTTATATTAAAGCCGTAATCTTAAAAAAACAACGTTTTTACGTGAAAACAGCCTCACCGAGAATTTCAGCAAACATGGCGCCTACCCTATCTTGTAGAGAATAAAAAATTGAGTAAAATAGGCGATTTAAAACAAAATCGTAGGACCAGTTTTTGAGAAAATCGCAAAAAACTGAAAAATTATACGAATAAACTACTACTTCCGGTTGACCGATTTTGATGAAAATGTTCGTGTCGCGTCCGGTAGTGATATGTAACTTAAGTTTCAAGTTTCAAGTTCGTACGATGTTCCGTTCTTGAGATATTCTGTTCACACACAGACACACACACACACAGACACACACACACACACACACACACACACACACACACACACACACACACACACACACAGACACACACACAGACCAATCGCTAAAAACATGTTTTTTAGGTTCAGGGGGACTGAAAACGTATAGATCCGGTGAAAACTCGATTTCGAAAAATCGACATGAAAACAATACTTTCCTTCCTATATATTCATATAGGCAAGAGAAAGTAAAAATGTACTAAAGTTAAAGTTTCATGTAGCCTAGTAATAGAATAGGTCATTTATATTATATGAAGTTAGTTAAAAGAAATAAAACAGAATGAAATTTATAACAAAAGAGAGAGTAAATAAGATTTTAACGAATTGGTTTAAGATCATATACATTACATTTATATAATTAATACGTATATAATAAATTTACACAATGTAGAGAATACATAATGTAAGACAGGTTTTTATAATTCAACAATATACTAATAATTTTTTTGTTGAATTTTTTACTTTTATGTAGTTTACTTAGTTAAGGAATTCCTAATTTACATCTAATTATCACCTAAATTTACCTAATTATAGTAAAGAAGAGGGCAATCTTTCTCAGTTCCTCAGTTTGATCTTTCTCTGTTTGGATAATAATATTATCAATCAAATAGACCAATAATGAAATTATAATACGACAGAACAGTCATAAGATAATAGTAATTAAAAAAGTTAAAAAATGAATTAAATACTCTAAGTACTCTTAAATACACGCAAAAGACTGGGACTGAAGCTGAGGGATTTGTATTGGATGATCAACAAACGTTCACAGCTGTCATTAAAGAGCAAGCTGCTACTGTACAAGGCCATACTGAAACCGCTGTGGACTTATGGGTTACCGCTTTGGGGTTCAGCTGCGGAATCGAATCTTGCTATCATCCAACTATACCAGTCGAAAGTCTTACGGATAATAACAAATGCTCCATGGTATGTGACAAATGGTACATTGCATAAGGACTTACGTGTCAAAACCGTGAAGGAGGAAATCACGCAGCTAAGTTCAAAATATCAAGAAAAATTAGCAGATCACCCGAATTCTTTGGCGCTTAATTTACTTGATAATACCAAAGACGTGACACGACTGAAACGAATAAAATTGCTTGACCTTCCGTTTAGATTTACCGACTAACCTACAATTTTTAAATGATTGAAGTCCATATCAACATCAACGTCATCTCTAATAATCTACTTCTCTTCATTACTTTTTCCTCTACCCATTCTACTATCACCGTTATTAGTTTGGTTACTTTTTCTATTAATGTTCTTCATCTTTTATCTTGTTAATATTTAAAAAATTATAAATAATTTTTTTTCGTTTTCGAAGCAATACCATTGGGTATTGTCTTCGTCATGTGAACCAATTCAAGCTATTTATTTATAGTTTTTGTTTTTTTTAAAAACTGATTGTAAATATTCTCAGATGTTAGGGAAAAAATACTCTAATTTAAGAGATCATAAATTCAAACGTGCTGCGTTGAAAATCTAATTCGTAATAACATTTTAAATCGTATTTTATTCGACGTTCGAAGGTTGTTGGGACAGTAAACATGATTCTGGGATTAAAATGAGTAAATTTGGTTCAAAATTTGATTATGTGGTTACTTACTATAGACTTTTTTTTCATCAGTCTCTCGACTGATTTAATGTAGTTCTCTAAGCTGTTCTATCTTACGTAAGTTGTTTAATATCTACATACCTGCAACACCTTACATCTTTCGTAATTTTCTTTAAATATTCTAACCTTTACCACCCCCTACAATTCACTCCCTTAGAATTACCCTCCATTATTGAACAGAGCAATACTGTAGACATAATAAATAGAAACAAAGTTCCAGTTTTTTACTTTTAAACTTTTTCTATAAGTTGACAGACAAAAAAAAAGCAATTACGTTTCTCTTTTACCACATCGACTGAATGAAATTAAAAACGTGTTTTCAACTAACTGAAACAAAATTAAATTTCACATTTTACCTCAATTCACCTCAATTGTACTTTTAAATTTGTATGACTTCTACTTTTAAAAATAAATTATAAATATCTGTTGTGACTAGAATATAAATGCAGACAAGCGTTAGGTTACATCATTCTCAGAATAAATTAAATGTTTTGTTTAACCTAGAAAATTAATACGGTTAGTATCATTGAAAGTTATATAATAAATGTGTAGGCGTACTTCAATTTTTTATTGGTTGAACATTTTTAATGGTCTGCTTTTTCTTATTTTAAATATTTTTTTAATGTGCGTAGCTGATTCTTATGTATTTTAATAGGAATCCAAATAATAATACCAATCCAAATAATATTATTATTTAATAGCAGTAATAATAATACTGGGTACAAATATGCTCCAATTTTCTTCATCAATAGGAAATTTCGTTAAAAGGTTTCAAGTTTCATAGTGCATCTAAAAAATCCACCTTCAAAGTAATATTAAAGTCTAATTTTTTGAACTTTTCTTACATAATTTTGTTTTCATCTTTTTTCATTTTGTACTTAATTTTTTACAGACAGATATATATTTTTAGGTTAAGACATCAAAGTTAAAAATGGTAGAGCTGTGAGCTCATTATAATTATAGCTTAAATCTTCTTCCATAAATTATTTTCTTATTTCTCAATTTTTTCAGATTAGGCTATTTTTGAACAAGTACAATAGCTTTATACATTTATAAATTTGCAGCCCACATTCTCAACTGTCTTTCACTTACAGCTTTTTCCCTTTCTTCTGTCCATCCAGTGTGCTGCTTTTGTTGTTCATGGAAACCACTGTATCCGTAATCAGTTGCCTAAATTTTTTTCGGCCCATATATTTTATCTTTATTGTTTTTATCTTCCACCAATTATTCGATAAAACGTACGAGTAAAAATAATCACAAACAGTAAGAATCAATTTAAAATGCAATATTTCAGTTTATCAATATTTTATAAAAATGTGTTTGCAAAACTGAATGCGCTAGTATGATTTACATGATTTTTAAGAAAATTAAAGAAATATAAGAAAAAAATTAAAGATTGTTCTTACGATTGATTTAAGAAATAAATTTTAATAATTTAAATAGAGGAGGATTTTAACTATTTTGGACAGGTCAGGGGGATTGTGCTGACATAATAATACACATCTTAAATTCTTTAAAAATTTGCCTGTTTTAGCAAAAGATGTTCAAAAGTTCAATATTTTAGTAAATCTTTTTACTACATTAATAAACTGCCCATAACAGACAGGTGGAGTGTCAAATTATTTACACTCAATCTGTTCGTTGCAGGGCTAAAATAAATAGTTCTGTTTCTTATCACATGGTCAGTCAATTAAATGACTGAATCATTTAAGAACAGAAGAGGTAGAGGTGTAAAAGACACTAATCAGAGTTATCTTCTCTGAAAGTAATGAATTTCATTGTACAGCCAGACCCTGTGGTGAATGAAGTGAAGTTGTCATTTACAGAGTGGAAAATATGTGCTTTTCAGAGGGCCCGGCATGCTGATAAGCGTACTTTTCCACTCAGTGAGGAAGGCACTGGTAAACCACCTCACTCCTCGTTTTACTTAGTGAAACCTCTAAAGGTTCAAACCAGCCTTTCGGCTGTTGACCTAAACAACAACACATTAATAAACTAATACGAAAAATAAGGACAAATGTATTTCTGCAAATTGCTTCATAAATAATATTATAATTCTGTAATTTCTGAATTTTTATTTTTTAAAGTTATTTTAAGGTACCTACTTTATACAGTGCAGATTATAAGGTATATGCCTATTATTAAAAATGAAAAAGTGGATGTATTTACATTATAGTAAAAAAAATAACACTTTCACTTTTAAATTTATTAAACAGAAAAAAATATGTATAACAAAATATGATAAACAAATAAAAATATCGACTGCTTCCGTAGAATAGTTGGCATGCAACACTGCAAAACAAAAGGTCACAGATTCAATAATTCTTGGGCAGGATCTGAAAAGTTATTACATGTTCAAACCCACCGTTCACAACCCAAATTACCCGCTAATGATCTAGCTGTTAAAGTAACTTAAAAACTCATAATTTTTATATTTATTTTTATTATTTAGGATAATTTATTATAGATTACAAAAAAACTAAAAGGTCAGGCCTACTGGATATTTTTGTTACCCGAATTCTCAGAATTCTTTGGTGTAGTCTACGTAATTTTCTTTCTTCTTCATTTTTTTTATCTAATATTCAGTTTTTTTCAATGGAAGCCCTTAACTTTGTGTTATCAGTATTTAGTTCCATTCAATATATTTATCGTTTTACTACTGTATTTTCAAGCACTTCATGAGTTTTTCAAATCATTTATTAGACTCCTAAGATATCTTTTTAATGTGATAATTTTCTTGAATGGATTGTTATCCATTTTCTAAATTTATCCATAGAATTTCAGATTTATATATCGTTTTATAATGTAAATAACATAAATCGGAAATATAAACACATAAAACTGAATTGTTTGAAATGGGTAAGAAACACTAGGATATGAATTTTGAGGGAGGAGGTTAAATTGAGTACAGAGATACGGGGTTAGAGACAACAGGTGTGGCAAACATGAGGGTCTGTTAGTGAATTTTGATGAAGGAAGGGAATTTATGAATTGGAGGGAAAGATACTTTCCCGACTGACCCAACCAAGAGCCAAGCACAACAGATGTTTCTATTATCCAGCTTTATTTTACACAACACTTATTGAATAAATTTAATTTTAAATTTATTGAATTATAAATAGTAAGTGTCTCTCTTCTCCGTATCTGTTCATCACGTCCGGGTCCGATTTCAATGAAACTTGCATACAAAGTATTTTTTTAATTTAATTAATTCATGTTTATTTTTTTATTTTAGGGCCTCATTGGACTTGGACTAATCTAGTTAAAGCTGCGGAGATTATTTCTCCCAACACTCCCAACACTCCCATTCTCTCAGATTCATGAAATCTCTCCTCGTTTGTAATGTTGTCATTCCTCCATTTGGGAGTTTTAGTATTTAAATTTTTTTCCAGTTTTTAACGGTAGTTTTTCCTTCCCTGCACAAATTCTGTTCCTTTGTCATTTCCAGTTCTCTAAAATCCTCTTCCATTTACTGTAACCAATTATTTTTAGTACAATTTATTTTTTTGTAGATTAGTAGTTTTTTGGTTAGACTTTTCTTTAGAAACCTTACGAGAAGAAAATATTATCTTTCGAGACTATAGAAAGATAATCTCCTTGTGATTTTTGTAACGATTCGTTCTTTATGCGTAGTTTCATTTAAGGGAAGTTTAATCAATTTTCTATTTGTTTTTTGTTGATAATAACTTTTTGTTCTTAGAATCATTTCACTCTCTGTAGTTCCTCTTTTCCGTTCCTACTATTTTTAAAGATTTAATAGTGTTATACATGAATAAGTAATTTCTGGTCGTATTACCGTTTGTTTTTATTGAAAAACAAACAATATTATTAAATTTTTCCAAAAATAAACAACTTTCTCATACAAAAATAACATTATAATCCAACGGTTGGATCTAGTGGTATAGTCGCCTCGAATGTTTAATAGCTGATTTTTGGAGATGAAGATTTCTGGTTAAAATCCGAGCAAAAGTAGTTAATTTTATATGGATTTGAATACTATTTTATGTCCATAGGTTCCCTCTGTGAAACCTGTATCATAAACCGCCTCTTACACACACACGCGCGCGCAGCACCCTTATATCTGTCTTAGCGATGTTCTACATGCTTCAGTATTGAGTCACCTACTGGGCACTTGACTGCAATGCTACCATTTTGATTGTAATTATCTTTATCAAAATTGTATAATAATTTTCAAAATTTACATATTATTCTTTGAAAAATGAGTTCAAACACTGTGTCACTGTGATAATCCTAAGCATTTCCAATGTTGGTTTTCATTCTGACAGCCGTTGTTCAGTAATATTAATAAATTTAACAATCATTGTTATAAATGTAACAATTAATATTATTATTTTTTATACACGTAACAACTATTTTATCATATTCTGTTAACCTTATCAAAACATAATATTTTTTTTATTCCTAATTTGTGTACGTTGCAATCTGTTCAATTTAGAACAATAAGCAACCCTATGACCCAATGAGATGAGGATGATGTGTATGACGAGTAAATGAGTTGTAGTCTTGTACAGACCCAGGCCGACCATTCCTGAGAGAGCATGGTTAATTAAACCTAACCATCAAAGTACACTGGTAACCACTGTCTAGTATTCAAACCCGTATAAAATTAACTATCTTTACTAGGATTTGAACCAGAAACCTTCGTCTCCGAAAATCAGCTGTTAAACAGCTGATTTTGCCGACGACTTTACCTCTAGACCAACCCGGTGGGTTATAAAATTTGATTAACACTGTTGTTTTTTTATAAAATTAAATATCACTGCATTTATATTTTTTATTATCTTATTAATTATTACATATTTTATAATAATAATAATAATAAAAATTGGTAAATTTTTTATAATATTATTGAACAACGGCAGTCAGAATGAAATCCAACATCAGAAATGCTTAGGATTGTCACAATGACACTATGTTTGGATACATTTTTCAATGAATAATACGTAGATTTTGAAAATTATTATACTATTTTGATAAAACTAATTGCAACTAAATTAGGAATATTGCAGTCAAGCGCCTAGTAGGTGACTCACTACGTCAACTTGTAGAAGGCAGGTAAGCCAAGTTGCTGTGAGCGCGCGCGCGCGTTTGTGTATAAGGGTCGGTTTATGATCCAGATTCGGTGGAACTATGGAGATATTGTAAACAGTTTTACAGGTGTACTTTGATATTTGGGGTTCAATTAACCATACTGTTAGGAATAGTTGGCCTGAGTCTGTACAAGACTACGTCTCGTTTCCATATCATATATCATCCTAATATTTTTGGGTCACTGGGTTGCTATTGTTCTTAAATTGAAATAAGATTGCAATATGCACGCATTAGGGATTAAAATACACCTTCATTACGTCTACATTTTAATTTCTACTATAACCAACCTATCTAACTATGGTTTACAGAAATGTTCTTGGACAGGTTAAATCGTCAGCACTTCTGTTTCTAGTTTTGTTATATGTAGATTTTAAATAACGCTGTCATATTGTTTAAGTAGATAAAACCAATTGATTAGATTTATTACAAATTACTGTTACAACTTATTACAAGTAAATATCAAGGTAAATTATTGTACTTTTAATTCAATCAGTTTGAATATCGTAAATATAAGTTATCACTTTATATAAAAATACAAAATTGCTTTGGCAAAAGTATTTGAAAATTCTGTGACAACACTCACCCCCTGAAAGAAACTAACCTTCGATACATCAAATTGGGTGGAAAATAATTTTATTAGATTCTGCACATGCGATTTAGCGGGAAAATACTTTCCACCATAGATCTGTGATGTACCCTTTCCCTAGCTGTACAAAGTAGACTTGTCGTCTAAAAAATGTATGTGTTTTTGCTCATGCGCAAGATCAGTATATATTTACACGATTACTTTTTTCGGTATCATCAACAAGCAAAAAAATAGCAGTAATTTTTTAAACAATCCTTTTTATTGTACAAAAGTAGTCTATAAACTTTAGCTTACATTAAGGTTTAGTTTAAAAAAAGAATACAAAATATTTTATAACATTCCCAAAGGGAGGATACAATAGAAAACGATATGTACTTAGGGGTATGAGACTTTGAGGTAACCCATTGTATCAGAATTGAGTATTCTAATACCCACTGTTGAACGACCAAGCGACTTGTAAATATTGCAGAGCTTAGAATAGATTTGTAGGTAAATCTGTCCTTATACAGCTTCACTGAACCATTGTCGGTTGGGATATATACATTTATTACGAGAATCGAGTAATATTATCGACCGTTAGGAATAAGATCACGCTTTATAGTTTGGTTCATATAAACTTATAAATATAACTTAAAATATGAAGAAGACTTTTTTTGGTAAAATATTTATACAATATTCATTGTATAAATATGGGGTCATGGAGTGGGGCATTTCAACCGAACACCTTTTGGGTTTTCGTATACAAAAATACGCAATTAGAATTATCGCAAACATCTAAGGCATTATTTTTGGAAAATATTGTTTTTAAGTGCAAATATTCTCCCCATGCTGACGTTTCTTATGTTTTTAAGTACAATATATTCTCCCCTTGCTGACGTTTTTTTATACTTTTAAAGCCTCATTGGACCACTTTCGTTCATAGCCTGGTAAGCTCATTTTCTGCTTTTAATTTTCTTGCTGTACTTTTTCAGTTATTTTGCTCCTCTCTTGTTCCGCTAAAATTTCTTCAAGGCTTCTAATATTCTGAACCTTTCTGCTTCGGCAAACACTGTTCCTCTTGCCACCGGTGCTTTATGTTGGAATCTGGTTACTTGGTTTTTGATTTTGTGATAGTTTCCTGATTTAGTTTTTAAGTCATTTATTGTGATCTTGAGTTCTGTCATGTCCTTTTTGACCTCATTGATCAATTTTGGTGTATGTACTTTGTTCCAGAAATCTATATCAGTCTTCTTACTAATCTTGTGTCGTTAATTCTGGTCAAGTGTTTATAGTTCACTGTTTAAGATGGTTTTCCACCTGCAATCCTTGATATTGTTTTTGTTGATACACTCTCTCACTATTCTTCACTACTCTTTGTCTATCTTGTCTTAATCACCAGTTCTATTTGGCCCGAAATCCGTCTCTTTATACGCACGTATGACATTTTAAAATTCGTGAAAACTTATAGAGTGTTATTACTAAAAATAAGTGCAGTAATAATTATTAAAATCACAACGATGACAACAGAATTAAAAAATATAGAATTTCAACGTTCTAAAAAATATTTACAACAATTCCGTTCGGTTTTTCAACCAATTACCATCAAGAATAAGACTCATTAATCTAAAAAGGGAATTAAAAGGTTTTTAACAAAACCTGCATTTTATTCTGATCAGGAGTTTTTACATTATCTTACATCTCTTTAAATGTAATCTGTGTAGAATTTAGAATTAACATTTTACGAGGTGTGGCTATTAAATAACGAGATTCACGTTATAAAGAAATTTATTTTTATTTTATACATAATCACTTATTGTCACCTTCAAAATACACTCTTTTTCTATCCCTACAATCCTTCATGCGAATTTCCCATTGTTGGAAGCAGTGCTGGAAGTCATCTTCTGTCAGTTCTTTCAGGACACGTGCCGCTTTCTCTTTTACAGCTTCCACAGACTCAAATCTCATCCCTTTTAATGCAGATTTCACCTTAGGGAACAGGTAGAAGTCACATAGTGCAAGACCTGGTGAATAAGGTGGGTGTTCTAACACTGAGATGCTGTACTTGGCTAGGGACCTCTTGACGGATAACGCGGAATGAGCTGGCGCATTGTCTTGGGGGAGAACTCATGATTTGTCCTTCCTCATTTCGGGGCGTTTTTTCCTTACTTTTTGACATAGTTTAGAAAGTACCTCAAGGTAGTAATATTGATTAATTAATTGTTTGACTTTCAGGAACCCAGTAAAGGTACACAATCCCATGGATATAAAGAAACAATCATCATTGCTTTAAATTTTGACTTGCTCATTTGAGCTTTTTTGGCTCTCGGTGAAGTTCAGCTCTTCTAGTACATGGATTTGGCGCTTCGTTTCCGGATAGTAAGTAAAAATCCACGTTTCATCACATGTTATTATCGCTTCCAAAAAGATTGAGACATTTTCAATCGCGTACAAAGTGTCAGTACAAACATTGTTGCGAGCTTTCATTTAAAACAGTTTTGAGCGGCACGCGTCCTGAAGGAGCTGACAGAAGAAGACTTTCAGCACTATTTCCAACAATGGAAAATTCGCATTGAGCGTTGTAGGGATAGAGAAGGATAAGTAAATGTATATTGAACGTGACAATACGTGATTATATATAAAATAAAAATAAAATTTTTTACAACGTCAGTCTCGTTATTTAATAGCCACACCGCGTATAGTGTAAATGATATACCTGAAATTCCAATGTACAATATAAACTCCACGTTGGCTTCCAACTATTTAGTGTTGCGATACCATTTATCGTGTGAAGTAGTGTTGTTGCGTATTTCATAACTGAAAAAGCATTGTTTGTTAGTATTTTTTGGTTCAGTTCTGCATTTCTTTAATATTACTGTCACCGGATGGCGACGTTAAGTGGCAACCTTATTAATTTGGTGGCCCTGAAAAGGGCCGTTTAAGCGGTGGTCGTCTGTCGTAGTCGTCGTGGCGGTCGGAGGCTGGGCGACACGGCGCGTCGTCGTCCAGCGGAGACGTCATCTTCTTCCCTCGCAGTAGTGCGTCGATGGCTGCTTCGTAGGGTCCGGTGTGCGTAAGGCTCGGTCGAGGGACCGCTGTGGGCATCGCTCGCGTCAGCGGGCGATGACGGTCCGGTCGACGGCCTACGGGGACAGGTCGGCGAGCGGAAGCATCATCTTCTCTCTTGCGGGGTCGTCGATTAGTTCTCGCTGGAGTCCGGCAGC
Source organism: Catonia carolina (assembly GCA_035578175.1). Taxonomy (NCBI): domain Eukaryota; kingdom Metazoa; phylum Arthropoda; class Insecta; order Hemiptera; family Achilidae; genus Catonia; species Catonia carolina. Next base: position 15,432,524 of record JAQMRL010000010.1, read on the forward strand.
CGTGTGCGGTGGTGGACGTCTCGTCGTCGTCTGGATCGAAGTGAAGGTCTCGGTGTCTTGATTGGAATTGATTCTCTGCTCAGTGCAGCGCTCTTTATATAGCTGCCGGGAGCGCTGTGGCAGAGAGCGGCGACTGGCTTGGCCTTGATGACAAAGGCCGGGAGAACTATTGAAGCCGGCAACACAGTAAATGATTAATTAGAAGGGGTGGCGGTGACATTACATTTTGTATTGTTATTACTAATAAAATGGAACAAGTAAGAAAAAGGAAAGTGTTTAGTTTAAATTACAATTACAACTAAAACTTGTAAGTTTATAATTAAATACTACGTATGTTTGTAGGATAGATAGTAGCGGAGAGCTTATTGCTACACAACTAATGTTAAATTGGAATCGCCTATCTTTCCCACTGTCTCAAGTGACTGCTGGATGTAGTTATAGAGGTGTGTTTTTTTGTGGCTGTCATCTAGCTAGCTCCAACCAGTGTTACGTAAACCATGGCCGGTCTCGTCTGAAAACTACGATACAGTTAAATTTAAAGGAATTTTTCTTTTTCAAATATCTTTTCAGCAATAGTTATAAGAGCTTACCTTTCAAATTTCAGTTAAATTGTAATTATTTCAAAATAGATAATAATATGGTATGTTCAGATTAATATTACCGAGGAAATGTTTTTATAAAGAAATTCAAATTTAATAAATTTCTGATGAAAACACATATGGAGTAGCAATGTTGAAAACAGTGAAGGTTTATCCTATTTCCAGTGACTTCTATTCGAGAATAGATTTACTGGTTGAATAGGTATCGTCTCAATCTGCCCTTTTTTATTTATTGAAATCGGGCAGAGAGTGAAATTATACTTGGTCAATATGACAAGTAAGGTAGACTGGTCACGTCTTTCCAATAATTGTCTTACACTATTTAAATATTACTCCCTTTTACCTAAAGACTAACCTATAGTTAAATCTCCTCCCCCCACTTTATTTAATTTGACTTAGGCCAGTAAAATATTTAACAGAGACATCAAAAATCCTTTAAAGCCACATTTTTATTTATTTTTATTATATTAACGGAAAAAGGCCAGCTTATAAAAAATTCAACTTCATAAAATATTTAAAACCCAATAAAATATATTTAAATATTTATATAGTATCTATATAGGTTTTAATTAAATCTGTATTTCATATTTTATGTTTTAATACTTTTAAGGCCTCATTGGACCATTTTAGTCCATAGCCTGGCCAGCTCATTTTCTGCTTTTAATCTTCTTGTTACACTTTTGGAGTTCTTTCGCTTCTCTCTCGTTCCGCCAATGTTACTTCAAGGCTTCTGATCTTCTGAGCCTTTCTGCTCTAATGTTTTATTTATTGTAAATAAATAAAAAAATCTTTTAATGGGGATATATGCTATAATGATTAATAAATAAATATGTATTTTAACATATAAAACCTGCCCATAACAGACAGGTGGAATGTCAAATTATTTACACTCGATCTGTTCGTTGCAGGGCTAAAATAAAATAGTTTTGTTTCTTACCACATGATTAGCCAATTAAATGACTGAATCAATTAAGAACAGAAGAGGTAGAAGTGTAAAAGACACTAATCAGAGTTGTCTCCTCTGAAAGTAATGAATTTCATTACACAGCTAGACCCTGTGGTGAATGAAGTGAAGATGTCATTTGCAGTGTGGAAAAATGTGCTTTTCAGAGGGCCCGGCATGCTGATAAGCGTACTTTTCCATTAAGTGAGGAAGGTAATGGTAAACCACCTCATTCCTTGTTTTACTTGGCAAAACCTCTACAGGTTCAAACCAGCCTTTTGGCTGATGACCTAAACAACAACAACATAAAAAAAGACTTTTGGGGTGTTTTAGTCCAACAAAATATATTATAAAACAAGAAAAGAAGAATTATTTAGTTTCTGTGAAACAAATGTTAATTCTCTAGTGTAACATTTGAAATGTTAACAAAAATATATAAACAATAAATAAATTTAATTTCTTTTCTGACACATTTTGACATAGCTTTGTGTAGAATGAAGTCAACTTAATGAAACTTGTGCCTGTTGTTGATACGTTAATCAAAAAAATGTATAAAAATTTAATTATTTAAAAATTTTATTCAAACGCATTTTTGGCCTCCGGGATAACTCAGTAAAAGTGGAAAGCCACTTTGAACTGTTAAGTACTCTAATTATGATTGGATGAGTGACTTTGCATAGAACCATAACTGATAAAAAGTCATACATGAATAAACACCACAAGATTTTTCTGTTTCAATTCATTTAAAAACCAAAACTTATTTTAAATTTTTTAATAGCTAAAAAAGATAACTTAAGGCTAAACTAATTATTTTGGATTTTTAAAAATAATTAAATTTTTTCTCAATTCAATTTTATTAAAGCAATTTTTTTCAATATTAAACTGAAAATTAGTTAAATTTTAAGCTAATTTCAGGTAATATCAGATTTGAAATCTTTATGATGTTTCTTATTTCTGTTGTAATATATACAATATTTTTAAAATCTTATTTTATTGCTCCGGGTTGGTCTAGAGGTAAAGTCGTCGCCAGAATCAGCTGATTTTCGGAGACGAAGGTTCCTGGTTCAAATCCTAATAAAAGTAGTTACTTTTATACGGATCTGAATACTAGACAGTGGTTACCGGTGTACTTTGATGGTTGGGGTTTAATTAACCATACTCTCTCAGGAATGGTCGGCCTGGGTCTGTACAAGACTACACCTCATTTACACGACATACACATCATCCTCATCTCATTGGGTCATGGGGTTGCTTATTGTTCTAAATTGAACAGATTGCAACGTACACAAATTAGGAATAAAATTTAAAATTTTTTTAAAAATTTTATTGCTCAGCTGTTGTTACTTTGCTTGCAGGTGACTACAAATTTGAATGTCCCGAAAGCGATTTGTTTCTAGGGTTTGAAACGTTTTCACAAGTCACCATAATATAGAAAAAATATCACACCTACTTTACAGGTTAATAAACAAACATTTTACAAAATTTCGAATAACAAAAACTAAAAGAGCTAGCTGCATTGGCGTATTTGGTAATGTGCTCGCCTCTCATCATGCGGTCCTGGGATCGAATCCCTCTCAGGCATGGCATATTTTCGCACGTTACAAAAAATAATTTCATCCTCACACAGTTGAATCCCAACGTTGTCGCTAATGACCTTGCAGTTGATGTGACGTTAAATTAATTAATTAATTAAAAGAAAAAGAATTCATATACTAAAATGATTAGCTATTTTTGTATAGGCTAGATTACTCGTTATGTAATTAAAATTATTACATTGTTGCTGCTATCATATTTAGACTCTAAATTTAAGTTTCGTAAAATTATTCATTTCAGCAAAGTACCGGGTGAGCATAAAGTCTTGCCCTGATTATAAAAATTTATTGCAGAATAACTGTTTGACATAATAATTTAAATTTGATGCTGTTGCATAGGTTAGTGTTAATAGTTTTTTTTAAGATTACTTACATTAGTAAACTTCAACGTGTGCCCCCTTGGTAGCTCGGAGAATGTCGAAGCGGTATTCCAGTTCCAAATCGGTGGATTGGAAGGGATGGTCCAACACCCTGGCCACCCCGCTCTCCAGACATTACTCCCCTTGACTTTTTTTTCTGGGGCTATATCAAGGATAGATCTTCGCCACACCAGTTGCTGACGTTGACGAACTTAAGGCTAGGATACAAGCTGCTGTGGGTACTGTGACAGAACACATGTTACAAAACACCTGGCGGGAACTAAAATACCGCTTCGACATTCTCCGAGCTACCAAGGGGACACACGTTGAATTTTACTAATGTAAGTAATCTTAAAAAAACTATTAACACTAACCTATGTAACAGCATCAAATTTAAATTATTATGTCAAACAGTTATTCTGCAATAAATTTTTATAATCAGGGCAAGACTTTATGCTCACCCGGTACCTATTTTAGAGATAATACTCATTAGTTGAAAGAAATACTAGTAGTATGTTCTAACAAAAACTTTTACAGTTTTATAAATGTCATACATTTTTCCAGATTATTTTTATAAAACCGCTTAATAAATACAAAGTGAATGTTTATTTTATATTTTGTTCATGTTATTTCAATATCTCTACTACTATATTAACAAAATTAAAACAAACAAAATATAACAGATTTAAATCCGCAATTCTAAAAGTATTAAGTGAAACGAAAAAAATGCAAACTCAATATTTACAATTTAAATTGGAATACTGTGACCGGGATATTAAACAAAAGGAAAAAGTAAAATTTTAAAACCGAACTACCTGCACGTTCATATAAAATCAAATAACCTCTTCTTGTACAGAATTTGGATTGTAACTAAAATTGTTCAGTAAAACTAAAAGTTCAACATTAATATCTGGTATTTAAAGATACAATTATTAAATAATTATGAAATAAATTGGAATTATTTATTCCACTTTTAGTTTTGAATTAGTGAAAACACTGTTAGTTCAAACTGAAAACAAATTCAAAAAATGCTAAAACTTTATCATCTGTTAAGTCAAGGTAAATTGTCGAAAAGATTTGACTTCAATTGTGGCGCCTTCTGGCTCCTCAATTTTGTGAATATTACAATGAAGAGTATAGTGATATGCAATAATACACAGTTTTGAGAAAAATCCGATCAAAGTTCTATGGCTCCTACATTTTTTGTAAATTGTCTGATTTATTTCATTTTGGCATTTACATATTATTCTTCATGGAAATTTATGTTATGTATTAAAGAGTTTCTTCGACTTTTCTCTCTAATATCACTTTTCTTCTAACTTTCCTAACGCGCATAACATCTACATATACTAAACATCTGTATTGTACACTGTATCCTGTAAGAATAGATGAATGATGTTTTAATAATACAAAACAATATTTTCATAAAAGAATCTTCTTTTAAGGAACATTCAATAAAATTTAACTGTCCATAATAGGCAGGTGAAGGTCAAATTATTTGAACTTGATCTGCTAGTTCCAGGGCTGCAAAAATACCTAGTTCTGTTTCTTTTGCATGGTCAGTCAATCATATAAAAAACATTTAAGAATAGAAAAGGTGAGGTGTTAATGTCACTAGTCAGAGTTATCTCCTCTGAGAGTAATAAATTTCATTATACAGCCAAACCCTGTTGTGAATGAAGTTAAAGTGTCATTTGCAGAGTGGAAAGTAGATGTTTTTAGGAGGGCCCAGTATGCTGCAAAGTATACTTTTCCACTCAGTAAGAAAGACAATGGTAAACCATCTCACTCGTCTTATTACTTAGTAAAGCCTCTAGAGCTTTAAACCAGCCTTTTGGCTGATGACCTAAACAGCAATATTCTATAAAAGACGTCTTAAATTCTTGGAGAAAAATGCGTCATCTGATCTTAATACATTTATCAATTTTAGACCTTATGAGGTGACTTTAGACTGAAAACTCTTTTTGCAGCCCACATTCTCAGAATTCATTCACTGTTGGCTTTTTCTTTCTTCTATTTCAATGTTCTGTTTAATCCAATGTTCTGTTTTGCTCGTCACGAAAGCCCTTAAAGTCTGTAATTAGTTGTCTGAATTTGGTTTGGTTCATTAAGTTTTCTCGGTATTTCGGTTTACTCAATGATTTTTCTGACTTCTTTAACCATTTATCTAAAACCTAATATTTTTTGTTTAGTGAGTTAAAAATTTATTAGTAAATAAAGTCTTAACCAAAGTTACAACAAAAATAGACAAACTAGTTGTGGATTATATTTATACATTACAATTTTGCGATTTACATATTTTGTACTTTATTTAATGGTTTTAACAGCCTCGTCGTTAGGGATTACATAAAAATACAAAAATACAAAATTACATGTTACAGTTTTGATTTGTTTGTTATAAATTATTTACCAATGAACGGGACAGGGTGGGAAATAACACAGTTGTTGATTCCGTTGTAGATTGTAACTTGTAGTTTAACCTATTTACTGCTTGTAAACAGTTTGCAACTTGTGGCGTCGTCGTGCAAGAACGGCCATATCCCTACGTTTCGAATGATTAGTGACCCGAAGTAAACAATGTATTAACACTCATCTACATATACCACACATACTCTAGATAATTGGTTGAGCAATTAGCGAGTTAATTGGTTATTAACAGTACATCACGATTCACAGGTTCCCCAGAGATTTGGAGGCCACATCTACTTCACTGTTGTGAAACATAAATTTACTCAGCTCTACCCAATGATATAATTTCAAATATGTCCCAATTGCTTTTATCATCCACGCAAAAATTTATAAGAGAAAATGCAGTCAAAATCAGATCATTTTATAAAATATTGAACACATTTGTTAATAAAATACACTCGTATCCGTACTTAGACTATTGGTTTATATTTTAGAAGCGACTTTTTTAATTTTATTTAATCTCCATAAATTGTCCATTAGTTCGTGATCACAGCTTTGATCAGAGCGGTGACCACAAAAATCAGAGAGGTATTGTATGAACATTTTCTAGTTGGAATAATGCTATTGAATCTAGAACTTTTGGAATATTATTCGTGTTGCCTATTGAACCACTAAGGCGTTTATTATTTTTTAATTTGTCATTAATTGTGTTTTTTTTTAATTTTTTTTATTTATTTGTTTAAGGTCGCATCAACAATAAAGTCATTAGCGACCACAATTACATAACAATCTTAAATTAACAAAATTTACATAACAAAATTTGAATTAAAATGTCTTGAGTGAACAAAATTTGGATTAAAAAAGATTGTGTAACTGTAAGTCCGTAAGGTATAAAACCACATTCTGTATACTCTTGATGTCCGTCAGCATGATTTTGGTATTTTGTGTTAAGTTATACTTTTCTCGTAGATCACGTAATCCTGGACATTTTATCAGTAAGTGTATTATCGTCAATGTAGTATCGTTGCAAAAATAACAGGTCGGTGCATCAGTCTTTTGAAGAAGGTATTTGTGTGTGAGACTAGAATGTCCAATTCGTAGGCGTGTTATAAGTACTTGATTTTGTCTGCTACTTTGTGGTATTAATACGTCATGTGTGTTTTCCCTGAAGTCGTGTAGTTTACTGCGATGTCCTTTCCATTCATCGTTCCACACTCCTTGTGTCGTCTTGAGAACAAATTTTGACAAATCAACATGTGAGACAGCATGATCATGAAACACTTCTTTTATGGCTTGTTTGGCAGCATTGTCTGCCTTCTCGTTTCCTGATGTACTAACGTGTGCTGGAGTCCATACAAATTCAATTGTGTTATTAATTTTTGTATTTTACACTAAAAGCCTAACTATTTCTTGAATTATCGGTTCTTTAGTATTTAAACTAGAAATGCTTTCTAGAAACCCTTTTAGAATTGGTAAAAATTAATTGTGTTTTATTTCAAGCTATTTTTGGTACCATTAACAGGACATTGTGTAACAGAGCTAGAATAGATAATAGTGAAGTTCTACAAGGTAACGTCAGCCCCAGTCCTTCTTTATGGGAGTGAGTCATGCGTTACCACGAAACGCCAAAAAAGTAGGATCTAAGCAGCTGAAGTGACGTTTTTAAAGGGCTGCTTGAGGCTGAATTTAATACATAACGATGAATTTATTTAGATCTGAGTTGGGTGTATTTCGTCTGAATGAAGAAGTGGAGGTGTACCGCACTCAATTGAGGCAAAATTTGGAACGGAAGCCAGAGGAGAGAATACCCTTCAAAGTTACGGAATAAGTTCCAGTTGAAAGAAGGGAGGTGGGAAGACCTCGAAGAAGATGGCAGTCGTCGAGATGTTGTGCGGGTTGGAATATATCGTGTTTGTGCATATATGTAGGATTCTTTGTGAGTTTGGAACAGGCTTATGCCTAAACCTTGATAGTAAGAAGAAGAGAAGATTGTATTTTTGTATTAGTAATTTTTTGACATATTTTTAGAAATAATTACTTTATTTTAAATTGGCTTCAAATTTTTCAAGTTCAATTTTATTTTGAGTAAGTCAATTGGAAAAAGAAAACTTATAACCAAGTTTAGTTAATATTTACCTGAATTATTTATTGTTGTAACTACCCCGTCTTCTATTCCTAAAATTAGCGCCACAAAATCCCAAGGGATAACTAATTTTAACCACTACTTTTAGCTTATATACGTATTACTTAAAAGGTGGTAAGGGAATGCAACCTCTTATTACCTCCACGAAATTAGATAATTTGGGAAATAATTCTATTATGTGTACTTCTAGGCCAGAGATTCACACTCCTTACTAAGTGTAGAATCTAATTTAAAGCGGTATCCGTTTATATTTCCTGGAGCTATTCAGTCACCTGAAGAGACTGATGAGATTGCTCAGCCTCTAGCTTCACCACAATGGAGGGGAGGAAGACCACCCTCTGAATATAATGGTCCCTGTGTAATCATAACAGTCGCACGAGGAATTGCGGAAACCTCTAATGGTTCGTATCGTATCTCGGAAACCGTAAATCAAATCATAACTTAAATTTTACTTTATTATAAACAAGATTAAATATAAACAAAATAAAAATTATTCTTGCTAGTATTATGGAGTGAATAATTAACTAAATTTTTCTCATAAAATATAGTACCTACCTCTCCTTTAATCATTCAGCTCGTAGGCCTGATGTGACTTTCAATTAGTCGGTCCATCTCTTTCGCGGCCTTGCAACCTCTCACGTTTTACCAACAATGTAAGATATTATTGTTATTTTCAATGGTCGATTACCTTCTAATCTACAGTCGTAGTCAAATAAATCCGAAATAGTGATATAAATCCTCAAATACAAAAGAAGAGTAACCAACTGGCTGATTAATTTAGGGAGAGGGCAGTCTGAGGATTTATTTAGTTCTATGTATTCAAACTAAATGCTCTTCCTCTTGATTAGATAATAGATTTTTATCAGTATAATTATCGAAAGTCTGCTTTCATTCTTTGCCATTACATGTCATTTTATTTATGTTTTGTATTACTACTGATATTATATATATATATATATATATATATATATATATATATACAGTCGGACCTCTATTTATTGAACTTCTATATATCGAAATTCTCTGTATATCGAAGTATTTCCTGAGTCCCGTGAAATGTTAATGGAAAAATTATTATGTATATCGAAGAAAATTCTATAAATTGAATTTAATTTTAGTGAAAATATGAATAGAACTCTACAAAGGTTTCCCATCACACACTAGTGAATTCGAAACATTGAAAGAGAGCAACGTGACAATACAGTACGTTGACTACTGTTGTCAACGTACAAGAGTAGTGTGATACTTTTATACAATGTACGATCAAAAATATGTAAATACAATAATGTAGACGAAGCAGTTTTCAAATGGCTAAAAATGTTACGAGATGACCAACATTCCTAAGCAAAAGAAAAAAGTTGTTCTTTTTGTGGACAATTTTTCCTGACACATCTGTCTTCACAATAAAACAAACTTTATTGTAAACAAATACTGTTTTTTAGGCAGTATCGTTACGGTCGAGTAATCTCACCTAACATAATAGCAGTCATAATGATAAAAACAGCGTTTCTCTTTATCGAAATTTCCGTATATCAAAATTTTTTAAAAGGAACCTACAATTTCGATATATGGAGGTCCCACTGTATATACATATATTCATGGGAGGATTTACAACCCCAGCCGTATCTCGCTTCTAAAGCATTACCTCTCTCTTTTTCGCCAATCTCCATCGGAGAGCCGCCGCAAAAACATTGCCTCCTGCACCCCATCCAACCATGTCACTTCCGACTTACCCCTCCTATTCTACCGGCTGGCGTCCACTTCCATACCCTCTTAGGCCACCTATCATCTTCCATCCTCTCCAAATGGCCATTAATGGAATTAATATTATAATTTTTGTATTACGTTAAAAAATTATATTTTATTTTGTATTAGGAAATAAGATAGAATATCATTCGCCATATATTTATTTGTAGTAATAAATGAATAAAAATAAAATTAAGATGTTGTGTAGTTATTCTTACTATTAATCTAGACACACCGAGCCAGTCCCTTAAATCACAATTTTTCAGATGGTTTTTTTAAGCAACAAGAACCCTACGTAAAAAATGTATTTCTGCTGCTTGAATTCAGCAAATATCTTCTTTGGGTATTACGGCCCACGTTTATCTGATATGAAGATCTCTTAGGACAGCCATTGATGCACAAAACTTCATAATCAGTTCCTTTGAATTTTTTGTACCCTGGCACTTAAAGGGTTAACTATACACGTAAATACGAGTAGTAGTTGTTACAATATAATTAGGGAAATCTCTGAGTGGGTCAGTAAGGTACACCAGAGATCCAAGTTGTTGGACTGAGACAGTAAGTGATTGACGGGCACCACACCCCCAACTTTTGTTCATAAAGTACTTGGTCTGAGCAGGAAGAAGGAAAACATCTTCATAACTTGGACATCTGTGGTTTTTTTTAATTTTACGTCCGGCTCATATGCAAATGAACGGTAGGGATGTTTATTAAAGGCCCAGTGTGTAGAATATGTGACGAGAGGAAAGAATCTAGCACTTGTATTATCTTTAAATTTATTACTTATACAGGGTGATTCACGAAGATATGCAGAAACTTTGGGAGCTCATTGTACATGTAAAAATAATGAAAAAAGTCTTTATAAATACAGGTCCGGAAATGCTTCGTTACCGAGTTACGGATAGCAAAATATTTCGCCCGGATTTCAGCTCACCAGGTGAAATGAGGTCTTCCTGGAATTCTGGCAAGGTAGATTAAGGAGCGAATTCAATCGTTTCTTATGATTTTTGACCTGATAAATTGAATAAAACAGGTCCTAGAACTGTAAGTTAAATAGTTGTTTGAGAAAACCAGTCTCAAATGCAAAAAATGGAATGAAAAAAAAAAATTTTTCATCTTTGTTTTCCCGGTTAATTTTACTTTGTACTGTTATGAATAAAAATTCATTTAATCAAACATCTATTCGCTTTCTGTGTACTTTATTTACACCAGTTTGTTCAGAATAAAATTTTCTACATGTTTTATTAAAAAATTTAAACTGTTTCTTGGTGAAATAACAAAGTTATTCATGCCCAAAGATGAAAAAATGTGTTTTTCACTCCATTTTTTGCATTTGACACTGGTTTTCTTAAAAAATATTTAACTTACAGTTCTGGGACCTGTTTTATTCAATTTATCAGATCAAAACCCATGAGAAATGATTGAATTCGCCCCTTAATCTACCTTACCAGAATTTCAGGAAGACCTCATTTCACCTGGTGAACTGAAATCCGGGCGAAATCTTTCGCTAACCGTAACTCGGAAACGAAGCATTTCCGGACCCATTTTTATATAAACTTTTTTCATTATTTTCACATGTTAAATGAGCTCCTAAAGTATCTGCATATCTTCGTGAATAACCCTGTATATAAACTAGTACCTATAAAATACTTATTCTTCGGTAAAATACTTGAAGAGTAATCTTTCACAGAAAGATATGGTAAATACACTTCTGAAACATATACGAGTGAGGGGGTCGTTTGTGGAGCAAATAAAGAAAAATGAAAACTCTCCAAAACTGAAGTATTAATGAACTGAAAGACCCATCTGATTAATCTAAAAAATCGAGAATTGCAATATAATGGTAGAAATTTATGAATTGAATAAACTATTATACGTATACATTTCTAACTTGTTTTTTTACCCCAGAGCGAATAATACAGTCATAACAGATGAGATTTCTTCGAAGAACTAAGGGATGTACACGCTTGAACAGAATAAGGAATGAGGAAATCAGGTCAGAATTGCGTATTTATAACTTGAACGAAAAGATAAAGGGTTATCGCCAAAGTTGGAGACAGCACGTAGCAAGGATGTCAGATCACAGTATACCTTAGCAGGCACACTGGTATGCTCCAGAAGGTAAAAGGGATGTCGGTAAACTTAGGAGAAGATGGAGATAGATGATATAGTTTCTGAGTTTGAAACAGGCTGTGGCCTAATCCTTGGTTGGAAGTAGAAGAAGAACTTGTTTTTTAAATTTAATAACTTAATTTCGTAATAATTAAAGGATTTTTTAATAATTTTGTTTCACTTATTAGACTGTCGATTTGGCTGCAAAAAATAAACGAAAAAAAGAATATATAAAAATATTTTAAAGCGAAATATCCGGTTAGTTATTAAATAATATGGTTTACTCTACTTTACTTTATTGTGAAGATGATATTTTCATTTCCTGACATTCTAGAATAAATTGAAAAGCAAAAAATGAAAACCAATTCAATTTTATATCTTATCGTAGCAGAATAGCTTCAACATTTAGTTAATTTAATTTTTTAGTTTCTGTTTTTATTTTTTAATCTAATGTACTAAATTTATTTACTTTGTATCTGAAGACTTTTAATAAATAGTTTGTTGAGCTGTTTTAAAACGTAAGTTTGTAGTTGTTAATATAGTTAAATGTAAACGATTGTTTTTTACACAATTTAAACCAATATTTCTTTCTTAATACCCACCGTGATAACTGTACTTTATGATACAGTAATGAAATTATGAATAAAATGAAAATTTAATGGAATTACCGTATTTTTAATAAAATATTATGCTAATAATCATAATTGATGTGGCTGATATTAATTTAATGTTAACTGATGTGATATAATATATTAACTGATGATCTTTTAAAATTGATGGAACCATAAATGCTATGTGTTCTTAGTATTGTACAGGATGGAGGTCTGGAATTTGAAGAAGAACATTACCGATAGATTGGAGGAGTTCAAAAGTGGCCATAAATAAAAAATTTTAAGTTAAGCTGGTTGGATTGTGTCACAAATGACAGTGTTATCAGGAATATATATAAGGAAAAAGAGGTTGATAATAAGCATGAAAATACGTAAATTAAAATAATTATTTGAGTCAAGAGACGAGAGGGGAAAAGTAGAGTTTACTCTACAAAATGATGTGACACTTATTGCTAAGGTCCGTTTCGGGATCTAGGTTATTAAATAATTAATACACTAAAGTTTACAATTACAAATATTTATTACACTAAAAGATTACAAAATAAATAATTAAACTAATTATAATTAAGTAATACAATAAATGATTTAATAGGTAATTCACTTAAAATAGATAATAAACAATAAATAACTTACAATCACTTTTATAGATTACACAAACATACAAAACACAGAAACTGAATTCACATTAACTTTACAATACACTCACAAAAATACTTTACACAATACGCACACAACAAAGGCAGTATAACAATCTTGAATCACTACAATACTCGGATGTGTAACCTGTAAATACACACCCCGATAATCGCTCGGCAAAGATCACACGAATACTACCCTGACCGCACTCGGGGGTTTCCTTATATACCTATTTATAAAAGATCATTCCAGAACAAAGTAGAGAAATCATAAAGTACAAAAATAAATAACCTTTCATTAATGAATGCTAGAAAAATCCGTAGTAAACAGGTCAAGAATAGGTCTTTTGTAAATACGAGAAAACGTAAACAACCTGCCCCCCCTCATAATAGCTGTACACAATACCTGAAGTTTTATAGTAGACACACCTTTATGGTCATCATTGTAAAACTGTCATTCACTGTTGCTATGGTGTATTGTTATTTTTATTATTCCTTAACTATTTTTTTGAATGGAATTCTGGAATCTTCCTGAACGATCCCGTCTTTTCTTCGATCTTGTTACAATATTAGCTGATGATCTATTAAAATTGATGGAACCATAAATGCTATGTGTTCTTAGTATTGTACAGGATGGAGGTCTGGACTTTGAAAAAGAACATTACCGATAGATTGGAGGAGTTCAAAAAGTGGCCATAAAAAAAATTAAGTTAACCTGGTTGGATTGTGTCACAAATGGCAGTTTTATCAGAAATATATATAAGGAAAAAGAGGTTGATAAGAAGCATGAAAATACGTAAATTATAATAATTAAATATTTGAGTCAAGAGACGAGAGGGGAAAGTACAGTTTACTCTACAAAATGATTCAAGGGAAAATTATTGAAAAATAGGTTTGGTTCTGAGACGTAGCCTATATCCTGGCTGAATAACTTGAGAATGTCGTTCAGGAGCCGGTTTACTGATTTGTTTAGAGCTGGTATCTAAAAAGTTTTAGTTTCCAAGATGATTACCAACCTTCTTAGAGGGAACCGCGCCTAAAGGAAGAAAATGTAATTAAAATAACCATGTCAGAGTTAATGTATGGTAAGATTTGGTATGTCAAACAACTTACATACAGTTACTGATAATGTATTTATGTCAATTTAAACTTAATATAATTAGTTTTGGTGGTACAGTTGTTAAAATATGTATTGTATAGCGGAATCTCCCATGTTATATTATTCGCTACGGTTTCAGAAACACCCCGCCATTACTACTTCGAGAATTTTTTGCCAAAAATGTGTATTAGTTATGATCTTAATAATTGATGTGACCACAAATTCACCGTAATTTATTATTTCTTAGTTTTGACAATTATTGTTTCGGAAAGAACTTAAGTTTGCTTAACTATTGATTATTTAGAATGATTTTAGTCATTCAGCTACTAAGCCCATGATTGCTCGTTGGCATTCCGTTACTTTTTCATCTACCCTAAAAAAATACGTATAAAATTTTTCAGTCGACGAACCTAATGCTGATTTCAAATTCTGTTATATAGGTCAACAGCAGAAAGGCTGGTTTGAACCTCTAGAGATTTTTCATGCGGTCTTGGGTTCGAATCCCATTCAGGCATGGCATATTTTCATACGTTACAAAAATTCATTTCATCCTTCACCGTCTGCATTAGCAGTAATTGCATAACAGTCGGACGTTAAACCAAAAAAAAAAAAAAAAAAAAAAAAAAAAAAAATCTAGAGATTTTACTAAGTAAAAACGAGGAGTGAGGTGGTTTACTATTGTCTTCCTTACTGAGTTGAAAGAGTATGCTTATCAGCATGCCAGGCCCTCCAAAAAGCACCCATTTTCTACCCTGAAAATGACACCTTCACTTCATTCATCACAGGGTCTGGCTGTATAGTGAAATTCATTACTCTTATAGGAGATAACTCTCACTAGTGTCTTTTACACCTCTACCTCTTGTGTTCTAGTGTTCAGTCATATAATTGGCTGACTTTGTGATACGAAACACATCTATTTTTTGTAGCCCTGGAACCAACAGATCGAGTGCAATTAATTAAACACTCCACCAGTCCGTTATGGGCAAGAATCGAATTGTTGTCGGGATTATACACTTATATATAAAATTATCACTTTCTAAAATAATGGTAAATATATGTGATGTGAAACACTCAGATGACTTTCTCTTGCCATTGTAAGTTATGAAAAATATAATCTTTGTTTAATCATGAGTAAACAAATTAAAATTAAAACAAAACCTAATTTTAATCATGAGCGAATGAAGCTAAATGAAAATCAACGTTTGTTTTGCTTAAAAATACGGAAACTCACTAATTGACGCTAAACTAGACTCTGTAGAGAAAAATGCTTGTTATAAAAGTTTTTTATTTAATTTTCTGTAACTTTGATTGTAGCTACATTTTTTCGTGAAATGCATACTAAGGCCGTAATCTTAAAAAATAATTCTATACCACGCAAGCTCAGCGTCCCGAGAGTTTAAGCAGACATGAAACATACCCTATCTTATAGAGCGTAAAATTGTAGTACATGAGACGATTTAAAAAAAATCGTAGGAGCAGGTGTTGAAAAAATTACATAAAAGTAAAAAAATTAAACGAATAAACTACTTTTCTGGTAGACCGATTTTAATGAAAATATTCGTGTCAGGTCCCCTTCCCGTACTTAAGTTCAAAGTTTCAGTTTCGCATGCTATTCCATTCCTGAGATATTTTGTCACACAGACCAATCGCTAAAAACATTCTTTTTTGGATAAGGGAGATTTAGGGGGCCTGAAAACTTGTATTTCCGGTGGAAACTCTATTTCAAAAAATCGGTGTGAAAACAATACTTTCCTTACTTACATATAGGGCACGTGAGAGTAAAGAAAACAAAACCTTGTATAAAGTCTTCATGAATATTGATATTAGAGATGTATAAAACATAATTTTGTTACATTTCTTCAGGTTTTAATGAAATATTGCATTTTTAATTTCTATTATTCTTTATAAAGTTATTTGTCCTTCCGTTTGATATTGTTTTTCAAGACCGTAGTAGATTTATTCTATTCTTTGTTAAGCAACGAAAAATATACGCTCTTTTTGACCAATAAGCCATCGTGGGAAAAGATATATCAATGGAACTGGAATTGGCAAGTAGGGAATTTATTCTACCAATGTGACCTATATCTTACAGGGAGCTGATATATTTCTTTGAAGCGGTTTTCGTTTATAACACTTGCTTAAAGAGAAGGCGGTTTAAAGAGCAAATAAACTTCCTTTATAGCGGAGATAAAACGCTCCTTGAACAGAGACCACATTTTTTTTGGCTTAAAAATACCTTTTAAAAAGTTGGAAGGTAAAGTAACGCGTTTTCTAACAATTTCATGATTCAATCGAACATCTTCATGAAACTACAGTCACTATCGGACAAACTAACACATGAACAAAAGTACTATTTTTTCTTTTATGTGCGAATCGTAGAAAAAGTTTTAAGGTTTAACATAAAACACTTTACTAAGTACATACGCTTATCTCATGGGTTTCGCATATAACTGAGGAAGAATATAACCTTAAACTGTTATTAATGGAGTAGTCAAATCAAAATTCTTCTTTTGTAAACTTTATGGAATTACCTAATTAACTTAACTCACATACATAAAACGATAATTCTTTTTTTATAGTTAATAAAATGGAGAAAGTTACCGCACATCTAACATTTTAATATAATAGTTTCTAACCCTAATATAAATTCTGTTGTATAGAGAGATTCAAAATTCTACAGGAATATCTAAGGAACTGATTGTAAAACTAAAGGTAAGAAAAAATGAACATATAAATATACATTTGAAACCGCTTCATTAGCAAGTTACGGGTGGCGAAAGATTTTGCCCGGAATTCAGTTACCGCAGTGCAAAGAGGCTATACTTAAACTTTAAAAGCTTTAATAACACGACAAAATTGGTAACACCCCGTAATGTTTAACGTGATAAATTCAATGAAATTGGTTTTTAGACTGAATCTTCTATAGTTTTAACGATATTTGATAAGTAGCGCTCGGATTTTGCATATTTAGCATATCTTTTTCTTAAGTTGTAAAATAAGTTTATAATCCGTTTTGAGTGTTTTCGAATGATTTGCGACCAAAAAACCCAAATTTTATTTTGAATATTTGTGCATATTTCGGACCCTTTTGTATATTTGTGGTATTTTTGCATATTTTAAGCATATTTTAGACAAATTTCCAGAAGGCTTGTAAAAAAACAAAAGTATTTGTGAAGGCACCGAGCAGAATAAGGGCATTCAAGAATGCTTATCCTAACGTTCCTCTCCCACCTCAACTTAAAATCACAAGATGGGGTACTTGGATATCTGCAGTCAATTACTTTGCTGAACACCATGAAAAAGTGAAGGAAATAATTGGAAGTTTTCTGAGCAATAGCTCAGTGGTTCAAATGAGTGACCCCTAGCAATTTCAGCTCTGAAATTCCTACCAATTGTTTCATGTGATGTTGAACGCTCCTTTTCAGCAATGAACAACGTCCTGTCTGACAAAAGACGGCACTACAAAGTGGAAAATTTGGAAAAAACTTTGATTATTTTATGCAATTAACATTATTTATTTATTTAAAACTTCAATTTTTTAAAATGTGATGATTACGGTTAAAGTGGTTAAGTTATGTTTAGATTAGTGTATTCATTATTTAAAACATTTTATAATATAATGTATTTCAAAGTTAAATTAATTAAACAAAATTATTAAAAATAACTTGTTTTTATTTTTGCATATTTCAACTTTTTTGGTGCATATTTTCTCCTTTTTTGGCATATTTGCATGCATATTTTTGGTCAAAAAAGTGCATATCGATCCGAGCACTATTGATAAGTAACACAAAAAATAGTGGTCTGAAATAACACTATTTTAATTTTAATATAAAATAACTGTGTTAAATACCTAATTTTTAACCATAACAGGCAAATGGCGTGTTAAATATTGTATAATTTTATGTCTAATTATATATTCATATGTTGCTCATAACAGGCAGGTGGAATGTTAAATTATTTGCACTCGAACTTCCAGTTCCAGGGTTACAAAAAATAGTTCTGTTTCTTATAACATGGTCAGCCAATTATATGATTGAAGTATTAAGAACAGAAGAGGTAGATATGTAAAGGACAGTCAGATTTATCTCTTCTTAGAGTAATTTATTTCATCATTATACAACCAGACCCAGTGGTGAATGAAGTGAAGGTGTCATTTGAAGGGTGGAAAGTAGATCCTTTTTAGAACCCTGAAATGCACAGGTGGCTTTTCCACTCTGTGAGGAACGCACGGTAAACCACCTTACTTCTCGTTTTACTTAGTAAAGTCTCTACGGGTTCAAACCAGCCTTTCGACTGATAACCTAAACAACAATAATAATAAAACCAGAGAAAATTTTTACAAAAATTCTGTTATTTAAAACTATTTTTTAACTGATTACTGGGTTTTTTTTATTTATTTTTTTTTTGGGTTTAACGTCCGACTGTTCTGCAATTACTGCTAATGCAGACGGTGAAGGATGAAATGATTGTTAGTAACTTATGAAAATATGTCGTGCCTGAGTGGGATTCGAACCCAGGACTGCATGATGAGAGGCGAGCACGTTACCAACTGCATCAATGCGGCCGGCTTTTTTGAGTGAAACATTTTATTTTTTTCTGGTTGGAAAATTGCAACTTACTATTTCATTCAATTCCGAAAAATTGAAGAATGAAAATAAAAGAATGAAGATACTTCTTCATATTACCAAAAAAGTTACTTAAAATGGCCTCCGTTTTTAACAATAAACATTACGCTCGACGAATTCATTCTTTTCTAGCGTGACTTATAACGACATTAGTAACTTATTTTTAATAGTTTCTGAATTTTTTATTATTAGATCAGTTTATTTGTTAATCCATTTTGAATAAATAACTGACTTCATTCAACCCCAAGGGAAAACGTATGGTGGCGTGAGGTTAGGAGGTCCTATTGGCCACTCCATTGTTCTGCTATCCAAAATCTTCAATTTACTTAAATAAATAAATCTTCATTTGTCAACGACACGACAATACATAAAAAATATATACATTTATGTAATAAAAAACAGGTTTTAAAATTTTATTTTTACAATTTAATATACTTAAGAAAAAATATGTACTTGAATTTATAACTTAAAATTTCAATAAAGATGTTACTTTGGAATTCTAGGTTTGTAATTTGCAGTACGTATCGTTATTTCAGTTAAAATTTCACACAGATTGCATTAGAAAAGCATCTTTGAAAAGTAACTTAAGAACATTAAATCAAAATACACGACATGTTTAAAAAAAACTATTTTATTTCCCGATTGAAGTTTTGTAAATTTTGAGTTTATTTTGTATGGTAATTTGTTTGAAAACAGAATTGAGATAGAGGAAATTCATTTCGAGAGCTTTGAAGTTCTATGGTTTTTAATTCAGTGATCGTCTATGTGGCGAGTTGTACTTTTTTTGTAAATAATACTGTTTTTTGCGAATTTTAAAATTTTATATGTAAAGAGATGGTAAGAGGAGAATATTGTACAATTTTAATGCACGGAACAAAAGGAAAGCACCCAAAAATTAAATTATTTTATTGTGTTCTGGGAACATAAAACAATAAATTATTATATACAAATCTATTCCTAAACCAATTTGGATGTATTAATTAAGTTGTGGGAGGCAGTCAAACATAAAAATCTTGCAAAGGTTCCAATTTAAATTACTCAAAAATCACAACGTCACGTCGGGAGATTACAAATAACATACTACACAGAGATTTTAACATTCCTACAGTCCAACGTGAAATTACCTCATTTTGTAAAAATATAAAAAAACGACTAGAATTGCACACGATCATCTCGCTATCTAATTTTTTGACAATTCACGTGACACTCGGATATCGAATCGTAGACATCCTATAGATTTTTTTTAAAGTGAAAAAGCGATAGGCCTATAATATATTTAAAAAATCTACGATTTTCCTCCATTGGGAGGTTTTTTCGATCATGACATGTAACTAGGAAAAAGTAATATCGATTTGTTATTCTATGTAAAAATATATTGTAGATCTTTACTGTAATAAAAGAAAAATTATAATAAAGATAAGAATATAACAAAAAATGCTTATCTATACAAGCTAAAATTAAATACTTCAGAACAGTCATACAATAACAAGTTACATATGGCATTGAAACATTAGCAAAAGTGACCAGACAAAATAAACAATATCCAAAAACTCGAAAGACGAATACTAAGGACCTGCATAGGAAAGAAAAACAAAGTAGATGGGCAATGGATAATTCTAACAAACAAACAAGTCTATAAAGAAAACGAACCCATAACAGATGCAATAAGGACATCTTATCAGAACTTCAAAGACAAAATTTTACACGAGATGATTAAAAAACTTTTTCCAATGGAACATAAGGAGCATGGATCCGAAATGTCAAAAAAGACATGATCGAACTCGGATTAACTTTCGATGATTTAGAAAACAAAACAGAAATATTAAAAACCTTTAGAAATAAGGAAAGCAGATTTGAAACAAAATCAGATGGAAGGACAAACCCAAGCAGGAAGAAACCGGTCGTTTCAGAGAAAGTTCGGCAAGCAAAATCTGCCCGAATGAAGGCATACTGGCAGAACATCAAGCTTTGGAATATGATAAGGAAGGAGCTTTCTAAATTTGACTAAAGGATCCATTGTGGTTATAAAAGACAAAAAATAGATAAGAACATTGTTTCAATATTAAAATTCATTCATCTGAATGAGAAAAGCTACTAACTGTTAAAATATACACCCTAAATCGTCCCTACACGACTTTTCCAATAATACAGAAAACAAATAGGCGTTTATAGAATTATTGTCATGTACTAAAATTGAATCGAAATATGTTCGACCAATAGGTTTATAAATATATACGTTCTATAAAGAACACTCTTTTAAAAACTTTGCCGTAAGGTATAATCGTATCGGCATTAAATACTTTAATCCTTTTTTATACGACGGGAGAAAACTTTTTAAAACTCTTTTTTTATTGTAATATCTTTTGTACTTTTCTAGAAAATATTGCATTTTTTCACTGTGGAACATTAAGCTATTGTATGAGTTAGGAAACCTAACTTTTATTATAAGAGACTTTTCGTGGGAATTTAATGGATGCTTAATAAAAGAATTCTCATAATTTTCAGATTTTGTACAGCGATTATCTTCTTATAGATTTTTCTCCGTTATTTTAGTAAATAAATTAATAATATTTTACAATTTATTATATTTTGATTATAGTTTCAAAAACCATTTGTCCACAATCCAATATAAAATCTTTAATGTTTTGTACCGAGTACTTCTATATGAGACTTTGATGAAAAACAATCTGATTAGGATGAGTAAAAACCTTGATTTTTACCATGTGCAGCGTAGAATTTTAAATAATTAATAAGCTGAAATGATATTAACAGTGTAATAAGTTCAAATTAGCCACAAGTTTTAATTCAAAATTTCATATGTCAGCCATTTTGTACAAGTCTCAATGCTGTCACTTTGTTGTTTAGGTCATCAGCCAAAAGTTCGGAGTAAACCAAGGAGTGAGGTGGTTTACAATTGCCTTCCTCATTGAGTAGAAAAGTACTATGTATATCAGCATGCCGGACCCTCTGAAAAGCATCTACTTTCCACCCTGCAAATGACAACTGAACTTCATTTACCACATGGTCTAGCTGTACAATGAAATTCATTACTTTCAGAGGAGATAACTCTGACTAGTGTGTTTTACACCTTTACTTCTTCTGTTCTTAAATGCATCAATCGTATAATTGGCTGACCATGTGATAAGAGAGCGAACATTTTTTGTAGCACCGGAACTAGCAGATACATATATAAAAACTGCGGATACGAACATAGGGATGGTTTTAATTTAAATAGTAATTTCAAATACAATGCACATAAGTCTTTACAGCTAAACTTACAACAAACTTTTTAATATTGAAATAACCCTTATATTGTGAACCACGTTGACATGAGAAATAAATTAGAAAATAGATTCCCGTGATCTCCTGGAATTTACAAATTTTTTCAAGGACAGAGTATTTTTTCTTGGAATTTTCTAGTTCATCTAAACTGTGAACGACGTTGAGTTTTCTTCAAAATATTACCCAAAAATTTTCTGGTCAACCAAAAAATAGAGACCTTGTGTAATATGGCCAATATCTGATTGATTTTTATATTATTTCTTGCTCTGTATAGAGAAGGAAATTGTTTTCGTATCGTTTCTTTGAAGTCGAGTTTTCATCGGAAATACACATTTCTGGGTCCCCTGAAACAAAAAGAAAAATAAATTTTTACCGATTGGTGTGTTAACAAAATATCTCAAGAACGGAATATCATACGATATTGAAAATAAAAACTTATGTTAGATACCAAAAACAGGGCCCATCAGGAACACTATCATTTAAATCGGTTAACCGTAAGTAATACTAGTTTATTCGTGCGATTTTTTACTTTCTCTTGCCTATATGAATATTATAGGAAGGAAAGTATTGTTTTCATGTCGATTTTTCAAAATCGAGTTTTCACCGGATCTATACGTTTTCAGACCCCCTGAACCCAAAAAACATGTTTTTAGCGATTGGTCTGTGTGTGTGTATAAAAAATATCTCAAGAACGGAACATTGTATGTACTGTACTTGAAACTTGAAACTTAAGTTACATACCACTACCGGACCCGACACGAAAATTTTCATCAAAATCGGTCAACCGGAAGTAGTAGTTTATTCGTGTAATTTTTCACTTTTTTGCGATTTTCTCAAAAAGTGGTCCTACGATTTTTTTAAAAATCGCCTGGTTTACTCAATTTTTTATTTTCTACAAGGTAGGGTAGGCGCCATGTTTGCTGAAATTCTGCGTGAGGCTGTTTTTACGTAAAAACATTTTCTTTTTAAGATTGCTGCTTTAATATGCATTTTAGCGCAAAACGTTATATAATAAAAGTTGTAGAAAATTTAAAAACCTCCAACTTTTATTTCAATTTTTTTTTGTATAACGCTTAGTTTAGCAGTAAATAGCAATTTTCTGTTTTTTTCTCACGAAAACGTGTGAAAAATCGATTTTTTTAAGATTTCGGCCTTAAAATACATTTTACGACAAAAGTGTATATAATTAAATTTATAAAAAATTAAATCATCTACAACTTTTATTAAGAGCATGTTTCTCCACAGAGCCTAGTTTAGCGTGAAAGAGTGATTTTCCGTATTTTTAAGTCAAACTGAGGTCGATTTTCATTTTGGGTCTTTCACTCATGATTAAAATTAGGTTATGTTTATTTCTAATGTTTTATTACTAATGTTAGGTTTATTGTAAATTATTTGCATTGGCAAGAGAAAGTTGTGTGAGTGTTTCACACCAGATTTTTACTTTTTTGAGATGTATGTAAAACAAAAGACGTTAAATTATTAATAGGAATAAACGTCTAATATGAGTAAACGTTGTTGCGGTGTACCAAAGAGAAGAGATTTTTTTTTGTTTTTTGCAAGATAGAAGGAATTAATTTATGATGAATAAAAGTTATGGTTGTCACAATATTCTAAGAGGATTATTTGATGTTAAAACAAAAATTATTCAATACCCAATTATGATTATTATTCAGTAAGTAAATTCATACACACTTCAAAAGTAATCTCCAGAAAACTCACTAAAGCTGAACAAACAGTAAACAACTTTATAACCTTGTTATTTTGAGGATTTAACACTTAACTTGTGAACGGTTCGTGATTTTATTGGTTTTGTGTACGAATCTAGTTCTTTCTGATAAAAAAAATCTGGTGTAGAACACACACGATTTTCCCTATCAGTGTTAATTATGAAAAATATAACCTAAGTTTAGTTCTGAGTAAATAATTTAAAATTAAAAACAAACTCATTTTAATCACGAGTGAATAACACTAAATAAAAATCAACCTCCTTTCCACTTAAATAAACGGAAAATCACTAATTGACACTAAAGTAGGCTCTATAGAAAAAATGCTACAAATAATAACTTGAAGAGTTTTCAGTTTTCTAACTTTGATTATAGGAACCTATACTTTTGTTGTAAGATCATACTAAAGCTACAATCTTAAAAAAATCCCATCATTTTACCAATTTTGATAAAACAAAAGAAAATCCTTAATTGACGTGAAACTGAGCATTATAAAATTATTTTTAAATGAAATTGATAGATTTTCAATATTCAATAAAATAAACTTTTTCTATTCTAAAATGAACTATAAAAAGTTACTCTCTCTGTGTGTCTTTTTCCCCTGTTAAATTACTGATTTATTTTTATAATTATTGATTTAACTAGGCCTTTTTTTCTTATTTAACAATTTGAAAGAAGTCTTTGGACTATTCTTATCAAAGTTTAGAATAATTTTTTTTATTTTTAAAAATAACAGAAGTTTAAGTGTTTAGGTTGTATATTTAATTAGGAAGAGGTAGGCTCTATTTTGTAGTTATTAGATATTTATTTTAAAGCTACGCTCAAGGAAAACAGCAAGTTTAATTTGATTAATTATGAAATTACTAATCCTGGCAGATGACCATTTATAGGTCACGTCAAGATTATTCTGAGTTTGTTGTATAATTTATTTTCTTTTTCTCTTGTATGTTGTATGATTTTTTTTGTGATATGCTGTAAATTAATTATTATGTTTTAAATAAAGGCATTGTACTCTTGTATAATTGTATTGTACTCTCTGTCGTACCCGCGTCTGGATTTTCGTCCCAAAATGTATCATCTTCTGACCCATCCAGCGCATTAGAAATGCCGCATTTCAGAAAGATTTTTGAAACTAACTCTGGGGAAATCCGTAAGCATGCAGTTTCAATCCAATCGCAGATCAATTCATATTTCGGCCTTTTCATTTTTATTTTCCCGGAAGGAGTGCTCAGTATTCTCAGTATTAGCCTTCCATTGAGTATACAGTTCTTTTATAGCAATCTTGAATGGCTTATTTATGCAAATATTCACAGATTGAAGTTTATTTCATAGTTAACTCTCCTAGTTTGATCACTAAATCCGTTTTCCGGTGATGCAAAAATTTTTCACAACACCTGTCGTGTGTCCGTGAAAACTATCAAGGACCAGAATACCTCTTTTTACCTGTAATGCTCCATTTCGATTACACCAAACTCTTGATATCCATTCCAGAAAAAGACAATTGTTCATCCAGCCATTTTCATTAGCTCTCAAACCTTTTCCAGACACTAATATTTGGAAAAGTTTTAAGCTTGAAAATCTCGTAATGTGGTAATTTATTGCCGTCCGCGGTAATCCAAAACATTACCGTACACCCGTACATTAACGTAAAATTGTTAATTTTATTATTTTTGAATAGAACGCGTACACCATTTTATCAGATCGATTTCGTTCGAAAAAGGTGCGCGGTATATTCGAGTAAATACGGTATTTGCTAAAGTATTTAAATAGAATCAGGTGTTATGAAAAGGTCATCAGTCAGCATTTTGGGCAAATTCAGGTTATGCTTGATTCATGTTCTACACACCTAAACGCATCAGAACATATGAAAACGGCATCAGTTATAGGGTTTTATATGAAAGAAAAATGCGTTTGAATATTTCGGTAAGTATGAAAAAGTCATGAGTCAGTGACTGATGTCCTTTTCAAAACAAATCTCTTTGTAGAGTCCATAGCGTCCATAGAGTCATAGTTGGATGAAAAGCTGATTGCTTATTTTTGTTGTGAATTGTAGTGAGTTACGTTTTTATATTTTTTGATTCATTTAACGTCGCATCAACTACAATGGTCATTAGCGACGACGTTGGGGTGTAAGTATATACAACGGGGGATGAAATGATTTTTTTGTAACGTGTGAAAATATGCCGTACCTGAGTGGGATTCGAACCCACGACCGCATGATGAGAGGCTAGCACGTTACCAACTACTCCAATGCGGCCGGCATTGATGTGAGTTACTTCTTTATAGTTCTCATAAAATTCTTCTAATTTTATAATAAAATTTATTTATAAAAGGGTTTCATATAATTGTGAAACTGAGAGAAAACACCTCTAAGATCTTGTAAGATACTGTAACTCTTTGTAGATTATTTCAAAAAAGAGGTCTTTACTTTCTCAGGTATTCACCATAAAGATTCATGAAAGTTTCCGATCGGTAAGCACCAATTTTACCTACCAAAATTATAAAAGACAGTATTCATTTGATCGATTCTCGAGTAATTGATTGAGGGTAGGCTGTTCAAGCAAAGGTTTATTTAGTGTTATACCGTTGCAATAATTAATTATTTTTTTATTTATATTTAAGCCTATCAAATACTGAAATAATCCACTTATATATTTTCAAATTAATTTACATTTTTCAATCAATCATACTTGAATATAACGTGACAGACCGTTGAGTAAATTCATTAAATTTTTAATCCTATTCGACGAAGCACAGACATGCCATTTAAATTTTTTTATATCGAGGGAAAGAGCGAATAATAATAATAATAATAATAATAATAATAATAGGATTATTATAGGCTACTTGTAAATTAAATTTAAAATTATATTATTTTACGCTTGTTGCCAATTAAAAAATACAGATCAGTTTGTTTCATTTAAACGGTTTACGTCAACTATAACGGTTAAAAGAGCAAACGGTATAAAGACATAAAGTAGATTGAATAAAATCCATGTTTGTGGTTAAAACTGCTCTTTTTAATTACATTAATGTATTAAATTTACAACTATGTCAATTTACACCATAGATTTCAAAATTTGTTAATAACTTACATGAATAATCCATAGATTTAAAAGGGTGTTAGTCAAATTTGTTCTCAGCTTTTATCGGACTGATTCCGTTCAACCTATTTTATTTTAGAAATACAGAATTTTTGTGTCCATAGGATTATTGTTGTTTAGTCAACAGCCGAAAGGCTGGTTTGAACCACTAGAGGATTTACTTAGTATAAATGAGGAGTGAGGTGGTTTACCTTCCTCACTGAATTGAAAGAGTATGCTTATCAGCATGCCAGGCCCTTCGAAAAGCATCTACTTTCCACCCTGCAATTAACTCCTTCACTTCATTCACCACAGGGTCTAGCTGTATAGTGAAATTCATTACTCTCAGAGGAGATAACTCTGACTAGTGTCTTTTACACCTCCATCTCTTCTGATCTTAAAATCAGTCATATAATTGGCTGACTATGTGATAAGAAACAGAACTATTTTTTGTAACAATAGATGGAGTGTAATTAATTTAACACTCTACCTGCCCGGTATAGGCAAATAGGATTATTAGTGTTGAACTAAACTACAAGTTTTATTCGAAAAAATTTAAAGTAATATAAAAATATTTTTTAAAACTTATGAACTTCTTAGTGATCATCATCGTAATAAAAATCATTTGGGCGTCTCCGTAGCGTAGTCGCTGGCCTACCACGCGGAGGTCCCGGGTTTGATTACCGGCAAGGGTCTGTAAATTATAACACGTCACAACCCAACGCTCCATTAACCACTGTAGTCGCTTATGACCAAGCTGTTGATGCGACTTTAAATTTTTTTTAAATTCATTGGAAACCGTATTTTTTCCTAATTATATTAACGATAGGTATAATAATAGTAAACTTTATTTCCATATTGTTTGACAATTATTTCCATACACATTCTTTCCAAAAGCTATAAATTCATTTACAACAATTTACCATGTACCAGGTGGAGGATTGACCTACCCAACTATGGCTAAAAGTCATATCCTAGGGTAGGTTTTTTCTTCTTTTATTTAGTATAAGTTCAAAAGAGATTTAAGAACTATATTAGGGCTTATAACAAAGACATTTATAAATATATATAAAATTTATAAAACAAATACACTTTAAAAGTTTAATATAATATATCTAATTAGTAAATAATTTAGGCTTTACAATTTTAAAGGCTTTAAAATCATGCAACTATTCAAAGTTATACAATTTAAGAAATACTTTGAATAATATTACTTTTAATATAATTCTAAAAAAACCTGAAAAATATCTAATTTTAAGTATAACTTTAAGGTTATACAATTATTACAATTATTTAAAAACAACGACAATTAAAAGTAGTATAATAGATCTAAAAAACAACAATAATATAATCTATAATTTACATGTATAATAATATTACAATGAATTGTGAGGGGGTTGACAAGAAACTTATAATTTGTAAAAAAATATGGTCCAACAAACCGATATAGTTTGATGTCAGTTTTCTCAAAAAAAAGCGGGAAATTATATTAAAAATAAGTTAAATTTAAACGAATTGTGAAAGTATTGTAAATATTATACATACAAAAAGAGGGGTAGGTCAGGCAAGTAATGTAAGCAGTTGTGTGTTACCATGGCAACCAACTATGACGTCATGGATCCAATGCTAACCTAATGAGGGACCAACTGGCTGTTTTGAATGTTACCCCTCCCTGCCCTCTTCTTTACAGTCAATCCCTTGGCATAATATTCTAACTTAACTACGAATGCAATTATTACGTTATTACAAAATTATTATTATTATTATTATTATTATTTTGTGTCGTTTTGTAACACAACCTATTGTTGTTTTATCATTAAATTATGAATAAAGATATAGCTGTGGGATGATTGTTAATAATATTACAAAGGATACTTTGTTAGGCTCTCCAATTACAGCAGATCCCAGGCCGTTTAGCCTCTAAATTGATGATACTATGAAATTAATACGTTATACCATAAAAGGTAATGATCAAACATAGGCTAATGCCTACATTATCTTGGTCAGCATTGTATTACCCATAAAGAAATAATATCCAAGCTTAACAGTCATGATACTAAAGGTGCCATCTAAATATCCTTAACCGACTAAATTTATGTATAAAATTAGTTTAAATAGCCTATGTTGATTCCTAAAGATTAGACAAGAAAATAGCTTCAAATATTTAAAATATTCACTGTATTTAAAGTTCCATGAACTTCTCAGTCGTTAGTAATTATTGGACAATAGCTCAAGTTAAGAGGAAGATAATATCTGTTATAGAAAGTTGAATTTTTCTTTTTCGTTGTTTTCCATTCAACTAATTTGGACATTCTACTAATACAGAAGCGAAGATGATAAATGAAAAATTCCAGACCCAACCAAGAATTGAACTCGAGACCATCGGCTTGGAAGCCATTTGCGCTAACCACTACACCACGGGCTGGCCCAGAAAATTGAATGGGGCAATATTTTATGTTTTATTTACATAGTAATTTGCATTTTTTCCTTTGTTTTATTTAACGTCGCATCAACTGCAGCGGTCATTAGCGACGACGTTGGGTTGTAACTGCGAATGATGAAATGATTTTTTGTAACGTATGAAAATATGCCATGCCTGAATGGGATTCAAACCCAAGATTGCAGGATGAGAGGCGAGCATGTTACCAACTACACCAATGCAGCCGGCATTTAATGCTGACAAAGAGTTGCATACATTGAAACTTCTTCACTTCATAGGTTAGACAGTACTACCTGTTCCAGAAACTACCTTCTCGTCGGACGACCACAACCGTTCGATCATTCAGCTGATAATTTACTAGCATACCCCACTCGGCTTCGCACGCAAAAAATGGTGTAATCAATTTTTTTTTAAATATGTATTTTCGAAATTGTGTAGCTGCTAGATCGACTGTAAACTCCAACGTACACACACACACACACACACAAACACACGACATTCTGATAATTTCCCCCGCGTACGTTTCTCATCATCATCAAACCCCTTCGTCTGCTTCAACAACAATACGTACTCACATGTACACACACATACACAAACATATTTATGAAAATCTTTATTAGAGCCCTTAAGGTTATCATTTTTGAAAATTAAAAAACAATTACTGCTGTAAATATAAATGTGAATATGTTGTTAAAATTACATGAAAATCCGTTCAGCAGTTTTGGAAATTAGCATGAACAAAAAAAAAACGCTTTGTCTTTATAATATTAATATAGATTACCAATCTAAGCAAACAGCTTCCCTTTATGCGTTCCAGATGACTAGTCCAGTTGATTCTGGACTCCTTGATCTTCTTCTTCAGCCTAAATATTTACAACTCTTGTCTTTTAATGTCACTTCTTATCTTGTCCTCAAGAGTGCAGCCCTTCACTGCCCGAAGAAATTTCATTTCCGCAGCTCTGACTTGGCTCTGTACTCTGAAATCACCCTTGCCTCGCTGGCATACATTATAACTGGCACCGCCATATTTTTGTAGAACTCACTACTACACATAGTACTTTGCATTAATACTTACTACTGAATTTCTAAACAAAAGTGTGCGTCATATCATTGTGAGCTTCAATGCCTAGCATCTCGAAAAGTTCCATCGTTTTCCATCGGTACCACGTATAAGTAAAAATATTATAAGAACACTGACATAATAAAAAAACCATAGGCTAAATAAAATTATTATTTATATAATGAACCGAAAATCAAAACATAATTAAAACTTTACATGTAAGTAAAAACATCGTATTTATTGGTACATAATATTTTAATGCGCTCATGTACTTGTGTGTAAGTGAAGATAACCGTAAAAATAGCATGTGGAAAATTCAATTTTTAAGTAATACTGCGGCTAAAATACCATCGAAAATAATAAATTCACACAACGATGCAATGATATAATAACATAGCATAATAATACTAGCTTAATATGTTAGAATACTATTAATTTACAATTTAAAAAAACTAAGACGTGGATTGCACTGATTGTACTGTTTTCATTTTTATCACTATTGTGCATCGACACTATTCCCCTACTGCCGATTTAGCTGTTAATCATCACTGACGCTGCTCCCATAATCACAATGTGGAAATTATAGGGGAAACTCTTTACCAGTCTTCAGTTGGTGCATGCACATAGTCAATTTTTTACTATACTTTTCTAATTTAAATATTCTAATATTATATACTACTTTATCAGTATACTAATACATACACACCGATATTAGTATATAGAAGTAAACGTAAATGAAAATTAGTTGCTTATAAAACACTTCCAAATCAAACAATTGTTTATTTGTTAACTTATAAACAAATTAATACTACAATATTAAATTTGTTTACATTGTTCAGAAAATTGTTAAAAAATAAACAGTAGGCTACTGAAACGATAGGCTTATAATATAAACAGTAAGCTTAGGGTATTAACAGACGGACGGGGCGTTGATGCTCCGTTACCGGGCACCCATCGTTGAGCGGTGGTGCACATGAACGACGGTGTGTATTAACAACCGTTGAAACATCCAGCGTCTGCCGACGTCGCGTTACCAGCACGTTACCGTACTATCATCTGTACTTCAACATCTGACTCATGTATGTAACTCACTGCCCAACTGTAACACCGGTGTAACGCGCCGTCTGTATAGGTCATTTGTTTTAGGAAGAAGCTTGTAAGGGGAGGGCGAGTAAGTAGAGTAGGGATAGTTTCAAGGGCCAAGTGTTGTCTCCTTCTCACCTAATGATTATTCCCTCTCTTTTTAACTGTATACCACTGTTACAACTACGAGGTGCTTCCCCCACCACTAAACAGAACAGCTCAGCGGCACAGAGCGTTGGAGGGAGAGCTTCTAGCTAGAACAAATGACCTATACCTGGCCTAAATAGAAGCAGTAGCACTGATAAGGTAAAAATAATAATAATCAGCTTCTATGAATCACTGTTAAGCGGTACTAAATAAAAGCTTTACTAGAAAATACTTTAATTATAAATAAAAATAAATTAATACGTTGTATTATACGTTGTACGACGTGTTTATATGAACTCACTTGTGAGGCCGGACGGTAGATCAACTCTCAAACCGGGAGCGCCATGTGTATGTCCAGTACATGTCCAATGATCTTTTATTGGCCTATTAGTTGCACTGTGGTGATTCTATTTGAAGTAGTAACAAAGACTTTCTTAAAAAAAATGAAAATTCTACAGACGTCCTTACAATTGGATAGTAAAATCTAGAGGTACCATTGTTTTTTTTTTGATAGTAGACTACAGATCTACAGTTTCTCTTAAATCGGTCAGAGAAATATACAGGATGTTAAAAAACTTGGAATGAAAATAAAATTTTAAAGTAAACAAATTAATATTATAGTTTTATGGAATTTGATACATTTTGTGAAAGTAAAATTAGTAGAGATTACAGAAAAAGAAATAACTGCAGTGGGAGAAAGTTAAGAAGATGGATTGCAAAATAATGTAAGTTCAGAAATAAGATAAGTTACTTGAACATGATCTGTGAGGGGTCTAAAAATAAAAATAAAGTAATAGTTAATATGGTGATCGGTAAAGAAATAAATTATTTACCCATTGTTTGGCAGTTGGACAAAACGCATAAATATGTAATTCAGTAATGTTACGTAACGTTTTATTTAAGAATTATTAAAAGAAGTGAACAAAGTGATTATTGATTGAAAGTTAAATTCAGGCCTTATCTGTTTTTGTACACGGATAAATTTTGAAAACCTATAAAAAGCAATCAACGCAGTATAAGTATTTGATGATGTTATCAGAGAAAGTTTCTTGAGTTGGTCATCACCCAACCGAGCGCTCACACATCTTATAAAACTGTAAAATGCTACCAGAAAATTAATGTTAACTTAACTCGTCTCTAACTGATCTTTGCTTTCAATAGGTGTTTTCTTATAGCATTATATATATTTTTTTGCCATCAGTCTCTCGACTGGTTTGATGCAGTTCTATTTTGCACAAGTCTTTTCATATCTACATACACCTGTAGATCTTACCATACATACCCTATATCTTTTGATATTTGCTTTACATATCCTAATCTTTGCCTCCCCCTACAATTTACTCCCTCAATACTACCCTCCATTATTGATAGCCCAAAACCTGGATGTCTTAAGATATGCCCCACTAGCCTATCCCTTCTTCTGATAAAATGCTTCCATATACTTCTTTTTTCAGCCACTGCCGTATTTATATTATATAGTAATTATACAGCCGTATAAATAACTTATTTATAGTAAACATAAAATTAATTTTCCACGATTAAAAATGATTACTCAGAAATAAAAGACCTAATTTTCCTAAGGGATTCGTTGTACTCTGATAAATGAGAGGATAATTAAGTACAAATATAGACCTAAGCTTAAATGGAAAAATAAAGAAAAATTCAATAAATCCGAATGAGTTCCCTCAGGAGGCACTAAGCCAAGCCGGGTTCTATAGGATTGTATTAAGTGAATTTATTATAGGAAATCCTTCAATTCGTTTCTAACGAGTTTACACCAAACGAAAGTAGAAAAGTAGATAATTGGTTTTCCTCTTTTCCTTCACATCAACACATCGCTCCTTTATTCCCTCTTCCCTATTTAATCCCTCCTTTTAAACCATTTCTTCAATACGACCGCAAATTTTCTTTTTGACTGAGGACATTCTTTGTGGTTTTATAAATACAAATTCCAGTTGTATTTCTTTCAACTTAATTAAACGTCGGAGAAAAATTCTGATTTTAATAACAAAGCAATTCAGAATAATTTTACGTCAGACTTTTTCTTTTCCCAAAAAAAGCAAATCTTTTTGTTTTGTTAAATCTATATTATTAAAGTGTACTACAGTGACTAATTAGAATCTTTTCAAATAAAATTTATTTCGTTTTATGTTTTATAATTAAGATTCCTTTTTTAAATTTAAATCTCGTTTGTGTCGTTCCTGTATAATTAATTAAAATTTTACTTTGTATAAAATACTTCTAACAGAGTTTCATTACAAGTTCACGCAAAACAGTCACTTTCCAATGTATAATTAATTCATTCAGCTTGAAAAATTTTAACGTAGTCTTTGTCACAACTGTGTATAAATTCATTCGTGTATGTTTGTGTTGATGTATTCTGTAGTTCTTTACACTTATCTTTGGAACTATTGTAAACAATTGCTCTGATATTGGCTGGATGCATAATTCTGTAGTGATAGGTATAAAGGTCTTAAGTCAAAAATTGTCGATTTTGAGTTAAGTGTACTACCCGGTTTAGAAAAATTTTCTCTTTCAATTGGTGCAAAGGGCTTAAGTGTAGCTAACTCCTGAAGCGAATAATGTTGACTGGCTTTATAAAAGTTTTCTCTTCGCGTAACGGTATAAAAGTCTTAATTGTAAATGATACCTTTAGATTTAGTTTCTCAGTCTTTTTTAGTAGTACAAAAAGTCTTAAGTTGAGTTAAGACCTTTATACCAATAGAAGTTTATTTAGTTTCTCAGTCTTTTTTAGTTGCACAAAAGGTCTTAAGTTGAGTTAACCTTTATACCAAAAGTAGTTTATTATTTCACCAATATCAAGGCTGAGATCAACTGAAAAAAATCAAATTGAAATGGTCGAAATGACAAGAAACCAAAGGGAAACTCGTGACTTAAGTAACTGTAGTAAGAATTTACCAGGTCAAAAGGTATTAAGTTACACTGTAAACGGTAAAGGTCTTAAGTTGAGAATTCCCCCCGAAAAAAGGGCCACAGTATAGACGTAAACGGAATTTTTATTTTCGTTGTTAAGTAGAAAACAAAAGAAATGTATAACAAAATATAAAAACAATTTTTGGAAGAGAGAATTACAAAAAATATCTTTAAATAATAAAAAATATATAAATTATACTGTCTCAAATTTTCATTTGCTTTTCCTAAAAAAATGACTATTTTCAAGTTAAGACCTTTATACCTATCACTCTGCCCATAACAGACAGGTGGAGTGTCAAATTATTTACACTCGATCTGTTAGTTGCAGGGCTAAAATAAATAGCTCTGTTCCTTATCACATGGTCAGCCAATTAAATGACTGAATCATTTAAGAAGAGGTAGAGGTGTAAAAGACACTAATCAGAGTTATCTTATCTGAAAGTAATGAATTTCATTATACAGCCAGACCCTGTGGTGAATGAAGTGAAGGTGTCATTTGCAGGGTGGAGAATATGTGCTTTTCAGAGGGCTCGGCATGCTGATAAGCGTACTTTTCCATTCAGTGAGGAAGGCAATGGTAAACCACCTTACTCCTCGTTTTACTTAGTAAAACCTCTAGAGGTTCAAACCAGCCTTTTGGCTGATGACCTAAACAACCTATCACTATAGAATTGTAGTTACAGAAAATACTTAGCGTGGGCCATCCCAATGGTGAGAGGAAAATTGCATCTAATCGAAACCATGATAACGATGATAATTTCTTTTAAAAAACCCTGAACTACACACCCGAAGCAACGAAGTAGAATATAACTGTGTCTGAAACAAACTTAAACTTAAATATTTTGATGAAACATGATTTTCACTGGCGCCTGGTAGTCCGATACACAATATCGGTCACTTTATTTTTATTTTTTTTATTCATACGCTCACATGGTTTGTTTATTAGTTCCAAAGTTAAATGACATAAAATTTTAGACACTCCAAACACAGTAATTTCAATTAAACAATAATGTAGTACATTTATATTTTACTTTTGTTTATATTTTCTACACAGCTATTTTTGATATTCTTATTAAATTTCATAGTTATAAGAAGCTACTTTGGTTGTTGTTTTGTAAAACGAGATCATCTTAATATTCTTTTAATATATTCTTTTAAGTAATATTATTTTTTAATATTGATAAATTTTCATGCGGCGGGCCCTGAAAATTCCGTGGTACATCAAAAACACCTATATCTATGCTGATCTTAATATAGCACTGTGACACAAACTACATCAAAATGCAGCTGTAAATACGAAGAAAGACTCAACCATCATCCAAAATTCCTGGATCTGAATCTGCTAAACAACATTGATACCGGGTTTTCAAGACTGAAAAGACATAGTGTTTTCGATTTAGGTTATAGGTTTTAATGAACATTGTTACAGTTATCTTTTTTTTCTAACTGATATACTTCAAAAATTAAAAAATTAATCAAATATTAATTATTACTAATTTCAATTTCATTAACAGATGAAATTGTAATCGTGTTAATTAACATTTAATTATTAAAAAAATAGGATTACTGATTGTTCTATTTCATGTGAACAGATTGTAATGTGGCAGACTTGTAAAACAAAAAATTGATAGAAAAGTACTACAGGGTTAAGTAGTATTAAAATTATAAGTGACTACATTTTGTGTACATTATGTGGAATATTGTGTTGCATTTATTTACTCTAGTTTGGAATAGAATCTAAGAAGTCTGGCTTTGCAATCGAGCTCGTCCAAGACATACAGTCACACCATACAGCCACTTTTATATAGGATAATTTTGCGTATAATCAAATGTTCAGAAGCATTTTCTTCAGTTTTCATTTTTTATAGAGATCAAATTTGTGGTAAAATATCATCTTGGGTATTCTAATTGAAACAAATTGCTAAATTAAATGATATGAGATTGTTAACAGCTGCTAATAACGGTGTATTTTTTATATCCGGTTCTAATAGAGAATAAACTGAAAATCTGCTCTCTAATAAGAGCGAAGAACCAGTCTGTTGCTGTTATGCTCAGTATTCCTTTACGTCATCAGCTGAAAGGCTGGTTTGAACCTCCAGAGGCTTTACTAAGTAAAACGAGGAATCAGGTGGTTTACAATCCTCACTCAGGAAAATTATGCTTATCAGTATGCCAGGTCCTCTGAAACGCAACAACTTTCCACCCTCCAAAAGACACCTTCGCTTCACTCACCACAGGTTCAGGCTGTAAATGAAATTCATACGCCCAGTTAACAATAACTGTAATTATTTGCAATGATAAAATTCTGGTGTAAAACTCTCAAACGACATTTTTTGCCAATGTAAATAATGCAAAAATTACCTAATTTTCTAAGCATTAGTGAATGACACTCAAATGAAAATCGACCAACGACATTTCTGTTGGAATTTTTTGATGAGCCAAGAAATGACGTTTTACGAAAATCTGTACAAAAATTACTTGAATTAAAACTTGTAGAGTATTAATTTTTCTGTAACTTTAGTATTGTAAAATTTTTCCGCAAAAAACACTATTTTGGTTAAAAAACATTAGTTTATGAATTTTAACGGGACTAGAAGTAAAAACATACATTTGTAACAAAAGTTATGAATAATTCATTCAATTATTGAAAAAAGAACAGTTCTAAAATGTATAACTTTAAATAGATATAACTATTAGAAATTTATAACGGTTGAAATCTAAAAAAATGATATCAATGTTGACTTAATGTTTTTAAAAACACTATTTTATAGGCCGAATCAGCTGACTAATGTTTTCACAAATGACGATAGAGCACGATATTTACTTTTTGACGTTTGAAACCAAACTGATTGTTGTATAACCAGAACCACTCCGCTTTGAATTTTAGGACAACTGTATTTAGGAAGCATAGTTCATTTCTGGGAAAACAAGGCATATTATATTGGTGTGGGGTGATTTGTTTTACATGGTAATATGGAAAGAGATTTAAAATTCAGTAAAAAGCGATTAGGTTTATGATGGGAGCAAACCATCTAATCTCATGCAAACCAGTAATTTTATAGGAGCTTCAATCGGTTGCAGTTATTCTTTTGAACAGTTTTGAAATGTAATATACCGGGTTTCCCACGAACACATTTGATTTTCTATTACTTGCTCATTCCTCTATCGATAAGTTTCATACTTTACATACTTTTTACTTTCTCTTGCCTTTATGAATATAATAGGAAGGAAAGTATTGTTTTCATTTCGATTTTCCAAAATCGAGTTTTCACCAGATATGCACGTTTTCAGACCCCCTGAACTCAAAAAACATTTTTTTAGCGATTGGTGTGTGTTTGTGTGCGCGCGCTCGCGCATATGTGTGCGTGTGTGTGTTTGGGTGTGTGAACAAAATGTCTCAAGAACGGAACATTGTATGAAGTTGAAACATAAAACTTAGGTTAGGTACTACTACTGGACCCGACACGAGTATTTTTATCAAAATTTGTCAACCGGAAGTAGTAGTTTATTCGTGTCATTTTTCACTTTTTTGCAATTTTATCAAAAACGCTAATACGATTTTTTTTAAATCGTCTCATTTACTAAACTTTTATGGTGTATACGATAGGCCAGGCGCCATATCTGCTGAAATTCTTGAGGAGTCTGTTGTCTCATTGAATAAAATGTTTTTTTTAAATTGCAGCATTAATATGCATTTCAGCGCAAAGGCGTATTAAGTAAAAGTTCTAGACAATTTAAAAATCTGCAACATTAAATTCAAACTTTTCTTGTATAATGCTTAATTTAGCGGTAATTAGTGATTTTCTTTTTATAAAATTTATAGAGTATTAAAAGATCTACAACTTTTATTTGAAGCAATTTTTTCTACAGAGCTGTGAAAATAACATCTTGCTGACGTTTGTAGAAAAAAAAATGGCGGTGGAAAGAAAGAAAAATTCTATCTCTCATAAACTTACAATTCTCACTGTACTGTAGTAAAACTGATTGCTGAAATGGTCAAAGTTCTGAAATTTAAAGTCCAAAAGTTCCATGATTCCTAAACGATCTAAATAATTTTTTAACAAAATGGTGCCCTATATCACTATGTAAACTCAGTCAACCAGTTACCAAATGACAACCTTCATGGGCGTTGGATTGGTCGTGGAAGTAATTCTTTTGGATTGGCCGCACCAATCACCTGATTTAACTATCTGTGTGACTTTTTCTTATGAATCCAATAAATCGAATAAATTAAACAGCAACAGGGCTTAGAAAACATGTACAACTACAATCAAAAATTAAAATAAAACCAAAAACCAAAAAATATAATCTAATGAAAATATTCTACAAAACGAACATCAATACTAAAAATTATTATTATTATAAATGACATATTCTACATAATGTTACAATGAAGTCATCAATTTTTTTATCTCGACGTGTTCATACTCCTTTTTTTAGTCTCCTGGATGCAGTTAAATGAAAGTTATTAATATTTTCTGCATTTACATAGTTTTCTAAACTGTGGTATAATGTTGGCAACACTGGATTTATTAATTTGATGAATAATGAGTAGTTATATCCCTACAATTTATAAGAGGTGATAACTATATTATTAGATTAATATACTAAACTACTGTAATAAAAATGATGAGTTATTCTGAACATTAGATCTTACTTTTTTAATGAAGCTCTCATTAAGTCTATGAAAATAACTAATGCACCTGCGTGGTTATGCAAATGAACCTTATATATTATTATGTTATGTATATTATATACATATTAAACATTACAACTAAGAAACTATTAATTAATATGTAGACTACATTGTTAAGAAAATATTGTTCTTCCCATTTGAGTTCAGCTTCAGGTAGGGCATGACCATGGATGGCCTCTGGGTGGGCTGTCCGGGATCTCACACCTATTTCAAAATTTTTAAAAGTTATCATTTTCGTGTATATTCTATATAAATATTTATCAATATAATAAAATTATTTTAATATACTATATTTCATGTAAAATTTAAAAAAATTTTTATTTGTTTTAAAATTAAAGAATATCTGGGGGAATGGTATCGCCTATTCTCTTTAGTCGTTCGGTAAAGCATGACAACAAGATGGCCTCTAAGTGGGCTGTCCCGGGATCTCACAACTATTTCAAAATGTTTAAAAGTTAACATTTTTGTGTATGTTTCATAAAATTTTGGATATTCTATAAAAATATTATAAATATAATTGTTTTAATATTTATTTCAAGTAAAATTTAAAAATATATTATTTTAAAATTAAAAAATATCTGGGGGAATGGTACCGCTCATTTATCTTTAGTCGCGTTTCGGTAGGGCATGACAACAAGATGGTCTCTGGGTTGGCTGTCCGGGATCTCACAACTATTTCAAAATTATAAACGTTAAAATTTTTATGTATGTTCCATAAAATTTTGAATATTCTATAAAAATATTTATAAATATAATTGTTTTATATATATATTTCAAGTAAAATTAAAAAATATATTTCTTTGTTTTAAATTAAAACATAATCTGGAGGAATGGTACCGCCTATTCTCTTTAGTCGGGTTTCGGTAGGGCATGACAACAAGATGGCCTCTGGGTGGGCTGTCCGGGATCTCACATCTGTTTCAAAATTTTTAAAAGTAATCATTTTTGTGTATATTCCATAAAATTCTGAATATTCTATAAAACTATGGTATAAATATAATTGTTTTAATATAATTATATTAACGTATTTTTATTTCTCAATTTTAATTTAATATTAGAAATCTATCAATTTTTAATCAAAATTATTCTTTAGTTTTAAAGTTTAGTATAAAATTATGTTCAATTTTCTTCTACTGGGTTGTTTATACAAAAGTACTTTTTCTGATTGTGTCATTCAATCGCGCATGATAAACTATACTAATTGATTTACATACTTTATTACTGTAATGTACATTATGAGTTATTCTGAACATCAGTTCCTAGTATCCTAATGAAGCTCTCATTATTGCGATGGTCTCTTCAAAATAAATATAGTGAGACAGGTTACTCTTTTCGATTTTAGCTCATGGTTGTTAAGCCATAGGCTTTACTTTTCAGTTTAGTGGATATTAAGGCATTTTGTACCGGGTTTGCACTATTTTGTAATCCTCTATGTTTTTTCTTCCTCTTTCTTCTTTCTTCTTTTTTTTGTTGGCCTACTGCTAACCTGCATCCGTTTCTCCCTCGACCACTTATGCAAATGAATTCATAACGGACAGACGCGTCCTTCGTTTGAGGCTTAATATTTCGGCCTAGCAACTAGCATGAAGCTGGCAACGGCTTATGTATTTCGAAACGAGGCTTTAAACTGTGCTTATGTCGGTTAATATAATTATTTATCATTGTGTTTGTGTATTTTCTAAACTGTCTGTTAACGTATTAATAGTAATTCTTCGTCGGTCGCCATCTTGGGCTCACGCACATGTTCCTGCTGCTGGACTTCAGGCTATTGTGTTCGGTAACAAGTAAGTGGAGGTTTTATGTTTGTGATACTTAATTTAGTTGCTCAAGTGGTCATTCTCCTATGTTGTTTGTGTTTCTATTTTTTTACTACCACGGTCTTGTACGCGGACCCCTGTAAATGCGTACTGGTCCTCCTATAAAAACAATTTCGAGCCAAATTCCTTTTCTTACTTTACAAAACCATTCAGGCATTTTTACAAGGTGCTAACCTGAACAGTGGAGAAGACGCTCCACCTATACTAGGCAACATAGAGGCACCTTGAAACCTGGGAACCTTACCGAGCATCTCCGGCGGAAACCTTTGTCGATTTTGATTGCTTTTAACTCTTTTTGGTGTGGGAAAACAAGTCTCAAATGGAAACAATCTGAAAACGTCGAATAAAATACTACATACACCTGTAAAGAGTGGATGATAAATGGTAGTCAAAACAAATTTCTAAGAAACTAAACAATAGACAGAAACATATAAAAGCCAAATTTAATATAAAATTGTTGGTGAAAGAGCTGTACTATCTGTCAATGTTATGTAAGCGTGGTTCGCGCAGAAATGAGAAGTGAGTGGGAGAACACTGCCGGCTGTAGAAGGGATGACATACGTTCGATGCATGCGTAGGTATGTGCGTGCGTGAAGTCTCATTCTACTGAAGCTGTCGCAGAGAACAGATCGTAGCTGGAACGGTTAACTATTTTGTCTTATTGTCTGTGGTCGGTGGACATTTGTGGAAAGCCCCCAAGGAAACGTCAACCCTTCCACCATGTTGGAGGTCGCTCTTTTAGGAAAAAGAGGCTCCCGTAGGCCTAGACCATATAAACCTACGGTACGGAGAAACCAGAAATTTCACTAAAATATTTATGATACAGTATTGGATACATCAATATATAATACATTATTTACAATATTAGTCATAATTATATTTGCAATGGCACAATGTCATCTGCATCAGACTGTTCACTGTCACTCTCATATCTTCCATCACTGCTACTGTCACTATCATTTGTAATTATTAGACTTTCTGTCTGCATGTCCATAGCTCTGTCTGTCTCGTAATATTCATTTTCTATTTTTAATACGTGATCGCAACATTTCTTCCAAAAATCCGTACCCAATTCGCTTATTTTCTGTTCAACCATTGCTTTCACGTTACGAATGTCATTTGTAACATTCTCAACAGCAATCTCATTTTTTATTTTCGCCCAAATTAATTCCATGGGATTTAAGTCGGGATGGTAAGGTGGCAGTCTTAGTATTTTATGACCTTCACGTTCCAATAAGCGATCAAAATAATACTCCTCGTGTCGTGATTTGTTCATTTTAACTAATTCGTATAGTTCACATTTTAGCATCGCTTCAGAACATGGAATGTTTCTTTCTGTTAGCCATGTCATCAATATTGACTTTCTGCTATTTGAATTTGGTGTAGCAGCCGCTAATTTATTGTGATACGGAGCGTTATCTACCACAAAAATTGAATTTTTTGGAAGATTTCTGAGTAGCTGG
This sequence comes from Catonia carolina, assembly GCA_035578175.1. Lineage (NCBI taxonomy): Eukaryota > Metazoa > Arthropoda > Insecta > Hemiptera > Achilidae > Catonia > Catonia carolina. The sequence goes on from JAQMRL010000010.1 coordinate 15,475,126, forward strand.
TTTTGAATCCATTTCTCATAATTTTCCGCATTCATGTCGTTGTGGTAGTCTCCTGTTTTTTGACCTGCTTTAAAGACTAAAAGAGAATTTTCCACACCTCCTGTTTCACTGCCAGCGAGGACTATGATTAGTCTTGATCCCTTTGAAATATTTTTTTTGTAGCCGTTAATTGATTCATCAGTCCATGCCAAATTCATGGTATGCGTTGAATGAATATACGACTCATCTGAAAATATGATTGGCCTATTTTCCGCCCTATACTGTCGAATTTTATTCAAATAGCATACTCTTTTAAAGCGTATATCATGTTTTTCGATCATGATCCTCCTCTTATTTTCCGTCTTTTTCCATTTAAATCCCATGGATCTTAAAATTTTTCGCAAAGTTTCATGAGTGAAATTAAATTCCAATTCGGGATATTCTAGTTTCAACACTTTTAACACACTCCTTAATGTTGGGAGTGTGTGATGAGTCTTATGAAAATTAAGAACTATTTTTCGTAGAGCACATTTTTGAAAATCATCTATATTTACTTTTTTAATTTTCCTAGGACGAATTTTACCTGGTGTACTGAATGTTTCGTTTTGTCCTAGACGTTTCTCCTCCGTCAATAACTTCCTTAATGAGTGGACAGATATTCCACAAAGGGTTGCCACACGATCTTGAATTGCTGAGCATGACATGTTAGGATTTTCAGAAGATATGTTTTTAAATACATTCACAATAACGCATTTGGTTTGACTTCTGAGCGCCACTCCTTTGCCAAACAAACGTGGTGTTTTCGGTTGAGGCATCCTTAGTATTGAAAAATACTGTTTTGGTTAGTATTGAAAAATACTGTTTTGGTTAGTATTGAAAAATACTGTTTTGGTTGATACACTACACTATTCACTGTAACACCTACTGCTACTAAAACGGTAACGGTACTGTTTCCAGTGTACAATGCGAATGCATTCCAGCGAGGCGGCTGTGAATTCCCCCTCTACTGCTGTACTACTCACACCATTATTTCTCCCTTCTTCGTAGAACTACCTCAACCAAATCCGTCTACTGCGCATACGCTTACATAACTTTGAAGAATAGTACGTATTTTTCTTGTTAAATTATCTTCACATTGACTTTTTTTACCAATGGAAGTGTAAAAGTCTAACAAACAATATTAATAAGTTAACTTATACATACAAACATTGAAACTGTTCATAAGATACATTTATCAATCTACGAATAAATAATTTGTAATTAGTTTAAGTGTTTTTGACTGCACTGATCCAGGTTTATACATAATTTCTTGGCAGCTCCAAACAAATTTCCGTTTAGTTTCCTTTTTTGCATTGCTTTTTTCCTCGTATTATCGTACCCAAAACATTTTCTGGCTTGTCATATTATTTTACGGGCAAAGTTTATTTATTTAATGACAACGAATAAGGCTTAATGTTCTAATATATAATCAGTTTCAGAAACACAAAAATTGTTCTGTTTCTTATCACATGGTCAGCCAGTCATATGACAAGCATTTAAGAACAGAAGAGGTAGGGGTAATGCATTTCATTATACAGCCAGACCCTGTGGTGAATGAAGTGAAGGTGTCATTTGCAGGGTGGAAAATAAATGCTTTTCAGAGGGCCCGCCATGCTGATAAGCATATTTCTTCTACTCAGTGAGGAATGGAATATTGTAAACTACGTCACTCCTTGTTTTACTTGGTAAAGCCTCTAGAGGTTTAAACCAGCCTTTTGGCTGATGACGTAAACAAAAATAAAATAATCTGTAACAGTTGTTTTTTCTTTACTGATTTTTATCGATTGATTTTTTTATCCAAAACTTAAGATCAAGCAGTACAATTTCAAATTTTCAAAATTCTTGGTTTAAATTAATTTTGTTATTTCTTTCCAAATTTAAGTTTATTTTTTTGAATATGAATTTAAATTAATTTTCACTATATATAAATTTTTAGATAAGATTTACTTTATTAGTTTTAAGTTTATTTGAATTCTTTTTAAAAATTTGAATAAATAATAAGAATCTGATAGAGAAGTCAATTTGTTTGAATTAGAACAATGCTTTGATTTTGTGGAATTAAAAATATCAATCTATTTGTGTATTTCAATGTAGTAGCAGCCTGTATGAATATTTTTTTTGTTAAAACGTTATAAAACAATTAATTAATGAACATTGTAATATTAATAATAAAATATATTGTTGAATAGAAGTTTAGTAGTTTTCTTGGTTGTGTTTTTGTAACAGATTCTTATATTGGTGTGAATTCACTGGAAGCCGGTCGCACTTCATTAATTAACTAACACACACCAGAAATCGAATAATGAATAAAAATTTACTTTTTATACAAAAGTATCATTTGACGTACAAATAATTTTTTAATTATATTAGATAGTTGAAAATACTGTTTTGAATTAGTGATTGGATGGTGAAAGAAACGAACAAAACCCAATACGGACAGACACAGTTCCAATCCATTTCGTTCCTATGCAACCAACTCATCTAGTTTAATGGACTAACTCACCCTCCTCCTCCCATTTTACTCCTCCCTGGCTCTAGTCAACCAACCAACTTACCTCTCCTAACTCTATCTCACAGTAATGGTATGAATGCATACAATGCAAATAAAAGCTGTCCATGATTTTCTATCGATGTGGAACAATGAATTAATATCTCTCTCTGTTCATGTTTGCTATGTATACACGTTGTAACATGTTTGTCTACATATGAATATTATATGGATGCCACTTAATTGTCAGTATTCTCACCTATCAAATATCAATTTTCAAAATTTCTTTAACGTTAAAGTAAATGTACGGAAAATTCAAATTCATGAAAAAATGCAGTAAATATGAAAAACCATTGACAAAAAACTTGGATTATGTTCTTTTCTTAAAAATATTATCCTCGATTTATCCACTGCCAATCTTTTTCGTAAGCTATCCACATCTCTTCGTCCATACCGCATGTAGTTTAATGCTCGTTTCATCCATCGATCATCACTAATTTTTTTCAAAATGCTCCTCCCATTTCTCTCTGTATGTACCAACGTTTTCCAAGGGGAGATTTTTAAATCGGCACAAACCATGTTAGTACATTGGTAAAAAAAAAATGTGAAATATGTTCTTTTCTTAACAAAAAACAAATCTTTTGTGAAACACTCACACGATTTTATTTTGCCAATGCAAAAATAACGACCAATATAACCTAATATTAGTAGTAATAAAACATCAGAAATAAACAAAAAACTAACCTCAAATAACATAACCTAATTTGTAATCATGAGTGAAAGACAAAATGAAAAACAACCTCAGTTTGGCTTAAAAATACGGAATGTTATTAAACCAGGGTCCGTAGAGAAAAATGCTTTACATATAGGTTGTAGATCTTTTAATTTCCTATGAATTTAATTACATAAGTTTTGTCGTAAAATCCATACAAAGGCTTAAATCTTTAAAAAATAGATTTTTTTACACATTTTCGTGAAAAAAACCAGAAAATCGCTAATTACCGCTAAACTAACCGTTATATAAATAATGTTTGAATTAAAAGTTGTACAATTTTAAATTCTCTTTAACTTTTATTATACATAGATTTTTGCGCTAAAATGCATATTGAAGCCGCAATCTTGAAAAAACAATTTTACGAGAAAACAGCCTCTCCAAGAATTTCAGCAGACATGGCGCCTATCCTAACTTGAAAATCTCTCTTGTAGAACATAAAACATTTACTAAACCACATGATTTTAAAAAAAAATTGTAGGACCCATTTTTTGAGAAAATCGCAAAAAAGTGAAAAATTACACGAATAAGTTACTACTTTCGGTTGACCGACTTTGATGAAAATGTTCGTGTCGGGTCCGGTAGAAGTATCTACCTACCTTAAGTTTCAAGTTTCAGGTTTGTACAATGTTCCATTCTTGAGATATTTTGTCACACACACACACAAACACAGACACACAGACACAAACACACACACAGATACAGATCAATCACTAAAAAAATTTTTTTTTGGTTCAGGGGGTGTGTAAAACCATTAGATCCGGTGTAAACTCGATTTTAAAAAATCGACATGAAAACAGTAGGCCTACTTTCCTTCCTATAGCCTATTCGTATAGGCAAGAAAAAGTAAAAACTTATCTTACAACAAAATTAAAGTAAAGAAAGAAAAACTAACCGATTTTTATTCTTCTCCTTTTTGTTTATTTACCCAGCCTTCTTTCTGGCGTAACAAACAAAGTTCTTTACAAAATTATATTTACTGTTTACAATAATGATGGAGGAAGTAATGTAATAGAATGATCTAAATCAAATTTGTCTGCTATTATTCTGCTACTAGCAACTGAAGCCCAGTATACCGGCAAAATTCACGAATACGTCATACAAATTCTTACCTACATAATGTTTCGTTTTTTAACCTTTCCTTCCACCCAATACACTTTACTGTTAACCTCCAAAGGAATACTAAAAAGTTTCAGGTAGTAAAATATACGAGCGCGTGTTCTGAATGTAATTTAAATAAATTTAATGATCAGACGAAAACACGAGTAGTTATATTTACATATGATGTTGGGAGCCTGCACTTAAAAATATTTGAGCTTTATTTAATACGAGCATTATTGCATGTAAAATTAAGATCACTTTCTTTTTCAAACAGGAAAAGTAAAACAAAATAAGTGAAACATGGAATATTAGTTTCAATTACATAAAAAAACAATTTGTATTTTGTAATTTTATTTATTATAAATCAAAAATAAAAACTGTATCGTCAGCTCATCACAATATTAAAATTACACACATAATTTACAATATACTGTGTTATATTGGCATTGTAATAGTGTAATACGGACAAAATTATGTTTTGACAACAATAGTAGTTTCCGTATGAAGTAATGACAGGTGTGGTTTGTTACTTGCCGGTTGTCTACCTAGTCTGTCTCTCCCCATTCATTTGCTTGATTTTACTAGCAGAGAATAGAACGTTTTACTAGGGTCTATCACGTTCCGTCGAGTACTAACATTCCTATTGTTCTCCGTTAATTTAAATGTTCTTTATCCTTCAAGAAGGACAAAGACGTTTTAGGTTAAATTAGCTTGAAAATTATTTTTTGCAGCCTGATTCTTAATTGTTTTAAGAAGAAGCTGTGCTGGATATGTTTTTTGGCTATTCTTTAAAATATCAAGGCAGTTTCTAGGGCAGTAAATGCTTTAGCGTGCGATAGGTATAGTTGTTCTCTTCTGTATCACTTTTATCCTCAATTTTGTTTTCGTTCCAAACGCTTTGAACAATAATCAAGTTTACAACATGTATGTATATCAATAGAGCAATAAAATTTGGAGGTTTGGATTTTTCACTTTCTCCTGAATTCAGGTAAATTTTTACCCTTCCCATCGGTGATTGATACTAATGTCAGTATAAAAGATATATATATATATATATATTGAAATATATATTTTCTAACCACCAGAATACGGTAACATAAAACACTTACCAATGTTTATAGCGCTTTCGTGTATCTTGTACACATCTTCAGTAAATAAAAATTTATTACAAGTCACAATTTAAAACTTCCTGCTCCTACCATGGTAGATAAGGAATAGTCGATTCTTATATTTAAAACAGTCTTGCCAACTTAATCAGTTGATTGTCGTATTCAATCTGTGTGTTCATTAATTTTTCCCTGTTATTGTATTTATAAATATAATATTTTTCCAAAATTTCAATTTCATTTTGTTTGTTATTTATTTCCAATATTTCTAGATTATTTTTTATATTCGACATATTATGTTTATTTTTAATCATGTGTTCAGTTACATTGGAGAATTTTCGATTTCCTTTTTTATAGTTAGAATAGTGTTCTGTAAACCGTTTTTTAAAAGATCTGGTGAATAAGATCTGGGAATAAGAAATTCAAAAGTAATGGGGAAAACGATAATATAATAAATAAAATATGTACAATAATCAGAAATATTTGTAACCAAAATTATTTTACATTTAATAATAAATTTTATAATCAAACAGAAGGACTAGCTATGGGTTCTCCATTATCTGCCATACTATCAGAAATTTATATACAAGAATTCGAAAATATAATTGTAAATAACATATCACACACACACAACATTTTACTTTGGGTAAATATGTAGATGACATATTGGTAATTTATAATGAAAAAATAAAGGGTGAACATAATATTATTAATAAAAAATTGAATAATTACTATGAAAAACTTAAATTTACATGTGAAGTAGAAAAAGATAAAAACATAAATTTCCTGGATATAAAAATACAAATAATAAATAATATAACAGAAACTGATATATATAGGAAACCACATGTTACAAATAACACAATAAACAGATTTTCAAATCACCCATGGATACATAAAATAAACACGTATAATAACACGATACACGGAGCATATATATACACATATAACAATAAAGAAAGATTTAATAAAGAAATAAATTAAATTAAAGAAATAGCACGAAACAATGATTACAATAATATTTTCATAAACAGATTAATAAATAAATATTTACATAAAATTAATCAGAAAAAAACACATCTATTACCATTAAACAATAAAGAAGAAATAAACAAAAATGGTAATAAATACATTACATATAATTACATAAATCATAGAATACATAAAATTACCAATATATACGATAAAAATAAATACAAAATAGCATATAAACCCCAGTTTCCTATAAAATGTATTTTACAAAAACATAATATTAAGGCAAATGTAAATGACAAAGAAAAAGAAAATAATCAATTTAATTCATGTGGAATTTATAAAATTAAATGTAATGAATGTAATGAAATATATATAGGTAAAACCACCAGATCTTTTAAAAAACGGTTTAGAGAACACTATTCTAACTATAAAAAAGGAAATCGAAAATTCTCCAATGTAACTGAACACATGATTAAAAATAAACATAATATGTCGAATATAAAAAATAATTTAGAAATATTGGAAATAAATAACAAACAAAATGAAATTGAAATTTTGGAAAAATATTATGTATATAAATACAATAACAGGGAAAAATTAACGAACACACAGATTGAATACGACAATCAACTGATTAAGTTGGCAAGACTGTTTTAAATATAAGAATCGACTATTCCTTATCTACCATGGTAGGAGCAGGAAGTTTTAAATTGTGACTTGTAATAAATTTTTATTTACTGAAGATGTGTACAAGATACACGAAAGCGCTATAAACATTGGTAAGTGTTTTATGTTACCGTATTCTGGTGGTTAGAAAATATATATTTCAATTTTAAATAATACGGCTGTTTAAAAATCCTACACAGGATGTTTAATAAAATAATATATATATATATATATATATATATATATATATATATATAGTTTCCAGTACTTCTTCTTCGTCTTCTTCCTATCAAGGATTAGGAATGACCTGTTCCGAACTCACAAACCATCCTGTACTTATACACAAACACGAGATATTTCCACCCGTACATCTCGACTACTGCCATCTTCTTCGAGGTTTTTTCACCTCCCTTCTTCCAACTGGAACATTCCGTAACTTTTAAGGGTATTCTCTGCTCTAGCATCCGTTCCAAACGTTGCCTTCATTGATTACGATACTCCTTCACTTTTTCATTGAAGCTAAATACACCCAATTCAGATTTAAAAAAAGTTAAAAAAGTTTCCAGTACTTAATGGTTATATTTGTACAACATGTGTGGTTAGTGGATAATTGAAGTGTGACTTTCCACAAGAGATGCGCAAGTGTTAATTTAATTTTTACCATTAGAATAAGGCGCGGTGTCCTTTTACAAATATAGTATGCGTTGGAAACTGTAGGATTAAAATAAAACAAAAATAACATTTTTATACACTTTATGATATTTATTAATAAACCAAATGATTTTTCTTCTTTATTCCTAATTTGTATACGTTGCAATCTGTTCAATTCAGAACAATAAGCAACCCCATGACCCAATGAAATGAGGATGATGTGTATGACGTGTAAATGGGTGTAGTCTTGTACAGACCCAGGCCGACCATTCCTGAGAGAGTATGGTTAATTAAACCCCAACCATACGTCTGGCTTGTTCAATTACTATTTGCAGAGTGTCCTCCAACTCCCCAGCCAGAACCACAGCGTCATCCTTCGACCTTCATTTCGTCCGTTACGTTTTAATTACCCAATCATTAAGTCTCTTTCAAACTTGGCTCCACCAATCACAACACTTAATACATTTTAATTGTATCTTCTTTTCTCTTTCTTAATCAGCCTCTCTGTCTGGGCACGCGCAACCCTATAGCCTTTTAGCCCCATCTTGACCCTGTTATACTTTGAATTATTATATTTATTACTAGTCGGCATCGTACCGCAAACAGCACAAAGAGTTTAATTTATTACTCCCTTTAATTTTATATATTTTTATTGATATTTATGTCTGCACACTACACATGATTTGGCTTTCAACGTGTTAAGTTGTGAAAAAAACTTAAAATCTTTAAATTTAGTTTACCATGAAGCAACTCCTGTAAAAAATATCATCTAAATTATATTAAAAATTCATTTATTTGTTAATATAATTTCTTTTATATTTTTTATTTTGAATCTTTAACAAACTGTACTATTGAGAACAACCAAAAGATGAGACAACATTGATATTACATTTAAATTAAAAAAAAAAACAGGCACGAATATAAAATACATGATTCAGCAATGTTAAATTTGGAATAACAATGAACGGAAATATTCTAAAGTATGAAAAGTAAAACAATAAAAATTTCATATTTTAAAAGAACAGTTATTACCAATATCAATAAACCATATTTAAGAAAAAGAAAAAAACAAAAATTACATAAATAATATGTTACATTTATCCTTTTCGACATAAACATGCAGAAAGAACCATAGATCTCTACAAAAGAAATCTCTGAAAATGAAGATCTCTGCTTCATCTTCTTTTTAATTTTCTAATAAAACCTGGTGTATTTGCCATATCAAATAAAAGTAAATTTTTGTGAGTTTGTAGTTTTGAATACGTAGAATTTAGAATAACTATTTTTGATGATGTCGCAAATGAATGGTGTTTTTAAATCAGTGTGTAATGTGTAATTTTAGACATAGTAGGGTGAACTGATTATATTAATCATCTAAATCATATCATCAAAGAAGATCATATCATCATAAAGATTATTATATTAATATAATCGCCTAACTATTGCATTTTTTCTCTCTTTTAGTAATCTTTTCTTTAACACACTAAATCTACAGGCTTAGTTTTTTCAGTCGATATTATACGGAGTTGATATTATACGGAGTAATTTAATTTTTTTTTTATTCTAGATATCCTGCAACTAGTCACTTAAAACTAACGAATGGTTTTTATTTAGCGATAATATCCCCCCTCAAGTATATAATTATGGAGTCACCTATTGGTGCTAGCACTTATTTTCTAATGTCACTTATGCAGTGTTGTATAAACACTAGAAATATTAATTTCTTAAATCTCTAGCTTAAACCTATTGCTAATCTACTAACTTAGGTAAATATACGTATAAATGTAACTTAAAAGTAGCCTAACCATTAGCTTCAGTAATTTATATTATATACTGACTTAAAAGTAAATTACTTTTATTTATATATTTTTTTTGTTTTTTGTTTAATGTCCGACTGTTCTGCAATTACTACTAATGCAGAAGGTGAAGGATGAAATGATTTTTTTGTAACGTATGAAAAGATGCCGTGCCTGAATGGGATTCGAACCCAAGACCGCATGATGAGAGGCGAGCACGTTACCAACTGCGCCAATGCGGCCGTTTATTTATAGTTTAACAGTACTTTTATTAGTATTTTTCTTAACACACTAAATCTACCGGCTTAGTTCTTTTCAATCGCCTAACTACTGCATTTTTTCTCTCTTTTAGTAATCTTTTCTTTAAGACACTAAACCTACAGGCTTAGTTATTTTCAGTCGCCTAATTATTATACTACTATCCAACAGTTGAAGCGCTTCAACGTTTATGTGATCGTGAAGACGATCTTCGTGTTTCTTGGCACACTTACACACTTATTCTACTACTGTGTTAACTTGCAAGTCACGATGGATGTCGCTGTTGCGGACATACCATAAAGAATTTACAGTGTTTTTGAGCACTCTGTTCTGGAACCTTTGGATAACATTTATGTTGCTTGCTTTTGTGCAGCCATAGCTATCCAAGCCGTAGGTCCATACCAGTTTTAGCACTTGCTTGTATATTGCGGACATACCATAAAGAGTTTACAATGTTTCTGAGCACTCTGTTCTGGAACCTTAGGATAGCATTTATGTTGCTTGCTTTTGTGCAGCGATAGCTATCCAAGCCGTAGGTCCATACCAGTTTTAGCACTTGCTTGTATATTGCGGACATACCATAAAGAGTTAACAATGTTTCTGAGCACTCTGTTCTGGAACCTTAGGATAGCATTTATGTTGCTTGCTTTTGTGCAGCGATAGCTATCCAAGCCGTAGGTCCATACCGGCTTTAGCACTTGCTTGTATAGAAGCAATTTATTGAAGGTTGACAGTTCAGAATATTTATACTTGAATAGTTTTTAAATTACTCTGTTTTGCGCTACCAAAATTTGAATACCGTACATTCAAATAGGTTTGAAAAGATTATAAAGTAATAATGTCTGTTTGAGATGTATGGGTGATTTAGAATGACCAAACCTTATGTTAACACATCATAAAAATACTTTTAAAAGTTTCTATTTTTACTTTCTCTTGCCTATATGAATATATAGAAAGGAAAGTATTGTTTTCATGTCGATTTTTCGAAATCGAGTTTTCACCGGATCTACACGTTTTCAGACCTCCTGAACCATAAAAACACGGTTTTAGCGATTGGTCTATGTGTGTGTGTGTGTGAGCGCGCGTGTGCGTGTGTGTGCGTGCGTGCGTGTGTGTGATATCTCAAGAACGGAACATTGTACAAACTTGAAACATGAAACTTAAGTTACATACCACTACCGAACCCGACACGAACATTTTCATCAAAATCGGTCAACTGGAAGTAGTAGTTTATTCGTGTAATTTTTCACTTTTTTGCGATTTTCTCAAAAACTGGTCCTACGATTTTTTTAAAATCGCCTGGTTTACTAAATTTTTTATGCTCTACAAGATAGGGTAGGCGCCATATTTGCTGAAATTCTTGGTGAGGCTGTTTTCACGTAGAAACATAGTTTTTTAAGATTACGTCTTTAATATTGATTAAAGCGCAAGCATTTATATAATAAAAAATGTAGATAATTTAAAATCCTACAACTTTTATTTGTAACATATTTTTGTATAACGCTTAGTTTAGCGGTAATTAGCGATTTTCTGTTTTTTTCTCACGAAAACGTGTGAAAAATTGATTTTTTAAAGATTTCGGCCTTAGTATGCACTTCACGACAAAAATGTATATAATAAAATTTTAACAAAATTAAAAGATCTACAACTTTTATTTAGTGCATTTTTTTCTGCAGAGTCTAGTTTAGCGTGAAAGAGTGATTTTCCGTGTTTTTAAGCCAAACTTAGGTTGAATTTCATTTTGCGTCTTTCACTGATGATTAAAATTAAGTTATGTTTATTGAGGTTAGTTTTTTATTTATTTTTAATGTTTTATTATTAATGTTAGGATATATTGTTTAAATTATTTGCATTGGCAAGAGAAAGTTGTGTGAGTGTTTCACACCAGATTTTTATTTAAATTAAGTTGAATAAAAATAATATTTGATATATCAATTTTTGAAAAAAATTTCAAATCTCTTGCACAACGTTGATTTCTACACCAGCCTAATATTACTGGCAGAGAATTCAATAACATACAAGTAATTGGATGTAGGCCTATATGCGGGGCGAACAAACTCAACTGAATCAGGCCAACACAAACCTATTAATGTATATAATGAATGTGGTTTAACATTTTCTACATGTTACTAGTATATAGACATTAAATTCTTGCTTAGTAGTTAAACGTAATAAGGTTTTCCATTATTAATTGTAGAACCAATACAATGTGCAGATACCTGGAATAACAATCATATTAAACCTCGTGTGCTACATCCTCCGGGATAACCATCTATTTCCCCCTCATCACCATATCATCCTTGCCCATCATCCCCCAACACTAACCATTTTCATCTCTCTCCCCATCTATAATATTGCTATGTGTACATCATTCATGAGAAACTATATTACTGATTTTATTAAAATAAATAGCTGGGAACTGATTATAGACTGGAATTCTCTTGCTCATCATGTGGTATGTTTGTCTAGAGCTCAATAATACCATTGGTTAATCCAAATCCAAAATAACCGTAATTAAATGGATTCCACCATGAAGTGGTAGTCATGAAGTGGAAGTGGTAGTCTAACAACAATACCGTAGCGGATCTGATTACATGGAGATGAAACAATACGTTATCCTCTTTGATCTACATAATATTAATATGACATCATGATACAGTTTCACAAAATAAAAACATATTATGCTTTCTCTTTCATCTATATAAAAATCTATTATAACATTAGAACTTTAAACGGATTTAGTTGATTTTATTTTAAAATATATTTGAGAAGGCTAAGTTTTTTGGACAAATTAAAAGACTAGATGCCAATAGACCAAACAAACAAATTTTTGATATTTGTAATGATAAAAATCTGGTGTAAAACTCTCGTACGACTTTTTCTTGCCAATGTAAATAATTTGAAAATAACCTAAATCTAAGCATTAGCGGATGATACTAATAATGAAAATCAACCATCGACATCTCTGTCGATATTTTTTGATGAGTCAAGAATGAAATCACTAATTGACGTTATTATACGAAAATGTGTAAAAAAGTTGCTTGAATTAAATTTGTATTTTTTTTTTAAATTTTTCTATAGCTAATTTTAGTATTATAAATCTTTGATGTAAAATTCATAATAGTTTAGGCCGCAGACTTAAAAAACAATTATATCACGAGAACAGAGCCCCGACATAAAATTCATCAACGCTTACTTAAATTTATAGAGCACAAAACGTGTAGTAAATGAGACAGTTTAAACGAAATTGTAGGAGCTTTTTTAAGAAAATCAAAAAACGAAAAATTGCAAAGTAAACTACTTCTTATGGTAAACCGATTTTAATAAAAATGTTTGTGTCAGGTTCCCTAGTAGTAGCTAACTGAATATCTAAATTTAAATTTCGTTCAAATATCCGTTTTTGAGTTATGTTGCTCACTCAAAAGTACTTCTTCTTTTTACGTGTAAGGCATTTCTACCTGTTCCGGCTGCCATATTTTATTCGGGCTGCCAATCTATCTACTTTCCATTGGTTTGTATCTTCTTGTTAATCAAGGCAAGCGCCTTTCTGGTATTTTATTTAAATATTCGACCCATTGGGCACGATACAATTTTATTATTTTGTTGAGTAAAAAAATTTCCAATTCTTCCCTTATACCTTCATTTCTTATCCTGTCTAGTCATGTACAACCCATTTACAAAATCTTCTTTTTAAAAATTATGTACAACTTTTGTATTTCCTAGTGTTCTTGAAAATATAAATAAAAGATTTCTTATTTATGATCACTGAACAAGATTATTTTTTGTCTGTAATCTTTTATCTATCTCTGTACTCATGCATAATCTGCAGATTTCATCATTTCGCTTAACTTGTGGGAAAAACTTCCATTGAAGCATTGTGTAGATTCGCATAAGTTTTAATTTGAAGTTCAAATTACAACTTTATCTTTGATGAGATCAGAATCGTTATGAAACGAAGGTAGTTGAAACGAAGGTTTTGTTGAAACAGTAAACGTAAAAGAAACCAAGACTTTTGAAGTCATCGTAAATTTTAAAATGCCTCATTATACGAAGTACAAGTACAAGTACATTTTAACCGGGTTTATGAAGGTATCAGTGAAATATGTCAAATAGTCAAACGTACATATTTTTGGCTATATCCTTTTCAAGCGGCACCTTTAGATAATTATGTAATGTTTATGTATTTACATAACATTGTTTACAACAGGCCAAAGTGGTCCAATGATCGAAACAATATTACTCTTCCTGGGTTCGAATCCCACTCAGGCATGGCATATTTTCATACGTTACAAAAAATCATTTCATCCTACATTGCATAAAGTTCCACCCCAACGTCGTCACTATTGACCATTGCAGTTGATGCGACGTTAAATAAAAAAAAATTACTCTATATACAAAATAAACAATATTATAACCTAAATCGCAATTGTACAAATAAATTGATACATACCTTAATCGCAAACAATAGTCTAAGCAATAAACAATAATAATAAGAGAAAAAAGTAACTCAATTGGGCAGTGAGAGTGTAGAAGTAAAACTTGAGTTGAAAGCTAAGGCCTTGGAGCTTTTGAGACTAAACGAGGTTCAACTCTACTGAAATGAATCTAACAAAATAATTTCATAAATTGAATTAAAAATCATAAGCATGCGGTATTTAACGGAGAATGGGTAGCATAATTTAGTTGAAAAGGTTTTCCGATAGAACAAACTTTTGGAGCGATTAGTAAAACTTGGGGCATAAAACGAAATCTTTACCATAATGTTGCATTTGAAATATAACATAGAGCTCAAGTTGGAATTCAAAGAAGTTTTGATTAAGCTGAACAAAATTTGAGGTTGAAATTTTTGTACGTAGGTAAAGTCTATTTGAAATAGCATGATAGTAAGTCTCTTTGAAGGGTGGTAACTAATCTGAATAAAAAGTCGCTATTCGGAAGTAAAAATTTCCCTTTTAATTTTTCTTACAATACACGCGTATAATATAAATCTTTATTGTAAAATTTTGCCATAATTATTTTACTGGAATTTGTTATTGTGGCATTATTATTACTATTTTTAGAAGATTATGTTTTAGTGAGGGCGATAAAATTCTTGACTGTGATTAGATAAAAATTATTTCATTTATTGTTTAAGTTAATTTTGTTTAGTTATGTTATAAATTTGATTTCTATTTTTCGTGTGTTATTGGAAAATCATTTTTTACTTTTTTCCATATTACTTTATGTTTTGAAACGCTTTCATTCACTAACAAGAAAAATTTCTTTCATATATTTTTTTTAATGAATAATCATAAATAACGATAAATGCAACTTACCAATTAGATTTAACCCATGAAATAATTACAGCCCTCTGGTGTAATTAACAAATTATAACATTAAAATATATTATATACTGTTCTTAATTATTATTTACAATCAAAATTAAATAAATAGTGATTTTTAAATAAATAAAAAAATAACCAAAACCTCCTTTAAAACGAAAGAAAAACAAAATGAGAAGTAATAAATAATAAGCTCATGATTCCGAAATATATGTACACCGAACTTTTCTGGAGATAATTAAAATGCTCATTTAAATTATTTACAACATTCACACTCAAACACGACAGTTATCTACAGAATATTAACATTATATTATTTACAATTTTAAAACCACACTATCAGAATCGCCCTGGGAGATCCAGTACTGTAGCACGTTTTAGCCTATGGACATCATTACTGTTGTCTAAGAAATCCAGCGCTAAGTGATTTACGTGGTTGTTTAGACGTTTGACGTATTTACAGCTGAAACTTCGTATTTCTTCTCGTACCGTCTGCACATCCATGTTGTTGTTTAGGTCAACAGCCGAAAGGCTGGTTTGAACCTGTAGAGGTTTTACTAAGTAAAACGAGGAGTGAGGTGGTTTACCATTGCCTTCCTCACTGAGTGGAAAAGTACGCTTAACAGCATGCCGGGCCCTCTGAAAAGCACATATTTTCCACTCTGCAAATGACACCTTCACTTCATTCACCACAGGCACATCCATATCACGATGTATATCGGCGTCGGTATACCAGGGAAAGTCGATGGGAGTGAGAGGATGGAGACGGACAGCGAGAGATAGAGGAGCTTGGAGGCGAATTGTGGAGGAGGCCAAGACCCACATCGGGCTGTAGCGCCAGGATAAGTAAGTAAGTAAGTATACCAGGGAAAGTTAACACAAAAAATCTCTTAAGAGATTTGCACTTAAAAGAGATGCACTGACGCATGAGCGCATTATAAAAAATTTCCTCGGCTCTTTTCTATATTTAAGTAATACTATCATGCTATTGGACTGTACCTACTTCAAAAAGGATTGTTACTAGATAATTAAAATTTATATAATTTTGGTTTGCGTCGAGTACAACGAGTGGTAACACTAGTTGCTACTTTGGTGATTACATTATGTTGACAGCTGCGGTTTGTTTGGTTATGTGTACTGTTTACAGACGTAATTAGCTATGAGTGAATAACACTGTTTTCTCAATATAGAATTGTTTAATATTAGTTCAGCTATAATAATGTGATTTTGAGGAGAATTATATTTTTCAAAATCTGACCGAAGGGATATATAAAAAAAAATTCGTTTAAGAGATTTATTACCATTTATTCTTCAAGTTTTTTCCGACCTGAATATGTTTGAAAACTTTCTTTTCATAATTTAGTAGAACTTTTTTATTCCCTGGTAAGTGGTCAGTTGTTATAGTAAGGCCTCAAAAATATTATTTGAAGATTAAAAATTTATTTCTTACCCTGACTGAAAAAAATTCTTACATTATAATCCATATTCACCGTAAAAATTTTGTTGTTGTTGTTGTTGTTTAGGTCAACAGCCGAAAGGCTGGTTTGAACCTCTAGAGGTTTTACTAAGTAAAACGAGGAGTGAGGTGGTTTACATTTCCTTCCTCACTAAGTGGAAAAGTACGTTTATCAGCATGCCGGGCCCTCTAAAAAGCACATATTTTCCACTCTGTAAATGACAACTTCACTTCATTCACCACAGGGTCTGGCTGTACAATGAAATTCATTACTTTCAGTGAAGATAACTCTGATTAGTGTCTTTTACACCTCTACCTCTTCTGTTCTTAAATGATTCAGTCATTTAATTGACTGACCATGTGATAAGAAACAGAACTATTTATTTTAGCCCTGCAACTAACAGATTGAGTGTAAATAATTTGACAAGTAAAAACTTTATGTTACCTTAAAATATAAGATTAGTTTAATTTTAATATATTTTTATGGGAATTTAACTTGGTTTCAGGTTAAAATATTGACTTCTTTTTCCAATTTTTTAAAGTCTGTAAATGTTTTTTAGTAGTATGTTTTATTGAGTACGGTAAATTTATTTTAAGTAGTTGTAAATTAAGTAATGTGAGGTTTCAAGTTAAATAAGATGGATGCGTGTTGGAATGGTCAGGTCACTCCCTTTTTGAAATAGGGGGGAGTAAACTAGGGTCGAATGGTAGGAGGAGATCCACTCTACCCGTTCATCTATTGCATTGTGCACCCATTTCCCTTTCCAATGCCGCACCAACCTACGAGTATATCTACCGTATGGAATTCACCCACATTATTGGTTACCTATTTGAAATACCTATTTTATTCATTCTGAAAATTTATTACTTTTTAGCAATTAAATGATATTACTAAATAAAAATTCGAAACGAATGGCGTACTTTATTCTTACGTTGGCTAATTTACATAATCAAATACTATTATGAACAATTTAATGTTTGTTTTATTGTATATTTATAGCATATCATGTTAAATAATTAAATTTATTTAGTTTCGTTTAAAGAAATTACCGTGTATTAATAGTTTGTATAAAACAACCAAGCTAATCCAAACTAATTGAGATCGGGACCTGTTCGGATTTCAAAATATTCGGATTATTCTAATAGATGTGTATGTTAACAAAACATAATTTAAAAAAATAACAAAATTTAATATCAAGCAAGCATTATTGGAATGGTTTTTCTGTGAAAATTTATACTAAGTTAACACGAATGAGTGGCAGACAGCTGATCTTCAAAATCTTCATTTTACAAACGAAAAATAGTTTCTGTATTTAAGCCAAACTTTGGCAAAGGTCCAGAAAAAAAACTGATGAAATGTGTATCATGCCTTATTTCACCCTCAGCAGTACCAATAACACTGGAAGTAGCCATGCAGGATCTTGAGCAGCACAATAACACTCCATACATAGAAATATCCCGTCATCATCATAGTTTTCCGAATTACGACAGCAATCAATTAGTGATTTTATGTAGCCAGACAATAATGGAAATGTATTATTTCTTGTAATTGCTAATGAACTAGAAGAAATGTTTTACCAGAAGAAATTTATGTTGTAAGTACATCATGAGTTAAGTAGTTAGGTATGTTCCTTTTACTATTCTTTACTACATTTAAGCTTATTTTAAAAATTTTCTAGTTGTACTCTGTGAGCGTTGCTATGCGCCTACAAAAATTGAATTTAAACAGAACTCCTGGGAAATTCGCTAAAAAAGTAAAACGATTAGCATTCATAATACTTATATTGTAATGAAAATAATAGTACATATTATACTCGTACATAATTATAAAATTGATAAAACAAAAACATCTGTTTTTATTTGTTCCTCATTTTGAATGTCTACATTTTAAAAGTCAAATATCTGATTTTTTCGAAAGCACAAAAACAATATTGAAGCCCCTAACTTTCTCTACTTATCAGATCGAAGTTTTCAAAAGCTTGAAACTGCTTCAGAAACTGAGTAATATATGGGTAAAATTTAATTTAAATCGGTTAATTAATAACAAGCATATTAAACAATATTTTTTATTATAAAATTAATTCTATTTTGAAACACGTTTTATAGCTAGAAAACACCTAAATAAATCAGTTCGGATTATCCGAAATTTATGATTAGTTGGTTCATTGCCCTGCAAGATCTTCATTACCATCTCTAAGGCCTCCAGTCTTTATTTATTCTTAGAGGTCATTTGCCAGCACGCAAGATCGCAAGTATTTACGGGCTTATCCGGGTGTCCCAACGAATTTGAACCATATGGAAATAGCATTGATTTTCATTAGTTTGTTAATATTTTCTTCCCACGAATAAATGTAGACTTGTTATAATCAGGAATCATTAGGAAATGTTTAGACCTTTTAAAAAATACCAATTTTGATAAATTTTAAGCTGTATTATACCTTAAAATACAGAATTACATAAATATGTAACCATTTTCTATCTAAGTATTGTAAATTTATCAACCTATCACTTTGTTTGTTGGTGGAGTAATAATACGTTCTGGTAAGTAGATGCAAAGATAGGTGGATCGAATCCACCTGCGGTAAATTTTTTTATTGTTAAAAAATATTACAAATATTAATTAATATCAATAATTTTGTGATTTTAATACAATAAAAATTTTATGAATATGATATTTTCTTCATACATTGGAACTTTGTACAGACTGGTATATAAAGGCGGAACGCAGGTACAAATTTCAGAGGAGTAAATTATTTTAAGTAAATTGTTTTTAATGGTTGAATTTTAACAATAAAAAACAGAAGTACACAATGTTAATGCTAATGTTAACTTTTTTTGTTACTTAATTAAAATATAATGAAATGGAAACAATAAATAAAACGGAAAAGATTCTAACAATATTCGTTTTATAATTAGTAATAAAGAAAGCACTGTATACATAATTTTAACTTATTAACAAGGGAATGCTCACAAAAAATTCTTTTGTACTCGTCCGTCATACACAGAACTAGAGTGCACTCCAAATAACAAAAGTAAGGAGTAATAACAACAATAAAACTAAAGGAAATTCCAAGGGATAGACTCCAAATAACAGAAGTTCCAAATCAGGAAAGTTTTTACTTGTGTTTTTTTTTTATTTTATTCTATTCTTGGAATCTGTCGATGTTGTTTGTGAAGTCGCCGATTCGTTCCTCCCTCTCCATCCGAAACTCTTTTTCTCTGTATTTTCCCCCCTTCAAAAGAATCTTGTCCAAAACTTCTGTCTGTTCATACTTGTGTTTCTTCTTCTCCACACTTTTCTTTTTAAAACTTTTATTCTTAAAGAAAGTGAAAAAGAATAATAAGAAGTAAAACAAACGTAATCTTTATGATCCGTGTAGATTGTATACTTAAACAATTTAACTTATATATCTAAGTGTAACGTGACATTTTCAAGATTTAATATAATTTTCGTTACTCTAAATTTTTATCTTCATCTTTGAAAGAAAATCTGCTTTTTTGTTTACTGATGGATTATTTCTCTTCTATTGACTGTTCTTTTAATATCTTTATTGGAAGTAAATATACAAACATTGTCTTCGTATTATACTCAGAATGATTTAGGACGAACAGTTAAAAGTTTTAGATGTCTTTTACCGATAAAATAAATATAAAAATTCTTACTATACATTGGTATGCAAAGGGTTGTAAAATGTTTCTTTACAAGGGTAAAGTTAACCTCAAAGGAAGAACTAAAACAGTTCAAGCAAATAAATTTAGGATACATTCGGTGGTTACTTGTGTGTTACGGCCTGAATAATTTTTGAAATGACTTCCAAAATACGACTTCCATTTTTCATGTCCAGCTCAAAATAACTATTAAATGGTTAGTAAAATGATAAATAAAGTTAACAAAAGTTTTAAAGAAAAAATTCCGGTAAAATGACATACTCATTAAAATAATCCTTTATTACAGATTACATGGGAGTAGGCTACTGTGAAAACACGCTGTGAAACTTTTTCTTCATAATTGTTTGTAAAGAAATGAGTTTTCTATTTTACATGGTTGTATCAAAGTATTTTAAAAATCTCTTGGGCTGATAAGATCACTAATGAAGAGGTTTTGGGAGAATGAATGTTGACCTGAGTTGTAGTTGACGATTAAACACTATCAGTTACACCAAGTACATACCAATTAAATACGAGTGTACTTCAGACAGATTATGAGACATGGGGACAAGTAGAGACTTCTTTAAATCGCTATTAAACCATTTTAAGTTTCAGGGTATTCGAGGACCTGGTACAGTTCAGCCGTCCTTAGTTTGCTCCTACTGTCAACAAACCAAATCCAGCTACTGCAGCGTGCACGCTAGGGTCCACGACTTTATGGATGTCGTATTCCTATTAAGTTACAATGTAATGTTACAATAAAGTACTTACAATGTTTTACATTGTAAGTACTTTAAGGACTTAAAACATCAGTCATGATATGATGTAGGCCTAAAAATTTCATTTATAAAAATACTTTTAAAAGTATTTTGTATTTAAATACTTTTGAAAGTATTTTGTTGTTACTTTTTAATTAGCGTGTACACAGTTTTATATAATGCGCGTGCTTAGTGACGTCATTATTTATTTACAGTATGAGCAAACTAAGAAAGGTTGGACTTTAGAAAAAGTGTATCCTGGCTTGCCAATCTAATATAGAATAGTGTTTTATTGTTGTCTTGACGTAACATCTTACACGACAATCAAATAATTGTACACTAACATTCCGATACGCAGAAACTGTTTCCAATACACACGTATTATGATATACGAAATTGGTTATATATAACTAACTTCATTTAATACTGGTTTATAAGTGATTCACTACTTACCGATTGATGGAAATATCGGCATTTTATATACCGTGCTTACCAACAAATCTGACGAATAGGGAAATTAACATTTGACAATATACTGTCAACATTAGTCTTATTATAAGGTTGTAATCTTACTTTTATTACTCCAGTCGTTAGGAAACAGAATAGAAATGAGACTACAAAAGATTTTAATAGCTAATAATGTAATTGTTAATAAATAAAGGAAAAATGGTATTCAATTTCGATATCGAGCGGTTCTAACATGGTAAGAAAAAAATCGGTTCTATTTTTGTATAAACATCGGCCAAGCGAGGTTAATGTTACAAAAACTAGGAAGAAAAATCTTTAAAATACAACCTTGGTATTCTAACTTTCATACTTCTAGGATTAGGTCTACACAATTAAATAGGGTTTAAAGTATTGTGACATTTCTATCTCTAAGGTCCGTTTCGGGATCTGGGTAGTAACGTAAATAATTAACACACTTAAGTTTAAAATTACAAGTTTTTCTTTTAGTGCTTGTTTAGCCACAATGGAACACTTTAGTCAATTTGGAAGCTTTCAGTTTCTTTTTGGCGTGATATTCTCTCATGTTCTGAGCTCACTTTTGTTTGGCTGGTTCTGAAAATTCCTTCTTCTTATACTCTCTTTTCTGTGTTGTAAGCCGATGGCTGTGGTTCTTGATGACCTGTTTGTATTTGGGCGATTTTTCCATTAGATCTTTGTGAGTTAGTCCCTGTTCTTGTAAATCGCTTTTGATTTTTTGTGCCACATGTATGCGTTACCAACGTCCGTTTTTCGTCTCATTGCATGGCAAATTATTCTGCGTAAAAGTCTGGTGTTTGGTGGTCTTAGTATATGTGTAAAGTACGACAACCGTTTTTGCGCATGGCCACTGTTATTGGTTCTATGTCTGTGTAGACTTGATCGTTAGGCAAAAGTCTGTAGTGATTGTCTACCTTGTGCTTCTTGTTTATGCAAGTTCTGAGTATCCTGCATTCTACTTTTCTGGAGGTTTCCTTGATTCCTCCCCCATCTATCCACCACGCTAGGGTTTTGCTGCAGTATAAGATTTGGTTCTTAAAGTCGTTTTATAATGTTTAATTTTTGTATTTACTGATAGTGACTTTTTATTGTATGTATTTTATTTTACAAGTATTTATTGCAATTAAGAAAATTATAAAATAAATTGACTAAAATCTACAAATGAATTACAATTAAATTGCTTATAATGAATGTGTTGTTGTTGCTTAGGTCATCAGCCTGTAGGCTGGTTTGAACCTGTAGAGGTTTTACTTAGTAAAACGAGGAGTGAGGTGGTTTACCATTGCCTTCCTCACTGAGTGGGAAAGTACGCTTAACAGCATGCCGGGCCCTCTGAAAAGCACATATTTTCCACTCCGCAAATGACACCTTCACTTCATTCACCACAGGGTCTGGCTGTATAATGAAATTCATTACTTTCAGAGGAGATAACTCTGATTAGTGTCTTTTACACCTCTACCTCTTCTGTTCTTAAATGATTCAGCCATTTAATTGGCTGACCATGTGTTAAGAAACAGAACTATTTATTTTAGCCCTGCAACGAACAGATTGAGTTTAAAAAATTTGACACTCCACCTGTCTTTATAATGAATAACAAACTAATTATAATAATTAATAACAATAAACAACTTAAACCAATTTATTAAATACTACTTACAAAAGATACAGAAATGACGTTTAACACGCCTACACTCACAAGAAAACTTCACAACTACGAGTACAATCACTCTCACACTAAAATCACAATCTTCAAATGAACTGAATGTACACATTAGCTGGAAACGTTTTGGAGCAGATTTAACTTACCATCTAGTTAATGTGATTGTTTTATAGACAACTAAAATACGTCTAAATCGTCTATAAAAAAATTATTTCAATCACATGGACTAATATAACACTATTATTGATAATGTGAGTGTCAAATTATTTACACTCAATCTGTTCGTTGCAGGACTAAAATAACGAGTTCTGTTTCTTATCACATGGTCAGTCAATTAAATGACTGAATCATTTAAGAACAGAAGAGGTAGAGGTGTAAAAGACACTAATCAGAGTTATCTTCTCTGAAAGTAATGAATTTCATTGTACAGCCAGACCCATTGTGGTGAATGAAGTGAAGTTGTCATTTACAGAGTGGAAAATATGTGCTTTTCAGAGGGCCCGGCATGCTGATAAGCGTACTTTTCCACTCAGTGAGGAAGGCAATGGTAAACCACCTCACTCCTCGTTTTACTTAGTAAAACCTCTAGAGGTTCAAACCAGCCTTTCGGCTGTTGACCTAAACAACAACATTGATAATGTGGTGAAATATTTTTCTTAGTCACTAAAAACCCAGTCGTAGAAGTAGCCCACAAAAAATGTCAGAAATCTATTTTAATAAACTTTATCATGTGCAAGAAATTTGAAGTAATGTTGATATTTTATATTTGTAGTTTTATAAATAATACTAAAATTTATTTACCAATATGAATTTAAATAAAACTTCATAATATTTATTTCTGTCCCATACTTTACTAGAAAAGTTCAATATTTAAAAGCAAAGTTTCAGTACCATTAAGAAAAGCAATTTTTAAAAGAATTCTTTGAACCTAAGATTCTCATCTAAGCTTAGACCATTAAAGATGCTTTTACCGAAATTGTTAAAACTTACTACCACACATCCAACAGGGAATGGAATTTCTGTTATGATTGAAAAATAAATGTACAAAACCTTGTAAAATCAAAAAGACAACTAATTCATTTTCATGAAAGTTTGTATTATATCGCTGAAAAAATTTATCAACAAATCAATATTTAATTTAAAAGCGCCGCCCGATTGCATTTCTCTCTCTCTCTCTCTATATATATATATATATATATATATAGTTCTGTCATGGGACACTTGGTGGCTCAGCCGTGGAAAAAATTACTACTCTAGTTGTACGTATAACAATTGTTGATCAGGTCCTACTTACTGGCTCATCTATATAATTTTGGTGTCTTGCTGGCTCCGTTAAAAATATACGTAGATATACGCCTCTACTGTATATAATTTAGGCGCGAAATCTTAGGCGAGAGAACTAACTTTGAGGTTAGGAACAAAGTAAAGAGGTTATGTCTGCTTATAATCCACCCGCCATTTCTAACAGGCGTGAGAATCATAGAACAAAAACAAGTTAGGTTAGGAACGATCTTTGCAGGTTATGTTTTTAGCCATCTCGAAGACATAACTATTTAATTATTATTATTTATTTTAATAATTTTATAATTATTTATTATTTATAATTATTTAATAAATTATTTAATAATTTATTATTTTCATAATTATTTAAATTGTTTAATTTAATTATTATTTTATCTCCTAGGATTACTTGTATTACACAATGCGTATTATTTCATGTTACAAGTGATTTTACTAACAGTATACCTATTAATGGTGTTGGTAGGAAAATGTGTACATTACTTATGAGTTTTTCTTTTGCTACTTCGTTACTTAAATTAAATTAAAACCGAAATTGCTTGCTAAATTTCTACGTAATGTCTATTTCTACAGTGATGAAGTATTTTACTAAATTTCGATGGGTCTACATTGTAACCAGTATTTGACTAAAGTTAGACGATAAATGAAACGTATTCGATTAGCTATGTGAAATCCTCTAGAAATTATTTTGTTTGCATTTGATGTTACAAAACACTGAATAAAGGCATATTGCAAGGTTTGAACGACTGGCAGCACAAATTAAATCGCTTAGACATGTAGTCAGAAACGAATCTCACAAACTGAGAGATCCATTCTTTATGGAAATAAATAAATTTTTAGATAATAACGTAACGAAAAGAGAAGAGGGGACCGACAATAAAGTAAAAAAACGGAGGTCAGACTATCTGAAATAAGTAGCCTTAGTTTACTAACCACACGTGTCATTCCCGTTATAAAGTTGAAATACGTTTTTTTTTCGAGGTTATTGTAGTCCCTTGAGAGAATTCATAGTCCCTCGATTTCATATAATTTCATATACCGTGTCCTGAAGTAAACCTTATGGTCTACCTCAGATAATAGCGACATCTCACTAATCAGAGTTATAGCTACTATTTATAGTTATTTTTATTTTCCAAATAATCAAATAATTTCAAGCAATTCCCTCTTACTTCAGTGTTCAGGTTTCTTAAGTAATTTTTCAGTGCGAAATGGTGTCAAATGATTAGATTAAATCAATAAATACAGAAAGAGTTTTTTTTTATTTATAATAAGTTGTGAGCAGTGGAGTTAGTGAATTGGGTTAAAGCATACTCCGTACTTTTTTACGTTTAAAACTATTCAGGTCTTTTTCAGTCATACAGTTTCAACAATTTTATGACAAACTTTTATCATCACTTTTTCCATGATTTTAGTTATGTTAACCAGCTTATGAGCCTCTAATTTTCTGGAAAAGTCGGGTCCCCCGGCTTAAATAGGGGTTTGATTTTAGCAGCTTTAACATTTTTTTATAAGAATTACGACAGTCTTAAAACAAATATTTATTATGTATGAAAGTGTTACGGAAATATACGAAGCAATCGTTTTAAGTGTTGTGTTGTCGAGCCCATCTTTGCCCGGACGGCAATTGTTCTTTAAACTATGTGTAACATTTTCAATTTGAGGGACTGGCAAGGCCGAAAAATCATGAACCGGTTGATTATTATCTTTATCCTGCAGGCCTAATACTGATTAATCCAAATTTTGATTAGGATTTTTATCAGCATTAATTTTACCCACATTAAAGAACGTTAGTGAACGACACAAAATATCTTGGACAGAGAGAGTCACAAACATGGAAGTCCTAAGGAGGATGCAGAAGGGAATGGAAGTGATGATCGAAATCAAGAAGAGAAAGCTGGTGTACCTCGGCCATGTCTTGAGAGGTCCAAAATATGAAATCCTTCATCTTGTCATCCAGGGAAAGATTATGGGCAAACGATCGGTTGGAAGAAGAAGAACCTCCTGGCTACGGAACCTGCGAGAGTGGTTTAATTTGTCATCCATCGACCTATTTAGAGCTACAGTTTCCAAGGTCAGGATTGCCATGATGCTAGCACACCTTCGTAATGGAGATGCTACATGAAGAAGAAGAGTGAACGACAGAACGTCACAATTTTGTACTGCAACTTTGCATAGCCTACATACCTGTACCAACGTTAGCCAGAGGTCAACAACCCTCCATCATTGATTGATAAATGGTTCAATACCTATAGGTATTTGTAGTTGATATTCTCAAAGTTGATTCCAAGTGACTTTCTGTTAACTCTTGCGTAAGAGCTATAGAAAAAGCACACGAGAAAAAATCTCGCAAATTAAATATTTCTCGCGGTAAGTAATTTTTGTAGAAATTTAATGAAACATTTTAGGTATTATACAAAATCGTGCAGGTAACACTCAATGTCAGTATCATATTGTTGTTTGGTACAACATTGTGCTGGCTTATGCCTTTCCCTATGAAATAGTATTTCGTTTCACTAAATTTAAGAGCAAATTCTTCGAACGGACTGCGGGCCGCAAAAAAGGAAAACAAGTCGGGAACCGCGGGTTGTGCGCCCCTAGTTAAAATATTTTAATTAGAAGAGAAAATATTTTCGGTGGAAAGTTAACGATTTTATTAACTATAAACGATTGCCTCGTATATTTCCGTAACACTTTCATACATAATAAATATTTGTTTTAAGACTGTCGTAATTCTTATAAAAAAATGTTAAAGCTGCTAAAATCAAACCCCTATTTAAGCCGGGGGACCCGACTTGTCCAGAAAATTAGAGGCTCATAAGCTGGTTAACATAACTAAAATCATGGAAAAAGTGATGAGTAGCTGTATAATTTCTGTATTTAGAAGTGAACTTCAAGTAGCTACAACAAATATTGGTAACAGTTTCCACGTCCCCGGCGGCGTGCGAGCCATTTGATTTCTCAAACTCCGCAATTGCTGTATTATTTAAGACAACTTCTAAACGAGGAGCGATCCATTGCGATTGAGAATTACATACAGTCATTCCCTGAAGCCCCATTGTACGGATAGTGGGTGATGGGTTTCCTGGTGTAATTTTATTTGAAAAGTAGAAGGAAACATATTTTCTGTAAAATGCAATTTTAGAACAAAGAGATCCTTCCGTAATTTTACAGTATTTTCGTTCTGCAACAATACGAAACGTTTCGGAAGTTTCGTTCAAACTTAAAATCTTTTATCTGTGTAGTTGCTGCAGTAAAACCCATTTCTACCTTGGAAGCTCAGTGAAAATGGAATTTCCGAGAAAATAATATATGTAAAATGAAATCTTGACATACAGCTAGTAAAAGTAATTAAATTTCTATTAAATCAAGCCAGTGTCGAAGGTATCAATTTCAACGTAAATCATTCAGTTATATCTCTATACTGTGATAAGAGATGTAAATTTTTCAACCTCCCAAGAATGACTAAATTTTGGTTGGTTCCACAAACTAAACCCATTAAACAAGTTCACAAATACCTTATAACAATCCTTGGTTGTAGCACTTCCGTCGAATGGGAAGGGAAATAGATTTCGGTATCCATAGTAAGAGTATGTTTTAATCCAATTATAACTGTGAAAGTAATTTTAACCAGTCCAACTCACTAACACTCGCGAAAACTATCGGACAACCTTTGGCTCTGTCAACTAGAGAGAGGTTGAGGGTCCACAAGAATTAGAAATCACTTATACACATAATAAATCAAACGTAATAAAATACAAAAAACGGAAATATTCGTAACATTAGAATACCGAACCTATATCGAGACAAACATGCACCACTATACGACCGACAACACTATATTACACCAACACGACACAGAAGGGAACTGACTTAATAAACTGAAAACTTTAATTTTTAAATGTTACAATATTTTGTAGGGAGTGAAGGTTTATTGGTTTGTTTACAACTTTATCTGGAGTTGAGCTGACAGGTGGTGGAGGGATAGTTAAAATTTATTATGCCCAAAGAGACCTTTTTTACTTAGGTCATCCAAGAACCTTACAAGAAACAAGATGTATTATAATCTTTAAAATTTTGTAAAATCTAATTTTTTTTCTATTCTAACAAACAATATACAAATCATAAGTATGGGAACTACGTTCTAGATTTTTTTTCTGTATAAAACTATTAATTTTCGGAAGCGAGGCAACATTACTACAATTACGTACTTTACATCAAAATGTAAATGTAAATGTAAATGTCATTAAAAATGTTCGTCGGAGAACGTTTTATTATTTTAAATTAGTAGCATAATAGTTGATACTATTACTCGAAATAAAACAATATTTCATTTCTTCTATTTTATTGTTTCATGTGTACGTAGTTTATCCTTGTTCATAAAAACTGAATTAGTTTTGTTGATGTAGAAGAAAACTAAGAGAAACGTAACCTGCTAGTGATGTAAAGGACAACTTTCTATGCTAACTGAACTTACGTATTATTTTAAATAACAAATTTAAAAAAATTATTATTACGAACTAATAATTTAGTTAGCGTAGCGCTAACCACTACGCTACGGAGGTGGCCTAACCTAATTTTAATCATGAGTGAATGATGCAAAATGAAAATCAACTGTAAAACTTAAAAATAAGGATAATCAGTAATCTAAATCAGTAATCCTAGTCTAAACTAGGCTCTTTATAGAAAAAATGCTTAAATTATAAGTTGTAGCCTTTTTAATTTCCTACAACTTAGATTATTATGAAAAATACACTGCAGTAGAAAAATGCGAACAAAGGCCGCAATCTTAAAACAATAACATTTTGTCACAGATTTTTATGAGCTAAATTTACAGTTGTTGTTTAGGTCATCCGCCAAATGGCTGGCTTGAACCTTTAGAGGTTTTACTAGGTACAACGAGGAATGAAATATTTTACCCTGCCTTCCTCACTGAGTTGAAAGAGTATGCTTATCACCACGCTAGGCCCTCTGAAAAGCATCTACTTTTCACCCTGAAAATGATAACTTCACTTCACACCACCGGGTCTGGCTGTACAGGGAATTTCATTACTTTCTGAGGATGTAACTGTGACTAGTGTCTTTTACACCTGTAACTCTTCTATCTTAAATGATTCAGTCATCTAATTGGATGACCATGTGATAAGAGAGAGAACTATTTATTTTAGCCCTGGAACTAACAGATCGAATGCAAATAATATTTAATATTTCACCTGCTTGTAATGGGCAACATTTACAGAAAATCACTAATTAACGCTAAACTACGCTCTGTAGAAGAAAATGCTATACATAAAAGTTGTAGATTTCTTAATATCCTATAACTTCAATAATTACATTTCTGTCGTAAAATGCGTACTAAGGCCGTAATCTTAAAAAAAATTCTATTTATTTTATCAATTGTCAAGAAAAAATAACAGAAAATCACCAATTGACGCTGAACAAAGCGAAAGTTGAAATGAAAACTGTAGGTGCTTGGATGTTCTACAACTTTGAGTTTTATACACTTTTGCCCGAGAATATTTATCGAGGCCGCAATCTAAAAAAACAAAATTTTCTTCTACGAGAGTATAATCTTCCCAAGAATTTCAGCAGACTTGGTGTTTTTCCTATCTTGTAGACGTTGCGCATAATAATGTAGGAAATATAGTTAGATTTATTAACTATTAGTTAATAATTAACTAATTACTTAATTACTTATTAACAATTTAAAGTTTGTTAATATGATAAACGTACAAAATGATCAAAATTGAACTAAACACTAGATTAGGAAAATAAGTTGAAATAAAATGTAGGCTACTGGAGATGACATTATTGTTCAATTTTGTTTCATGATTAAATGACTGTCTAACTGAATACAAAGTTGAAGGATCGCCTGCTTGCCGTTCATACACTCACTGTCAGTACATTGCTTGTAGTATTAATGAGAGGGAGAATGATTGTAAAAATAATACTTCTCTACGTAAAGCTATCCACCATTCAAGGTCACTTGACACACGTTCACAGTGTTGCTGCCTACAAATGCATAATACTCGCGCTAAAAACGCGGGCTTTTAATATTTCTAGGTTAGAAAAAATGGCCACCATTGCAACTTCGTGTATAAGTAAATGATCAACTTTATGAGTAAATTTTCCGGAGCAGCTAGATATAAGATATTCTCTAACAGAGAGCCACACTTACACGTAGATTATACTGGACTGACTAAGTCCCCAGAAACGGGAATATATATATATATATATATATATATATATATATAATTAAATCAGTTGCTAATTACTGATCTGTTGATGCGACTTTAAATAAAAAAAAAACAAAATAAATGAACAATAAGATTTATTTTTTCTTAAATTTATTTGAAGTATTATATATAAATTAGGTTATTGTTTAATCAAAAAGATTTGTAAAAACATTTTAATAAAGACACGTACGTCAAATTTTTTTTTTGACATTTAACAACCATTTTAATAAACTTTTTATACTTTATAATGAACAAGTAACAAAATTAATACAGTAATTATTTTAGGTACTATTAATTTATAAGATTTGGATCTAGATATAATATGACGCCGCTTAAAGTCGTCTCAAATCATTGTAATTAATTATTATTTAAAAGATTTCTGCCAAAATATTTACATGATTATTATTCACCTTACTTTGTATTTTTCACTAAAATTTTAAATTTCGTTTTTTACTTATGGGACGGTCATTGTACCTAAGTCTTTAACAAATAAAGTTGTACCTAATTTTATTCGTTGATTTCACTATTTCTAGACAACGAATTACCGTCAAAAATACTATAGAACCATTATGTCTAAAATGAAATATTGTTAAGATGGTGTTTCTTGATGATGAAGGAAGACTAAAAAATGAAGATGGAGCGAGATCTACTGAATTAAGAGTGAAAATAAAAATTAATATTAACAATAAATAAACACATAATAGCCCGAACTGAAAGTATTAATGACAGTGGGTATTTTTTTTTCAAAAATTATCATGGTTACATCGTTGCAGGGCTAAAATTATGTTTCTCATCATATAGCTAGCCAATTAAATGACTGAATCATTTAAGAACAGAAGAGGTAGTGGTGTAAAAGACACTAATCAGAGTTATCTCCTCTGAAAGTAATGAATTTCATTATACAGCCAGACCCTGTTGTAAATGAAGTGACGGTGTCATTTGCAGGGTGGAAAGTAGTTGCTTTTTACAGGGCCTGGCATGCTGATAAGCATACTTTTCCACTTACTGAGGAAAGTAATGGTAAACCACCTCACTCCTCTTTTACTCAGCAAAGTCTCTACATGTTCAAACCAGCCTTTCGGCTGATGATCTAAACAACTATTTTTGTATGCACTTAATTAGGTCATCAACCGAAAGGCTGGTTTGAACCTGTAAAGACTTTACTGAGTAAAAGAAGAGAGGTGATTTACCATTACTTTCCTCAGCAAGTGAAAAAGTATGCTTATCAGCATGGCAGGCCCTGTAAAAAGCACCTAATTTGCACCCTACAAATGACACTTTTACTTCATTCACAACAGGGTCTGGCAATAAAATGATGAAATTCATTATTCTCAGAGGAGATAACTCTGACTAGTGTTCTTTAAAACTCTACCTCTTCTGTTCTTAAATCAGTCATAAAATTGGTTGTTCATGTAATAAGAAACAGAACTATTTTTTGTAGCCCTGGAACTAGCAATTTGAGAGCTAATATTGTAACTCTCCATCTGATTTTTATGGGCAGATTTTTGTATATATAAAGTATATATAATCGAAAACGTTTTATAACTCGACAAATGCAATTTAACAACGAATTAGTAAAAGCATTACCGAGTCGTTTTCTTTAAAAATGCTTAGTCCAAATCAGCGATATTAAATTAATTTTATGAAAACTTATCGGTGGAAGTTTTCTAATTTATTTATGGTAATTAAACGAATAAGCTGGAGTATTGATTTTTAATTACTTATGATTCTTTTTTTAAGCCCCAATTGAAGCACTATTTTTTTTTTATTTATTTATTTAACGTCGCATCAACTGCTGTGGTCATTAACGACGACGTTGGGGTGTAACCGTGTGTTATGAGGATGAAATGATTTTTTGTAACGTATGAAAATATGCCGTGCCTGAGTGGGATTCGAACCCAGGAATGCACTATTGTCAACTTTCAGTACCTATTTAGCGGATCCTTTGATTTGTTTTCTTCCATCCCATATTTTCTTCATATCTGGCCCTCCTCTGCTCGTCAGTTATGTTATTGTCGAACGTTTCTGGTTATTAGTGGCAATTGAATTTTTGGGTCCTTGAGTATAAGACCATCTTTTCGTCTTAAAATCATGTTGTACGTTATCCCCAGGGTGTTAAGATCGTTGTTATGATTCTTTTTAATCTAATGACAAAATTTCTTACCTTAATTAAGAATATCAGCCTATCAATCATCTTCATTTGTAAACATTTGTTTACATTGTAAAATTTCAAATAGTGTAACTACTGAAAGTTGTACCTAGATTTTTTCTTGACGAAATCTAGTCTAGACTTTGCCATAATGTTCTTCTTTTCAGAATTACCTTTCCATTTGTTTTGTATACAGTCAGGGAACGAATATTCTTGAAACATGAGTTAGATGAAGAACAAAACACTACACCTTGGGGCCAACGAGAATAATGTGTGTATATACTATATGTATGCCAAGGACATAAGTCTCTAACGCTGTACTTCTTTTATTTTCGTTCTTTTACATTATTTTCCATTTCACTCTTGACACATACTTTTTCCCATTTTTTTCTTTTTACCTCTTTTCTTTACTTGAATAAAAATTTCTTTCTTATTCCTACTAGACTACATCGAAAGTTAACCCCCAATCTATTCACTGACGAAACTATTTTCTTTTGGTACATACATTCAGCTGTCTTTTTTTAAAGAAAAAAAAGCGAATGTATTCATTGCAGACCTGGTTTTTGTTCGTTACCTTAACTTGGCTTTGCCTAGTTTTTCTTTTATAATATGGTGTTAGGTTAGGTTAGGATAGAAAGTCATATTTTTTTATATACTTGCTTAACCAGCCTCATAATTTATTTGACAGTTACTATATTAATAATATCTGTTAGTAAAATAAATTGACTGTTAAGTCAAGACTTTTGACTTTATTTATTTTTTAGCTAATAACCTTTACTGATTATGTAATAAATTAATTGACGAATATTATAACAAATTGCATTTAAATAATAAGAGGAAATCAACTTATGTTAAAAACATTATGAAGGTTAACGAACAGAAGAAGTGAATTTTTTACGATAGCGTTAAGGTTAGAAAATAGTGTTTATCAATGTTACGACTATATCCTCCTTGTTGACCATGTCAAGTTTTATGAGTTTGCACTGGATGACGAAACGTTACTACCGCCTTAACCGTCAATACAGCTTCATCACTCCTGATGGTTTTTAACCTTTTTACAGAGTGATTTTTTAGTCCTGTTACCCAATTGTTAATGTCTGGTAATATTTTTCTAAAAAAAATAAATTTTGTTTTGTGACACTAAGTTGGTAGCCCTACTCAACCTGTATGGATATGGCAGTGTGAGTTGATTCTCCTTGAGCTGTGTAAAATTTTGTGCCATTTCCGGTCGTGCTACGAACAGAATGTCTTTTATCCTAAAACAATCTCTTATTTAAATCTGGAGGCTGAAGCTCTAGAACTAATCGTATGTGATACGGATACAATTTCAATTTTTTAGCAGCTTTCTGAGCACTCTAACATGACAAATCAACATGCGAGGAAAGTTTTTGTAAACTTTTCCATGGAGAATTGAGCAATCTTGTTTTCACATTCTCTTAACGTCATCTGTCAAGAGAGTTGGTCGACCACTACGTTTTCTGCTGCAAACAATACCTGCCTCTAAAAATCAGTTAGTTAGCCTAGAAATTGACTAGAATAGAGTGGAGGAACACCAAAAAATTTAATTTGAAATGATTCTTTTACACTCGCATACGATTTTGTAGCAAAATATTGTTCAAGAATGAAAACCCGTTGTTCTAGGGTAAAAGACATTCTGTTCGTAACACAACTGGAAACAGCAAAAAATTTTACGCAACTCAAGGAGAATCAACTCAAACTGTCGTATCTATACCGGTTGAGTAGGGCTACCAACTTTGTGTCGTCACAAAACAAAATATCCCTTTCTTAGAAAAAAATTACCAGACATTAACAATTGGGTAACAGGACTAAAAAATCACACGGTACTTTCATATTATTATGAATAGCTGGTAGGCCTACGCAACATTATGCAGTTGATAAAGTTTAAGTAGATGTGAACTTATATTTATGTAGGATCACAACTTTTATAATTCCTTTCCAATTCCTATACCATTTTAGATCGGCAGTTATCATAACAGATAGAACCAGCTGTAGTGCTCGTTGTTGGATTATTAACAGGTTGACTCCCATGAGACTTATACGTCTCTCACCAGATTTGTAAAATTTACTTGTGAGAGACTGATTCGTCTCTCACGTAATAGTGTTTTTAATAGAATCGTAAAACGGATTGGAAACTCGTTTGCATTGAATCATATACTGGCTGTTAGAAATGATTTAAAAATCATTTCCCCAGTGATAGTTCGTGATTTACTTGTCCGATCGAGTCAAAAATGAGTCGGTGAAATTTGACAGCTTATTATTAGTATTACATAATATTGACTTTTATTATAGTTTATTATTGCATTATTAATATTTTTTTTAATAATATTATATAATGAAAAATCATTTTATCGTTTGATTTTTCACGGTTTTCATAATATAATATATTTTGAATTGTAAAAGTTGACTCTGGTCGATGCCTCTATGTAGACAACTGGTACTCAAGTTTACCACTCGCCGAACAACTGCTTGGTGGAGAGACGCATCATCGATATTTATGTAGTTTTATACGAAAATAGCCCAAAGTTAATTATTTATAAATACATATAATAGTTTGTAGAAACACTACAAAATTTTAGTGAGAATACAAATCAGTCTTTCACAGTAAATTTGATTTTTTTACTCTTGAGTGACTGATCAGTCACTCACCTAAAAACCAGCGCCAAAAGAATTTAAGCCTTATGATACTCTATACTTGAAAGAAAATTAATTAAAGAAAGCAAAGGAACCGTAAAATAGGAAAAATATAAAACAAAAAACCAATCGGTAAGGGCCTAGGGCACAATTGAACCTAAATCCGAACAAACACTTTTATAATGATTTTAAGTTTAATTACTATTAAAATCTATCCCATTAACCGATGGTTTGTCAACTGTAAAGAGCATTCTTAACTGATACATACCGGAAAAGAACAAGAAATTACCTCTAAAATTAATCTCACCAGATGGTGACGACAATGAGTAATGTTTCAAAACCATATTAGAATTGGTGGCCCGGTAAAGGGCCGTTAGGTTGTTTTACTACCGGAGCAAGTAAAGTGGCGTGAGAGTAGCACCGTTGACGGTGTAAGCGGTGGTAAATTATTCATCTTCTCTCATGGAATCGTCGATGTACATTAGTCGCAGTCAGGAAGCCATATCTCGCTGTTAATTTGATTGCAATCTCTTTTGGAGTAATCAGAGTGGGGACAGAATTCAACTCGTTCTGTTATAGCAAGCAATGACGTATTCCCTGGGCGATACGTCTTTGGTCAAACTGCGTGTTCGTTCTTCTTCACTCTGCTGGAATTAGTTGTTTTAACTTCCACGTGATAGCGTAGTCTTTTTTTACACAGAAAGAAACTACAATTTATTTTTTTGCAGAATAATAAGGAAATGAGTTTACTTTTTACATGACATGATTAAAGATAGCCTACCACTGAAGTGGCTTCGTAAACTTATTTTATGTGTTGTATTATAATTTTAAAATAAATCTGTAGGGTGTCTTCGTTACAGTCAGCGAGTGCCGTTTAAATAATTTAAAAGGAAATGGCGAGATGATTTTTATGCGATTCAAGTCTTCTTGGTTATTTTGTACTAACTTTGTGTATTTTTTTGTTCAACTATAGGAATGTTTAAATCTCTGTATAGTACCTATATTGTTTGTTATGTACCGTACCAAGGTGAAGCTGTGATTGTTCTGAGTCATCAAATTCAGGGACTGAGCGGGAGAGAAGTCGGTGATAATACATTTGAATCGTCTAGTTACAAAAGCAGATACATCCAAAAATGTAAATTTTTCAGGGGACCTGAAAAACGTTTCTCTCAAAAACATGAAATGATATAACATTGTGACATACTCGAGAAATAGCATTAGGGTAGAGGATTTTACATAGGTACTGACTTTTAGTTTTCTAATGACCGTAGTTTAAGAGAAATTTCACATCTAATTGTGGATGTATCTGGTTTTGAAACGGAATTCGGATCTATCTGGTTTTGAAACAAACCTAAAAACCAAAATGTGTAACACAATATTAATTTTTAATTTATAACATAATTAAACACAAATTTTGGTGTTTTAGGAATAAAATTTACAAAATTTAGGTACGATAATATTAAAGAATTATGAAAAAAATTAATTGAAACATATGCATTTTACAGTGCATGTAAAAGGTTGTAACCTGTTAGAAAATGTGATAATATAAAATTTGAAAGTTTGGGATATATCTGGTTTTGTAAGTAGACGATTTATTTTATTATTTCGGTAATAGTGTATCTTTGGTTAAATTTTAGGTATCCTTGTGGGAACATACCTCCAACTCATTTTAACAATATTTAACTAAACATTATTACCTATCATTTAAAGTTGTTCTACTCATAGTGCCATTAGTTTGCTTATAAGATAAATAAATTTTGAAGGTTCTTACAAACTGCATTGACAAAAATTATAAATTTTGTGATAAAAAATGAGTGTTAAGTCATAGGCTCCATAAATCTTCTAAATAATGCAGAAGAAGTTAGGCGCCTGAAACGTTACCATGTTTTGGACTTGTCTGAAAGAGTTTAAATGTATATAAAATTTTAGTGAAAAGTATTCTATATTGTAAAATGTAAATATCTTTGTACATAGTAATTTTCTCTTTGAACACATGAATAATTGATATAATGAGAGGTACTCAGGGTAATGAGGCCTCAACTTGTGATTTGTAAATTCAAAAGATTTGCTTATAGTTTATTTTTAAAAAACTGATTGCAAATAATATTATTTTGAAAAAAAAGCCATAGGCTTATAGTAAACCCTCAGTACTATACAATACTGCATCATGACGTAAAAATTGGCGCAATGTTTGGAAATTCTCCAAAAACCTATGTTCACGATTTCTTCTTTTTTCTGTTCTTTCGTTTGTTTTCCACAGTAAGCCTACAACGGATGCATAAGAAGAATACAAAAATATAATAAACTGTAATGTTCAATTTTCATAGAGAAGAAGCAGATTAAAAAAATGGTTTAATGTACAGTATTTATGTAAAAAATTCTGTTGTTAACGACAATTAAGGTGAAAAAATAGCGGTGAAGGTAAATCTCTCAAGTCGAGTTAAAATAATATATAGTTATTAAAAGATATTGGCTTGAAAATTCAGTCATTAATTTGTTAGCATTTGTATTTGACTAAGACTAAATTTAAGCAAATGTGAAGTTGATAATAATTTAACATGTTGTTGTTTAGGTAATCAGCCAAAAGGCAGGTTTGAACCTCTAGAGGTTTTACTAAGTAAAACAAGGAGTGAGGTGGTTTACCATTGCCTTCCTCACTGAGCAAACAATTACGCTTATCAGCATGCCGGGCCCTCTGAAAAGCACAGATTTTTCACTCTGCGAATGACACTTTCACTTCATTCACCACAGGGTCTGGCTGTATAATGAAATTCATTACTTTCAGAGGAGACAACTCTGATTAGTGTCTTTTGCACCTCTACCTCTTTTGTTCTTAAATGATTCAGTCATTTAATTGGCTGACCATGTGATAAGAAACAGAACTTTTTTTTTTAGCCCTGCAATGGACAGATTGAGTGTAAATAAATTGACACGGCACCTGTCTGTTAAGGGCAATTTAACATAAGTTATCTATTTTCAATTCTTTACATGCGACATTTTTACTTTTTTTTTGATAATGGTGGCGTCGTGATGGTGATAATGTTGGTTGGAATCGTAACAAGTGTTGGATAAAAACTACTGCAGGAAATATGTAAAAAATTCAAGATACTTCTTTTAATTATTTATAATCGTTTAATTATCTATTAATTTTTTATGTTGTTATTGTAAAATTAACTTTATAACGGTAAGAATGAAAATACATAATGGTAAAATATATAAAATTAAATTGTCTTCAGTAATATTAATAAATAACCAAATGAAGTTATACCACACCTGAGTTCGAATACAGGTAAATGCAACATTTTATTAATATAATACACGATTGTTGTTGTTTAAGTCAACAGCCGAAAGGCTGGTTTGAACCTCTAGAGTTTTTACTAAGTAATAACGAGGAGTGAGATGGTTTACGATTGCCTTCCTCACTGAGTTGAATCAGCATGCTTATCAGCATGCCAGGCCCTCCGAAAAGCGCCCACTTTTCACCCTGCTATTGACACCTTCACTTCATTCACCTCAGGGTCTGGCTGTCTAGTGAAATTCATTACTCTCAGAGAAGATAACTCTGACTAATGTCTTTTACACCTTTACCTCTTCTATTCGTAAATAACTCAGTTCAATAATTGGATGACTATGTGATAAGAAACAGAGCTATTTTTGTAGTTCTGGAACCAACAGATCGAGCGCAATTAATTTAACAATCCACCTTCCCGTTATGGACAATACTTGTTGCTATAACCATAATAATTTATAGTAATTGATTAATTTATTAATAAATATTTTTTATAAGTTTAAAAGAAAGTGTTATCGTTTAACTCCCTCGGAAGATCGAGAAAGATCTTTAGAAATTTGGTAGAACTTAACCAATAGCCGTTACCCAACCTCCGGTAGGGCATACATTAAATTTTATAATTAAGTCTTATAAGAACTACTAAAATTTATGTAACATATCTTAATATTATTTCATGAGCTTAATACATTTAAGATGGAATTGTTCTAGTATATTCACGCTTTATGATTTAAAATAATATAATTGTAATAAAATCAAAAACCATAAGTGAAATTTAGTTCTTTACAACCAATCCACAAAATTAAATGCCATCTTAAACATAATGTTTCTTGATTGTATCCCAAAAAAAAACTGTACATAATAACTTAGGATTTATTTTGTAAGTCGTAAATTTTATGTCTTAACTTTAACTTTTTATAGGCTATAATAATATAATGGTAGTAGATTTAGGCATCAAAAACCATTATTGCTGTAGTTACTGATCTCAATATTAGACGGTGGAGCCTACCGAAGTATTTCCTTCGTAGAAAGTTTTATTACTCTAAGACGTTAGTAGTAATAAATTTCTTAGAGTAATATCATCATTACCAGCAACAATAAAAGCAGAATACTAATAAATTTTCATTATTTTCATAATAAATTGGATGAGAAATGTGAAATTTTGTTTTATTGAATTTATAAAAACCTATTATATTAGTTATTTTATTATCACTTTCTTTTGCCTGTATGAATATATAGGCAAGAGAAAGTATTGTTTCATGTCGATTCAAAATCGAGTTTCCACCGGATATACACGTTTTCAGACCCCCAGAACCCAAAAGAAAACATGTTTTTAGCGATTGGTCTCTGTGTGTGTGAGTGTCAACAAAATAACTTTTCTCAAGAACGAAACATCGTATGAAGTTGAAACTTGAAACTTAGTTAGATACTACTAGAGGACCCGACTTAATATTTTCATCAAAATTGGTCAACTGGAGTAGGAGTTTATTCGTGAAATTTTTCACATTATAAGATTTTCTCAAAAACGGCTCCTACGATTTTTTTTCAAAATCGCCTCTTATACTACATGTTGTATAAGATAGAGTAGGCGCCATGTCTGCTGAAATTGTTGAGAAGCTGTTCTCTCGCAGAAAAAATGGATTTTTTAAACATTGCGGCCTTTATATGCACTTTAGGTCAAAAGAATATACTAATAAAAGTTGTAGACAATTTTTAAAAATCTACAACTTTTATTTCGAACAGTTTTTTGTATAACGCTTAGTATAGCGGTAATTAGTGATTTACTTCTTTTTTCATGAAAATCTGTATAAAAAAAATCTATTTCTTTTAAGATTTCGGCTGTAGTGTTCATTTTACGAAAAAATTGCACAATATTAAAATTATACGACATTAAAAGATCTACATATTTTATTTGAAAAAGTTTTCTCTACAGAGCCTATTTTAGCGGGAATGAGTGATTTTGTGTGTTATTAAGCCAAACCAAGGTTTGTTTTCATTTGCATCATTCATGATTAAAACAAGGTTATGTTTTTTGAGGTTAGTTTTTTGTTTATTTCTAATGTTTTATTACTAATGTTAGGTTATATTGGCCATTATTTGCATTGGAAAAAAAGTTGTGTGATCGTTTCACACCAGATATTATTTTTTACTTTTTTATCTATAAAAAAACTTTTGCAAATTTATCAACTAGTTGATTTATTCATCGTTTTATAAATTTTTTAACCCAGTAACGCTAGAGTTGATGAATTCTGCAATATTTGTTTCCTATGAACAAAATAATATACATTAAAGTTTCAGGACTGTATTTCATCCAAGTTTATTCAAAAAATACACGTTTTCAGAGTACATTTATTTTTTATTTGTATTATAAGAATTTTAGATTAAAAGTTTATTTAACAGTATACTAGTAGCTATATAATAATCGTTGAAAAAACTGTCAATAAAATAAATGAAGCGAGTTAAATGTGTTACAACTGAATAAATACTTTTATTGATGTACTAAACACTAAAGTACTGTAAACTTTTAATACTTTACTATGCGATCCACTATTTCAATTATTTAAGTTATTACAATTTTAATGATTTGTTTAAAAACCGTGAAATCACTTTTTATGTTCTAATAAATATTTAATAAGAAATGAGTTGAAAAGTCTTTCTGTAAATTAAATTTTTTATGAATTTTAAATTATCATTTGTATTATTGTTATCAGTACTAAACTTGTATGATTACAACTAATATTAAAATTTTTTCGAAGTTTTTATCAAAGAAAAAAATATCCAAAGTAATAAATTTTTTCAGTCTAACTATATTATAAAATTATAACTTCCGGTACTTATTCCATTGAAATGAAATTGATTTACTGTTTTGTTTTTTATGTACATGTATTACATTTCTTCCCGAATAATCTAGAAACTAGTTCTTATTTTCAAGAAGTTGAGTAGGTCTACTTGACCAATGAACGTTGAAAACTATGTAGGCTATCTTTCTACTGTCCAATCAGTAATCAGTTACGGAATTCTGGGATAGTGTGCTACTTGTCAATCTTATTTAGACCCTGTGGAGAAAGTGCGAAAGCTCATTGAGAGTAATCAATGAAACCAACTCGTTCTATCTTTCTGAGAAATTGTTCAAGGATTATCAGCAACTGATAAACGTTCGTCAACTTTAAGCCCAAGAACTAATTATATAAACGTGCAAAAAATCAGTGACTTTCAGAACAATTTTTCCAGTATTAAGACACAATAGAACAAAAATTTTAATAATTGTTCTTCATTAATCCAAATACAAATCATTATCTGGCCGCCTCTGCAGCGTGTACGGTTGTAAAAGTACAATGTATTGACAATGGAAGTTATGGTAATTCCTATTTACTATAACTTCCATTACTCAGTAACAATCCAATAATTAATGAACAGGAAAAAACCCCATTGTTAGAATAAGTTACATTAGAATAGTATTTAGACAATAGGTTGTAAATATAGGCAAAGGTCAATCATCTGATATTGTTTAGACGGGTGTATTTCTCCCTCTGTGTTTTTGAACTTTTCTTCCACCTGCCTACTTTCAGCCAATCATTGGGGTGGTTCTCGTTCCCGTTGACCCTCCAGGTTGGTTGAAAGGTTGGTGGGAGAGAGAGGCTTGTCAACCTGAGGTTTCCTGGTCCAGACTCAGGAAATTTACAATCAGTTCCCTTGGGACTTAAGATTGGAACAGAGAAGTTGGTTAAGAAGAAGCAGTTTCGAAGGAGCAATTCTCCTTATAGAATAGATACAGAAATCGTTGGATTTAAGTTTTAGTTTTGACCATAAGTGGGCCAAAACCGGAAGTCAAAGTATCAAAGTCAGAATTTGGAAACAAAAATAATCATTCGATTCCTCTTAAAGAGTAGATACAGTAATTACTAATTGTTTTTGCTATAAGTTACAGGTATGCCTTTTAAAAAATTGCCAC
Source organism: Catonia carolina (assembly GCA_035578175.1). Taxonomy (NCBI): domain Eukaryota; kingdom Metazoa; phylum Arthropoda; class Insecta; order Hemiptera; family Achilidae; genus Catonia; species Catonia carolina. Next base: position 15,517,854 of record JAQMRL010000010.1, read on the forward strand.
CAGCCATGAGACGCGTCGTCTCAAGAAAGGGATTTTTTTATAATTAATTGTAATATCAGAATTATTCAGTGTTACAGTACTTTAGTGGCGTGTTAAAACAAAGTTTTAGGCGTTTCTAGACTTACAAAGATTCTCAGAATTCTTTTTAGACAGTTTCTAGTCTACCACATCATAATAACCTTGTGATATATCTCAGTATTATAAAACATTAGAGACTGTAAGCTACTTAATGAGGACACCGTTTATCAAGCCCCAGAAACTGTACATTAAAGATTTATAGTAGTCTACATCAAGATCAACAGATGCCATTTCAACTGTTTTAAGATCTCGGGTAAAATTTGAACGCAAAACTATTTAAAATTCACGCGCACTGCAAGTTTGTTTCAAAGATTCATCCAAAAAATTTCTTGCACTTCAGTTCAGGAAGCTTAATATTCTACTATCTGTGTAAAATTATCCAAATCTACATTTTAAATAAACTTAATTCTTTATAATAAAAACTTCATAATTTTCGGTTTGTATAAAGAATTTCGGAATTTTTTAATTTTCTGCCTTTTATTTTGAGTTAGAAATAATACAGAAAAACTGCATTTCTATCACTAAATGTTTTACCAATAATGAACAGTAAAAAATTGATATGCTACAATGAGAGAATCCAGCGGTTTTTCTTTGGATTCACAATATAAAATCCGGCAGATAATATTAATCTGGATATCTCTATATTAATTAGATAATTATTGTCAATAAAGTAATGCAATATTTTATATGTAATCTTTACTCCATGATTCCCGTAGACGCCGTATTGTTAGAAAGTATCATATGAGATTTTTCGAATAGGTTCACATGTTTATTGTGATTAAAAAAAAATTCTTGTAGTGTTTATGAGTGGTATCATGAATAAAAAACATTATAAAGAGTGTTGCGTAGAGATTTATTAGTGACGTAATAAGCAGCTCCTGTAGCAAAACATAAACATTTCTTTTGGAAGCAGAAATTTGATCAATTTTTTTCTTTAATCCATACAAAACAATATTTGTGTTTTTGTATTACTGAGGGTATATTCTATTCAGGCACTTTCATTTATATTTTACTGGTAATTTTAAAAGGCTATAAAGGGATTATTTCGTTTTCGTTTTTATGAAGTAAACCGAAATATCCAACCAATTTGCCTCTGTTCTTTCGTTCGATTAGCAGAGCACTTGATTTTTTTAGAGTTCGGCGTTTATACAGAGTTGTTATTTTATCCATCAGTCAATCAATCTAACAATACATTGCGAATGAAGGTAATAAAGAATGAGTTTTCTTTCTATTTTCCACAAAATGGAAAAAGAGAAAGAAAAACAAGGAAAAGCGAAATGAAATTAGTGCTATACCAGTAATGGGTAATGGCAGTAGGTTAGGCTTACCATAAAAGGCCTATAGGCAACCCATTAAAAGGGAAAATGACGGGCGGTAAGTGGCCACTGAATGTGCAACATAACCTATAAAATTTTCAATTACTTTTTTCACCATTTACTACCATTCTCTCCCAATATTATCTCTCTTTATATTCTCCCTCAATTGACCGTACCTATTCTTTTCACGTTAAATGTAAATTACGAACATCATTTAAAAATAATGGTGTAAGCTTGTTACTTAATCTGTTGTCAGTTTTATTTTACGCATTACTTTTTATATATTATTAATAACTGATAATATTTAAGTTCATATTTCGATGCTCTTATTCCGTTGGCTTAGCACATTCTTATTACCGTTAAAATATAGTGTCTGAGTAAATTTATTTATATAAAGAATTCGAAATATTTTTAATCAGTACAAGATATTACATGCAAATTAAATAAAACAGCTTCGATAACTTTAAAATAGCTTTCCAGAAACTATTCATTAAAGGTTCAAAAAAACATCCATGATAACAACAATTTGAAATATTATTATAGTGTAGAGTAGAATCAAATATTGTCCATCCAATGGTAAACTCGCGAATGTGCAAATTCTCAGTTTTACAGGAGAGCACAAAACCAATTCAATGTTTTCTTCTTTAACACACTTTGTGTATTTTTGTAACTTTAAAAAGGCTGTATCTCCCTAACCGAACAAGATACATATTCGCAAGTTTACTAAAACATGCATTGGACTGTATCCATCAGCATCCACTGACAAACTCATATTCGCAAAATTTTCATATTCGCGAGTTTACCATTGGAGGGACAATATGAATAAACTGAGTGTGATTAGTTACTTAAAAGTTAATTTTTTTATTTTCATACACCAACTTGAACTCGGCTTTCATTTTTAAACGGTAAGATAGTTTAAAAGTAAAACAATTTTCGTTAAATACACATTGGGTGTATATGTACACATATTCCAAAAACAATGGTAGCGTGATTGCGTGCGGTGCGTCTGCCTCCGAGCGAAAACAAAAACAAAACTAGGAAAGATCCCGTTAGACCCTCTTTCAGAACAGCAAACTGTATGCGCTGTGGCCTGCTGTGTGTCTTGTAGAATTTTTATTTTGTTTGGCATCCCCGAAATGCGTTGTACAGCAATACAAAATGATGCAGCCTCTTACCTCCTTTTGCGGTATTATTAATAATCGTGATGAGTGAGGTAAAAGGGGAAAGACAGGGATATAGGGAGAGAGGGATAGGTATGCCCACTGCACTGATGTCTTCTTCCAGGTGATTTCTTCACAGAACCCACGTTTATACGTCTGCCGTTTTCCGGGTACGCGTAAAAGCGATGCATTTAATAAAGCGAATGGACCAACTGTGTACGTCACGTACTGGTGAGCGAGTTAGCCAGTGATTACATATATTATTTTGAATGTGTATGTACACATAACATTTGTATGTGTATGATCAGTTCTATGAAAAAATTCGATAAGGAAAATGGACACATAATTGAATTTTTACTATTCTTAGGCATTTTTAAGGTGTTGTTACTTAGGTTATCAGCCGAAAGGCTGATTTAAACCTTGAGAGGTTTTACTAAGTAAAACGAGGAGTAAGGTGGTTTACAACTGCCTTCCTCACTGAGTGGAAAAGTAAGCTTATCAGCATGCCGGGCTCTCTGAAAAGCACATATTTTCCACTCTGCAAATGACACCTTCACTTCATTCACCAAAGGGTCTGGCTGTATAATAAAATTCATTAATTTCAGAAGAGATAACTCTGGTTAATGTCTTTTACACCTCTACCTCTTGTGTTCTTAAATGATTCAGTCAGTTAATTGGCTGACCATGTGATAAGAAACAGAACTATTTATTTTAGCCCTGTGATGAACAGATTGAGTGTAAATAATTTGACACGCCACCAATCTGTTATGGTCAGATTTTTAAGCTACCATTAAGATTGTAAAATATACATCAATCGGTTAAAAAAATTTAAAATAAACAAATTTGTCATGGTTTTATTAAATTTGGCAGGTTAGGAGAAAACAAAAAAACGGTTTTTTAACAAATTATTACACTTCATCTTTCTTTTATTGTATTTAGTTATGTACAACTAAGGAACAGTTCTGTTTTGTAGCTACGCGCTATTATTTCCCTCTACTTGTGCAGTCACCCAATGACGCTACAACTTATTATATAATTTAACATAGGTTACAAAATAAAAATCTTGGCAATTAAAACCCACTAAGGTTTTTGGTACAGTAGGGATTGATTGGACAATAAACCTTGTGATAATTTCCAATGCGCCATTGGAAGAAGTTGTAATAGTTTTGACAAAAAAGTCAGTGAGCATTATCTACTGTTAACTGAAAATACTCTCATCATCATATTAATAACGACATTTATGGTAAAATTTAAAAAAAAATAGATTATCTTTAAACATTTTATAGCATTATCTAAATTGACTTAAATTTCCTTTGTTTTGCTTACTTTTAACAAATTTTGTATCATAAAAGCTGTGACAAGTCTCATTTTTTACAGAACAAACGGGTTTTAGTTATAAATATATGAGGTAAAGCATGGTAATTTGTCTTTTCTAAGTTGGCCGCATGGTATAAGAAGAGAAGGAAACAGTGTTGCTTTACAAACCTCCTTAAAATCTATTATCTCGGTCTGGCCACGTGTAGTTTATGCAGTTTAAAGTGATATTACTTATTAATAATGTCTAAGTTAGCAAGTAGAGTGTTTAAATCCTCCTCATCGATTTTCGTTACGTATTTGGTTCTAACTATGGTGATCAGGTCAACAAATAAACTCCCCTAGTGGTTTTTGTAAGTTGTTGTGTTTGCCTCGTTGACTGGACTAATGGTCAGAAAAAGTGCATACCATTTTTGTTTTTATGATTTGGTGTTAACCAAAAATAATTTAGATGGTTATTTGTTATTAAAACATAAAATTATATCCAAACTTTTCTTCAACAATAAGACCATTTTCTCACTGAGAAGGAATTTCAATAACACCAATGAATTGTAAGGATATCGCCATGCATGATAATCCAAATTCTGGGAGCAAACAAGAAACATATATGTTAGAACAAATTAATGAACTAACATTCAAACGCAGTTTTTTAACGTCATCTTATAAATGAGCATGAATGTAATGTATTGGTATGCGATTTATATTTATCCTAGCAACAAGCTGAAATTTAAGGTTCAATGCTGAAAGACTGAAACAATATTTTGTGAATTGTTGTATTTTTGTGAATGGTCAGGATTTAAGCGCTTAAGAGAATTATTTTCAGAACTGAATGAGGTGAAACGTAAAGCAAAATTATCACTGAAAAATATAAACCTGAAGAACTAGCTAAATCGAAGGTATTTGCCAATGTTTCTACAACAAAAGAGAAAAACTAAAGTGTCTTCTTAAGAAGACTGCTGGCTGCTTACAAGAAACTGGGGTGAGTAAATATCGTATATGGACATTCGACGTCAATGATAATTTTATTATAACATTCCCACTTGGACTTCTTTCAAACAATCGTGCTGGAGTAAGCGATAAGATGGGAGAAAAATTCCATCAAACCTTATACAATGGAACATAATCAAGAAAGTTGGAATCCAAAAATGGTTTTGACTACTGCTAGTTTCTTAAGAACGAAGACGCTTCTGTACTGAAGACAATAAATAAAGTTTTCGATTAAAAATCTGTACTTTTAGTTAGTTATCAACTTTTTTATGTTTTGATTCAATGCAGATAGACTACTAACAATCGTGTATGGTTAATTCAGACACATTGTTACAGATGAATTGATAATAATTATAGCATTGTTAAGTATACAGTAAAATGACGAATAGGAAACAAGTAAAATACAAGCGCGTGAAACACAATAATAATAATAATAATAATAATAACAAGTATAAATACTAAAATCACTATTACAGTAATTCATCAGTACAAACTAAACTAAAAGTTATATGTACTACTAGCTTCAATACAAATTTTTATTATTTCTGGTAAAATATAAAATTAGATATTTCTAAAAACAATTAGATATTCCGGAACAAGCTCTCCCCACTTTTCTAACACAGGCAAACATAATGGAGTCTCTCTCAAAAACACACGTTCATCTCTCCGCGGCAACCCATAATAAACGAAATAAGAATGTACAGTTATTAATATGTGCAAATCTACCATAATATGTGCAAGAAGATCTACAATACTAAACATGAAATTCCCGAAAAGTTTTAATATAGCTTGGGTTTTTATAACAAAATAATTGCAGGTTTTACAGCGTTGTAAATATTATTTTCAAATTTAGCACTGAAAGATAAGTTAAAATAGTCTTTATGTTATATTATATTATTGAATAAGCTTTTTTGGTAGATCTTTGTTTACTCGACTGTTGCCAAAGATTTCTATAGAAGATTTTTGAATATAGATTTTCCTGTAAAATTTTTCTAACTATGCAATAGTAATAATAATTACTTATTATTACAGATTCAAAATATAGCCTACGTTCAATAATTATATTTGGAATTGATACGATTCAGTTAAAACCAATTTTAGCTAACCTATATCTCTTGAGCTGGGTATAAATTAATGCATTAGAGCATATCTAGGTTATCGATACAATTATACAGACCATGTCATTCACAGCCGATGTGTTCCGTGAATAGTTTCCACCTCTCTAAAATCATGAAATACCTTCCAACAAATATGAGGTATGATCGTGTAGTATAACGGTAGATAGGGTAACGATATTTGAATAATAAACTTTTGTTTACATGGTTATGTACAGTAAATGAACTATGCACTCTATGCTTGTATTGCGTTAACTCCACGAAGCTATTCAATTTTGTTAACAATACTGAATTGGTAACACAGGCTATGCAACAGTATTGCATTCATATAACAAAGGTTGATTTGACATCATTTTAATTAAACAAACTACTGCTATTCTATTTTACTGTCATTTATTATTATGTAATTAATTATGTATTTTAGTAAACGAGATGGTAAACATAATGTTATTAGCATAACTACATAATTTAACGTTTTATTACATTACATATTGGTGATATTTGTTTAATGGTTATGTAACAAATACAAATAAAGTAACCAGTGTGTTTGTGATGTATAAAATTTCAGCGTATGTGCTTAAAAGGTTTATGACATTTGTAAATTAAGTTGTAAAATTGCAATTCCATAATATTGCTCATTTAGTTCGGAAAGAAATATGAAAACCATTCAAATAAATCAAACTTTTATTTTATGTTAATTCGATGCAATTTTGTATGATTTAATAAGCTTGATTACAAAAAAATTTATGTGGTTGAATGTTTTACCGTCGTAATTTTGGTTTTTACCCATTAATCAAAATATGAATTTAGTACGAGCGTGCGGAGCGAGGTGAAGCTTCTCCTTGGTGCTCGAATCGGATGTTAACTGGTTTGGTCATGGATGGGATAGGGCTGAAATGCTCTGCACCGAACGGTAAACATGTGTTTATTACATACATGAGTTTCTAATAATATTATTGTGACACTTATTGCTAAGGTCCGTTTCGGGATCTAGGTAGTTAAATAATTATTACACTAAAGTTTCAAATTACAAATATTTATTTCACTAAAAGATTACAAAATAAATGATTAAACTAATTATAATTAATTAATACAATAAATGATTTAATAATTCACTTAAAATTGATAATTAACAATAAATAACTTACAATCACTTTTATAGATTCCACAAACATACAAAACACAAACTGCATTCACAAAAACTACACATTAACTTTACAATACACTCACAAAAAGACTTTACACAATACACACACAACAAAGGCAGTATAACAGTCGTCGACCAGCACAATTCTCGGAATAGTTAACCTGCTATAACAAACCCGATAATCGCTTGTCGAAGATCAAACGGATACTACTCTGACCGCACTCGGGGGTCTCTTTTTATAATCATTCACAAAAATCGTTCCAGAACAAAGTAGAGAAATCATAAAGTACAAAAATAACTCTTTATTAATGAATGCTAGAAAAATCTATTGTTAACAAGTCGACTATTGTAAATAGAAAACGTAAACAACCTCATAAACAACTTCATAAAAATAGCTGTACACAATACCTGAACTTTTATAATAGGCGTACCCTTTATTGTTAAAACTGTAATTTATTGCTGCTATTGTGTGTTGATATTTTTATTATTCCTTAACTATTTTTATGAATGGAATTCTGGAACATTCGCAAACGATCCCGTCTTTTCTTCGATCTTGTTACATTATGTTTCTTCATTAAGACTTGAAGTTTCCAAAACTTTTTGTTTCATAGATCACGAGCTATTTTTTTCTCTTTACCGTAGATCCCCACTATCGGTCTTCCTTATTTATAAAATTTTAACAAGTTTATCAACTTAAACGTTTTTTGACAGCTAAAATCTTTGACTGGTGTTCAGGCGTTGATAGGGTTTACTGTAGAGAGGAAAATATTAAAATAAAACAATTTTTGAGTTACAGAATATCTTTATTAATGAAAACGAAACAAAATTAATTCTTGTAAAATTCTTACATGAATTTTTTTTATTCCTAATTTGTGTACGTTGCAATCTGTTCAATTTAGCACAATAAGCAACCCCATGACCCAATGAGATGAGGATGATGTGTATGACGTGTAAATGAGGTGTAGTCTTGTACAGACCCAGGCCGACCATTCCTGAGAGAGTATGGTTAATTAAACACCAACCCTCAAAGTACACCGGTAACCACTGTCTAGTATTCAACTCCGTATAAAAGTAACTACCTTTACTAGGATTTGAACCAGGAACCTTCGTCTCCGAAAATCAGCTGTTAAACAGCTGATTTTGGCGACGACTTTACCTCTAGACCAACCCGGTGGGTTAAATTAATACATAAATTAATACACAGAAACTTATTTATATTATTCCACTCGTCAATTTTTATGGAAGGAGGGAAAATAAGGAGAGCACATCGTCCATTTTGTGGACACCCATTAACATCTGATGCTCCCCTCCCAATTTTTGTTGTGTTAACATAGATTCAAGGTTGTATAGTTGACCCAAATGTTCAATGACCACTTCAGGAATCAATGATTTAAACAATAGTAACTTTATTTTATTTTCGGTTTAACGTCAGATTGTTTGCACATTACTACTATTGCGGACGATGAAGGGTATTACATGAATATGAGTGATAAATAAATGTCAAATCAAACCCGGGAACTCTGGCGTAGAAGCCAGTTGCACTGATCACTACACACCAGCAGTGTATTGACAGTAACTTCATAGGAGTGAAGACTATAAGATAAATTAGAATTATATTTTTGACTAACATTAATAGCGTATCTGGCAGCTCACTCAGAGTTACCACATTCCCTTTGGAAGCTTCACCTCGTTCTACACCTACTCTACTGAATACGTCTCTATGGAGTAGTTGTTAGTGTGCTAGACTACAAAACATAAGGTTATTGATTCGATTTCCGGCAGGGTCTGAATGTTATAACAAAATATGAAAACTCATCGTACTTTTTCGTAGCCCACAATTATTCTAATTATATAGTTTTTGATGCAACTCTAAATAGAGGAAATATCGAATACATAATAATATAAGGCTATTTGTTGATAATCATCTTGTATTATTTTTTCATTACAATTTTTAAAAAAATCAGGATCTAGTACCTACGGAATTCAGTTATGGAGGACAGCATCAACTTCAAACATCGAAATTCTGCAAAGGTTTCAATCAAAAATTCTACGGACCATACTGAATGCACCGTGGTATATTACCAATGCTGATATACATCGTGATATGGATGTGCAGACGGTACGAGAAGAAATACGAAGTTTCAGTTGTAAATACATCGAACGTCTAAACAACCACGTAAATCACTTAGCACTAAATCTCTTAGACAACAGTAATGATGTCAATAGGCTAAAACGTGCTACAGTACTGGATCTCCCAGGGCGATTCTGATAGTGTGATTTTAAAGTTGTAAATAATATAATGTTAGTGTTTTGTAGATGACTGTCGTGTTTGAGTGTGAATGTTGTAAATTACTGAATGACCGTTTCGAATTATTTTCAGAAAAGTTAGGTGTACATAATTATATTCGGAATCATGTGCTTATTATTTATTACTTCTTATTTGTTTATTCGTTTTAAAGGAGGTTTTGGTTATTTTTTTATTTTATTTTTATTTTTTTTTATTTTTTGTTTATTTATTTTAAAATCAATATAAAATTTTGATTGTAAATATTAATTAAGAACAGTATAATATGTTTTCATGTTATAATATGTTAATTACACCAGTGGGTTGTAATTTTTTCATGAGTTGTGTCTAATTGATAAGTTGCATTTATTGTTATTTATAACAGATTATGCATTATATAAAAAGTTATATGAAAAAAAATCTAGTACGACAAAAAAAATTTTTTATAGAAGGCGTGAATGCAGGATGGTTTTGGAATGTCGATGAGAAAATGTGTTACGACACCTTAAGCAGATAAATTAAAAATTAGTTATGACGAGATTATAATATTATATTGTTCATAAATTAATTTAAATAACAGTATATTCATACTCCCTCTTCAACTAAAACACATAAGAAATCAAAATTATAAATCTTTTGACAAAGTAAATCAACTTTGTCTCATTTTACTTACCTCTTGACCACTTTTCTGCCCAGGACGAGTCTAATCCGAGTGATTGCAATAATATTTTCTTCTGTACAAGAAAATCGCTCTGTTTTGCATTACCGCTCTATCTTTCAAACATACTTGACGAAGTTCATTAAGTATTTTTAACTGTGGTAATATTCTTCGGTGTGTTCCAACAGCAATGTGGGTGATCACTAATGATGGTTTCATTCTTTACTTTCTGCCCTAAGCTTTCACTTCTTAAAGCTTGTTGATGTTTGTGAATGTTCTACTGTTGATCGACCATAAAATAATTAGAGATTTCATAAATTGGAAAAGTGTCATATATATATGTACTATAATAGAAACCAGAATTCCTTCGATAAGTTATCTCAATATTGTACTACGGAGTCAAAGGATGGATTCTTACGAAGAACATTATCTTGATTTTTTATTTCTTTTCAAATTTTTCCTCTCACACCTATCATTTTTTTCTGTTTCCATTCCACTACTCTCCACTTTCATGTACTTCATTTCCTTCACCATTGGACGTTAAATGGAAAAAATTGAAATAAAATTACTTCAAAGTTAAATTTAAATTTGTTCTCTATTTGAATAAATAAATAAACATGTAGTCGACCACTCTATAACGAACGATTCACGCATGGGCAGGTTTTCGTTTAGCCGAACATTTTAGCACAGGGTAACGTAAATGCAGTTGATATCGAGCTAAACCTAAACACTAGACCTGCATGATAGAAAGTGAGAGTGAATTATAGAGAGAGTGAGAGCGATTTAGTCAGCTATATATGCCTTACAAGTTTTCCTAGCATTTTCATGCATGCGTCACACATTTAGGTCTGCTTCTACCATAAAATTCCCCCTTTTCTTTCTCTTTCTGTACAAACACTAACACACATTTGATAAAATATACCAAGTAAATAAACAGTGTATACCGTATCAAAACCCTACCAAAATTACTATGTGGTAGGCTTACTTTTACTAAAAACATTCACATACCAACTCACTCACACCCACACTTTCCCCCTATCTTTCTCTTTTACGCCACTCTCGCAAAACTCCACCAACGACTTTTGAGTATACCGAATGTGCCCCCAGGGTCAAAAGTTTCCTCACACCTCAAGAGATAGTATGAAATTTTTATGAAGGTTCAAAATTCAACTAAAACCTATTCATAATATACTTTACTCTTTTGGGTGCATAAACCACCTCTTCAACCACTATTAATTTTTTTAAATAAATACTTACCCTAATTTGCCATCCCCTAATAATTTCACAAATTTTTATGGGGAGACTGTACTTTGTATCCCGCCAATGTCAAATTTGATATTTTTAGGTACGATTTTCATAGGATTGGTAAAAGATAAGAAAATGAAACTTTATATAGTTGTTAAGTTTCTGTAGCCACTGACATTTTTTAATTTAATCTACTGGATTACAAAGTTTAAAAAATAACGAATAACATAAAATCTAGTAGTATAAAATTATGAAAAATATTCGTTCTAGGTGACATGATAATTTTTCTGGGCAAACCTGAGAAAAACTAAATTTTTTAGTGTAATTTAATGTTTCTGTGACAGATCTAGGTCTGGTGGAAAACATAAAACAATTGAAAATTTAAATTTTCAGTCAAAACCATCATACAGTCTCCCCTTAAGTTTTCTTTATAACCGTTTAATCAAAATTGCATATTTCAGGTGTCATAAATTTTCGTATACGATTTGCTATTAAAATTAGGTGTGGTATTACTATTAGCATTACAGACTACCACAAAAAAACCTCTGTAGTAACAAAACTTATCAAAACGACTGTTCCACAGCACTAGGCTATTTATTTATCGCAATCCAAACCGCCATACATTTTTGTTGTACTCATCTTTGTCCCATAAATTCCACTTTTCCAAAGGTCTCATAACACTATACGTTTACTTCTTTTAAGGTCACCCTCACTTTCTTCGTCTAGCTGAAACCCATACTTTTTCGGCTTTGGGTTCCCTCCTTCATTATTTGCAGATAACCGTACCAAATGAGATGTCTTTCTTTCATTTTGCCGATAGATAAACTTTTTGTCCACCACTTCAATTTCTTTCATTCCTAAATTGATTTAGCGCAGTCAACTGACTACGTTTACAAAAACTCATTTTCATAGCTGTTAATGTGTTTTTAAATCTTCATTGAAAAGTCCAAACCTCTTAACCCTGTATGGAGGAGGTTTTAACAAGAGAAGGAAAGATTGACTTGTTCTTAGTGATACGATATGTGATTACTAACAAGAAAATATAATTTTTAAATTCTCGTGAGTTAAAGAAATAAATTTATAGTCAACCTTCAAAAAATGTTAATGCTTGTCACTGTAGCTTGCCATTTCGCCCCACTTTTCCTTTTTACTTTATTTAACGTTGAATCAACAGCTTGATCATTAGTGACAATGGTAGGATATGAAACTGAATGGTAAATTTTTACTTGTATTAATTTTGAGACCCTAAACCCTAGGTTCTCTCGAACCCATTATTTTCCGCTAAGTAGGCCAACGCACTAATCACTTCACCAAGGAAGCGGCTTCACCCTAAATTAATATTTTGTTTTTTCTATTACTTATCTCAGCAAATTAAAATATATTTGCATTTTAATTGTTAGTTCCAGGATTACAAATTAATGACAGAGCTTATCAGATTTTACGCTCTGTTAAACAATCGAATGAAATATTTAATTCCAAAGAAGCCAATTGAAGTAAGTATATAAGTAAATGTGTTAGACAAAATCTAACTTAATGTAGTTAATAAAATACGAGTTTAATTTTATTAAAAAACTAAATTAAATAAATAAGTATGCATGAATAGATTAATAGAAGTTTTATTTAATTTATTATTGTTTGCTTTATACACTTCAGAAATCAACAAAAGTTTACTTGTAGTTGCTCTATAAATATGTGAATACACATATTATCATAGAATCTGTAGAGAAATTCCTGAATGAATAAATGTTAACATTCAATGGGAAGAAATATAAGTATTTACAATCATTTATAAAAATAAATAGAGACGTGAATGTGTTTATTCATAATAATATTCTAGAACTTGTACAAATAATGATGTTTCTTCGAGTGTCACTAGACATTATTTTGTGTTGGGATTTTTATACCAATCAAATCTGAAGTAAAATATCATCTGGGGTATTTATATTAAAATAAATTGTCAAATTAAATGATAAAATATTGCTTATAGCAGCTTGTTATTGTCTATTTCTATCTCATCTGGATGATGTATTAGTATGGTGTAATTCTTAACGAGGTAATTTAAAAAGAATATTTAAATCCAGAAAAAACAAGATTGGGTGTAAGTTGGGAGCAAACCATCTACTGCCGATTTCTTTATTACAGATACCCGAGTTTGGAGCCTTGTTTCTTCAAAACCGCTAAATCAATATTAACGTCCTATACACCAAACTTTAGCTAATTTCAATCTGCGTTGTCACATGTCAGTTTCATATTTTTAGCGTTTATTAATATTCCAATATAAGGATGAGAAGAAAGAAAAGAGCCGTTTTTTTTGTTGCTGAAACACATTGGATGCATTTAGAGGCTTATAACTCAAACAAAGCTTAACCGATTTATTTGAGATTTCGCCGGAATATTGACCTGTATGTTTTTATTGTACGTACAAAATTTCAAATTTTTATCATATTTAAATTTTGAGTTATTAGAAAAATTCTGAACCTCTGTTAACTCCGTAACCGCTGATTAATTCGACAATTTCAAAAAACCTTTCTATTCAGTATAAAAAAAGTAATATAGATTCATTAATATTATGGAACAGCAAAAATATGAAACTAACATGTTACATCGCATATTGAAATCAGCTAAATTTTGGTGTATAGTACGTTAAAATTGAACAAGCGGTTTTGAAGAAACAAGGCTCCAAACTCGGGTATCTATAATAAAGATATCGACAGCAATATCATGTCGACTTTTATTCAAAAAACTTCATGTTGTTTGTGAAAATCTCTCCAGTGCATTCTTTCATAACTGCTTATTATTCACAAGTACAGTAGACAGAACACAAGCGTACGCATGATCTTGTAGCGCCTTTGGTTGACAGGACAGTCATTAAGTTTCAAAAACATCATGTCATTTTGTAAACATATTTTGCTTATTGTTGACAAAATTGTACCAACAAATGTACGTCGTTCGTTATTTTTAACAACATTAATGGTTATGAATGGTAATACACACATTAATAAATAGGTAATACACACATTATATTGGGAGAGTCAATGTTTTACTATCAAGTAGTACAGCAGATGCTGCAGACTCAGCTACATGTCTAACTACTGTATATTTAGTCTACTACATCGATTATGTGAAAGTATGAAAGAGAATGTGTGTGAATTATGAAATAAGTGTTGATGTTTGTTACAGCAAAATGCGTCAGCGCATCAGTTTTGTGTCACTAATGACATAAAACTGGTGCAAGACTCAACTCAGATTCCCTGTTGATACCGAAAACAACATAGACACTTAATCTCGTCTGCTTCCAGAAATTCCTAAAGGAATTTTAGTTACGTCTATTGGTGGACTTGATTCTCGTAACAATCTGATACTTCGAGACTCCAACAATTGTTTAATCCTTTATAGGGCAGTACAACGGGGGAAAATATACATCTTGTAAAATGTTAAATTTTGTTTTATAGGGACTTGAATAATGTATTTCTAGTGCCAGAACAGCAAGATATTTCTTTTTTTATGTCAAACCCTGGTAAGTATACTTACTAAGGAATGTTTTTTTTTCCGAACAGGCCTTCAATGGACCACGCTAATATCAATCTAGTTTGGCGGCTTCCTCCTTCTCCTCCAATACTGCTTCATGTTCTCGCTGTGTTGCGCTCTTCGTTCCTCCGTCCAGCGCATCTTTTCTCTAATCATGGAATCACTAATGTTAAGTGGTAACAATGCTTATTAAAACAACTTTTAGCCCTACATAACAGAAAAATGTGTCCAATAACTTATCTTAACTTTATATTAGTATGAGTGCTTGCTTTCCCGTGAAAAACTTGAATTTTTTAAGCACTGTACAAAAGTAACAACAAAACAACATGGTATTTTACGCTGGTATGAATCCTTACCACATTCATGTAACTCAAAAAGAAAATGGTCGCTGCGCGCTAATTTCAAAATTTGGATAGCCTACTTACCATTGAACATCTATAAAACCATAAAATGCCAATAGGGTTCACCTGCATAGCTTATTCTTAAAAAAAATCGACCTTATTGCTAGTGGTAAATATACCTACCACAGCCCTATAAACGGTTAAGGTTCACAAAAAACACACCATAAAAATACTGAATAGATTATATTAGTCAGCATTATGTTTTTTAGCGATGGCTTGTTGTCATAACAGAAAAAATTTCTATCTAGTTCGCGACATTTGCTGTCTAGTGTAGTGTACATAAAACAAGATAATATGGCCTCCTTAAATGAAAATAGCAAATTTAAAAAATATTATATGTTTTATAATGTTTTGGTTTGTTCTTTAAATAAAGTTCCTTTGCAAGTAAATTTTAAACAGTTCTGAACACGTGTACTCTATTAATTTAAAGTGTTAGAGATTAAAAAACTTTTTTATCACTTTTTCAACTGTTTCAATGTGAAAGTTGCTCCAAAATGTTAAGATGCTGATCAGGGGTGCAGTTTGTTGTTATCCATAAGACAATTTGAACAATCTGTGTACATTTAAAATTTGAGGGGTTTCCTGAAATTAAGTAAAATTTAACGAGCACTTACTGCTGAAATATTAAAATTTTATTTAAATGGAATAAAATAACCTATATTTTCTGTAAGAGCAATTATGTTCATAATGGATACAATATTTGTAGTGTTTGAATAGGTTAGTTACAAAATTGGTTCGATACTACAACTTTTTAACAGCCATATCAATTTCATATTTGCAATTTGCATATTATGTTATGATCAAGTCATCAGTTCGTGAAACCAGCTGCTTCCTTAATGTTACAATAGCAAAACCTCTTCTCTTCTTCTTACTCATAAGGATTACGTCTTCTTGTAGGTCTTCAGTAGGTCTTCTCCGATTCACAACCTTTATTATATTTTTTTTAAATTTTTGTCACCACTATTTCCATCTCTTACGTGGTCTGCCAACATCTCTCCTTCCATAATGTTGATATTTTAAAATCTCCAATGGTATTCTTCCCACTGGCATTCTCTGAATATGTTCCCTCCACTGTTGACGGTATTCTGTAACCTTTTCATTCAAAGATATTTAATTCTGAGCATATGTCTTCATTTCTTATTTGATCTCTACGCTCGCATCCCTTAATTTTGCAAAGGAATCTCATTTCCGCCACCTGTACTCTACTCTCCAGTGGTTTTGTGGAAACCCTCGACTCAATTCCATATAAGAGCACTGGAGTAGCCATCACTTTGTAAAATTTCATTTGGTTTTCTTTCCTTACTTTCTTGCTTAAGGTCTTTCATATAATCACACATATTGATTAGAACTTTCCTACTTTCTTTTCAATGTCTATAACTTCCTTAAAACTAATGGCACATCCCAGGTAGTTTTATTGTGACACCTGTTCCAGTATTGTATCATCAATCACTATTTTAGATCTGGTAGGGAACTTTCGAGTGAATGCCATTACTTTAGATTTGGTAAGAGAGATTTTTAAATTGTATAAGTTGCATAAATGATTTAAGACGTGTATTGATTGCAACACCTTTCACTCGCAATTTGCATTGAGTGTTAAATATGTTTATTCAAAATAATTAGTGATTTTTTTTAACATTTTAGGCAAGCGTAATTAATTTAGGCCACCTTTGTTACCATATTACCCAGTAGCAATCACAGATCGCTACTAAAGATAGATCTTTTCAAAAATAATTAAAACCAAACATAAAAATTTTTCTAAACATTTTCAGACACTATGACAACAAATCACATGATATGTCAAACAGTGGATTCTTTGAAGAAATATTACAGGGAGTGGAAGCTCTTCTTTATGGGCTATGCCTTTAACGGGGCTTTAAGGCGTTTAGGTTTAGGTCGCTTATATCTTGTGGCAACTTATTAAAGAGCTTATAGGCCACCACTGGGTTATTGGGTTGAGATATTCCAAGCCTATCTAGGAGGAAAAAGGACATATCATGTCCTTTTTCCTCCTCACACTGAAACCATGGCATTACTCAAGCGTTTTTAGGTTGAGCTGGGGTGACGTATTTACCAGAAGAAGAAAACTTAAAATAAATTGACCACACATTGTCAATAAACCAGGAACGAAGGTTTATAACGCTCAAACGTTTGCTTGAACCCTCATTGCAATCTTTTGTATCAAAAGCATTTTGAAACTTCTAGAAGTGTGTTTTCATACAGTTGTGTCAAAAGTTACATGACAATGAAAGAGTGCACAAAACGTGTTATGAGCAGGTATTCTGAACTGAAAAATCTTTTCGGGTTTCTATATAGATAATTTCAATTCAAATAGATTTAGTTGAAGATTGTTTGTTTTAAACCATATCTTGAATTCTTCATAAATTCATGTAGCTACAGCATCAAGTAAGTTGATGTCTTTTACCTGAGAGATCAGCGCTGTATCATGGTGCAATATTGTTTAGAGTGTGAATCCACGCTGAACTTTAAAACGAATCTAGTTCTAAATCTAGAAAATTTCAACACATTCAAACCATAGGTAATGTTCTGTAAAACACTTCATTCATCATTGAACAAACAGTTCAAACTTTTTACAAAATGTAAACTAATTACGACTAAACAAATTGGATTTAATTAAAATTTAACTGAATTCTCACAGTAAATTCTAAAACCAATCGATGAAATAAATATGATGGATCTGGAAATTCTTGATTTGTTTTTATAACTTTCAGCTTGAGTGAAATCATAAAAATTATTGCATGTTAATTTTTGAATGAAATGTTTGATTTAATTTTGTAATTATCTTTGAACAAATTGTATAATGATTTTTTTTGAAGCATACTATATAGTAATTAAGTAAAGCGTATTCTGTACGAAATCCAATTAGAGAAATAGTAGCTCTAGCTAAAGTTTTTATTAGTATTCGATATACCTGTGGATATTATAGCGTAGCTCTATCGGTCGATTGTCGCGCACCAATTAAATTAATTCAATTGCATCTACTGTTTTTTTTTATTCTTGTCTGGTTTTAAATTGGAACAAATAAATCTCTTTTATTTGTTACAATATAATCTCAGTATTACATTTCTAACTAGTTATATTTTCCTCTTGAAAAATACTTTATATTTACTACTTAATGTATCAGTGGTCTACCATAACGAACGGCTTTTACTTGTTGATATTGTTTGGGACATCAGCCGAAAGACTGGTTTGAACCTTTAGAGACTTTACTAACTAAAATGAGGAATGAAGTGGTTTTACATGTGCCTTCCTTACTGAGTGGAAAGATGTGCTTATCAGTATTCCAGGCCCTTCGAAAAGTAACTACTTTCCACCCTGCAAATAACACCTTCATTTCATTCACCAAAGGGTCTGGCTGTATAATAAAATTTATTACTCTCAGAGGAGATAACTCTGATTAATGTATTTTACACCTCTACCTCTTCTGTTCTTAAATACTTTAGTAATATATAATTGGCTGACGATTGTATAATGATTCCACGTAATAAGAAACAAAAATATTTTTTGTAGCCCTGGAACTAGCAGATTGAGTACAAATAATTTAACACTTCTTTTTTTAACACTTCTTTTTATTGGTTAAACTATTTGAAATGTTCGTCGTAAAGTATAATAACATTTTTGTAACAAATTGATTGTGCCCTGTAACATTAAGGAAAATTATTTAATGAGCGATTCCGGAAAAACGTTTTTATATTTTGTAATAAATGTACTGAATCTATTGATTTGTTTATATTTATATATATTACGGAAATGTGAAGTATTACAGTATTTCAGGTATTTTACTTGTGAATGAACTTACTCTCTTTAATGTTTATGAATTGTCCATGATAGAGAACGATTTACCAGAGTTGTACTCAATCTTCAGAGATAGTATTGGCGTTCTAAGAAGAAGAAGAAAAAGAAGAATACCAGAGGACTAATCTACCTTATATATTAAATAACGATTCATATAAGATTTACCAGAGCTGTACCCAATCTTTAGTGACACTCTAAGTGTGAAGTGATAGTTAGCACTCTAGGAAGAAAAAGAAGAAAAACCCAGAGGACTATTTTCTTCCTTAAATATTCAGTTATGATTCATATAGGAAAGCACCAAGAAAAATACCGAGTAAAATTTTATATTTTTCTTAAGAATAATTTTCAGTAAAATTCATTAAAATTTCCGTTGACCTGTAAGAAAATATTTTATGAATCGATATAATTCCATAAATAACTTTCATTTTATAACTTTCCCCGTCATATTATTGTTGTTACTTTTATTTTTTTTTGTAGTTTTATTTTTCCTCAATACAATTTTTATTACATATATTTAGTTCTCGTTCTTTGTTGGCATGTCAAACGTAAAGAAAAAATAAAGTTAAGGTAGGGTAAAATGTAGAGAAGTTAAGTGGAAAAATATCGTACATAATGTAACAAATTTCCTTCAAGAAAGGTTTGCCCTTTCCTTATTTTTTCTCATTCCATCCAAGTTACATAAACTCAAACTGAACTACAAAGCGACGTAGCATGCGATGTATGAGGAGAAATAAAAAAAATTGGAAAGGTATTTAATGAATAAATGATGAATTTAACCATAAGAGAAATAAGAAAACAGTGAATGAAAGATCACAAAAAATTAAAAATAAACTAAAAGTACTGGGAAATATTTTAAAAGATCTAACACGCCTACGGCTGACGCTTATTCAGAATTCATTAAAAGTGATTATTCTAACTTTTTACTCTGTATTAAAAACTGTTTTCTTTTTTTTTTAAATAACAATGAACTAATTTTTTAGACATTTTTATCTGGGTTTAGGAGCAAATATCGTGTTTTTTTTTAATAATGTAACAATACCTAAAGAGAATGTGGGTTCGAGAAATTTCAAAAAAGACCGAGAGATTGGAAACGTTGTGAATAATATAAGAGTAATAAATAGTGTTTTCTGTGAAATAGTTAAGGAATATTATATGTAATATAAATGGTCTTTTATAGTAAAGGTAGGCCTGACTTTTGTTGTCACTTGGTATTGTGAGAGACAGTTACCTATTTAGATAATTGGTTTTTTAACACCTTCTACTTATTCATCCTAATTTGTTTACATTTTTTAAGATTTATCCAGAAGCCATCAGAAGGATTTTTATTTTATTATTTTATCGAAAATCTCTTGAGTTTTCTTGAACTCTCCATTACCCCACCTATAAAAGCGCCGGGTTGTTTATTGTCGGAAGTTAGTTTACATTTGTCTGTGATTGAGTGAGCATATTCGATACTGCATACAAGTAGTCCAGCACGTTAGAATAGGTCAACGATACTGCGAATAACTAGCTATTGTTTAACTTTTATTTATTCAGTGTCATTTCTGTAAGTATTATTAAGTAAATTAGTTAAGTTATTTATTGTATTAGTTAATTATAGCCTAATTTGTTTGTTCTTTATTAAGTAGTTTCATTGTAGTATATGTGTAGATTGTAGTTAATTATTTAATTTTAATTCTTAGTTGTAAAGTCAAATTTGCTGGCGAAATATCTCAGCCTTTCTCCATCAAAACGGGTGTTCGGCAGGGCGATGGACTCTCTCCATTATTATTCAACATTGTTCTTGATAAAGTCATTAAGGAATGGAAGAAAGAATTAGAAAAAGACAACATATGGAAACCCATCAAGCTAGGTAGGCAACAGGATAATATCAACGTCACATGCCTAGCCTTTGCTGATGATCTGGAAATTCTCTCTGGAGATGAGGAAACGGCAATCCACCAGATTGAGATCCTTAAAGAATGTGCGGAAAACGTTGGACTGCAAATATCGTTCACCAAAACTGAATTCATGACCACAAAACACATTAGATCGCGGAGTTTAGTTACGAAGTATGGCACCATAAAGAAGGTGGATCACTTTAAATACCTAGATGAAATCATTGAACCCACAGGTGCAGAAAGGCTAGCACAAAAAAAACACGTGAACTGAAAATGCGTAGAGCATATAGAAAAGTTGCAAACATCTACAACAAAAAATGTATGAGCATAAACACCAAAATTCGACACTATACGACTGTCATTAAACCTGAGTCTCTTTATGCCAGTAAGATCTTGAACCTCAACTTTAAAGGGGATCTTGAGAATATTAAAAAAGCTGAGAGAAAAATCATTCGGAAAATTCTTGACCCAAAACTCACAGATGAAGGATATCGTCTAAAATGACACACAGTGACGGAAAAATACTCAAACATTGAAGTTGATTTCCGTAAACGACGGCTGAGATTTTATGGTCATATAATGAGACTGGATGACTCTCGGCTTATAAAGAAGATTCTGATGCACTCACAGAAACTCAAAATTACAACCGTCTGGATCAAGCAAGTGCAATCCGATCTAAGAGATGCAAATATCACACCTTCAGACCTCAAAGACCGTAAAACCTTCAGGCATAAAATTCACACCTGGGAAGTTGCATCAGAGGGTAAGCCGAAGAGACCTAGGGCAAAATGGACGGATGAACGTCGTGTTAGACACCGCGAATTTATGAAGGAGTACTGGAGAAACAAGAGGAATGGCGGCAACAGTTCATAATCGACTTTATGTGATCCTGAATGGGTCTAAACAATGTAAATAAATAAATAATAATTTCTTACCTTTATTGAACACATAAAAATACAGTAATCTTACAAAAACAAAAATTTAACCTTAAATAAAAGATACAAACGTGTGAACTAAAACAAAACATAAAGATTTATCATGCAAGTAATACTACTCATGGTCATCTGACCAATATGGAGGATTGGATTTAGCATATTAATACAAAAATATAAAATTGAAACACCTTAAAAAGTTACTAGGTATTTTTGCGTCTCTCTGATACCAATTTTAGTTTCAGAACCACTAATGTCTTGCTAAAAATTTAATAAACAGATTTTAAGTCAAAAATATCAAAGTAACTGGCGAGCCGCATTGGCGTAGTTGGTAACGCGCTCGCCTTTCATCATGCAGTCTTGGGTTTGAATCCCATTCAGGCACGGCATATTTTCATACGTTACAAAAAAATAATTTTATCCTTCACCGTCTGCATTAGCAATAATTGCAGAACAGTCGGACGTTAAACGAACAAAAAACAAAAAAAATTGGTTCAAATTACTTTGATATTGGTTTTGGTATTAATATTTACTTGCTTTGGTATTTTGGACATACGAGGGGGTACCCAAAAGTATCCGGAATAGCTCTGCTGTGGGCGGAGCTTGTGCAGTACAAATTCCCGCCACTAGGCTGCTTGTAGCGCTACTCATTGCCAGTTCAATGCCATTTTGTTCGTTGATCTAGCTTGTTCTGTTCTCGTGCAGTAATTGTTCTCGCTAGTGCTGTTTTGTGCTCGTGTCGTTTTTCATGATGGTAAGTTTTAATGAACAACGTGCGGCTGTGAAATTTTGCTTCTTGCTCGGTAAAAACGCCGCGGAAACAGTTGTAATGTTGAACACAGCTTACAAAGACGACGCTATTGGAAAAACCCAAGTGTACGAGTGGTTTTTGCGCTTTAAAAATGGCGACATGTCGATTGAGAACAAACCTCGTTCTGGACGACCGTCGACTTTCCGAACAGACGAAAATGTTGTGAAAGTGAAAGAAATTGTACGAACAGACCGACGACAGACCATTGACCAAATATCACAGGTTAGTGGGTTATCTTGGAGCTCAGTCCAACGCATTTTAACAGAAGACTTGACAATGAAAAGAGTCGCTGCCAAGTTTGTGCCTCGGGTTCTGACAGACACTCAAAAGGAACGTCGAATTGAAACGTGTAGTGATTTGAAACAACAGCTTGAAACTGATCCAGATTTCATGTCAAAGATCATTACGGGTGACGAGTCTTGGTGCTATGGGTACGACCCAGAAATCAAACAACAATCCAGTCAATGGAAGACTTCATTATCACCCCGACCAAAAAAAAGTCGTCAAGTCAGATCGAACATCAAAACAATGCTGATTTGTTTTTTTGATGTGAGGGGAATTGTCCATTCAGAGTTCGTTCCACCAGGCCAGACGGTAAATCAAGCTTTTTATCTTGAAGTGTTAAGAAGACTACGAAAAAGCATTCGTCGTAAAAGACCTAATTTGTGGCAGACAGGGGACTGGTTTTTCCACCACGACAACGCGCCTGCACACATGGCAATCTTGGTTACCCAGTTTTTGGCGAAAAACGGCATGGTTTTGCTACCACACGCACCGTACTCACCCGATCTGGCTCCGTGTGATTTTTTCTTGTTCCCACGAATGAAAAGGGGCATGAAAGGTCTCCGATTTAACAACGTTCATGATGTCAAGAAAAAACGACGGATGAGCTGGCAGCCATCACTGAAGAGGAGTACAAAAAATGTTTTGAACAGTGGAAGCACCGGTGGGACAAATGTATTAGTTGTAATGGAGAGTATTTTGAAGGGGATAAGGTTCTTTTGTAAAAAAATTAAAAATAAATAGTTTTAAAAAATAATTCCGGTTTCTTTTGGGTTCCCTCCTCGTATGTTGATGGTTTAATCACCATTCACATTTATTTTTACGTTAATTATTTCTTTAATACGTTGAAGGATAAAGATTTATTTCTGTTTACTTTAGTTCGAGTATACTATAAGTGATATTAAAAGACAAATCGTGGATTGTGACCCAATTATTTTCTTACGGCACTTCATGAGTAATAAAAATAAAAATAAAGTAAATTCTGAATCAATTTCAATTTAAATATTTCATATACCAAAACTTAAAAAGATGATTTTTTCTCGAAGTCAAATCCAGTTATAACAAGAATCCAAGCACAAAAATAATGATTTGCGTTCACAAAAGTCATTAATTTTGATTATTTTTAGCACAGCTGGTTTCTTCAATTTAACTAAAAAAAACTTTTTGTAAAATTTACTTAAAAAATTACTACTGTTATGTTAAAACTGTTGTTGAATGACATAATAAAATAATGAAAGTATTTTGCTTTGGAAACATTAGTGAAGACAAAATCCTTGGAAAATACTAATGAAGTATTTAATTAAATGGAGTAGTTTAAAGGTAATTGTTTCTTTCTTCATAATGGTGTTACAAGACAAGAAATTCCGACTACATTGCTTTATTAATCGTCTCGTCGTACAGAATTATTTAGGAAAATTTAAATAGCTAATTGTGAGACAAAAGGATTTGAATGGCTTCGGTGTGTTTCTTTATTATTTTTAAACAAAATTACAATCAAAATAAAACTAGAAAAAATTTTACTTAATTTTTTTTCGAAGTATTTTATTACAATAAAAAATTCTACCCGTAGTTGGTTTCAGTAATAGTAAAACATTTATAGCAGTCTGGAATTTAGTAAGAAAAATGAGTTGGGAACACTTTTTCCTACTCGCAATGCTTGGTATTCTAAATATACAAACATTGTATGATATAACGGACATTTATTTACATGAAAATTTTATTACTTTTATTTTCATTTATTTGGACGATATTAATTTAATAAAAAAATATGTGACCTGTCATAATTTTTTCAGCACTGAATAAAAAGGAATTTTTCGATCATAATTTTAAATTTATTACATAATTGTCCTGATTAGATACGATAAAATACATTACGAGTGCGAAACAGTTTAACAAAAATAAATAAACAGATTAATGGTTCCTGCAAAAAAAAAATTTATTTTAATAACCTTACACTAAATTTTGAGTAGAGAAAGATGCTATTTTACAATATTTTAAAATAAGATAACAAATAAATTTATGATTAACACCAAAAAAAGAAGAAGGAGAAAAAGGAGAAGGAGGTGTAGGAGGAGGAGAAGGAAAGGAGGAGGAAGAGGAGGAGGAGGAGGAGGAGGTTTATGATGGTGAGAACGAAGAAAAGCCGGATGAGGTGAAGGAGAGTGAAGAGGAGAAGAAGAAGAAAGAGGAGGACGACAATGAGAGAAGTAGGATTAGGAGGAGGAAGAGGAAAACAAAAAAGGAGGAGGAAAATAAAGAGGAAGAGATGGGGAAGGAGCTAGAGGGGAGAAAGAGAATAGATGAGATTCAATAATAAAGATTAATAATTAAAAGTGATTAATAAGATTCAATAAGTGTTTATAATAAAAAGATAAAGGAACTACTATTACTACTCTGAACGTTCCTAGACAACATAGAGAAACAATGAAAAGAAAAATTTAACTAAAAAAGTGCAAAACCCATGATTGTAAGTTTTCCGGTTCATCCAATGAAATTTTATTGGAATTATTTGTCTACTTACTAACTGATTGACCGATTTTTTTTAATTACCCTTTTTCACTTTAATTAATTTATAACGGAATTACTAACGTGAATTAATTAAAACACCACGGTTTTTCTGTAATAAATCATTTTTTTTATTAATTAACTAAATTAAAATAAATTATAATGATACATTTTTAATTAAATTATCAATACAAATGATAAAAGCTGTATACGAAAATAACCTCCAACAATGCAAATAAATTACATTATATGATAAACAGGTGATAGCTTTAATTAAGTTACATAATTTGATTGACAGTGTTTAATACATACCAAAATAACTTAATTAAATAACATTACATCCCTTTATTAATTATAATTTTATAACAACTTATATTTTAATTGTTTGCACCTGCATAGGATTATTGCATCGGTAAAACAAATAGATTAATGGTAAACTGTTACATCTTCCACCAATAATACATGTTACTTATGTTTTCAACTGATTTTCATACTATATCCTGCCCAAAGTGTTCAATAACAACTAAACAGTGCGGTCGTATAAAGAAAATAATTTTTTAAAACACTCTTTGATTTTATGTAATCAACCATACTAACACTAAAATAATTTTCTTCAATGATAGGTGATGGTGAAACAAACCTATTCAGTTAAGTATAACTGTGAGTAGTATAAAAGAAGATTCGTTGGTAGTATTAACACATAGAATAGTGTGAAATGCTAGTTGGTTGTTGCAATGTATATTGGTAACAGCAGAGTTGTGTTTGATTATTTTGTTACATTGTAGTCCTAAGCGTACCCAGTATTCACAATCATTACTACTGGCGATCAATCGTAGGAGATGCAATAGTAGAAAATAAAAAACCGAAAGCGCGAAAATTAATCTGCCTTTAAATATGGGAAACCATAGTTGGGTTTATTTTCGCACTACGAGGTTAAAACAGACAGATTAGTCCTGTTACCTCATTGTAAAGGTCTTGTCAAACAGACCGCGGACCGTCCGCTCTTGTCCGCGCGGACTCTGTGTTAGACATTGTTGCATCATCCTAGTCAAATATACAGCGGCCTACGCCGCGTACCAATGCGGACTGTTGTTAGGTTGTATTTTTCTACAAAGTCCGCGACGGACAGGATGGCCGATAAAGAGGAAAAATTAATTGAACTTGTTAGGGAGCACCCACATTTATATGATGTGCAAGATAATGATTACAAAAACTTGGTTAAGAAAGCACAATCATGTAGAGAAATAGCTGAAAAACTTCAACAAACCAGTAGTACTAAACACAAATTTTATTATTTTTTTGTTATTACAGTATTTATAACAAAAAATTTGTTTTACGTTTTTACTGTCGACGTGACTGACAGCATAACTGTACATTGAAAGTGTATCAATCTATAACTAGTCATTGACTCAAATAGTTGAAGTAATTAACAAATTGGTCTCGTACAGGGATGTCTGTTCCTGGTAGTGACTTTGGAGGTAATATAATTTTGTTATTTACGAACTCACGATAGAAAGCGGAATTTTCTAAGATACTACTATTATTATGCCACCCATGACTACCTATATCAACAATAATGAAATTACAGTTAGAATAAACGAAAATACACGAAAAATCGGTTTTCGAAGGAATTCAATTCATTGCAAAATCGGGGAAATTCGCCTACCTCCTCTCTAATGCAATTAATTTCGTGCACCCATTTTCTTTTTCGTTTTGACCGTCTCAAAGCGAACAAAAGAAATAATTCTTCTTCGTCTTAGGAACTGCTAGACGATATAAACTCAAATTTCTAAGTTGAAAAAATAACAAATCATAAATTCGCCACGACTCGTTCACGTTTTCTGTACAACTATTCTGGTCCGTCCTGATTTGTCCGCGTTAAGTTACGCTCTCTCAGTCCGCAGCGGACTGCACGCGGACCGTCCGCGCGGACAGTCCGCATTCTGTTGGACAAGACCTTAAATGTTTGGTATTTTTTTGCTATGGAACGGAAGTTTTGTTTTGGGACACGAAATCGGTAGCCGTACTCAACCAGTATAGATATGGCAGTGTGAGTTGACTCTTCTTGAGCTGTGTAAAATTTTGTGCCGTTTTCGGTCGTGTTAAAAACAGAATATCTTACCCTAGAACAACGGGTTTTCATTCTTGAACAATAATTTGCTACGATATCATACGTAAGTGTAAAAGAATAATTTCAAATTAAATTTGTTAGTGTTCTCCTCTACTAGATAAAATGACAATTTTTAGTCTAACAAACCGATTTTGAGAGACAGGTAGTGTTTACGACAGAAAACATAGTGGTTGACCAACTCTCTTGACAGATGAATTTTTAGAGAATGTGAAAACAAGTTTGCTCAATTTTCCATGGAAAAGCTTACGAAAACTTTCCTCGCAAGTTGGTTTGCCATATTCGAGAGTTCAGAAAGCTGCTAAAATTGAAATTGAATCCGTATCACGTACGATTAGTCCACGAGCTTCAGCCTCCAGATTTAAACAAGCGATTGCAATATTGCCGTTGGTTTAGGTCTTTCGTGAATAATAACGGATAGAAGTTTTAATACACAGTGTTCTTTAGTGATGAAGCTTGGATCTATCTCAACGATTATGTGAACAGTCAAAACATTCGAATTTGGGCGGGTAAAAATTCGAACGCTTTAGAAAAGAAACCTTTCCATCCTGCAAAAATTGATGTGTGGTGTGCGATATCTCGTTATTGTATAGTCGGACCCATATTCTTCGAACCAACAGTAAATAGTGAAGTATACAGAAATATCGTGCGCTAATTTGTGTCCATACTGGAACCTCAAGAACGGTATTGCTGGTTTCGGCAAGACGGCGCTACATGCCACACGTCTCGAGAAACCATGAATTTTCTGCAAGGGTTCTTTAGTGGTCGAATAATAAGAAGGGACTTATGGCCTCCAAGGTTCCCAGACCTCATTTTTGTGGGGCTACATAAGTCTGAGGCCTTCAAAAAAAATCCTTACAATATTGATGAACTTAAAGTCAATATTACAGACTTAATCACGAATGTATCCAAAGGAACTCTTAAAATGGATTGTTCCAATATGATGAAAAGAGTCCCAGCCTGTATAACCACGAGGGGTAGGCACTTTGAGCATATTCTTTAACAATTATGTTATTAATGATAGCTTTTTATTAAATGTTTTTAAGTAACAAATACATATTTTTTATTACACCTACATTACCCTTTCATTAATTATATTACAAATTCGGTAACAGGACTAAAAAATTACCTTGTATAAGTAGTTTTAGATTTTTAAGTTGTAAGTAAAGAAATTAAATTTGTATTGGAATGATTTTTGTAAAAGTAATAGGAAAGTAATTAATAATAAATATTACTATCAGCTGGTCCATAAGAATAAATTCACAAAACGAAACCTAAAAGATATTTTACCCCTATAATAAATTTTTGATATAGTAAACTTGATGGACTTATATCATCTGATCTAAAGCAAACTTGTCACATAATTTTGTTTAGTCAATAAATTTTAAATTTGGAAAATTCAGTGGTTACAACGAAGGTGAAACGCCAACATCATGGCTGTCGTTAGTGGTGAAAACGGGTGGGCACTTGAGAGCGTTAGAAATACGTGGGCCTCACACAGAAAAACCGTTTATTCAAAAACTTAGTTGTGAATGGAAGTAGTTGCTGAATAAACGTAGTCGTTAAAAAATTGTTTAACGTAGTCGTTAAAAAATTTAACAATTTTTATTAAATCAGCATGTTCTAAGGGTCCTATTACAGCAGCAATCGTAAACTCTACTTGTTCAGTATAGTTCCGTATTTTTAAATTAGGCGCTTGGATTAGCCCGCTTAATTATTCCCGCATAAATATGTCTTTGCTGGACCTATTTCCTCTCCCTCCTTACTCCTTCTTCTTGTGATCGCCTGATCGATATCTACCAATAATCATCGATCTGATTGATAACGCCTGCGCAATGCCCTTCTTCTTCGTTTCATCTAGTACGTTTTCGGCCATGTTGAGCTTCCAGCAACGCCGTTGGGCTTAGCGTCACTTGTTAATGTACTGTTCAGCTTGACGGACGTGTCAAGTCATTCGTCTTACCGGAATTGGCGTGCGTTCCGGCAATGTGCTTTATCGTTGCGTTATAACCAGTCTTACCGTATGACTGTGTTATTTAATAAGTTAATCGTAATTATTTGTACTCATTTCTTTCATTGTGTGTTTCCGAATATTACCTTTCCTAATCAATGTACTTAAGTTTCGGCATCATCAGTGCTTTAATCGTTTGTGTGCTCGACGAAAAACTGCAATTGTGTATGTTTATTATTGCTGTTAAACTGTTCTTAGTGATATCGACGAATTATTGTGGCGCCACACACCGCATCAACCTGTTGTGTCTTGGACGGAGTATCTACGCTGTACATGTAAGTTTTGTTGCAATTGTTATTATCTTAAGTACATTGATCCTAATTGTGTTTCATCCCCATCCCTTTGTGTTCAACGGTTTTAAGCGGGTAACCTTGCTTCGAAAACGGTTTCTCTGGTTTGACGGTTCATTGTGCCGGCTAGCCGCTGGTTTTTCAAGGTACAACCCCCATGGAGGAAAAGCGGTACTACCATTCAGGCTGAGTACTCCACACTACTGATAAGAACTTATTTCAATTAAATTATTAAAAACCACCTAATTACAGTTATTATACCATATTGAACCACACAAATATAAAGTAATATAACAGTTTCACACTAGTTATTTACAGTTAAATTTTCTATAGCACTTTCAAATAAGTTATGAAAGTATTAGAATTACTTTTAATTTCGAAAATTAGTGGTAGTTTGCCCATGACAGGCAAGTGAAGTGTTAAATTAATTGCTTTCGATCTGTTGGTTCCAGGGCTACAAAAAATGGTTCTGGTTCTTATCACACAGTCAGCCAATTCTATGACCGAATTATTTAAAAACACAAGAGTTAGAGGTGTAAAAGACACTAGTCAGAGTTATCTCCTGTGAGAGTAATGAATTTCTCTTGACAGTCAGACCCTGTGGTGAATGAAGTGAAGGTGTCATTTGCAGGGTGGAAAGAAGATACTTTTCGGAGGGCCTGGTATGCTAATAAGCACACTCTTTGAACTCAGTGAGGAAGGCAAAGTAAACCACCTCACTCCTTGTTTTTACTCAGTAAAACGTCTAGAGGTTCAAACCAGCCTTTCGGCTGTTGATATAAACAGCAAAAACAAAAAGGATGGTAGTATTATTTTAACTCTAGCCTTTGTATGATCAATAGGGTAAGCAACATGATGAATAAAAATAAAAACCATATCTCTAAACTGAACTGTGAATAATCTTTTTCAAAAGTGTCATCGATGAAGCCCTCAGGGTGATTATTACTTTTTTTATGGCCTCCATATCACCCTTTATAGCCATCTCTAGCCTCCGAGAAGCAATAACAAAAAATACAAACAAGGAAGCGCGGCGGACCTACTTCGTGGAAGAAAGGCAGGAGAACAGATCGAAGTCCTTAATTTGCTGCAGACCTATCGTGGACTAAGAGGAGTCAAGACATATACAAAAGAATAAACACATAAATTAACTAGATATAAATATAAAGTGCGGCACCTAATTCACATGGTGTCAAAAAATATTATAACAAAACAATAAAAACAATCTACAGCACAAATAACAAATTACAACAATAATTAAAAATAATAGTAATAAAAACGACCCAAAACGAGGATGAGTACAAAAATCTTCTGTTATCAAATCGTTATCTAATCTGTTATCAAAGTTAAATTGGACTCCCATCTAAAGAAACTTTGTAAAAACCAGGACTTTGGTAATAAGTATAATATTTTTTTTTCTAATGCAGACAGTGAAGTATAAAATGAATTTTTGTAACGTATGAAAATATGCCGTGCCTGAGTGGTATTCGAACCCAAGACCGCATGATGAGAGGCGAGCACGTTACCAACAATAAGTATCATATAACTGACAATTAGTTAAGAAATTACAGGGTGATTCAAATTTCAACGGTAATCTCTCGAGTTCTGATTGTAGGCCTACAGCTAAAAATAAGAAAAAAAAATTCTTATAAACATAGCTCCGAAAAAACTTCATTACTGAGTTGAGAGTTGGACTGGTGAAAGTTTGCGTTCCGAGTTCAGTTACCCTGGCGAAATAAGGCTGTACTAAATTTATTTAGGCTTTAATTACGAGATAAATTTGATGGAATCTTATTGTTTCTACCTTGAAATATTGAATAAATCAGGTCCCAGGCCTATATCTCTCATAGTTTTAGATATCTGATGAAACACAGAAATTAGTGTTCGAATTTAAAACTTTGTTATGTTTACCGTAAAATAACTTTCTTAAATGATAAATTTGGCCATTAATTTTTTTTAATTCAACACGTATAAAATTTTATTTTGAAAAAGATAAAGTAAATTAAGTCAGTTAGAAATAAATACAGCGCATTAAATTTTGACTTTTATTGATAACAAAACTAGAATAAATTATTACAACCCACCGGGTTGGTCTAAAGGTGAAGTCGTCGCTGTGAGTCAGCTGTTTACCAGCTGATTTTTGGAGACGAAGGTTCCTGGTTCAAATCCTAGTAAAGGTTGGTATAGGGTGATTCAAAAAGAGCGCCGGTTTTGATATATCAAATTAAGAGATTTATTTTATTGAAAAACTGAAAATAAATACATCAACAAGTTCATCTATCCTTCCGATTTTATGTATGAAAAATGATGTCATGCATGTGTCCTCCTCTACTGCGCTGGCACGCATCAACTCTGTCCATAAAATTGGATATTACTGCACGACAAGTTTCGACTTCCATTTGCCCGATAACCCGTCGAATTTCCTCCTTTAAGTCATTGATGTTTCGGGGTTTATTGGCATACACCAATGACTTCAGATGACCCCAAAGAGGAAAGTCACAAGGCGTCAAGTCACACGACCTTGGTAGCCATTGATGGTCGGAATTACGAGAAATGATGCGATCCTGGAACCGTTCACGGAGCAACAACATTGTTTCTCGTGCAGCGTGACAGGTGGCACCATCCTGCTGAAACCACAACTCGTCAATGTCCATTCCATCCAAATGACGCCACAAAAACTCCCTAATTTGCTGGGTTAACAGCCACACTGTCACGAACCAACGCAACGTTCTGCTCAGTTTGGCCAGAACGACGACGTCCAGAACTTTTAAGATCGACTGTTGAACCCGTCTCAAAAAACTTTTTCATGAGCCTGCGAACTGTTGATTCATTCGGTGCTTCATTACGTCCTAGAGTACCGCGAAGTCGCCCGACAGTAGCCGCATAACTCTCTCCACTCTGGTAAAATGTTTTGACGATTAACACTCGTTGCGCAATAGTAAACTTCTCCATGGTTAGACACAGACTGCGAGAGTACTACAATGCGAACAAGAGAAACTACAACTGAATCGTCAATCGGAATGTTCTCCAAAATAGAAATGTGGTCAAACAATGTTACCAACCGATAAACAAAAATTTACCAGCCGTTTAAAAACCGGCGCTCTTTTTGAATCACCCTTTAGTTATTTTCATGCAGATTTGAATACTAGTCAGTGGTTAACGGTGTACTTTGGTGGTTGGGGTTCAATTAACCATTTATCATATTCTCTCAGGAATGGACGGCTTGGATCTGTACAAGACTATACCTCATTTACACGTCACACAGATCATCCTCATCTCATTGGGTCATGGAGTTGCTTATTGTTCTGAATTGAATAGATTGAAACGTATACAAATTAGGATTTAAAAAAATTTTATTGAAATTTTCCAACAAAATAAATAATTTTTCTTTAGATTGGCAATAGAAGCTTATCAACTATTCTTATATTAAAATTCAATCCTGAAAGTAATGAAAAAGAATCAAATAGGTTGTCGAATGTTAATAAAATCGAAATATATGTCATATGAATGTGAATATATAAAAGTCAAAAACTATTAAAAATGTCAGTCTGTTCCCTGATATACAAAACAAACAACCAATTTAAATTATGCAATTTTGAATGAATCTATAATTAATCAAATTAAAAGTTTAATTACTTTTAAATATCTGGAGAGTTTTATAAATCAATGTCAATTTATACAGGCTAAAATCCGTAATAAAATCAACGCAATTTCTTACATAATGCTCCACAATAAACCAAAAATTACTTTAAAATGGTCGGTTAAATTCAAAAATTAATTAATTAAATATTTTAATTATTCCGCCTTGTTATTAACAGGCATCATTATAATACGCAGTGAAGTAGCACTTTTGTTACATATTCCAATATTAACATATTAATTGAAAGCGAAGTTTCAAATTGTAAAAGAGGAGGCAATTCTCAAGAGAACAGTTTTCTTTACAATAATAATAATAATAATAATAATAATAATAATAATAATAGTAGTAGTAATAATAATAAAAGGCAAAAGCTTAAAGGAAGGGGTTGAGTAATAGTTTAGTTCCTATAATAAAAGACACTCTGGTTAGTAAAATAAAATGAGTGAGACGGACTGTGCATTGGAGAATGATGAAAAAGAGAGATAAAGATGTAGAAAACGTCAAGGAGCAAAATGTATTATTCGTTTGATATAGCTTGATGCATTAGTCTTATAAACTGTAATACTCAAGCCTAGGTTCGTTCGGGATCTAAGTGTAGTAAATACTCGTGATAAAGATACTTACTTTAAACTTTTTACAATTAATTATGTATTTACACAATTACTGATTAAACTTACCTTACTAATAATATAATTATAGGTTACTATTAGATTACATAAATTTAATTAATAACAGAACTTAAGCTTAAACCATACTTCTCTAAAGATAGATTAAGTCCTTAATAAACAAAAAATTGATTTACTTCTTCACAACCTATTTCTACCAGCCTTATGCACACGCACTATTTAACGCTTCCGTTACAATACTATTTACCAAACAACCCGACACATTTTTCATTCACAATTCACGTACTGAATGACTGCCTACAAAGGTACTAACTGTTTTTATACCTGCAGTCTGGTAGTTAATCTTGACCCTTTTTCTCCATTCTAATATAACATTGTAGAAGAAAACAAAATAAAACAAACATTTTTACTATTTTCGATTTTCTAGAACTCTTATTCAAAACATCTCATTCGTCGCAATTCACTATCCTTGTTCAACACACGCTACCCCAATCAATAGACAATTTTTACAATAAGCAATCTATTCCATTAATCATTTCTAGAATAATAATACAATATATTTTTCATGCTCCTTTCATAAATTTTACTTATTCATGCCAAAAGGCATAATAATTGTCATTTTGTCAGCTCTGATTCACCGTAAGATAACTACCGTGTACAGTTATAAATTTACAAAGACGATACAATAAATATTTTTTTTAGAAGCATGGACAAGTTTTATACCGATTACTAAAATTTTGACGTGTATTTCGGGTTCTTTTAGGATCTCTTTCTTTCTGATTAACAAAACCTCCTTCTGAATTTATACCTAATATTAATTGACAAATAAATTACTTAAATTCAGTACTATATGTATATCAATAGAAAATAAACTAAACTGCTTAACTTAATAACAAATTAAATTTAATACAAAATGTTTAAAAACCATGAGACTCAAACGAAATTTACCTAAAAAACTATGGCCAATAAATAAAATAAATAATTAATTCCTACTCTAAAACCGATAATATTTGTATACTAAACTGCCTGTCACGAAGAAACTGATTCAGTACGCGACATTTTACGAACTCATAACAATTTACGCAATATTAACTTACTGTTAACGCGCAGGAGTTTTTGTAATGACCAAACATAGAAAACCTTCTCAAAGAATAAAGGACATAGTAGAATAATAGAACATTCTACAACTAAGACATTAAAACAATAAGACTTGAGGCGTCCGGAAAGCACAAATTATACTTAAACAATTTAAATGTTACTCACACAGAAAAGCTGAGATGGAAACAACACTATCACCCAGCGAGAGTATAAATTACAATAGTATAATTTAAAAAAAACACCATTGTGAATCTCACAAGAAAAAAAAGAAAAAATGAATCGGACGATACTTGTTACTTTTTACGGCAGGTTTTCTCTTTTATCTCTTTTTACGGCATTTCCACATGCTTTAAAAGAAAGAACCGAAGAGTTATGTGTACCATTATGCAATACTTTAATTCTACATCTATTGTCTAGGTACTACTGCTGATTTCTATAAAGCTAAAATAAACATGATAGCCGGCGAGAATTACCAAAGAAAAAACCATTAGGTCCTACTTCATGACGATAATGATGATGGTTCACTAGCCACCATCATCATCATTAACGATACAGATTAAGCTTTCTGGCCTGTTACAACTTCAAACTGAGTAAACTTACTCTACCATTGTTTAAAAAGTTTAGATGCTCGTCATTTTTGAGGACGTCTAATACCAGGTTTTCCGATTGGCTTGCAAGTACTTGCAAGGCAGTCGTTTAGTATTCGATCGTTTGGGATCCACAATAATGACTATACTACTATTGTCCGTAGTTGCAAATAGTCGGTACCATCCCAGATTCCTTAAGTTTGTACTTAAAACGTTCATATCTTTATGATTCAGCAATCTCTTCAAGCACGTAACAATTATCTTAGCAGTATCTATTCTTGACATCTACCGTTCAGTCAAAATTCAACACAAATCTAACAATGAAAAGATAAATCAGAAAGAAGCAGAATAATTCTTCCATTATAAATTTACATTCATCAATAATAACAATATTTTGTAGTTACAATCATATGTGAAATAAAATTACAGATAATGTAATATTTCAGGTTCCACGATATTTTTAACGAATTTTACAAGAAAAAATTTGTACTGAAGTGAATCCGCAGGCAGATAGGACAATGTGGATGAACAGAATAAAGAGTTGAGATAAATGGTGGAATGAAGAAATAAGTTAAGTATTATGCTCTTTTTCTATGGCTGAGAGTAATAGAGTGAGAGACGAAAACAGAGAAAGAGTGATATGGAGTAGGACAAAATCAGTGATTGAGAGAGACAAAAGCTAGTATACGGTAATCACTCCTTTGATTAAAATTTTTCCTTTAATGCTTTCTTCCAATTTCTTCATCTTCTTATTTTCTATTATATTATTTTTTTCTAGGGTAGGTTTCTTGGTAATCTGTCTAGAATATGATACTACCTTATCACAGATTACTCTTTTTTACTTACATTAAATTTTTCCATCTCTAATTAATCTTCCTGATCCATTATATCTGAATAATTTTCATGTGTTACAATGAATTTTGTATTATTGTGAATGTAAAATTTTACAATTAATGGAAGTTATGGTAATTTGTAATTACTATAACTTCCATTACTCAGGTAAAAAACAAATAAATCATGTAAGGGAAAACTCCCATTGTTAGATTAAGTTATATTGTAGTAGTAGTTTGACAATAAGTTGTAAATATAGCCAACTGTCAATTATCTAATACGGGATAGTATTCTTTAGACGGATGTATTTCTCCCTCTGTGTTTTTGGGCCTTTCTTCCACCTACCAACTTTCAGTCAATCATTGGAGTAGTTTTTCTTCCCGATAGCTCTCCAGGTTGATTGAGCGGTTAGTAGGAGACAGAGGTTTCCTGGTTTGAACCCAGGAAATTTACAATCAGTTCCCTTGGGACTTAAAAGTGAAATGGTTAGTTAAGAACGAGTAGAATTTGAAGAAAGGACGTGGAGAACGAGGAGTGTAGGAGAACGAGGAGTGTTGTGGATTGAGGAGTGACCGGAGAACGAAGAAAGAGGAGACAGTTAACTCGAGGTAATTCATTCGTATATATTTTATTAACACGTTCGATGCTGACGACGCATATGTTGCGTCCTAAAGGTTTTACCTCCCGTGCTCACGACGCACGAGTTGCGTCCCGGTATTTTATCTGTTATTTTATTTTTTGGTGGGGGTTAGCACTATTGAAACTGTTGTGTATTATACTAGAGCACTTAGAAAAGTCTAGAGAATAGCGTGGATACCGTAGCCAGTGATTTTGAGTTGTGGATCGGTCCGGTGTTACACTTTAATACGTTTGTGCACTGACGAAATATTTCGACAATCTTGAATGATGCAAATAAATAGTCATTATTTGTTTCAAAAATATAATCCCAATAAACCCAAATTAGATATTCATGATTATCAGTGTGTCATTTGCAAGCACTTCTTGCCAGAGCCTATCAGTTGCGTGGTACCTGTAAGTAGTAAAATGCATTAGATCGTAACGTTGGGTCTAGCTGGTAAAAAACTAAGGCGATAATGCCGATATTGCTCTGCACAAAACAAAAAAAGACAAGACAGCAATTTTATTATTGCGTAAATTGTCCAGAAAATTCAGGACTATGTTTGATTCCATGTTTTAGATTTTTTCACAAATACTAAATTACTTTTACATTACTTAGTGATATATAAATAATTTAGCATTTTCAGTTAATTGTTTTTCTATACAGTAGATCTATGTATTGAATTTCTTTTATCTACTCATTTATGTTTTTCAAAAATGTATATTAGTATATTTTTTTGTATTTTTATTAGTAGTTATAGTATTAGTAGTGTATGTAACGTATTACTTTTTGCATTGCTGTTTATTAGTATTTTATGTATTTTATTGTGTTATAATTAGATTCAATAAAAATAGGCATTATGATAAAATATTAGCGTGTTGTTATTCTCTACACGAATACCGAACTAAGAGAAAATAGAGGGCGACGCAACGTATGCGTCTTCAGCCAAGTGGCATATTTTGCACTCCGTCATTACCAAGTGCTCACGACGCAACAGTTGCGTCGTATAGAAAAACCACTTTTCCGAGCCGTAAACATGATTTCAAAGAAAAAATATATACCATACCTATTTTTTGTTAGTGACTAACGTAATTGTTAAAAAAAAGTTAATCAGCACGGGAGGTCATTTAACGAAAAATTGTCACCCGCGAATGTGTTAAGGGTTTTTATTTAATTTCCGGTTTTTATATTAACGTCGCGGAAAAAAGGTTGGCTATATTTAAAATAGGTTCGGGTAATTTAAGGATAATTATGTTAGTAGTTAGGTAATTTAGTTAGTAGTTCATTATTTATTAAATATTTACTGTAAGTAAGAATATATAGTCATTTTAATTATTTTTCATGCTCTGCTGACAGAGCTGGCGCCCAACAATTTTTATGAATTATTTTTTTTAGTTCACATTTAAGGGTTTCACCGCCGGACGAAGTTAATGCTGGTGCAATTTCCAGAAGTATAATCGGTTAATGAAAAATGGTTCTTTGCATTATCCATCAAATCTGGTATCAATATTTTGTGTAAATCATCAATTTCTTCAATTAAGAGATTTAAATTATTGCTGTAACTTTTTTTCAACCAACGTAACAGCAGTTTCATTGAATATTGCAAAATAACAAAATGCCACAACTCTGAATAACCGAATTTTTATTCAACTTTACAGGACAAAATTTCGAACAAGACTCATCAACGATTTACTAGTGCATACCAACATAATAATATGTAGGATGGTAAGCCTGCATTTCAGAATTTCCAAACAGAATTTTTACTCGAAGAACCTTCTAAAAAGTTACCACAAACAACAATATAAACGTTAAAATGCGTGAATGCGGAAGAGAAAAGAGAGCTAAGCCTCCGGTGTACCAGCTAATGTAAAATGATTATCAGAACAACTTAGGATTAAATTTGCTGGACAACAGTTAGGAAACGAAGCGCTTCAAAATCTATTACATCCTCAAATTTAGACCAACATTTCTAATCCATACTCGAAATTCGAAGTAACAAAATTCATTCGCCGGCCGCATTGGCGTAGTTGGTAACGTGCTCGCCTCTCATCATGCGGTCTTGGGTTCAAATCTCACTCAGGCACGGGATTTTCATACGTTTCAAAAAATCATTTCATCATTCACTCATTTACAGTTACAACCCAACGTCGTCGCTAATGACCACAGTAGTTGATGTGACGTTAAATAAACAAAGAAAAAAAAATCATCACTCATCTTCATCAACCATCTTTTATAACTTTTAACTTTCTATTTTTCTTTTTAATAAAACTTTTATTAATAATTTCGTATATATTGCTTTTAACTTTCATTTTGTTTATTAATAACTTGAAATTTTACTTAAATGAAGTGATAGCAAAGGGTGCCTACTTCATTCGTTCGTTTCATTAATTTTTTATCAAAATTATTTGCTAAAAGCCTGATTGCAAAAGCAATGGTAAATACGTAATTAATAATAGAAAATGACACTATCAGTATATTATTATTCCATTATATTCTTTATCAAATTTTTTTTAAATAATTCATTTTGTTTTAATTTTATAACTGGTTTTAGAATTTTTTCGCTGTCCTTTCTCTTCTACCTACCAGAACTTTTTCTTCTCCTTTCACCTTCATCACCATTGCATTTGCTTTTTCTTCCAATGCATGCCCCCTTTTTCCATTTTATACCTAAGCTTCATTCTTTTCTTCAGGGTTTCTTTTCTTGTTTTCCTGCGTAGGGTTCTACTAATATTTCCGTACACTGCTTGGAATTTGCCAACTTTCTTCTCTATATCAAAATCTTGATCAAACCCGATGTCACAATCTAAATAATGGCATTGTGATACGTCGGTATAGTAGTTTACAAAACAATAAAAATAACGTTGTTGTAAAATGCAACTAATACAATATATTTACCAATTTATTGTGGCTATTCTTTATTAATTTATTTTTAATTGAAATTTTCTCGTCACCAAATTCTGATTCAATATGGTCATCCTATTATTATATTTTTTATCTGTTTTAATTAGTTTCTGGTTAATTATTTTACTTAATTTATACAACATTTTAAAATCAGCAACACTGTTTGAATTCTAGATCAATAAAATGGCCGACATGGGAATTAATAAGCAATACTAGTAATAGAAATAATAATAATAATGATAATATACATGGAATCGAAGGTTAACCTATTTAACTGATTAATTCCATTGTACTCTATAAATGGTATCGTTAGTGGGAGATTATTGAAATTGCAAAACCGAATAAAAGGGGAGGTATGGTTAGAATATTATTTCTGTAATTAGAATTGGGACAGTCGATAATAAATAATTAAGATGTATTTTCAATAAATTCGTGATTCATTTAAATCACTCATGTATTAAATTGCGCTTAATTATGTTCATGCAGTCAGGTTAACAAATCGATTGGATATAAATAATTAATTAAACAGCGTATTAATTTTTAAGAATATAAAATATAAATAACAAATACTTTCCCTAGAGGTTATTTCGTTTCATTTTGAATTATATCGTCAAATTACATTACGGTAAATTATCATCTATAAACAGACAAACAAAATTCTCTTTGATCCAGGGATTTAAAAAATGTACGAAAACAATCCGACTGGTTGGATAAAATGTATTTACATTTAAATAGCTTTAGGATAAAATAACTCAAACTCGTTTTTTATTAAATACGAATAAAATATACGTATATCACATTTTAGGAATAAATTTAATATAATTTTTGATAGCTGGAAACGTCGTTAAGCGTTGTCAAAACTTGTCAGCTCGAAGGTTCATAGTTAGCAGCAGTATTACCAGATTGAATTTTTATGTGATACTTGCATGAAGTGACCCTTAAACCACTTACGCATACAAGCTCATTAAAAAACAGTATATATTTTAAAAAACGATACGTTACTGATCTGTTCTGTTTTTTTTTAATTCATTTATTTAACGTCGCATCAACTACAAAGGTCATTAGCGACGACGTTTGGGTGTAACTATTGTACAATGGAGGATGAAATGATTTTTTGTAGCGTATGAAAATATACCGTGCCTGAGTGGGATTTGAACCCAGGACCGCATGATGAGAGGCGAGCACGTTACCAACTGCGCCAGTGCGCAGTTGGAGTGCTGCGCCAATGCGGAGTTCTGTTTTGCTTTAATTCAAGCCTGGTCAATGTTATAATGTGTTTTTAACAAGTCGGTTTTCCCGATTGTTTGGGATTAAATAAATTTTTTGTCTAGTCATAATTCATACTTCTAGAGGCGCGACAGACCGCAATACGTATAGAAAAAGAATAGATGAGTGGGAAGTGCAGCCAGAGATCAGAGTCAAGAAGACCGGCACTACGTGGACAGAGGAGAGGAAGAGAGTCATGAGTGAGAAGATGCAGATGTCATGGAGAACCCGCAGGAAGAACCGTAGAAGCTTCACGTGATCCATAAGGATCTACAACGTGTATAATATTAGTAATAATAATAATAATAATCGCTACCCAGATTAACTAACTAAATTCACGCGTCGCTACGAATTTACGCGCTCCAGAAAACCGACCGCGCAATATACAGTCCACCTTCAAGATCTTCTACAGCAACATTCATCGATTAGCCACTGGCACCAGCTGGTAAGTCTCAGGACGCCTAAGGTGAATGGAATAAACCTTTTATTTAAGATCAGTAAGCTGCACTCTACCACTGAACCATACACTAATCGTACCATTTAATTTGAAAAATGAACATTATATGGTCAATTTGGGTTTTGTACATAGCGTTTGGATTCTTTTTTATAGAATTCGTGCGCCAGGATTGCACAGAATGTTAATGGGAATTACAACTCTTTTAACTGAAGCGGCTTGACAGCTCATTCCTCGAGGTGAGTTGGTGAAAAGGTGATATATTGGCAATCATTACTGTCCCTCGTTTTGCTAAGTCTACTAATTGAAGGTTGTGATGGAACAAGGAACATCAACAATCCACTCTTCGACAGTATTCTCTATAAAGGGTTTAAGTAAGATTATTAACTTAAGTATAATGTAGTTTAACCAAATGTACCGTAAAAAAAAACTAAAGGAATTTACAATAAAAATATCTGGTGTTGAACACTCATACGACTTTCTTCTGTCTATGTAAATAATGATCTATATTTAATTATGAGTAATGAAATTAGAACGAGAAACCTAACCTAATTTAATCAAAAGTGAATGATGCTAAATAAAAATCGACCACTGTAGGACTTAAAAATACAAAAAAGTTACAGTTTTCTTAATTTCCTCTAATATTGATTATATAGACTTTTAGTGTAAAATCCATACTAAGGCCGCAATCTTAATTAAATCATATTTACCACGAAAGCACAGTTCCCTTCCTCAAGATTTTTTATTTTTTTTCTATTTTTAATTTAATTTAAATTAGATTTTTAATTTATATACAATTTGTATAAATAAGTATTAGAAAAATTGGAATTAATTGTAAATTTTAAAATTATTCACTTTTATAGACTTACTGGTGCTGAATCCGCAGCAGCTCCTACGTTACTTCACTTATAGAAGATGTATTGACTTCGGCGCTTAAAACTTCACCGTGAATCACCTAGTATGTGTGGCGAATCATCTGCTGTAAATATTTATGTGTGTTTAAATTAATTGTGAAATGCAATTAAAAAGGTTTTTCTAGGTCTATAACTTATGGGAGATAATACAGGTAAGCCGTCGTATTTTATTATTAAAAAAAGCAACATACAATTAAATTAAACGGTAATAATTGAATATAGTATTCAATAATTTTCTTTAAGAATTTACAATTTACTTTTACATTTTTCTTTACATATTAACATTTAAAAAAAGTTATATTTATTATTCTGTATTAGAAAATAATATAGAATTCCCCCAATAATAAATAGTGGAAACCTGTCACATATTCTCAATTCATATATCAATCCCAATAGAGCATATTTTAAAAATTTATGTATTTCAACTGAACTCAGACGTCATGGGAATCGATATTACGAGACTATCCAGCTATATAATTTGTTTTATTAAATCCTGTTACACATAAGTAATGTAAAATGTAATAAGTATACAAAATGTAGTAAAACAAAATGTCATTAGCATTTAAAAAATAAACTTAAATTTTTTTAAACCGACTAGTTATTGGTGTAAAAAATAAATATATAGATTTATGGAGGAGAAAGAGGGTAAGTTGGTTTGAGTGGGAGAACAAGAGCAATTTGCTACTACAACATCGTTAGTACTTTGGAGTGTGGTACCGGTGTCTCGTTAGTGATAAATCAACACCCGCAACTTCTAACACCATCAGTTTACATAAGTGTGGGTTACTTTGCAAATGTGTGAACTTAAGCATCACCCTTTAATATTGCTACTTCAATAATAATAATAATTTCACGTTTTACTCATACCATTTTCATGTGATTTTCAGTAACAGATGTGTATCCATTTCAATACTATTTCTGTAACATTCACTTCCGTCTTTTTCTTTTTACTTGAATCGAAATGTTCGTTTCGTTAAGTTACCATACGTTTTCCTTATACGACTACATTGTAGAAATAGTCGCTGTGATTTAAAACGGTAGATTTCTTTTTGGTATTACTTGAATCATAGGCTTACATATGTTTTGCTCAACTTAGAAATAACTACAACTTTTAGTTAGTAGAATATGGTTGCTGCTTAGTAAATTTGAATAACTTTTCACAAAGATATTTTTCACGAAATCCGTAAATAGTTTGTATATAATTTTGTTAATCAGATATTCATCATTAAAGTAGAAACCAACGTAGCAGGTGCCTGTGAGCCAACCCCCTTCCGATCACTCCAGTTAGATTCCAACGTTAATGACTTTCTCTAGCCAATGCAAATAATGAACAATATAACCTAATATTAGTAATAAACCATTAGAAATAAACAAAAAACCAACCTCAAAAAACATAACCTTATTTTAATCATGAGTGAATGATGCAACGAAAGTCAACCTTAGTTTGGCTTAATAAAACGGAAAATCACTCATCACTCATTCACGCTAAACTAAGCTCTGTAGAGAAAAATGCTGAAAATAAAAGTTGTAGATATTTTAATTTTCTATATATTTGATTATATACACTTTTGTCGTAAAATGCATACTAAGGCTGAAATCTTAAAAAATAGATGTTTTACAGATTTTTATCAAAAAAAAAACAGAAAATCACTAATTACGGCTAAACTAAGCGTTATACAATAAATGTTTTGAAATAAAAGTTGCAGGTTTTTGCGCTAAAATGCATATTAAAGTCGCAATCTTAAAGAAAACAATTTTTTTACGAGAGCACAGCCTCTCCAAGAATTTCAGCAGACATGGCGCATCATCTATCTTATAGAGCATAAAAAATGTAGTAAATGAAGCGATTTTAAAGAAAATTGTAGGAACCGTTTTTGTGAAAATTTAAAATAAGTGAAAAATGATACGAATAAACTACTACTTTCGGTTGAGGAATTTTAATGAAAAGTTTTGTGTCAGGTCCTCCAGTACTGTCCTTCCTTTATTCATATAGGCAAGAGCGGGTAAAAATACATATACTCTGGCCATTTAGTAGTCCCTACTACCT
Organism: Catonia carolina; assembly: GCA_035578175.1. Lineage (NCBI taxonomy): Eukaryota > Metazoa > Arthropoda > Insecta > Hemiptera > Achilidae > Catonia > Catonia carolina. The sequence goes on from JAQMRL010000010.1 coordinate 15,562,719, forward strand.
ACGAGCCTCCATCATACATTGAGGCCTCAATATAGATACAATAAACTCAAACAATAACAAAATAGAGTCGTTTTCATTCAAAATCAATAAATAACTGAAATACAGATATAAACATTGTCACTATCCCAACCTACCATAAAATCGAGAAAGGAGATTAAAATGATGCTAGAATAGAGATCTTATATAAAACTGTGACGAAGGTTTGCCACTGATGATTTCCTTAATCAAGAAGAAAATAGGACATTACATACGTGCATCTTAAATACTGCTGCTTGTATTAATATACAATTGCAGTTGTTACTAACAAAAGTTAAAAACAAAAATCTGGCCATTTAAACCAGTTTGGTTGTACGGCGTTCAACTTTGGGGAACTACCAGCAGAAGTAACTTAGAGGTAACTCAAAGGCTCCAGAATAAGGTTCTTCAGGCTATAACAAGGACGCCATGGTTTGCAAGGAATGCAGAAATACAACATTATTGCAACCTTCCTGATGTAATGGACGAAGTCAGGCGTTTTAATAGAAAATATCAGGCAAGGCTTAAAAGTCACGAAAACGAATTAGCCATAAATCTTCTAAACAATGCAGAAGAATTTAGGCGCCTGAAACGTTACCATGTTTTGGACTTGTCTGAAAGAGTTTAAACGTACAAAAATTATAGTGAAAAATATTCCATATTGTAAAATGTAAATATCTTTGTAAATAGTAATTTTCTCTTTTAACACATGAGTAATTGATTTAATGAGAGGTACTCAGGGTAAAGAGGCCTCAGCTTGTGATTTATAAATTCAAAAGATTTGTTTATAGTTTATTTTAAAAAACCTGATTGCAAATAATGTTAATTTAAAAAAAATTGATGGCAGTAAATAATTCACATTATTTTAAAATCATAATATTCATCATAATAGCTTGTATACACCTGAAAGCCCTAACTCTCTTGCTCGCAATAATTGTAATTATTCTATTCCTCAACGATATACGACTCATAAAATTACCATAAATACGATTGTGCTTCTTAGACTGGCTACCAATATAGTGTAAATAACTATGATAGTTACATACATAAAGATGAAGAAGAAAAAACTATCTACAAAATTCCAAAACCTCATTAAAATAATTTTCTTCATATCTACCGGTGAGTTTAAACATTTTTTGGAATAATCTACTTGGTATATATATTTCTATATACTGTAAGAAATCTACAATTTGTTTACATAAAACAATGAATAGCTAAGTAAACATACAAAATTTAGTACATAAAATGTCTTCAAAAGAAAATTTCTTAAAAATTCATGTTTTAATTTTGTGTACATGAGGCGTCAAAATAAAATAAATTAATAAAAAACTAACTTAATGATTACGGTTAGAGTATTGTCAATGCGCAGCCATCTTATCAATGTCTTAGAAATTGGCAATATTTGTATTAATTTTTTTGAATTTGCTTGTTGTTAAAATTATACATTTGCAAGTAAAAGTATTTTGTAGTAAAAACAAAATATTTTGTGAACTATTTACAAAAGGAAGTTGTTTTCTAGAAAAAAACATCAGTTGGATGAATTCGTCGTAAGATCGCTGGTATCTTAAGGTGAGATTTTTGTTTTTCAAAGTAGTAAATTTAAGAAGGTTTTCTGTAATTTTTTGGAACAACTTGTATATCAGTTTTCCTTATGGTAGAAATTTAAAATGAAACCATCATGTAGACAAGGGTTTGGAATAATAAATCGTTCTGAAGAACCAAAACAATCTCGTTTATATTATATTAAGTTATTAATTGAGATTTTAACTAGACTGCAGTGTTATAATTAAAGTGTATGAAAGAGATAGCCTTATGATATAAAGGATTTGACGTCCCTCCGCTTATTTTATTAGCGATGAAAATAACAACGATAACAACAACAAGGGAATTTTCCGATTAATTTTCACAGGTCATCAATAACCACTAATTGTGCCTTGGTGACGCTTGTCAGCTTTAAATCCTCCCTGCTTTACCCATGGATGGTGTGGTGATATCCTAGTCCAATATAGAGTTTAGGCTAACTTACCCCACCACCAATGATAGATGGCGTAACAAAGATAGGCGGGGATTTCGTTGGACTTGACGGATTGTCGGACGGAATGATGAAGGAGGAATGAGTAAATGGGGGAAATAGTAGTAGAAATGTTCGTGAACATTCTCATGATACAGGAGAGAATGGTCCTGAACGTGACCTGGATTTACAACAGCTACATTTGCACATTTAAAATATTTCACAATTTTGTGACACCAATTAAAAGCCGGGATTTATGCGTTTATGACAGATACATAAACTAAAACCCTTCATTCGTCTATGGTATAAATATAAAAAATATACTGTGAAACACTCACACGACTTTTCCTTGCCAATGTAAATTATAAAACCAATTAACCAATATTTAATTACGAGTAAATATAATAAAAATAGAAACATAACTTAATTTTAATGGTAAGTGAATGATGCTAAATAAAACTCAACCTCCAATGGACTCAAGATTTTTCAAAAAACATGGAACATCATTGTTGTTTAGGTCAACAGCCGAAAAGCTGGTTTGAACCTCTAGAGGTTTTACTAAGTAAAAACGAGGAGTAAGGTGGTTTACCATTGCCTTCCTCACTGAGTTGAAAGAGTATGCTCATCAGCATGCCAGGCCCTCCGAAAAGCACTCACTTTCCACCCTGCAAATGACACCTTCACTTTATTCACCACAGGGTCTGGCTGCATAGTGAAATTCATTACTCTCAGAGAATATAACTCTGACTAGTGTCTTTTACACCTCTACCTCTCTGTTCTTTAATAGTTCAGTCATATAAATGGCTGACTATGTGATAAGAAAGAGAACTATTTTTTTTAGCCCTGGACCAAACAGATAGAGTGCAATTTAAAATAACACTCCAACTGCCCGTTTTGGGCATGGAACATCATTAATTGACGCTAATTCTAAATAACACTGTATTATCAGTTTTATTCTCCAGTTTTTAGTCCAGTGACTTAATAATTATTTGATCGTATGTACGCTGGAGTCCGGTTGACGATTCAGCTTAGTTTGCATTCACTGTCAACAGGTTCGTTGAGCCTAAACTAAGCACTATAGAAAAATACGTTTGCAATAAAAGTTGCAGATTTTTTAATTTCCATACCATTAATAATGTATACTATACTATTTTTCAAAGCTGATGAGCTCGGAACCTACACATTACCCACTACCAACTTCATAGCTGGCAAAAGACTTGCCGGTAATGTTGCCAATACTTGCTCTCGTAGCTCTGTTATAATATATTTCGTCAGCCATTTTTTTTTGTCAATAACAATATTATATAACCTATGAACCACAGATTATATTATAAAGTATTGCATGTTAACGTGAGCTATAATCGACGTGTTCAGTACGAAATGACATGAGTGAACTACTGTGGCTCTTATACGCATGCACTCGTAATATTTGTCCAGTTGATACATTCGTACACACTGGCAAACGTTCTGATTTGTCTAAACGCGTGGAACAGCAGAGCTCATCAACCGTGAAAAGTATTATAATTTTCCATAAAATGCCTACTATACCCCAACGAAATGAAGACTGCAGATGAGATCTAGTCAATAGCAGCCAAGGTCGAATGTGAGGTTGCCCATTCGTAAAGTCACAATCTGTTCCACTGAACTTCAGGTGACTTTTTGTTAGGCTGTTATCCACAGCGGGACCACAACGTGACAACGCAGGATACGATTAACGAAAGTCAATTGGCTCTGTGCTGTGATCTAGGTCACTACGCTCCGCCTTCATCTGCAGTCTCTAATTTGTTAAGGTATAAATTCGCAATTCTAATATAAATACTACAAGAGCACATCCCCGCACGAATTTCAAAAAGTACAGGGAGATCTTGTGGTTTTCAACACAAGATCTCCCTGTACTTTTGTGTTTTTCACCACAAGAATCTCAGATAAGATTTAATGTTGTTTTTTATATTCGTAAAACTGATTGAACGGAATCCATTGGAATAATACAAAATTCGTTATTTCTGAAGTGTAGAATAAAATATACAAGAAATAGTCCAATTTCACTAATGCAAACAACGAAGGCGTTCCATCTATTGAATAGAATGATAGAATCCGCCCTGAGTTCCTTCTTAGCCGTGATTGGATAAATGTATATGTTTTGTTAGTTAATATACTGTGAACTAACTTAATTTACTTTGTATCCTTACTTTGTCTTCATTGTAAGCCTACTGTAAGTCCATTTAATTCAGGAGATAATCTTAAAATTAAATCAAATCTACTTAATGCGTATTGACAATACGATAGGACCATCTATTGACTAAAACCATTTAATCTTATTCTAGAAACACGTAGAAACTTTCATTAATGACTTAGCTTGTGTATTAACATTTATAATTTATACTCCTAGTGAAGACTACCGAAACTTTTTGCATTTGTAGTTTGTACTTAACTAAATATATTTGTTCATAATAACTTTCATTTTTTTATATAACGTTATAACAACAACTTGGTCATTATCGATTAAGAGTTATGTAACTGAGTTTCAACATAAACTTAGATACAGAATAGTTTCCAGACCTTTACCTGGAATCGAACTTCAAAACTTTTACTTTGTAATCTAATGTGTTATTAACATCACAGAGGTGGCTACTTATGTTTAGATAAAATTTTCTCATTATTGGTATTTTATTTTTAGACACTTTCTAAACTGTAGTATCCATTTTAAAATATCAAAACGTGGTTTCAAAATTAAATTATTTCATTATAGGTATTTTTAATTACTTTTCCAAGAATATTTGGAAAATAATTACGAGTTCATTAAATTTTGTGATTTTACACAAACTTAAACAAAAAGGTCAAAAATGGGTTCAATTATAATGTTTCAACGGATAATCTGTATAAAAAATACTATGATCAGATTGTAACTAATATTTTTATCAGGTCCCGAATTCAACTTTAAACTGCAAATCCCTACAACCATAATATCTGTAACGTCTTAGGGAGTATTACTTGTGGTTATAGAGGTTGAAAATTAGGGAACTGGTTGGTGGTTGCATTGGATTTAGCACTGAAGTCAACGTAACATGGTAGCTGTAAAAATCATTTAAGGTTGTAACATGGAAAACGTTATGTCACCAGAAAATAACAAATCTTATTAGAATAGGGTGTGGTTGAGAATTTGATGTCTAAAACCGAGCAGAACCATATTTCTACGGGAAGAGACGTAAAACAATTTCAACCGTTCAAGATTTAGTGCTATAAAAGGACATTGAAAGTTTCTTAGATGGAAAAATTCTCTAACACCAAGATATCGATTTTAATAGCATTGAATTTATAAGGACAATTAAAAAAAAATAGGAATGTTTTGGATATATATGATGAGAAATCAGAATTAATATTATTATTGTAGAATACCAGAAAAAATAGGCAAACATGGTTCAGGTCAAATAAAAACATGACAAAAATTCTACGTAACTGTTTTGGTGTAGCTTTTTAGACTGGATGCCAATAAATTGTAAATTGCTGTGATGGTTACCAATAATCTGGAAGGATAAGAAACATGAAGAAAAAGAGGAAAAAGAAAATCGAATCGGAAAATCGGAATGCAATAAAACAAAACTACTTGGTTACCTGAAAGTGATGGAAAAGATGAGATAAAATTTTATAAGCTATATAAATAAGCAAAAATTGTTATAAATTTTATTAATTTTTGTGTATGGGGCTGTAGCACCGAATTTAAATGAAAAATGTAATTACACTGAGATAGATAAACTCAAATACTTACACAAAAAAAATTTATGTTTTAAATGTTAACTAATTTACACACACGGAATTGAAAGATCCAAGTACATAACTTACAGATATTGTTTTGGTAATCATAAAATTGCATTTATGTAATATTTTAATGAACAGGATTATATTATTGTAATAATTTACAATATTAAAAAAATGTAACTTCTACTATAAACTGGCTGCTATATGTCTTTGATTAAAATGCTTCAACAAACAAAAATTAATTCCATTTATAAATGAAAAACCCTTGTAATATTACTGCACGATTTCACAGAGGAGAGTTGTCGGCAAATTTAATAAAGATGTAATTAGAAATAAAACAAACTCCATGGTTTTGCGAAGATTGTTTTTTTGTTGGATGGAAATTAAAATATAAATAAAAATAAAAAATATGCGAAGAAATATTTTAGATAAATTAGTAAAGTTACCTACAGAAAGATGAAATGACTAAACAAAAACTCCGAGGTTTTTAGTGGAGGATTTTGATTATTGAATACAAATAAACACTATTATTAGTAAGTTACACCGCGCTTCCCAAAGAATCTAACGTATAGGGAAAATTAACATTGGCCAATTTACTGTCCACATTAATCTAATCACAAGAGTGTAATCTTACTTTTGCTACTCCAGTCGTTAGGAAACAGAATAAAAAATGAGTCTACAACAGATTTTAATAGCTAATAATTTAATTATTAATAAATTAATTCAAAAATGTTACTTAATTTCGATATAGCGCGGTATTTATAAGAAAAAATCTGGTGTGAAACACTCACACAACTTTCTCTTGCCAGTGCAAATAATTAACAATAAACCTAACATTAGTAATAAAACATAAGAAATAAACAAAAAACTAACCTCAATAAACATAACCTAATTTTAATCATGAGTGAAAGACGCAAAATGAAAATCAATCTCAGTTTGGCTTAGAAATACGGAAAATCACTCTTTCTCTCTAAACTAGGCTCTAGAGAAAAATGCTCTAAATAAAAGTTGTAGATCTTTTAATTTTCTATGAATTTAATTATATACACTTTTGTCGTAAAATGCATACTAAGGCCGAAATGTTAAAAAAATCGATTTTTCTCACGTTTTCGTGAGAAAAAAACAGAAAATCGCTAATTACCGCTAAACTAAGCGTTATACAAAAAAATGTTTGAAATAAAAGTTGTAGAATTTTAAATTTTCTACAACGTTTATTATATACATTTTTGCTCTAAATTGCATATTAAAGCCGTAATCTTAAAAAAACTATGTTTTTACGTGAAAACAGCCTCACCCAGAATTTCAGCAAATATGACGCCTACCCTATCTCGTAGGGAATAAAAGATTGAGTAAACCAGGCGATTTTTTAAAAAATCGTAGGACCAGTTTTTGAGAAAATCGCAAAAAAGTGAAAAATTACACGAATAAACTACTACTTCCGTTTGACCGATTTTGATGAAAATGTTCGTGTCGGGTCCGGTAGTGGTATGTAAATTAAGTTTCCAGTTTCAAGTTCGTACGTTGTTCCGTTCTTGAGATATTCTGTTCACACACACACACACACACACACACACACACACACACACACGCACGCACGCACACACACACGCACGCATGCACACACACACCCCCACACACACACAGACACACACACAGAACAATCGCTAAAAACATGTTTTTTTGGGTTCAGGGGGTCTGAAAACGTATAGATCCGGTGAAAACTGGATTTCGAAAAATCGACATGAAAACAATACTTTCCTTTCTATATATTCATACAGCCAAGAGAAAGTAAAAACTCATCTCGCCGTTGTATGAACTTTAGCCGAGCGAGCAAGTAAACACTACCTTTTTTACTTTTGATAATATTGTACGAGAGACCGTGAGTTCAAATCCCGCACACTATTTAATTTTTTTACGAAATAATTTTATTAAAACTAATTGTTAAATAATTTGTAAACTTAATACTTTTTTAATTTAACTAAATTAAAAAAAAAATTTAACTAGTTAATTATAATCTGTTAAATTAAAAATTACATATGTAATTTCAAATGGTTTTCATTATTTTTAATTAGTAATAATTAATAAAAAAAAGGTTTTAATATTTAGGGCTTGAACTCACGTCCACTCGCACAGTTATATCAAAAATAAAAACAAATAGACCAATTTACCCGCCTGGCTAATGTTTACTCAATAGTATATTATTTTATTTTTTTTAATTTGTGTTCGTTGCAATCTGTTCAATTTAGAACAATAAGCAACCCCATGACTCAATGAGATAAGGATGATGTGTATGACGTGTAATTGAGGTGTAGTCTTGTACAGACCCAGGGTGACCATTCCTGAGAGAGTATGGTTAATTAAACCCCAACCATCAAAATACACCGGTAACCACTGTCTAGTATTCAAATCCGTATAAAAGTAACTACCTTTACTAGGATTTGAACCGGGAACCTTCGTCTCCGAAAATCAGCTGTTAAACAGCTGATTTTGGCGACGACTTTACCTCTAGACCAACCTGGTGGGTTATTCAATAATAGGCGCGAAATTTTTGCTTGTGTAAGTACCGCGCTATATCGAAATTGAATAACATTAAGCCTATTTGTTTTTTTATTAATAATTCAACTAAACTGATAGCTATTAAAATCTATTGTACGGTCATTTTTATTCTGTTTCCAAACGAATGGAGAAATAAAAGTAAGTTTACACCCTTGTAGTAAGACTAATGTTGACAGTACATTGTACAATGTTAATTTCACTATACGTCAGATTTGTTGGAAAGACCGGAATATGTTTTTATCTGATAACTATTTTTTGTAACTGATAAACTAAGAAGTGTAATTTATTTTAGCGCAAAAATTGTATTATATTAAAAAATTGTAGTGTGCCGAATTTACTGAACATCTGGAATTGTTTATTTTTTGAATTTATTAAAATGATAAACATCTCCAGCTGATTACTATTTAAGAATTATTTAAAATTATTTCACATTAACAAAATTATTTTAATAAAAAGTTGTTTATTCCAGTTGCTAGGCGACTAGAGAAGAATAAAATAAATTTTGTAAAAAATATATTTCAGTGAGGGGCAAGATGGCGGTATAAACGGGTGTCCCTCACTCAGTCTTTTGAAAATAGTTAATAAATAATAGTAAATAATATATTGATTCAAATAATGTAAATGTACATAATGCATTATAATGTGTTGATTGCTGTTTGTCTTAACAGATTGTTGTCACTCAGTCTTTGAAAGTAATTAATAAATAATAGTAAATATTGTATGGAATATTATTTTTGTTACAAAATGTAGAAAATTAAGAATCCTATAACTTTTATTTTAAATATTTTTTTGTATAACGCTTAGTTTAGCGGTAATTAGCAATTTTCTGTTTTTTCTCACGAAAACGTGTGAAAAATCGATTTTTTTAAAAGATTTTGGCCTTAGCATTTTACGACAAAAGAGTATATAATAAAATTTATTAGAAATTAAAAGATCTACAACTTTTATTTAGAGCATTTTTCTCTGCAGAGCATATTTTATTATGTAATTTTAAACGTGAAAATAAATAAATAAATATAATTTAAAATATAAATACATAATGAAGAAACGAGTTACATAACTGAGTAATTTGATTTGTTCAAAATAGATTAAAAGTAAATGCTATTTGATATTTTAAAACTGATCCAATGAAAAGTCGGCCCGAATACCATCAATAAATTCAATATTTCATCCCACTCATTCAATCAACAAAACACAAATGTTACAAAAAGAAAAAAATAGGATCCAATCACATGGAAGAAAATTAGAGTTTTCCACATGGTTACTCTTTCACTGCTGAAAACCTGATACTTTTCCATCAACCGTGACAATATTAAAGGAAAAGCATTTCCACTTTTTATTAAATTTCTTTAATACTTTTTTTCTTTATTTAGTAACATATAATACTTTGTGGTGTGTTATTTCCAGATTGTTTTCTTTAGACCGCAGTAATGAAAAGTTTCAGATGTTACATTTCGATGAAATTAATTCATTTATTACTTTCTCTTGCCTATATGAATATATAGGAAGGAAAGTATTGTTTTCATGTCGATTTTTCGAAATCGAGTTTTCACCGGACCTATACGTTTTCAGACCCCCTGAACCCAAAAAACATGTTTTTAGCGATTAGTCTGTGTGTGTGTGTGTGTGTGTGTGTGTGTGTGTGTGTGTGTGTGTGTGTGTATGTGTGTATGTGTATGTGTGTGTGTGTGTGTGTGAACAGAATATCTCAAGAACAGAACAACGTACGAACTTGAAACTTGATACTTTAATTACATGCCACTACCGGACCCGACACAAACATTTTCATCAAAATCGGTCAACCGGAAGTAGTAGTTTATTCGTATACTTTTTCACATTTTTGCAATTTTCTCAAAAACTGGTCCTACGATTTTTTTAAAAATCACCTCATTTACTCAATTTTTTATTCTCTAAAAGAAAGGGTAAGCGCCATGTTTGCTGAAATTCTTGGTGAGGGTGTTTTTACGTAAAAAAAGTGTTTTTTTAAGATTACGGCTTTAATATTAATTTTAGAGCAAACATTTATATAATAAAAGTTGTAGACAATTTTAAAACCTACAACTTTTATTGCAAACAATTTTTTGTATAACGCTTAGTTTAGCGGTAATTTGCAATTTTCTGTTTTTTCTCACGAAAGCGTGTGAAAAACCTACAACTTTTATTGCAAACAATTTTTTGTATAACGCTTAGTTTAGCGGTAATTTGCAATTTTCTGTTTTTTCTCACGAAAGCGTGTGAAAAATTGATTTTTTTAAGATTTCGGCCTTAGTATGCACTTAACGACAAAAGTGTATATAATAATATTTATAGAAAATTAAGAGATCTACAACTTTTATTTAGAGAATTTTTCTCTACAGAGCCTAGTTTAGCGTAAAAGTGTGATTTTTCGTTTTTTTAAGCCAAATTGAGTTCGATTTTCATTTTGCGTCATTCACTCATGATTAAAATAAGGTTATGTTTTTGAGGTTAGTTTTTGTTTATTTCTAATATTTTATTATTAATGTTAGGTTTATTATTAATTATTTGCATTGGCAAGAGAAAGTTGTGTGAGTGTTTCACACCAGATTTTTTAAAAAAATAAACGCTTTAAAAGATATTTTAGTCTTTACTACTGGTGACAATCTCTCTGTAACACCTGTAGTAGCTATCTACAATGGACGTGCCATATTTTTAATGCCCCGCTTTAGATTATCCAAACTGAGATATAATTGTGATAACGCTTTTTAAGTAAAAATTCTGGTGTGAAACACTCACACAACTTTCTCTTGACAGTGCAAATAATTAACAATAAACCTAACATTAGTAATAAAACATTAGAAATAAACAAAAAACTAACCTCAATAAACATAACCTTATTTTAATCATGAGTGAAAGACGCAAAATGAAATTAACCTCAGTTTGGCTTAGAAATACGGAAAATCACTCTTTCTCTCTACACTAGGCTCTGTAGAGAAAAATGCTCTAAATAAAAGTTGTAGATCTTTTAATTTTCTATAAATTTAATTATGAACAGTTTTGTCGTAAAATGCATACTAATGCCGAAATCTTAAAAAAATCAATTTTTCACACATTTTCGTGAGAAAAAAACAGAAAATCGCAAATTACCACTAAACTAAGCGTTATACAAAAAATTGTTTGCAATAAAAGTTGTAGAATTATAAATTCTCTACAATTTTTATTATATACATTTTTGCGCTAAAATGCATATTAAAGCCGTAATCTTTAAAAAAACGTTTTTACGAGAAAACACCCTCACCAAGAATTTTAGCACACATATGACGCCTACCCTATCTTGTAGAAAATAAAAAATTAAGTAAACCACCCGATTTAAAAAAAAATCGTAGGACCAGTTTTTGAGAAAATCACAAAAAAGTTAAAAATTACACGAATAAACTACTACTTCCGGTTGACCGATTTTGATGAAAATGTTCGTGTCGGGTCCTGTAAGGGTATGTAACTTAAGTTTCAAGTTTCAAGTTCGTACGATGTTCCGTTCTTGAGATATTCTGTTCACACACAGACCAATCGCTAAAAACATGTTTTTTGGGTTCAGGGGGTCTGAAAACGTATAGATCCGGTGAAAACTCGATTTCTTAAAATCGACATGAAAACAATACTTTTCTTCCTATATATTCATATAGGCAAGAGAAAGTAAAAATGTGTTTTATGTAGTATGTCTAAAATGTTTATATATAAAATGTGGTTTAAGAATATCATTCCTAGGACACCTACTCAGAACAGAAAACTCCAGACTTGTGAACCGGTTGATCAGCCATTTTTGGGATAAGGTGTCGAGACCTAAGTGGCTGAAAAATGTACAGCAAGATATAGAGGAACTTAAGCTCACTAAACAGGACGTACTAACGAAATCAACAGAGTACGACCAACTGGTCAAGGCTAACATGATAACATTTGCACCAAAACCCAGGAGAGTATACAACAGGGTGTTTACCGATGAAGACCGGAGACAAAGATCGGAGCGTCTTAAGAAAGTGTGGGCCAAACGAAAAGAAGGCGGTCTCAAGAGGGCGTGCTTCTTAAAGAAACCCAACCCTGGAACAAACCTGAATTTGAGCTAAAGTGATCCTATGGGGTCTCAAAAGTTAATAAAAAAAAATGCGGTTTATTATATAACATAATTTATACCTAATATAGTTATCATTCTGCCCATAACAGTCAGGTGGAGTGTAAAATTATTTACACTCAATCTGTTCGTTGCAGGGCTAAAATAAATATTTCTTTTTCATATCACATGGTCAACCAATTAAATGACTAAATCATTTAAGAACAGAAGAGAAAGAGGTGTTAAATACACTAATCAGAGTTATCTCCTCTGAAAGTAATGAATTTTATTATACAGCCAGACCCTGTGATGAATGAAGTGAAGGTGTCATTTGCAGAGTGGAAAACATGTGCTTTTCGGAGGGCCCGGCATGCTGATAAGCGTACTTTTCCTTACAGTGAGGAAGGCAAGGTAAACTATCTCACTCCTCGTTTTTTTTTATTTATTTATTTAGAGTCGCATTAACAACTTGGTCATTAGCGACTACGGTGGATTGTGTAACATTAACTTTGGGATTTGACATGTGAAAACTTCCAGACCCTCGCCGGGAATCGAACCCGGGACCTCCGCGTGGCAGGCTAATGCGCTAACCACTACGCTACGGAGGCGGTCACACTCCTAGTTTTACTTTGTAAAACCTCTACAGGTTCAAACCAGCCTTTCGGCTGATGACCTAAACAACCACAACACATAGTTATCATATAATAACAACATATTTAATTCTATGCCCTAGAAGTAAACGGTGTTAACTCCAAATTTTGCAAAATGTAGTCTGAAAATCAGCAAGAAAGCTCTACAAAAGTTGCAGTAACCACATTAATTCCACCTTTGTACAACGATATGTAAGATTTTTAAAATGACTACAATTTTCAACTCTTAATTGAATGTATACTCGTTATTGACAATAAAATATTTTATTTTGAATAATTTTGTTTTTATTGTCTTACTGATAGGCCTCGGAATTTTCTTGAATTCTGTATTTTTTTCAAACATTGTTGTAAATAAAATGCTGTTTCTTCATCAGAATAAGGTTAGAAAAATAAATTTTTTATCTAAGTTTTGTTTTTATTTGATTAATTCAAGTTACATTGGGGGGTTACCACAATTAAAACAAGTCCCGTCGGTTGTCAGGGGGGGTATAAAAGTTAGGAAAGTTGTTAAGTCATTTAAATCTCTGTATCAGAATCTATTTTATATTGTACAAACTTAAAAACATTCTCACATCTTCATAAATATTTTACAAAATAAAAAACTTCCTGTTTTGGTACTTCTGAAAAATTTACAAAAATGGATTTAACCTCCTTTACCTCTTAGGTACAGAATTAAATACTTCAAAATTATATTTAGTTACATACGAGATTTTTCGGTACATTTTGGATAATAACATTTTGTATGTAATTAAGATAATCAAATTTAGTTTCTGAACGTGCCCTCAAAAAAGAACCACAGAATTGTAACTATATAAATGTTACGTGAGATAGTAGAACGTGAAACCTTACAAACCTTACTCAGATAATATACTTCGCTATATTCTATATAAATTAACATTAATATTGTACTTACAAAACCGCAAGAAAGTAGGAAATAAAACATAGAGAAGTAAAAAGATATAAACTGCTCAGGACACTCCAGGAATGTATAAAATTTATAGTAGTAACGTTGGGTTATGACATTAAAAAAGTCGTAAGTCACAGACAAAAAGTGCTATTGCATAAAACTAACACGAAAAAATTTCAAAACGAGTACAGGATTTTAAAATTTTCATCTATTCTAAAAACATTTTATATGAGATGTACGAGATGGATGTAAAAGAACTATTCAAGAAAGTTATAAAAAATTCAAACTAAAAAATCGTGTCTTGTAATAAAAAGATAAAAATGTAAAATAGGTTTATTTACTTCTTGTTTATTTTGTAGCCATGTTTTTTTTACAAAAACAAATTAATAAATAAATTTCTAATGTGTTTACACAGCTTTTTAAGGAATATAAAAATATTAAAATTGAAGAAAATACTATGCATGAAGAAAGGTTTGAGTAAGAGTTTATTTGTTTAACAAACTTGAAATTAAACATAAAGCTATACTGTGTTCATTGAGTCTTGAAAATAAGCAGTTCACGTGAACAAATGTTTCAGCCAACGACTGAAATCTCTCATATCTATATAAATAAAATTATGATTTTGTCTGTACAATTTTTCAAAATGCCCCAAATTTTGTTTCTACGCCAGATGTACCACGTAAACACCGAAAATAAGTTCAGCTGAATTTTTGTCTGTGTGTATGTATGTTACGGCATCACGCAAGAACCGCTAAACCGAATTCAATGAATTTCGGTATCTAGGTTCTGGACATAATCAAATGAAAATAGGCTAAAATTTTTTTAAATATCACAAAGGGATGCGGGATTCAGAAAGAGGGGTAAACAAAAAACTACGAATATCTCCGTTAAGAGTCAATGTATCAAAAAATAATATATAATCGAAATTATGAAACGTTTAAAGACGAATAAGTTTGATTATATAAAGTTTTTCATTTCCATGCTTAATAACGGAGATATTACCAATTTAAAAAAAACCAATATTTTTAGAATATTATTAACATTCAAAATTAACAGAACAATAATCACAGGCTTACGCGCCGGTAAAACCCGTATTCATTCAAGGAGTTACCTACCTACCCACTCCACCAGTACCCTATACACCTTTTCTCGGTCACATTGTCAAAAATGAATCAGTCGTCCTAGTTATCATCATCGTAGTGTTCCTATTGAGATTTACCTTTAATTTATTATGAAAAAAAACAAAGCGCTGCACATCTTAATTTAAAAACATCAAGATCTTGCTTTTATTTTACGTTCAACTATTTTTTTCATAAATATTAATTCTGACGTTGAAAGGAGGTAAATAAAAATGAATAGTTAAAGAATATCAGACTTGACAGGGATCAAACTCGGTACCCCAACCTACCGTCCACAGCACCAAGAAAACCGTTCGAAGAACAGGCACTTTAGCTAGTCATTGATAGTTTACTGTTCACGTGTGATCAAATGACTACCAGCATATCTATTCACATGCAGGATTAATTTAGAGCGTTTATAGTAATAGTGATGACAGATTCTATCTTGGAACTTATGGAAGAGAGAAGACAGCACAGAAATAGAGACAATGCAAAGTACAAGGAGTTGCACAGAAGAATCCTAAGAGCAATTAAAGAGGCTAAAGAACGATGGTTACAGGAAGAATGTGCCGAAATCGAAATGTTGCAAGAAAAGCACGACAGCTTTAATCTCCATAAGAAAATAAAAGAAGCAACAGGAAGATATCAAAGACGAGGTCCAGGAATTATATTGGACGCAAATGATAACATCATTACCGAGACTGACAAAAAACTCGCAAGATGGAAACAGTACATGGAGGAGCTTTTCGGAGACGAAGGCATCGAAAATGGGCCCATAGTGATGGGTGAAGAAGGACCTAGCATTACACAGGGAGAAGTGGAATCAGCTGTCAAACGACTAAAGAACAATAAAGTTCCTGGGCCAGACCAGATTCATGGAGAGGTCCTTAAATTACTGGACCCAGAACAGATAAAAGTGCTAACCAATCTTTTCAACAAAGTTTACACACGCGGCCAATTGCCAAATGACTGGCTGCTGTCTACATTCATCCCACTACCTAAGAAATCAAATACAATTAAATGCTCCGAACACCGAGTAATCAGCTTGATGAGCCACGTCCTAAAAGCTTTCCTTAATATCATCCAAGCACGCATATATAGAAAACTTGACGAAGGAATAAGTGACACACAATTCGGTTTTAGGAAAGGACTTGGCACCCGAGAGGCCCTATTCTCAATACAGGTCCTGTTTCAGCGAGCACGAGACGTTAACGCAGACGTTTTTGCATGCTTCATAGACTTCGAAAAAGCCTTCGATAGGGTTCGACATGACAAACTGATCTCAATCTTGCATGAGTCCGGAATTGACGACAGAGACACAGATATAATATCAAAACTATACTTACAACAGAAAGCCATCGTTCGAGTCGAAAACGAAACATCTGAGGAATTTAACATAAGAAGAGGAGTGCGCCAAGGTTGTATACTGTCGCCTCTTCTGTTTAACGTGTACTCGGAGCACTTGTTCAGGGAGGCATTAGACAACATGGAAGACGGAATTGTGATAAACGGAGAGATAATAAATAACCTAAGATACGCTGATGACACCGTCCTTATAGCAGATACTGCTGAAGGACTTCAAAGACTAATAGATCGAGTAGAGACTGTATGCAGCGAATATGGTATGAAAATTAACTGTAAAAAGACACACGTACTGGTTATTAGTAAAACCGTCATCGACAACCTACAATTCACCACTAACAATGTAGCTCTCACAATAGCCGAGACAGTCACATACCTGGGCTGTACCTTGAACAGGAACTGGGATCACTCTCGAGAGGTGAAGTGCCGAATCGAGAAAGCAAGAGGTGTATTTAACAGGATGCGTAGCATACTATGCAACCTGTCCCTCAACATCTATACTAGAATGAGAATTTTAAAATGTTATGTACTCTCAACCCTTCTGTATGGGGCGGAAGCGTGGACCCTTACTGATGCCTCATGTAATCGCATAGATGCATTTGAGATGTGGTGCTATCGCCGCATGCTCAGAATCTCATGGACACACCACGTGTCAAACGATGCGGTACTACAACGCATTGATGGACAACTAGAATTCTTACAACTTGTCAAGCGTAGAAAATTGGAGTACTTCGGGCACATCATGCGAAACGAAAAATATCACCTTCTTCAACTCATCCTACAGGGGAAGATAGAGGGGCAACGATCAGTAGGGCGAAGACGGATATCGTGGCTGCGGAATTTGCGGGCGTGGACTGGGATGACGTCAACAGCTCTGTTCAGAACGGCAGTGAATAGAGTAATGTGGACCAATGTGATAGCCAACATCCATAGAGGATAGGCACTTCAAGAAGAAGATAGTAATAGTCTATTCTCACAATGCTAGTTTACTTTTTGCTCCTAATAGCGCGTAGATGACAGTTCCAACGGAGCTAGTTAATTAATGCCAAAGCTCTGAAGACAGATGTGAGTTGTATTGTGTATTGCTGTACAATGCACAGCTTACTAGCAACTAGCAACGTTTCCAAACGTTCACATTGAGCTAATTTACTAGCGCTAGTTAGTTTACTAAAAACATAAAATCGCCAATTACCGCTAAACTAAGAGTTATAGAAAAAATGTTTGCAATAAAAGTTGTAAGATTTTAAATTCTCTACAACTTTTATTATACATTTTTGCGCTAAAATGCATATTAAAGTCGCAATCTTAAAAAACAATTTTTTTTACGAGAAAACAACCTTCCCAAGAATTACAGCAGACATGGCGCCTACCCTATCTTGTAGAGCATAAAAAATGTAGTAAATGAGGCGGTTTTTTAAAAAAACCGTAGGAGCCGTTTTTGAGAAAATTGTAAAACAGTGAAAAATGACACGAATAAACTACTACTTCCGGTTGACTGATTTTGATGAAAGTGTTCGTGTCGAGTCCGGTGGTGGTATTTAACTTAAGTTTTAAGTTTCAAGTTCTTGAGATATTCTGTTCACACAGGCACACAGACCAATCGTTAATAACACGTTTTTGGGTTCAGGGAGTCTGAAAACGTGTAGATCCAGTGAAAACTTGATTTCAAAAAATCGATATGAAAACAATACCTACATTCCTTCTTATACATTCATATAGGCGAGAGAAAGTAAAACGTATGATAATAATTATCATTCAAAAATTATTTTTGAAAAAAGTAAAATTGCCTGTGACATTAAAAAAATTTCAGTTTAGGCAGACATTTTAAATCCTAATTGACTAGCTCATGCTCCATCTTTTTTAAGTCTTCTCATTCGTAGTATGTTTGTTCTTCTTCTTTTCAGTTGTTGGGATGAACATCTAAGAAATTGGTTGAAGGGGGTTTATTTGGCTTTGAAATGCTGAGTACGGTGATTGAGCAACATCATTCATAAAGGGCATATTTAGATCGTTGTGAAGGGTTAAATATAAAGTGTAGTAAGGGGTACTTGTAATAATTTTGTTCTTAAGAATTTTGATTGAATTTATAAATTTTAGTTTTTGTACCAAAGAGTTAGATTATGTATAGTCTTGTAGGTTTTAATACTATATTATTATAAAAGAAAATATTTAGTTTCAAACTTCGTAGTAATAAATAACATAACATTTTAAGACGTTTATTCGATTCCACATGTTTGAATTTTGCTTCGCGTTGGTCGTTCATCTAGACATAGATTTATGTAGTTTACTTATTGTCTTACGGAATAGTAGCTTTAGTTGTAAAAAGGGAATGACATGTTCGAGGTGGAAGTTAAAATATAACCCTATTAGATTTGTTTCTGTTAACAATAAGGTCTATTTACACACATCAGTGCCGTATCATTTCAATATCAGTCTTTACATTTCAGTATCCGTGGTTGGTCAGTGATGCCAATTCACACACATCGGACATTTTCTATCCGTAGTCCTTCAGTGTTATTCAGTCAAGTAGCAGCAAGATGGTTGATTTTTCTGACAATGAATTGGCAATTATTGCCATAGGGCTAGATAAGGAAGAAAACCATAATAAAGCGAAAATCGGTATACAAGGCAAGGTTGATACAAATACGTATGTATATCAACAGTCAAACTTGAATGACATTCCGCAAGAAACAGCACTTCAAAATTTACCTAGACGGGGGGGGGGAATTGCAAATTATGACGCATTTACTGTAAGACAATTAATTGTTTACAGAATATTTTACATCAGACATTGGATGTGTGTGTCATGGCAAGACGAAAAAATATAAAAATTATATTTTTTTAACACACTGATTTTTTAACATAGTGTACAGAAATTTATTAAAACCTATAAAATAACAATAAAAACCTATTATTTGTAATATACACAAGTATACTTTGTATTGTAATTAAAAATAAAAAAAAATACACTGTGCTTACCTTCTAGTTTCAGTTCATTTTCTATCTCATTCAAAATATTATTTTTAAAACCGATGTCCATGTATTTTTTAAGTGACAAATCATACAGTTCAGGAGAAGTTCGCACCAACTCGATTAGTTTTTCATCCAAAAACAATTCCTTTCAACTAAAAAATCACGTCAGTGCATCAGTGAAAATTTAAAAAAATATCGTTGCGATCGTAAGAACAAAAGGTTAGTTTGAAACAAAAGCAACGATATTTTATTTTTCACTGACACTGATACAGAACTGATGTGTGTAAATAGACCTTTATCCTTCGCTTTTTTAACTGGGCACAGGAACATACTATAATTAATTGTTCATTGAGAAAATGAGAGTACGTGGCTTTAGAGTGGGAGTACTACCAGTTCACAGGCGGCTATATATTTTTTTTTTCTCTTTAATTCTTTATTTACAACTGTAAAACGTTACAAAAAGTAAATGTGATGATTATGATAATAATGTAAATGACATGATAGGCATGAGAGGGGTAGGGCCCCCATTGGTGCCTCCCCGAGAATGAAATTTGTATATCAAATTAGCAGGTCTCTACTCCAGCGTCTTTTAAGGCGTCTAGGGGGATTATCAGGTAAATGGACGGAGGAAAGTGAACGCACCAGGGGGTTCTCGTGTTCGTGTGACTTGTCGTGAAAGCGTTTGTATAGGTACTCAATGGAATTTTGTACAAGTGGTGTTTTCAAATCTGTATGTAAGGTTTTGTTGCTAACGTAAAGAGGTGCATTTGCTATAAGACGTAATGTTTTTGACTGGAATGCTTGAATTCGTTGCAAGTTAGAGGGTTTGGTTGAACCGTAAATTTGGGATCCGTAGGTCCAAATAGGTTTCAAAAGAGAACAATATATGCGTAATTTTTGTGCCATTGGTAATTTTGATCGTTTGTGAAGTAGGGAATATAGAAGTTTAAGTCGGGAATTCAGTAATGAACGTTTCCGTTTGATATATGTGCTTCAAGTTAGTCGTTTATCAAAAGTCAGACCGAGATACTTGACCGGCTATTTTAAATAAAAAATCTATTTGTAGTACACACTTTATACACGTCCTACATCAACTACTGTCGTTCTATAACTTGATGGCCTCCCGCAGAGAGGAGCAGAATCGGTCCGATACTAGCCAGCCTTCTCAGTAACATTTCATTATGTACTATTACTACTAACAAGTACACTGGAATTGGTACATAATGAAGTGTTATTGAGAAGGCTAGTAGCGGGATGATTCTGCTCCTCTCTGCGGGAGGCCATCAAGTTATAGACAGACAGTATAGTAGCCGGAACCATAAGAATAGAGACTTTTGTAGCGTCTACTGTCTGTCTATAACTTGATGGCCTCCGGCAGAGGGGAGCAATATGCGGATTGTAAAACCATTTCAGAAAACATTTATAATTTTTTAAGTAACTAAAACTTGTCGGAAATTACGTACTTTTTATAAAACAAAGTATTTCGCATGTTTTTCTTCTATAGAATTATTTCGAAAAACACACGATTAATGAGATAATGTATAATTTAGTAAAAGTTTTATTTTTAAAGTAAACCCCGTATTTTTTCAAATACATCACATTGAAAATTTTCTCTTTATTCCGTTTCCTATATGTGTATAGTTTATCTATTAAGTTCGATAAGTTTCTCGCATGCTGACTTTTTTAAGTCGTCTTTCGTGAATTTACAAAATTTATTCATGAAAATATTTTGTAACTTAAAAAGTAATGATTTTTTTGTTTAATTATATTGCATCATCGTTTTCAATAATTATTATAGAACAAACCTACCAAATTTTATGTTAATCCGTGAAGTAGTTGTTGAAAAATGACGATGTATTTGAAAAATACGGTTTTTTTTCAAAAACAAAACTTTTACTAAATTATAAATTATCTCATTAAGCGTGTGTTTTTTGAAATAATTTTATTGAACAAAAACATGCGAAAAATTTTGTTTTATAAAATTACGCCATTTTCCGACTAGTTTCAGTTACTTAAAAAAAATTAGGTGTATGTTTTCTGAAATTGTTTTACAATCCGCATATTGTTCCCTTCTACCGGAGGCCATCAAGTTACGGCGGCCAACAATAGGGTACTCTAGTCGACAGTCCCGGCTGCAAACCGACTAGAAACCAGGCCGGTTCAGTGTGTAAGCAACATTGACGTCAATGGTCGACTACACAGCCGGCTTGCCGGGCCCGGCATGCCGGCGTGTGTGTAATTTTTTTTTTTGTTTAACGTCCGACTGTTCTGCAATTACTGCTAATGCAGACTGTGAAGGATGAAATGATTATTTTGTAACGTATGAAAAGATGCCGTGCCTGCATGGGATTCGAACCCAAGACCGCATGATGAGAGGTGAGCAACGTGTGTGTAAGGAGTCTTACCGGTCCCACAACATCAGTTATAGTTATTGACACCATAATTTTCCCTAAAAAAATACTCATGAAAAGTAATACATACTCCCACACCCGAAACCATGCTATCATGTTACTACATTACACCATTTCATTTTTAATAAGCAGAATTTTGGTTACAATTTATACCAAAACAATAAATTATCTTCTTCTTCTTCTTACACTCAAGGATTAGGCTTTTGCCTGTTCCGACTCACATCAGCTTATTAACATTTATATCATTTAAATTACTATATTGTATCATTCAACTTGCATTGAGTCTTATTTTATTTCCCTTTATTACTGCCATCTTTTCCGCGGTCTACCAACATCCCTTTTACCTACGGGGTGGTAATTTAAGATATTTAGAGGGAATCTTTCTGCTGGCATCCGTTTAACATGCTCCTTCCACTGATTGCGGTATTGTAACACTCTTTCATTCAGGCTGTACACATTCAGCTCTTTCCGAATATCATCGTTCCTTATGTGGTCCCGTCTGTCACAGCCCTTTACCCTGCGTAGGAATCTCATTTCTGCCGCCTGCACTCTACTCTCTAGCGGTTTTGTAGTGACCCATGATTCACTTCCGTAGAGGAGGACCGGAGCAGCCATCACTTTATAAAACTTCAAGGTAGTTTCTTTCCTCGCTTTTTTCCCCAGGGTTCTGCTGATATTACCACATATTGATTGGAATTTCCCTATCTTCTTCTCAATATCTAAATCATCTTTAAAACTGATATTGCAGCCGAGGTAGCAGTATTGTGATACTTGTTCCAACACTTTGTCATCTACCACAATTTTTGATCTAGTGGGAAACTTGCCAGTGAATGCCATTATTTTTGTTTTTTCTTTAGAGATTCTAAAATTATACTCTTTACATAAATTGTTCAGGACATGGATTGATTTTTGGAGGCTATCTTCGTTTTCTTGAATAATCCACAAGTCATCTGCAAATAGTAATGCGTTCAGGTATTTTTCATTATTCAACTTGATACCTAAGTCTACTCTGCATTTCCATTTCCTGAAAATGTGGTCTATATAAATGTTGAATAAAGTGGGTGATAAGCTGCACCCTTGTCGTACTCCTTGGTTAATTGTCATCTCCTCAAGTCTCTTTTTACCTGTATTTATGACTATTTGCGTGTTATGGTAAAGTGTTTTTATTGCATTAATGAGGTGAAGTGGATATCCTCTTTCACATAGAATATTCCAAAGGTGTCTTCTATCCACTCTATCGAAAGCTTTTTCAAAGTCAAAATAAATTATGTAATGAATAATTATTATTATTTGAAGCGTACTATCAGAATGTGAACATACATGTGTCTTTTACTTTCTCTTGCCTATATGAATATATAGGAAGAAAAGTATTGTTTTCATGTCGATTTTAAGAAATCGAGTTTTCACCGGATCTATACGTTTTCAGACCCCCTGAACCCAAAAAACATGGTTTTAGCGATTGGTCTGTGTGTGTCTGTGTGTGAACAGAATATCTCAAGAACGGAACATCGTACGAACTTGAAACCTGAAACTTAAGTTATATAACCTTACAGGACCCGACACGAACATTTTCATCAAAATCGGTCAACCGGAAGTAGTAGTTTATTCGTGTAATTTTAAACTTTTTGCGATTTTCTCAAAAACTGGTCCTACGACTTTTTTAAAAATCGCCTGGTTTACTAAATTTTTTATTCTCTACAAGAAAGGGTTTGCTAAAATTCTGGGTGAGGCTGTTTTTACGTAAAAACATAGTTTTTTTTAAGATTACCGCTTTAATATGCAATTATTTAGCGAAAAAAGTTATATAATAAAAGTTGTAGACAATTTAAAAACCTACAACTTTTATTTCAAACATTTTTTTGTATAACGCTTAGTTTAGCAGTAATTAGCGATTTTCTGTTTTTTTCTTACGAAAACGTGAGAAAAATCGATTTTTTTAAGATTTCGGCCTTAGTATGCATTTTATAATAAAAGTGTATATAATTGAATCTATAGAAAATTAAAAGATTTGCAACTTTTATTTTGAACATTTTTCTCTACAGAGCCTAGTTTAGCGTGAAAGAGTGATTTGCCGTATTCTTAAGCCAAACTGAGTTCGATTTTCATTTTGCGCCTTTCACTCATGATTAAAATAAGGTTATGTTTTTTGAGGTTAGTTTTTTGTTTATTTTTAATGTTTTATTGCTAATGTTAGGTTATATTGTTTAAATTACTTGCATTGGCAAGAGAAAGTTGTGTGAGTGTTTCACACCAGATTTTTATTAATGTTCATGCCAGCGAAGGGGAACAATTCAGATGGGGCTAGTAATGAGTGGAATGGCTCTTAAAGCCTATTACCACGACGTCAGTACTACGTAGTTGGTAGTTGACTAGCACCTAATAAAACAGCGTAATATGACCGAACAATTAGCAGTTAGTTAGTTAAAGCGCTAGTATTTACTAGCGCGCTAGTGACTTTGAACATAATTAATTTTCTAGCGCTAGTAGGAGAGAAGTCACTTGATTAACTAGCAATGTTATATTGGTCATAAGGATAAGTCAACGCACGTAACATTTACATTGAAGAAACCAACATGTCCAGTGGTCAGCTTGAACGGTACTGTAATCCCACAGAAGGATGAAGTTAAATATCTGGGTTTACATCTAGATCGAAGACTCACGTGGAGAAGTCATATATGGGCGAAACGAAAGCAACTTGGGCTGAAGTTACGTCAATTATTCTGGCTCTTAGGCAGTAGGTCTCAACTCTCCCTTGAAAATAAAGTACTCGTATACAGTAATACTCAAACCAATTTGGACGTATGGGTTAGAGCTATGGGGTACAGCTAGTTCATCAAATATAGAAATACTGCAGCGCTTTCAATCAAAATGTCTGAGACTGATCACTGCAGCCCCATGGTACGTAACAAATGAAATACTACACAATGACCTAAACCTGCCCTTCATAAAAGAAGAAATTAAACAACATAGCGATAAACATTTACAAAAACTAGAAGACCATCAGAATCCATTAGCGATTAGCCTCCTTGACAACAGCGAAGATACTTACAGACTGAAACACTTTAAACCATTGGACTTACCTCTACGATTTTGTTAGTCATTTAAATGTTTTTTCATCTTTTCTACTTCAATTCCTAGTCATCAGCATCTCATAATTGGCGTCGTTTTCATCTCTACCATCATCATTGTCATCTCTAACTTCAACACTTTGTGTTTCGGGATATTGATTTACGGTTCATCAAGTTTGATTTTGTATAGATATATTTTTTTGTTTCTTCACAGTTCGGTCTTTTTCAAACACACTACTGAGTGTCGTTTGTGTTTTAATTCTAAGGACATTACTCAGATTTTCTCATATTTGCTTAAAGTTATTGTATTTATTAACTGATTGCAAAAGAAAAACTATACTGTTAAAAAAAATAAAATAAAATAAAAATATTGGTCATTATTTGCATTGGCAAGAGAAAGTCGTGTAAGAGTTTCACACCAGATTATTTGTTTATCTTACTTACTGGTTATTTTTATCGTATGTATAGCCTATAGATTATGTTAATTGTCAAATAAAGAGAAAAAAAGTTTTTGGTGAAGTGATCAGTTAACACTTAGTATAAATTAATGTAAATTCATTTACTTAGTTATAAGTCTACATAAATTTCCGTGTTGATTCAAAGTGGCCTCAATATGAACGAAGATTCCCCTTCCAAGTTTCCTATTATTTCAACAACGTTAAACTTGTCCTATCTTATGTACTCTCAAAGAAATTTTTTACGGAACTAGGAGTCAATCAATCACGGCAGATAGGTATTGTGTGACTACCAAAGTTAGAACATCATTTATTATATTATTTTTTTTAATACACAGGTACGTACAAAATAGAAGTCATTTTTCATATCCAATAAAGCTGGGGCATGAATCTTTACCGACAAGTTTTATTTTGGTAGTGTTGTGTTTCCATTTTTACTTTCTCTTGCCTATATTAATATATAGGAAGGAAAGTATTGTTTTCATGTCGATTTTTCGAAATCGAGTTTTCACCAGATCTATACTTTTTCAGACCCCCTGAACCCAAAAAACATGTTTTTAGCGATTGGTGTGTGTGTGTGTGTGTGCGTGCGTGTGTGTGTCTAAACAGAATATCTCAAGAATGGAACATCGTACGAACTTGAAACTGGAAACTTAAGTTACATACCACTGCCGGACCCGACACGAACATTTTCATCAAAATCGGTCAACCGGAAGTAGTAGTTTATTCGTATAATTTTTCACTTTTTTGCGATTTTCTCATAAACTGGTCCTACGATTTTTTTAAAAATTGCCTGGTTTACTCAATTTTTTATTCTCTACAAGATAGGATAGGCGCCATGTTTGCTGAAATTCTGCGTGAGGCTGTTTTCACGTAAAAACATTGTTTTTTTAAAATTACGGCTTTAATATGCATTTTAGCGCAAAAATTTATATAACAAAAGTTGTAGAGAATTTAAAATTCTACAACTTTTATTATAATCATTTTTTTGTATAACGCTTAATTTAGCGGTAATTAGCGATTTTCTGTTTTTTCTCACGAAAACGTGTGAAAAGTCGATTTTTTTAAGATTTCGGCCTTAGAATGCATTTTACGACAAAAGTGTATATAATAAAATTTATAGGAAATTAAGAGATCTACAACTTTTATTTGAAGCATTTTTTTTACAGTGCCTCGTTTAGCGTAAATGAGCGATTTTCTGTATTTTTTAGCCAAACTGAGGTCGATTTTAATTTTGTGTATTTCACTAATGTTTTTTGAGGTTAGTTTTTTGTTTATTTCTAATGTTTTATTACTAATGTTAGGTTTATTGTTAATTATTTGCATTGGCAAGAGAGAGTTGTGTGAGTGTTCACACCAGATATTTTTTAATACACAGGTACGTACAAAATAGAAGTCATTTTTCATATCCAATATAGCTGGGGCATGAATCTTTACCGACAAGTTTTATTTTGGTAGTGTTGTGTTTCCATTTTTTTAATGAAACTGGTTAGGCAAAAATATATTAAATTTATAGTTATCAGTGCCTAAACACCCACTTCATTTTTAAACGGTAAAAAATATCTTAGTTCAACACATAAATTAATGTGTTTTATTTAAGTATCTTGCAAATCCCACTCCTTTCACAACTTCTAATCAAATTAAATAGATTAATATTACCTTGTCAAAAATGCGTTGCATGATAACGAACGTAACGTAACAAATTTTAACTTTCCATACTGACTTGAAAATTCATTTTGTAACAGAAGCTGCTAAAATCAAATATTTTACAGGAAATTAACAGATCACAATCATCTAATACAGTAAATGTCAAAACTAAATTTTTAACCTCCTACGAAGAAAATGGAGTAGAGACCTACTGATCTAATTGCAAAACTATTGAAGGGCTTAAAAAATTTCCATGTAATATTTTTTATTGTACAAATTTTATAAAACTTTAAAATTTTATTTATATATAATTTATTTTATTTTCAGTTATTTACATTTTTTATTATATTCCTCCCGGATACGTATTATCACGTACTGAAAAGCTTCCTAGAAGATCGTTTCTTTGTAGTGAGGCAAGGATCATCAGTTTCTGACTACCAAAATATAGGTGCAGGAGTTCCACAAGGTTCTATACTCTCACCACTACTGTATACAATTTACACTGCGGACTTACCATCTGATCCAAGAATAACAGTAGCAACATACGCTGACGATACTGCTATCTTGACTTCATCCCACGATTTAACGCAGGCCAGTACCAACTTACAACACTTTCTCAACACAATTGAAATTTGGCTGAAAAAGTGGAGATTAAAATAAACACTAATAAGTCAGTACATATAAGATTCTCATTATGTAAAGGAGAAAGTCCTACGGTATTCCTCAACAACGAACCCATTCCACAAAAGAACACAGTAAAATACCTAGGCATCACGATGGACAGACGACTAACCTGGCAAACACACATCCACAATAGACGACTGACTTTGGATAAAAAAGTAAAACAATTATACCACCTCATAGGACGCCATTCCCGATTACCGTTACGTTCAAAATTACTCATTTATAAATCATTCATTCGGCCAATTTGGACTTATGGAATTGAAATCTACGGAACAGCAAAGCTAAGTAATATCAGAAAACTACAGGCATTTCAATCAAAATTATTACGACTCATCACCAATGCTCCATTCTACATTAACAACAGAATACTACATGACGACCTCAAAATAACACACATAAAAGATATGGCATACAGCTGCTACAGAAGATTCTTCGGAAAACTTCAAAACCATCAAAATCCATACATCAAAAACTTATCATCTCGTACTCTTCCTGGAAATCCTCGCCGACGACTTCGCCGTTCATGGAATAGAGACCTGCTCTTATAAGACAATGACTCGTGGCACCTACAAAGATTAGCCACTGGGTCTAATCTTTGTTATTGTAAATTTTCCTATGTTAAAACCAGCTCATTTGCTTATTGTAAAATTTTACAGTTGCAAATAAATAATAAAAGAGAAAAAAAAAAAAAAAAATTTACATTTTTATTACTCATGTAAATAATATTTTAAAGATTTCATTTTGTTTATTATAATGTATAGTATTTTAAAAAAAATTAATTTCTAATCTACTTGTTCTATGTATTATATGGTATTATGGACATGTGTATTTATTATCCAGTTTTTTTTGTACGGTGTTTTTTTAATTTTATAAATTTTCTTCTTATTGCTCTGCTTTTGAATTATCCACTGATGTATCTTTTAAGAAATTTTTTATTTTGTCACATCATTTTGTTTCTTTAAAGAAAAATCTGGTGTGAAACACTCACACAACTTTCTCTTGCCAATGCAAATAATTAACAATAAACCTAACATTAGTAATAAAACATTAGAAATAAACACACAAACTAACCTCAAAAAACATTAGTGAAATACACAAAATTAAAATCGACCTCAGTTTGGCTTAAAAATACGGAAAATCACTCTTTCACGCTAAACTAGGCTCTGTAGAGAAAAAATGTTCTAAATAAAAGTTGTAGATCTTTTAATTTTCTATAATTTCAATTATATATACTTTTATTATAAAATGCATACTAAGGCCGAAATCATAAAAAAATCGATTTTTCTCACGTTTTCGTGAGAAAAAAAACAGAAAATTGCTAATTACTGCTAAACTAAGCGTTACACAAAAAAATGTTTGAAATAAAAGTAGTAGGGTTTTAAATTCTCTACAACTTTTATTATATACATTTTTGCTCTAAGTTGCATATTAAAGCCGTAATGTTAAAAAAAACTATGTTTTTACGTAAAAACAGCCTCGCCCAGAATTTCAGCAAACATGACGCCTACCCTATCTTGTAGAAAATAAAAAATTGAGTAAACCAAGCGATTTTAAAAAAATCGTAGGACCAGTTTTTGAGAAAATCGCAAAAAGGTGAAAAATTACACGAATAAACTACTACTTCCGGTTGAACGATTTTGATGAAAATGTTCGTGTCGGGTCCGGTAAGGGTATGTAACTTAAGTTTCAAGTTTCAAGTTCGTACGATGTTCCGTTTTTGAGATATTTTGTATACACACACACACTCAGACACACAGACACACACACAGACCAATCGCTAAAAACATGTTTTTTGGGTTCAGGGGGTCTGAAAACGTATAGATCCGGTGAAAACTCGAAAAATCGACATGAAAACAATACTTTCCTTCCTATATATTCATATAGGCAAGAGAAAGTAAAAAATAGTTAATCCTTTTAATGGTTATACTACGAGTATATTATTGTATACGTTCTATAAAAAGAATTAGATATAAAAAAACCTTTACGCTTTACCTTACACGTTGAAAGCCAAATCACACTACAAATAAAACCAATTAGTTTTGGAAACGGGAGTTTTATTAACATCAGTATGAAACACAAGTGGAATGGAAGAAATACGATTTGAAAGTATTTGGGAGTGTTTACATATTTTGTTATAAGAAAAAATGGTAAAATCTCTTACTCTACGAATGGTACTACTATCTCTTTGATTTTTAGAAGATTTACTTAACTTTCTATGCAGAAAACGGATGTGACATTAATATCTTTAATATCTGTTCCATAAATAATTTTAAAAATTTTGATTGAAGAATGAGTAAAAGACGATGTCATATTGTAAGGCAGTACTACATCACATCTAATATCTGACTACATAATAACATATTGTGAACAATAAATGGTGTAATACAGGTAGATTGTAGTTCCAGGGCTACAAAAAATTCCGTTTCTTATCATATGTTGTTGTTTAGGTCATCAGCCAAAACGCTGGTTTGAACCTGTAGAAGTTTTACTGAATAAATCGAGGAGTGAGGTGGTTTACCATTGCCTTCCTCACTGAGTGGAAAAGTACACTTATCAGCATGCCGGGCCCTCTGAAAAGCATATATTTTCCACTCTGCAAATGATACTTTCACTTCATTCACCACAGGGTCTCACTGTATAATGAAATCCATTACTTTCAGACGAGATAACTCTGATTAGTGTCGTTTACACCTCTACCTCTTCTGTTCTTAAATGATTCAGTCATTTAATTGGCTGACCATGTGATAAAAAACAGAACTATTTATTTTAGAACTATTTATTTATCATACAGTCAGCCAATTATTTAACTGAAACATCAAAGAGCAGAAGAAGTTTAGGTGTAAAATAAGACACTAGTCAGAGTTATCTTCTCTGAGAGTAATGAATTTCATCATTATACAGCCAGACCCTGTGGTGAATGAAGTGAAAGCGTCATTTGCAAGGGGGAAACTAGATACTTTTCGGAGAGTCTGGCATGCTGAGAATCATACTTTTCCACTCAGTGAGAATGGTAAACCACCTCACTCGTCGTTTTACTTAGTAAAAACTCTAGATGTTCAAGCTTTCCTTTCGCCTGATGACCCAAACAAACAAACCCAGTTAGATAAAACAATTAGACATACGAAACGATCTTACACTAAATAAATAAAAAAAAAGACGGATTCATTTTACCAAACACTTTTTTCAAAATTAAAATTATGTAATACGATTTTATGACATACATTTAATGAAACATTTTGTTGCTCAGGAAGCTGTAATATTTTCAACAATAAAAAAGTTTTTGAAATCGGTTACGTAGCTTCTGAGATTACCTTGTACAAAGAAGCAAACAACGTTACTTTATAACAATTATATAAATTAATTTAGACGGCTCTTATAAATTTCTTTCGGTGAAACAGTAAACTTTAACTTTCTCTTGCCTATATGAATATATAGGAAGGAAAGTATTGTTTTTATGTCGATTTTTCGAAATCAAGTTTTCACCGGATCTATACGTTTTCAGACCCCCTGAACCCGAAAAACATGTTTTTAGCGATTGGTCTGAGTGTGAGTGAATGTGTGTGTGTGTGTGTGTGTGTGTGTGTATGTGTGTGTGTGAACAGAATATCTCAAGAACGGAACATCGTACGAACTTGAAACTTGAAACTTAAGTTACATACCACTACCGGACCCGACACGAACATTTTCATCAAAATCGGTTAACCGGAAGTAGTAGTTTATTCGTATAATTTTTCACTTTTTTGCGATTTTCTCAAAAACTGGTCCTACGGTTTTTTTTAAAAATCGCCTGGTTTACTACATTGTTTATGATCTACAAGATAGGGTAGGCGCCATGTTTACTGAAATTCTGCGTGAGGCTGTTTTTACGTAAAAACATTTTCTCTTTAAGATTGCGGCTTCAATATGCATTTTAGCGAAAAATGTTATATAATAAAAAATGTAGAAAATTTAAAAACCTACAACTTTTATTTCAAACATTTTTTTTTATAACGCTTAGTTTAGCGGTAATTAGCGTTTTTCTGTTTTTTTCTCAAGAAAACGTGTGAAAAATTGATTTTTTTAAGATTTCGGCTTTAGTACGCATTTTACGACAAAAAAATATATAACAAAATTTACAGGAAATTAAAATTTCTACAACTTTTATTAGGAGAATTTTTCTCTACAGAGCTTAGTTTAGCGTGAAAGTGTGATTTTCCGTTTTTTTAAGCCAAACTGAGTACGATTTTCATTTTGCGTCATTCACTCATGATTAAAATAAGGTTATGTTTTTGAGGTTAGTGTTTTGTTTATTTCTAATATTTTATTAATAATGTTAGGTTTATTATTAATTATTTGCATTGGCAAGAGAAAGTTGTGTGAGTGTTTCACACCAGAGTTTTTTTGAAAGTGATAAGTTTTTTTTCTGCTGTAACTAATAGCGAAATTATCTGACAGTATTATGCTAGATCGTCACTAGAAGGGTTGTTTTCATCGTGGTTAATTAATTATTCTGATACCAGTTACCGCAGTAGAAAGAACTAGACCTATTTCATTCCGGTTACCACGGTTTACGGTTTTACCAAAAATGTCAAATATAAAATGATAAGTTTATTTTGGAATTATATCATGCACTGAAAGCCACAAATTTTATTTATTTTTTAAAAATCTGAAAATTTGTAACGATATTCTCTAAAGAGCGTGGCAGTAAATATTTTCATATTATGTAGGCCTACTCTCAACGAAATTAAATTAAGGTCACCGTAGAAATAGGCTACATAACAATAAGGTTACTTTATTATTCCTATACGAAGCGCTTTTATTTAAGGTTATCGTGTACGGGCTGGAAAAAATTTATGACAGCTAAATCTTGATATTCAGTTTCTTTTTATAAAGGCGTGTGTGCCTTTTATTGATTTCCTTTCTTTATACTTCAAGTTTCAAAATCGAAGCCTCAATAAAATAATATTAGGCCTAAGGTTGACAGGATGTGTCAAACTATTCTAGTCAATATCAGTGGTGTCCTATTGGGAAATATACGGGACAGCTTGAAAAGATTTTTCTACCCTTAAATTTGTTTAATGGAAGAACTATTTGTATCCACGTCACTCAATGTCTTTGTGTAACATTGAGAATTTTGTAAAATTTATCTTCTTTTTTTATTTAATTAAATTGTACGTAATTTTTTAAATTCTAAATTTTGTAAAATTTGGCTCCTATATTTTTGTTATATGAAGTGTAAGTAAGATTTAAAATTCTAATTTATGCTATCTAATATTATTTTTAATGCAACTTTTTATTTAAAGTTTATTTTTTGTTTCTGTTTTAGTTTTTTCATTGATATTTTTTTTGAAAGTTTGTCATGTCTTTGTGATAATTATTGGTTTCTCATTCACAGTTAAATTTCAAATTGTATTTTACAAATTTTTGGACTTATTTAGTATAAGGCTTCAAATCTTTGGTTTTTTTAAATTAATTTTTACTTTCTCTTGCCTATATGAATATATAGAAAGGAAAGTATTGTTTTCATGTCGATTTTTCGAAATCGAGTTTTCACCGGATCTATACGTTTTCAGACTCCCTGAACCCAAAAAACATATTTTTAGCGATTGGTCTGTGTGTGTGTGTGAACAGAATATCTCGAGAACGGAACATCGTACGAACTTGAAACTTGAAACCTAAGTTACATACCACTACCGGACCCGACACGAACATTTTCATCAAAATCGGTCAACCAGAAGTAGTAGTTTATTCGTGTAATTTTTCACTTTTTTGTGATTTTCTCAAAAACTGGTCCTACGATGTTTTTTAAAATCGCCTGGTTTATTCAGTTTTTTATTCTCTACATGATAGGGTAGGCGCCATTTTTGCTGAAATTCTTGGTGAGGCTGTTTTCACGTAAAAACTTTGTTTTTATAAGATTACGGCTTTAATATGCAATTCAGCGCAAAAATTTATATAACTAAAGTTGTAGAGAATTTAAAATTCTACAACTTTTATTTCAAACATTTTTTTGTATAACGCTTAGTTTAGCAGTAATTAGCGATTTTCTGATTTTTTCTCACGAAATGTGTGAAAAATCAATTTTTTTAAGATTTCGGCTTTAGTACGCATTTTACGACAAAAGTGTATATAATCAAATTTATAGAAAATTAAGAGATCTACAACGTTTACTTAAAGCATTTTTCTCTACAGAGCCTAGTTTAGCGTGAAAGAGTGATTTTCCGTATTTTAGAGCCAAACTGAGTTCGATTTTCCTTTTGCGTCTTTCACTTATGATTAAAATAAGGTTATTATGTTTTTGAGGTTAGTTTTTTTTATTTCTAATGTTTTATTACTAATGTTAGGTTATATTGTTAATTATTTGCATTGGCAAAGAAAGTTGTGTGAGTGTTTCACACCAGATTTTTAATTATATTTTTTATAATTTAATTTCAATACAATTTTTGCTTATTATAGTTTATTGTAAATTTCTATAAATAAAATGTTTGTTAATGTTTCTTAAATGTTTGTTAATACGAGTGTATGATTACATATGGATGGATGGTCGATCATCAGGCTGTTAAACATTTTACTATAATTTACGTTTACTGTTGTTGTGTGTTGTTTAGGTTATCAGCCGAAAGGCTGGTTTGAACCTGTAGAGGTTTTACTAAGTAAAACAAGGAGTGAGGTGGTTTACCATTGCCAACACTCACTGAATGGAAAAGTACACCATGCCGGGCCCTCTGAAAAGCACATATTTTCCACTCTGCAAATGACACCTTCACTTCATTCACCACAGGGTCTGGCTGTATAATGAAATTCATTACTTCCATACGAGATAACTCTGATTAGTGTCTTTTACACCTCTACCTCTTCTGTTCTTAAATGATTCAGTCATTTAATTGGCTGACCATGTGACAAGTAACGGAACTATTTATTTTAGCCCTGCAACTAACAGATTGAGTGTAAAAAATTTGACACTCCAACTGTCTGTTATGGGCAGCTAGCTACGTTTACTATAAAATATGGTTCAAGTTCACTGCAGCCAGTTTTACCGAATAAAACACTACATCTCCACACACTATATAACAGACAGACGCTCCGTATTCTCTCATTCATCGCATGACAAGGCTTGAAATTTATGACAACACTCGTAGATGACAACCTAAATTGCGAGGGGGAGGAGGAGCTGGTAATATTATCAATAGCGGCGGGTTTTTGGTTGGTAGGCGGTTGCGGCCTCCTTGGGGCTGGACGAGGACGCCTCAATTGAATCCAACACAACTTCCCCCATCGTGAGTTTTTCTCGCCACCTCGGATAAAGAAAAGCTACTACAAAGAATAATATTTTCAAATATAAATTCCATTTTTTCAATTAAATATTTATTTGTTGATTTATTTACTGAAACTTTATAATATATATTTAATGAGATATACATAGGTAATGTAAATAATAGATCAATAGTATGGATTGATTCCCTTTATACGGCGTTATACATACACAAATTACATGAATTATCTACCAATTAATTTACTTTTAATTTCATTAAATATAACAAAAGAGTATTCTATTGCTTAAAATAGATAAATAATTAATAACCATCATCATCACCATCACCATTATAATTACAATAATTTGTAGAAGGATTAGAACTTTTACATTATTTTTTTTTACTTTTAAGACCACACTGGATCACTTTAAGTTAGTTTAACATTTATTTAGTGTTACGTTGTTTTCTCTTCTCCCAGTAGGCCCTCATTCTAAGCGATCGGGCCAGTCTCACTTCATCTGATACGACACTCGTTTTATATTGTTTAGTTGGAGGACGTGCAAATTTAAAGCTTTTAATGATGTTTAATTTTTCGGATTTATTTTGGAGGTCTTCAATTTTTAATATCATCTCCTCCAGATCTTCATTTATTTCTCTCATCCATACCGATTTGAGAGCGAGTCCACAACAGAAATTCAATATCTGTTGGACATATCTATTTTCTGGATATCTCAATATGTGACAGGTATGATATTCTCTTTTTCCTCATCGTCTCAGTTACTGGATTAATAGTTTTGTAAACTTCACTATTGGGCAAAAGTCTCCAGTGTCCTTCCACTTTGTTTCTCTTGCCTATGGAGGTTCTCACTATTTCTCTTTCCTTTTTGACAACTCTGTCAGTGTTAATCTTGGATACATTTTTTATATTAAAATAATAATATTCACAATTAATATTTTCAAATATTGAATAATTTATTTTTCTTTAAAATATATTTAGAGTTAAACAAAATATTATTGTTGCTATTTAGATGATACTCACCCGAGTATTGTTACTATTATTAACCTTCTATTTACTTAAAATTTTAACGTGGCCATTTCTGTGGCACAGTGTAAATCGAGCACGATTACTGCAAAGCTAAAGTTTTAAGGAACGTTTCCCGCTCTCGATCTAAACATTTAAAGCGTTAACAAATGTTTTGATTTACTATAGAAGACCTACCTAATACTTACGCTCCCGGTTAATACGATTTTCTGCTTATATGGGTTTTTATAAAAATCTCAAAATAAGTATGAAAATGCTACATAGATATACCACTTTAAAGATGAACGAATCATTATAGGTTTTTTAATTATACGTGAATTTCTATTCAATAAGTAGTACTGTATAACTTAATTAGGTAAGTTTAAAAAGATCAGGTCTTTTCCGTTTTCTGTATGCCACTATCAAATCCGAATTCCCAGCAGGGTTGCACACACTTGTTCATTTCTTCCACTCCCTGCCTTACTGAATACTCTACTGAAACAGACACACTCACGCACGCATACACACGTCCTTCACAGTCACAGTAAATAGTACTATGTCATAAGTTTTGTTGTTTTATTTCATATTTTGATTAGGTATTTTATTTTGCTATTACTACATTACTATTTCTGCCCATAACAGACAGATGGAGTGTCAAATTATTTACCCTCAATCTGTTATTTGCAGGGCTAAAATAAATAGTTCTGTTTCTTATCACATGGTCAGCCAATTAAATGACTGAATCATTTAAGAACAGAGGAGGTAGAGGTGCAAAAGGCACTAATCAGAGTCATCTCCTCTGAAAGTAATGAATTTCATTATTACAGCCAGACCCTGTGGTGAATGAAGTGAAGGTGTCATTTGCATTTGCAAAGTGGAAAATACGTGCTTTTCAAAGGGCCCGGCATGCTGATAAGCGTACTTTTCCACCCAGTGAGGAAGGCAATGGTAAACCACCTCACTCCTCGTTTTACTTAGTAAAACCTCTACAGGTTCAAACCAGCTTTTTGGCTGATGACCTAAACAACAACAAAATTACTATTAAATTATATTTTTAATTGAATATTTTGCTATTATTAGGCTATATTATACTATTACGTTATATTTTTTAAATATTTACATTGGGAAGAGAAAGTCGTGTGAGTGTTTCAGACTTACTTTTTTAGTAGTCAAATCTTCTGGAATTATGTAATAACCCCTTTTCCTGAAGGAACTCTGCAGCCCTCCTCCGTCTGAATATTATTAAGTAACTCTACAAAATTCATAGCACACTGTGTAAAAATTGCTAGTCAGATTGACGCGCTAGAATTCAGGGAATTCGGATTTTATAGTGGCATATTTCTGTCCAAAACAGACAGGTGGAGTGTCAAATTATTTACACTCAATCTGTTCGTTGCAGGGCTAAAATAAATAGTTCTGTTTCTTATAACATTGTCAGCCAATTTAATGACTGAATCATTTAAGAACAGAAGAGGTAGAGGTGTAAAAGACACTAATCAGAGTTATCTGCTCTGAAAATAATGAATTTCATTATACAGCCAGACCCTGTGGTGAATAAAGTGAAGGTGTCATTTGCAGAGTGGAAAATATGTGCTTTTCAGAGGGCCCGGCATACTGATAAGCGTACTTTTCCACTCAGTGAGGAAGGCAATGGTAAACCACCTCACTCCTCATTTTACTTAGTAAAACCTCTACAGGTTCAAACCAGCTTTTTGGCTGATGACCTAAACAACAACAACAAGTGGCATATAGGAAACGGAAAATACCCAAAAGATCAATTTGTCGCCCTGGATGGAGATAAATCGTTGGTACGCTGGGAAGGCACAATGTGACATGGTGGGAGAAATAACCAACCAATTATCGGCTTTATCTTACTACTAAAATCAAAATAACGAAGGTTGAACAACTTTTGGTCGCCGATGCAAAAACTGCGAGGCAGCGAGTGGGAGAAATTGGTTGACCTTGACCAAACTACTAGCATTTTTGTTTGACAGCGACTCGAGTCCAATTATCATAACACGATTATCATAAATTTCTAAACTCACATTCAATATATACCAGTGTTATAAAAAATTGATTGCGGGTAGTCTCTGGTTCTGTTAAATTTTTGTCAGAAATCCAAACGTTTAAAAGATTTTGAAATGAACAAGACAAACATAATTATATAATTAATTATATTAACTTATATAATACAAAAAAACACTGGTTTGTAAAACTGTAAAATGTCATGGTTGCAAAAATGTAAAGCACATAGCGTCATTTATAAACCACGTACTTATACGATCAGTACTGTAGTTCTGTAAATATCGCTTCTTATTAAAGACGTATTCTACTCGCTTCTATACCAGCTGAGACGTTTCCCATATAATACGCTAATATGGAACTGTCCGTTCAAAATCCCACAGATCGGATTTCACTAGGCTGTTAATTTTGACGACCCGATTGATTTAGTCCAATTGCGATAACAACCATAACTACAATGACTATTACTACCATAACTACCATAACTACAATTGTTTAGTAAAAAATTAATTTTCCGTCTTTTCATGCTTCATGTTCGGTTTCCTGCGAGGGATACCTTGGATTTTTAGACAATGAAAAATTACCCACGACGGATAATTATTGAATTTAATAAAACGGCAAATAAACGATTGTTTCCGGAGAACCAGATTGCGTTGATATGATAGCTGGCAATCACAGCTAAACGATTTAATGATTGTAACTGGCAATTTAAGGCAATTAAGAACAACTGACAAAATAAACAATAGAATAAATTAAAGGGCATCAAAATTATAGGAAATGCACTTGTAAGCAACAAAAAACACAACAAATACCTTACCTTTGCACTTACCTTTGATTAAGCCTTGAAGATTTTCACATTGTCGATAACCGTGATTGATAGATTGTAAAGTCGCTAAACATAATTTGCAAATTATAACAGTTAGAAATGCATAATACACAATGAAAATCGCACAATTAGAGTTCTCAAACAGAGATCGAACAAAAGCACATCCACGACAGACATACATTAAACAGAACAGTCCATAGCACGCCACTAAGGACCATAACAAAGAGTGCCTCGACTTGCCTAAATCGAAGTAAGCGATTTAAGGGATCGCAGCGAAGAACGAAGCCGCCCGCCCTGAAGAAACCAGGGAGCGGAAAACGTAGCAATAAAACGAAGAACGATGAATCGAAGTCAGAGGTAGAAGAAGCGAAAGAAACGAGGAAACGGACACATCTTGAGGTGGCGTGACAAACGCGCGGGTTTGACCGGCCAATCGACGAACGGAACATCTTCCACGGCTTGCGCGGAAGCCAACGAGTAACGGAAAGATCTTGATGTGATTGACAGCAAGGGCTGACAACCAGTAACGAAGCAGAAGAGATGAAGAAAACAACAGAAGAACGAAGAAAACGAATGAAATGAAATTAAGCGGGAAACGAATTGAAACAGCGGAGAAGAGTTAGTTGCCCCAAGGCAAAGCTAACTGGTACGCAGTTTGCGAAACAAATTGACGAGTAGGCGAATAATTGTGACGAGAATCTTGAATTGCGGTACGGCGAAATTCACTAACTTGTTGAGAGTGAATCCGTGATTGAATCTGGAGTGCCGAGCGAGATGTACGAAGGTTACACCAAGCGTTAAACGAAAGACGAGAATTGGAATTACAATTATTCACCGGTTGTGAATACTGTTTGCGACGATTGAGGCGCCGCCCACCATTAGGGGCATAAGGCGCGCGAAGAGCGTTAACAGAGCGTAAAGTAGCTAAGGAGGGCCGATTGCCTTCCAGCGAATCAATTTGCAGCGGTTTATCAACAGAGTGTGCGGGAGACGACCAGAAGTTATGATCCGAAGTAGGTTGGTTAGCCGTAGAATCGGCTAAGGCGAGAGTAGCAGGTTTTATCGGCGAAGTATCTGTGATGCCAGGAGACTTGAAGCAGTTTGGCGAAGAATTAATTGGAGATAACTCGGTGGAAGCCTTCAGCGTAGAATTGAAGCGACGAATGGACGGAGTACCAGCAGTAAGATCGGTCGAGAGACTGGCGCAGTCGAAAGACGAAGCGAGACGAGAATCAACAGCAGTGATTTCGGATGGAGCAGCGAATCGATTTGAAGCCGAAGAAACGTGATTAGTTAAAACAGTAGCGTGATCCAAATTGTTGTCGGATGCGGGCGAAACAAATAAGCAAGTAGGCGAGTGAACAGTAGAAACGATAGATTTATTGATCTCGGGGTTTACAGTAACATCGAGCTCAATTTTTGAATTAGCAGGAACAAGAATTTGATGATTAACGGCGAAAGTTTGAGGCGAAATCGAATTTGTGTTTGACATTCGGTTTTCAACAATAGGCGATGCGGCATGAACAGCAGCATCAAGCGACGAGAATTTAGCATTATTCGAGAGAGCAGTTGTTAAAAACGAAGCGTTATTTATTAAAGGATTAAGTGGTTGGATGTCGGGTAATTTGCCTAACACGACATAACCAAATACAGTTAACAAAGCGGATGGAGTGCCTCTTATTAAAGGAGTTTTACTGAAATCTAGTATTTCTGAAAAGCAATCAGCGCCAAGCAGTAGATCTACTGGATTGGGGCTACGAAAACGAAAGTCGGCTAGTAGATGTTGATAAAACTGTTCACCAACGGATTTATGAATTCGATTAGCAGGAAGCCGGTCTGTTATTTTTTGAATAACTGTAGCCTGAAGCGGTAAACGAAAATTTGAATTTTTCGGCGACAGAATTGTAACGTTAGTGGTGCCTTTGACGGATGTAACTTCAGATGAAATGCCTTGTAAGCGCTAAGTAGTGGGCGCTATGTCGAGTTGAAGATTACGAGCAGCGTTGTAGGTTAGAATGCTGGATTGAGCACCATTGTCAATTACAGCGCGAAGTTGAACAGCTTTACCGGAAGAATTGATAGCATGAACAATAGCGGTGCCTAACAGCGCGGTTTGTCCATCAAGGCGACAAGAAAGAGCATAATCGTTAGGTTTTTCAGCAATAATCGACGAAGACGAATTTCTAGTAGTTACCGGCATATTAGTAGAGCAGGTGGCGCAGGAATCAATTGGCGGAGTTGCGAGAGTTGTAGCCTGAATCGACGGCAAAGAATTAGCAAGCAGACACCCGGTAGACTGTGAATTTTTGACCGGGTGTTCGACGAGATGAGACGAAGTAGCGGTTTGCGAATTATGCGGGTTAACAACGGAAGCATTAGACGAATTCGATTGTGGAGTGTTACGGTCAAAATGTAATAACGTATTATGCGATTTGGACTGACAGATACGACAATGTTTAGTCGATTTGCAGTTACGACGGTCGTGGTTGCCGAAGCAAGCGAAACACAGTTTAAGCCGAGAAATAATTTTGTAGCGGTTGTCGACGGTTTGTGAAAGAAATTCACTGCAGTTTTGAATTGAGTGAAAGTTTGATTCGCACGAAAGACATTTAAGCGAGTTCGATTTAACAAAAAATGAATGCACATTGTCAGAGTTGATAGAAGTGGGAATTGAATTCGGATTATTATCTGATGAATGTAACAGCGTGTGGTGATTAGCTGAATTACACACACGACAAGTTTTATTAGATTTGCAGTCACGTTTTGCATGTTTACCCAAACAACCGAAGCATTTATGCATTTGAAAAATTGCATCCTGTCGCGCAGTAACGGGCATATTGAGAAACTCTGTACAATTGAATACATTGTGTTCAGATGAACTACAAAAATGACATTTATTTACAGCCTCATAACTAGACCTTGAATCGCCTACTAATAATGAATATTTACGCCTTGGTAGGTTGGGTGACGAATTATTTATATGAAAGATCGGTTTATGAACAGCCGGTTTGACGAGATTCGGTTGAGCGCCATTTTAAATAGTAGCGTCAATGTCTTGTGCTTTATTTACAGGTTGAGAAGCGTTAAGTAATTCGTGCGAATGCATTTTAGCCGTAACAAAGCAGATTAGATCGTTATAGGACGGGACCTTAGAAGCTGTAGTTTGATCCTCAAAAGCTTGTTTAGTGATCGGGTCTAAGTTAGAGTAAGTAATCTCGAACAGCAAATATTCAAGTAGATCGATATCTAAGAGGCGAAGCGCGCCTATAGACGACTCGTGAGTGTTTAAAAAATGTTTTAATGACTGATAATTGGGTTTTTCAGCCTTAATGAAATTGAAAATTTGTGTCAAATGAACATTAGCGATTCGCCTTGCATTAGAGTAGCGCTCGGTTATTAAATTGTAGGCCAATACGTAATTATGAGCAGATAACGGTAGGTGTTCGATTAATCGCAAGGGTTCATTAATCAAAGAACAACGCAGGTAATGTCATTTTTGCACAGGTGACAATTCATCATTGTTGTGAATTAGGTCACGAAAAAGACTGTCAAAGTTCTGAAATTTGGTAATATCGCCGTCAAAGGTAGGCAATCTTATACGCGGTAATTGTACTAATTGCGTGGTATTGGTTTTAGGTTGATTTGGAATTATAACGGTATTATCCAAGGCCTGTATCAATTTCTGAGCGTTGTCGATCAATTCAAAGTATTTATTTTCAAAGGCATTACGTTCGGCTTCGAAATCAACGTTCGGTTGTAAAAGCTC
Source organism: Catonia carolina (assembly GCA_035578175.1). Taxonomy (NCBI): domain Eukaryota; kingdom Metazoa; phylum Arthropoda; class Insecta; order Hemiptera; family Achilidae; genus Catonia; species Catonia carolina. The sequence continues at coordinate 15,605,262 of JAQMRL010000010.1, forward strand.
GATCTTGGTTTGAATCTGTTCAAAGTCTGACCACACATCTGAAAATTTGTCTAATCTTAATTTTATTTGTGTGACTTCAGCATTAGTTTTAAGAAAATTCTCGAAACGAATTAAGTGATTGTTGATAACTTCGCGTTTACGAATTAATAATTGTAAATCATCCATTTTGAAAGAAATAATCATTTAAAACGTAAGTTTAAATGTAAACAATAAAGCAATTGGTTAAAAGTAGGTTGAAAATTTAAACGATAAACACCTGACTGATAGCAGGTCAATGTGCAGACAATAACACAAAGCGAGAATGCAGCCGGTGTTGCGTAGCGATGTACTGGTTTGAGAGAGTGAACGAACTGGGAACGAATGGGCGTATACTGAATGAGAGAGAATCTGCGCAGAGTGGAGTTCAAATGTGTCGATAGTGGATCCGATTTAACAATGGCGGCTTGTTGGTGCGTTATGAATGAACGAAGCGAAGCGTGTGACGTCACAGAGGGATGTCGTGTTTGCACCCCCGCTCCCCTTACCTATAGCGACTTGCACAACAGTTGAAACAGCCTTGTTAACGTACAAAGAATATAACGCACAATGAATGATAACGATTACACAATATGCAATAACGATTTTTAATAAGATAATATAGAGATATAATTGACTGTATCCACAATCGCTGATAAATCCTGCCCGGGACGGACCAAAAATGTTCGGTTTCCTGCGAGGGATACCTTGGATTTTTAGACAATGAAAAATTACCCACGACGGATAATTATTGACTTTAATAAAACGGTAAATAAACGATTGTTTCCGGAGAACCAGATTGCGTTGACAAGATAGCTGGCAATCACAGCTAAACGATTTAATGATTGTAACTGGCAATTTAAGGCAATTAAGAACAACTGACAAAATAAACAATAGAATAAATTAAAGGGCATCAAAATTATAGGAAATGCACTTGTAAGCAACAAAAAACACAACAAATATTTGCACTTACCTTTGATTAAGCCTTGAAGATTTTCACATTGTCGATAACCGTGATTGATAGATTGTAAAGTCGCTAAACATAATTTGCAAATTATAACAGTTAGAAATGCATAATACACAATGAAAATCGCACAGAGTTCTCAAACAGAGATCGAACAAAAGCACATCCACGACAGACATACATTAAACAGAACAGTCCATAGCACTCCACTAAGGACCATAACGAAGAGTGCCTCGACTTGCCGCATTGCCTGTTAACTTACGAGTGCGGAGTTTGGGGAAGAAAGGAAGTTAGGAACTGTAGTAGGGAGAATGACGTGTGTGTGAGGTCATAGGAACTATTTTATTTGGGAGATTTGAAATACTAAAGGAGCGGGAATCTGAATACGCTATTGCCAGTATAAGTTGCCTTAACACTTCAAATGGCTTTTAACTTTAAAACAGTCGAAGTTAATGTATTAACTTGTTATTGTACTAAGTTGTAACTTATTCTACAGAAGGTTTTAATTGTTTTCTAATATCGCGTCTGCTTTTTACTATATGAAATTAATCATTAAACTTTAAGGAATTTATTGAGAATTCTGTGGTCACTTATGACACCACTTATATTATGAAAACTTCTCACTTTTTAAACAATATCTGTTAATGTCATATTACGTTCATAATAACCTTTATTAAAACACAACTAACGATGTAAATATATCAGATTTAGCAATCTATTTCAGAACATTTACAATTTGTTGGTTTCTTTGAAAGGAATATTATTGGTCGAAAATCTTTTCTTAAAGAAACTCTTTTGTCGTGTAAAAGCATTTTCTATCCAAAAAGGAAAGAATTTTATTGTAATGTTCTTTTCTAAGAAAGAGAAAGAATACGAAATCTTTTCACAGGTTTCTTTCGCGTCGTTCCATTGAAATTATATTGATGTTAGTTCATTCGGTATGTCTATAGAATGCGTTACTAACTTTTTATATGACGTTACATGTTACCTTTATAATATTGTATTTAGTATGAAAAACTTTTTATTAACTGAGTTTTAAGAGGTTTCTAATTCTTCTGTTTAGTAATATTTTTAGCCTCGTATTACAAGCAATGTTTTTATCTGTCCTTATTTAGAAATGGGATTATTATCATGGGACATGCACTCCTTATTAACATCACAAAAGTTCTGATACTTACAATACAATTACAAGATATCAAAACTCTGAACACGGTCAACTTTATTCAATATACAGGTAAACCCTACTAGTTCACAAACAAGACTCCTGTTCCTACTGCATAGTGTACACCCATTTAAAAATTTTTAGGTTGCTAAGCTAGCCTTCTATTAGGTTCTAAACGGTTAAAAGCAAGAAGAATACAGAATTTTCCAAACAAGCAACATGAAATTCAATTTCTTTTTAAGTGCGTGAGTGCAGTTATACTGTATATAAAATAACATGGTATATGTCACAATATCTGCCCATAAGAGACAGGTGAAGTGTCAATTATTTATACTCAATCAGTTCGTTTCAGGGCCAAACTAAATACTTCTGTTTTATATCACATGATCAGCCAATTAAATGATTGATTCATTTAAGAACAGAGGAGGTAGAGGTGCAAAAGGCACTAATCAGAGTCAGCTCCTCTGAAAGTAATGAATATCATTATACAGCCAGACCCTGTGGTGAATGAAGTGAAGGTGTCATTTGCAGAGATGAAAATATGTGCTTTTCAGAAGGCCCGGCATGCTGATAAGCGTACTTTTCCACTCAGTGAGGAAGGCAATCGTAAACCACGTCACTCCTCGTTTACTTAGTAAAACCTCTAGAGGTTCAAACTATCCTTTCAGCTGATGACCTAAACAACAACGTCATAAAAACGTCTCACAGAATTTTATGACTTTATTCAGAATTTTAAAAACTGAATGTTTCCAAATTTCGACTTAAATTTTTTAACTTCCGGTTTTAGACTACTTTCGGTCAAAACCGAAACTTCAAACCCAATCCAGGAATAATGTTTTGTTCAGATTACGAATCTGAAAACAGTTGTAGCTATTTCTTGTAGTTTCTGACTTTGATTTTTTGACTTCCGGTTTTGGGCCACTTCCAGTCAAAACTGGAATTTCAAACCCAATAATTTACGCCCACGTTTACTGTAAATTACGATCAGAAAATCGTTTGCTGCAATTTCTTGCAGTTTTAAACATCTGGTGTGACGGACGGATGGACAAAACGAAATGATAGATGACAATTTTAAAAATTGCCACCAAAAATTATAAATTTCAGAATTATGTATATACGTATCTCTTTTATACAAATCTGATTACTACTCTCACTAAATCATTGATTAATTCTTTAACTGATAACACAGAGAGCTGAAACTCGGCATCTTTGTTCTGTAGTTGAAAAAGAAAACTAAAGAATTTACATTTTGATTATTGTGCGTAAATGGTAAATGGGTAACTACTTCAAAGCACTGAATTATTTCCATATTTTCCCAAACGGCAGTAGTTCTAAAACTCAGAATGTGTATTCAAAATACTCGCTGCTAATTTGTACTACAATTAATTTGTTTTATTAGTTTTGTATTGAACAGCGTGGAACAAGTGGGTTTTGTGTTTTTATTAAATTTCACCTTTGATTACTTAAAGGAATTTAATTATACACTGCAATAGCTATTAGAAATAAATTTGTACCATTATTTTCAGTTAGGTATGGATATCATTAGTAATAGTTACTAATTATTACTAAGTTAATTACGAGTATTTAGTAATTATTACTAAATACTTGTAAAAATATTTATAAGAATAGAATTTGCTAGAACTTAATATTATTGTTGTTAATTCCATTGAATTTTTGAATTGTATTTTATATACCTAAATTTTTATTGAAAAATACTACATGGAATTCAGTTCGGTTGAAATTATTTCGTATTTCATTTCAAAGTTGAATAAAATTAGATTTTTAAAACCTGGAATGGGTAGTTTAATCCTTGACGTACAGCAGTAATAAAATTGAAAAGTAATATTTTGATAGAAAAGAAACGTGTTGGGGTGGAACTCATTGAATCAGGGTCACTTCTAAATTGCTGAACTTGTACTTTAGTTTAAGGTTCGTTGGGCTTCTTTTATCAACTTCAATTTATTAATTTCATAGCTGTAATCCGCTTCTATTTACAAAACAATGTTTTTTATACAGTATAAGTAATAAACATTACTTTTTCTTTTTTTTATTAATTTATTTAACGTCGCATCAACTGCAAAGGTCATTAACGACGACGTTCGGGTGTAACTATAAACAATGGAGGAATGAAATGATTTTTTTGTAACGTATGAAAATATGCCGTGCCTGAGTGGGATTCAAACCCATGACCGCATGATGAGACTCGAGCACGTTACCAACTACGCCGATGTGGACGGCATATTACTTAATTTTCTACATGATACTATTACACTTTAAATTTTAAAAATATAGTTACTTACCCTTCCATAAATACTATAATCGGGCATAAAATTTGAAAAAAAAATTTATTAAGAACCTATACGAGTCCCGAGATGGTTCTGGATTTATCAGTTTTATCGTGACATCTCCTGTACTCCTTTCTAGAGTCTCCTGGACGCTGTTAAAAAAACAATTTGTCCTTTTCTAAGTAAAAAAAATATTATTTTACGTTAAGCTCAAATCTTGATACTAATAATTAAACTATCATAAAAACTCATAATAACTTTCGTTTACTCTAAAACCTACCTTAAAGATTTTTGTAAGAGGAAATTCTTCACATATCTTCCCAACAAAATAAGGGAAATAACATGGATATAAGATAGATAACATTGTCGCATTATGCATGTTGTTTGTTTTATTCTTGAATCAATTCCTTGAATTACTAGTAGACAGTAATTTAAACTATTTTGAAACGAAATAAAAAATAATAAGAATGTGTCTTTACAATATTGAGCCAGTGTATTTTATTTATTTATTTATTTTTGTTTATTACTTGTAAACTTCGTGCTTGGAGGAAATTTATTCTAATTTTACACCAACACAACATAAATTACAATAACAATCAGAAGAAAACAATAATAGCAATGCTAAAAAAACGTTAACACTTCTTACATACAAGAAAGTAAAAAAATCTGGTGTGAAACACTCAAACAACTTTCTCTTGCCAATGCAAATAATTAATAATAAACCTAACATTATTAATAAAATATTAGAAATAAACAAAAACTAACCTCAAAAACGTAACCTTATTTTAATCATGAGTGAATGACGCAAAATGACAATCGAACTAAGTTTGGCTTAAAAATACGGAAAATCACGCTTTCACGCTAAACTAGGCTCTGTAGAGAAAAATGCTCTAAACAAAAGTTGTAGATCGTTTAATTTTCTATAAATTTAATTATATACACTTTTGTCGTAAAATGCATACTAAGACCGAAATGTTTAAAAAATCGATTTTTCTCACGTTTTCGTGAGAAAAAAAACAGAAAATCGCAAATTACCGCTAAACTAAGCGTTATACAAAACATTGTTTAAAATAAAAGTTGTAGAATTTTACATTCTCTACAACTTTTATTATATAACGTTTTGCGCTAAAATGCATATTAAAGCCGCAATCTTAAAAAGAAAATGTTTTTACGTAAAAACAGCCTCAAGCAGAATTTCAGCAAACATGGCGCCTACCCTATATTGTAGAGCATAAAAAATGTAGTAAACCAGTTGATTTTAAAAAAAATCGTAGGACTAGTTTTTGAGAAAATCGCAAAAAAGTGAAAAATTATACGAATAAACTACTACTTCCGGTTGACCGATTTTGATGAAAATGTTCGTGTCGGGTTCGGTAGTGATATGTAACTTAAGTTTCAAGTTTCAAGTTCGTACGATGTTCCGTTCTTGAGATATTCTGTTCACACACAGACACACACACACACACACACACACACACACGCGCACACACACACACACACACACACACACATACATACACACACAGACACCCACACACAAACACACACACACAGACCAATCGCTAAAAACATGTTTTTTGGGTTCAGGGGGTCTGAAAACGTATAGATCCGGTGAAAACTCGATTTCGAAAAATCGACATGAAAACAATACTTTCCTTTCTATATATTCATATAGGCAAGAGAAAGTAAAAAAGAATAAAATAGCTAGAGTAATCATTATAATAACAAAAAGAAACCTCTACCAATTTATTTTATATTTAAAAAAAAGAAGAAACACAATTTAACTTTAAGCTACTTCTTAATAATACATATTTTATTAATGTACTATAACAAACACAATAATATAAACTGTAATATAAATATTCGTACAACTGCGACTGTAAAGTGAACAATTTAATAAATTATGACTAATATTTAGTGTGGTAATAAAACCCCGCCTACTCCTAGTGCTGAAGAGAAATGACAGATTTCAAATGAGAGATCTACTCTAGCTCGATTAGTAACTTTTTTAGCAACAGATTCTTATCACTATAATGCTTTTCACGGTTAATAACTCTGCTGTTTCATACGTTTAGACCAATCAGAACGTTTGCCAGCGTTGTCAGATTGTAGGAATATATCAGCTTGACAAACATTACGCGCGCGTGCGTATAAGAGCCGCAGGTAGTTCACTCTTATCTTGCATCTCGTACTGAACACATTGAGCGAGTTAAAATGCAATACTTTATAATATAATCAGCTGGTTGTATGTTCATAAGTCATAATTGTTATTAAAAGACCAAAAAAATGACTGACGAAATGTCGAGTATATAACGAGAGTAGGTATTGGCAACGTTGCTGGCAAGTCATTGGGTAGCTATGAAATGGGTAGGGAGCAATGCGTATGTTCAGAGCTCATCAGCTTTGAAAAAATAGTATAGACCTACACAGGGGCGTCAATTATCCGAACGTCAATAATCCGAATCTTCAATTATCCGAATCACTATCAATGGGAAAAAGTACATATATACTCATACAGAGGCTTATTCTCCTCCAGAAATTGTAATGCTATGAACAACAGCCTGAATTTCAGTGCATTGTTAGTAAAAAGAATGAGATATTTTGCTGCTATAAGAAGTTTAGTCTTAGTTCAAAAGAATATTCAAGGGTTTTTAAAAAATTACTGTATAGTATGTACAAGTGCGTTAAAAATATTTCATAAAGGATTTTACCATAGTTTATTTCATTAATTTATTCAGTTTTTAAATTCTGTATTTATCCGTCAGTTTTTATAATATTTAGTAGCCATTCTATATTTTAAAAAATAGATAAATAAGTGTTTTTTCATTAAAAATTATGTTAATATTAGTCCCTTATTAACCTATTAAACATTTAGTATTATTATTGCTACCGTTTAGGTAATTTATTACATTGTTGTAGTACAGTGTATCAAATTACAGAATTTAGCACGTTTGATTATCCGAACTATTTGATTATAAAAACCGTTCTGGTCCCAATTATTATGGATTACTGACGCTCTAATGTATTTCTAACATATTCCGGAAGAAAGTTGTAAAACTTAGGTGCTAGGAAGTCGAAATGTTTTTGTCCTGCAGTCGTATTTCTCTTAACTTCCTGGAGTAGGCCAGCGATTGCTCTTCTGGTTGACGTTCTGCCCCGATAACACAGTAAATTCGTGACCCCTAATTAGATGTAAAATTGCAAATTTAATGTAACACTTCCCAATGTTCCAAGACAGAAGCTGTTCCAAAAGTTATGCCATTAACTATTATTAGTTATGTTTACGCTAATTTATTGTAATGTGTTTTTTTATAATTATGTTTGTATATTTAGTCATACACTTTAAACAATTAAAATAGTGCCAATTTGAAACACATAAATAATAAAGTACGTTCAGTGAATTAAATGCATAAACTAATCATTTTTTGTACCAGTTCATAAAACTATTATTATTGAAATGTACATGTACCACCTGGTAGCAAATGACAGAAACACGTGCGTTTTTTAATTGTTGCCTATACAGGACCAATTTTAGACCGTGTAAAGTGACTTAAAAGATATTTTTGGAAGCTTTTTCACTCCTATTATTACACTGTAGGTTTTCTCCTTACTTCCATCCATTCAATTTCTACTTTTTCTCTCAAGGAAGCCCTAAGTTTTTTGAATTTGATTCAATCTATCATATTATTCCATTCAATTTCTGCTTTTTCTCTCAAGGAAGCCCTAAGTTTTTTGAATTTGATTCAATCTATCATATGATTTAACAAGTAATGCGACAATAGCTATATATTTTTTCAATAGCTAAATTTTTGACAAAAAATAGTCTTAATTAAGGAAATAATTAATAAAATGTTTTGAGTTTTAATGGATTACATATTATAATTTTCTTGTTTACGTTTCCCCATTGCATTCTCTTACCAGGAAATATTTCCAACGCTTTAGGATTTGCCGTTTAAACAAAAATAATCGATGAAAATTAGAGAAAGAATTACGTTGAAAATGAAATAAATGGATAGGATCAGGTACAATGAGCCGACAGGTAAAAAAAGTAAATAATAAATGTATTTCATTTCAACAGTATTTTTCATTTAATTTAAATGTTTCTTTTTTAAATTTTCAACGAATTGGCACTTAATAAATCAATCAGCGGTTACTTTCGTTCCAAACACAGATGATGACATAAAATGTAAAAAGAGGGAAAAGTTTGTGAATTCGCGTGAATGAATAATAAAGTGTGCGCGCGCGCGTTAGGGTATGGAAAATTGGAAATGGTTGGGTGAGGTCGGTTGTTTGTGGTTTGAGAGAGTTTTTTGTGAAAGGTACCACCACGTATAAATTGACATGACAAAATTAATGAAAAACAAAACACAAAACAAATTAATAAAAAATAAGTAATTGGTATTGTTTAAAATTAATCATTTAGACAAAAAAAATTAATAAGTGGATAAAATTGTTTTTTTCCTTTTTAACAACAGAACGTGTTACACGGAATTATTAAAATAATCAACTGTATGTTAGTATTAAAAATATTTTGTTGTTCTTCTTCTCTTATTCAAGGATTAGGTCAAAGGACCCGTTTTGGGATCCACCTGCGGAGACATTCTTTAAAAATGATCGGTCCATTTCTATTCTCTATTTCACGTTCAGAATGCAGTACAGCTCTTATGAGAACCCGTTGTGTTATCAGGCTTACGGAAAACAACAGTCCTCCTCCTCCGACACCATCCGAAGGTCACGGGCAAAAATATTTGGAGTTTCGCTTACCACGCTCTAACAAGCTCATTTTTAATCAAAAAAATCTAAAACAAATACTTTAAATTCCTAATGAATCGTATTTTATTACGCTGTAAATGTTATTATTATACTCTGATATTTGGAGAAGAGACCGTAGGTACGTAGAAGAGAAAGGAGTATGACGTCTTTTCTCTTCGTCACCCTTACTGTCGGAGGGGTTATTTATCATCTTTAGACCTTTCCGAGATTCTATCGACTGTTATTCAAACAACATTTAAAGATTTACTAAGATTTAAACAATAACTAACTATTCTTTACTTTAAAATAATTAAATGACAATAAAATTTATAAATAATTCCAGTACTATGATAATTTGTCGGTACCTGATCTTTAAAACAATACAAATATTAAGTATGTTTTCGTATTACTTTATTCAATAGGAGTTTGTAAATAAGAACGAGTTGTGTGGCAAGGAGTCAAATTTTTACCTATTGTAGTAGCGCTTAAATTTCCACATGAAATACATTGCTTATGGACTCCCCCGTACTGCATTTTGAACGTGAAATCAACTATAGTAGTTAATGATAGTAATTATAGTAATCAGCTGTAGTACTCCATGACAGTTTCTTTTATATTCTAACGACGCCAGTACTAGCTTCTAGTTGACTAGCAGCTAGTAAAATAGTGTAATGGTAACGAACAACTAGCAGCTAGTTTAATTAAAGCGCTTGTATTCACTAGCGCACTATTGACTTCGAACATTTTTGATTTTACTAGCACTAGTAATGGTGAAAAGGTCACGTAATTGACTAGCGCTGGTAAACTAGCTCGGCGTTTGGAAACTTTGCTACTTAATAGTACGCTGTACTTTGTACAACAATACACAACACAATTCAGAGTAACTGGCATTCATTAAGTAGCTCCGTGGGAACCGTCACCTATGCGCTAGTAAACTAGCATCGTGGGAATAATTCATTAGAGAACAAGCATCTAATTTTCGCCATATACATGAACCGGCATGAACAAATCATAAAAAATCGGTTATGTTCATAAACGATATGAACTTTACCGATATGTCTTTTACAGCCCTTAACGCTTCTCAATTTCGCTTCCCTGCGGACTGGATGGATATCTCATACTTCTTCCAACCCAATCGTCAATATCATATTGGTATCAATGTTGGTACAGCCACAATCTAATAGAATTTAATAAACGTATCAGTTCGGGCCTGTCCTTTCAAATTTTGACGGATTAAACAAATATTCTATAATAGCCTATTATCTTTGAACTTTTTGTAGAACATCATTCTCTCTTCTCGTAGAACAATCGCATCCCAATTAAGCAAAATGATAAACCTCTGGATTGATTTCTATCAGTTATTATTTTTATCCTGTTGTTGTTTAGGTCATCAGCTGAAAGACTGGTTTGAACCTCTAGAGGCTTTACTAAGTAAAACGAGGAGTGAGGTGATTTACCATGCCTTCCTCACTGAGTGGAAAAGTATGCTTATCAGCATGCCAGGCTTTCCAAAAAGCATCTATTTTCCGCTCTGCAAATGATACCTTCACTTCATGCACCACAGGGACTGGCTGTATAATGAAATCCATAACTCTCAGAGGAGATAACTCTGACTAGGGTCTTTTGCACCTCTACATCTTCTATTCTTAAATGCTTCAGACATATAATTGGCTGACCACATTATAATAAGAAACAGAACAATTTTTTTAGACGTGGAACTAGTAGATAGAGTGCAAATAAATTAACACTATAACTGCTTGTTATAGGCATATTTTTATCCTAACTGAATAATTCCCTCTAAAACTTTCAACAATATCTTAAGCCACTTTACGTAGTCTAAAATTGGCACTATGTGGTGAAAAAATAAATGATCTTTGGGGTTGTTTAATTAACATGTAAAATTTTGACTGAAATTTTAATTTACAACGGTTAGGCAAACGACTTTTTGTTGATCCGCTGACAGCCAAAAATGAACTTGGAAGTCACTATTTCAATTAAATTCTTGCTAATTCCATACTATACGAAGTTAAAAACAAATTAACATAGCAATAGTGATGATAACATAGTAATGAGAATAATTCTCGATTTTGAACAAAATCAGTTAAAAAATTCAGAAAAAATAAATCTTGCAAAGATGGTATTTGAACTGACAAGATGGTAGAATAAATTCGGTAACTCTGTTATTTTGGTAAATAACTTTCAATTTGAAAACAATGGTTTACTTTCTGCTATTGGTCAATGCTGTTTAATTGTTCTTGAAGATGTTATATGGCAGTGTTTCGTGTATTGCTCGAACTACTATGATATCGCTATAGAAGAGTATTAATACAATAAACATTTTAATATAGAACATTATTGTAAGAGGGTTAGTTCTTTCTCAATTCAGACTCAAACAAAAATAATAACTCAGGCTTGAGTTAGTTAAACCGACCATGATTTTGTAACGTCTTGTTACAACTACTGTATTGTTACAGCAAATAGAAATCCATGAATCAGTCACGTTTAATGTCACCAGAAGGTCAAATACCTGATCTCTGTGAAACAAACTTTAATTCCACTGAACTTTCTACTTAATTCCATCCAAGCAAACAACAGAAATTCTATCTCAAAATACTCAGAAACAAGCAAAATTAATCTGAAACAACATGATGAGTTTTGTGTCGAAAATACTATAACAGTAAAAGCAAACGAGAATACGTTAATACGCTTTATAGTACTGTCTGTTGAAAATGAAAATTCTATTGAAGAAAGTTTAATAAAGGAATGTATGTTATTATCTTGTATGCCAAACTTGTTGAGATGAAACGACGTAGCAATTTGGCAAGTTGACAAAATAATTATTATATAAGTTTTGTTAAGTTTATTAATAAATTTTAATTTTAATACTAAATTATTATATTCTACGTTATATTATGTCATCTCAACAGTTTCATCAAATGTTTCGGTTTCCAACGGCGGTTATATTTCAAAATAGAAAGTTGATTGTTTTTATTATCGGAGGCGGCGAGAAAAACTCATGTTTACTCCGGATCACGATGGGGGAACTAGTGTTGGACTCAATTGAGGCGTCCTCATCCAGCCCCAAGGAGACCGCAACCGCCTTATCAACCAAAAACCCGCCGCCTGGCTACTTGATCCAACATCAGCAAACAACCCTCCACCTCCCTCGGAACTGTTTATATAATACTACTAGGAAAAAGTCGGGTTAAAAAAATTTTTACATACTATCAGCCGGGCGTGGAAGAGAACCGTAGCCTAATTCCCCTCTCGCTGTCACTGAAAAACACTCACTCTCTCATTTTCATTCATCTCATTCATCACCAGCTCAGGAAATTAGTGTCCCTACCTTACCTACTGAGATAGGGACAGGATTGATTTACTGTGGGAGAGGGCAATCCTGCTGATCTCCATATGTCTCCTCCCTCCACAGTCTCCCGACCACCCTCTCCGCAAATTGAGCGACCAACTTCCAGCTCTCCTCATTCTGCAGCATCGCTGCTCCTACTCTCTCTGGGATTTACAGTGCAACGCCTATCTTCTCAGATGTCTCCATTCTGTCGAGGCCAAAACAGGGACATCTTCCAAATATATGTGGAACGGACTCCTCCTCCTCACTATCGCACAGCCGACATTTAGGTACTTCAATAAGTTTTAACCTAGAAAGTTAATTGTTGTAGCCAAAAATGATTCACTTATCTAAGAAATCTAAAAATCAATCAATTACTTAACTGTAAGTAAACAAGTTATACAAAATGATTTAAAATACAACGGTAAGCTCCTGAGAGCTCATTTTGCAGCTTTGATTAATAAAAATTGGTTACATGAATATAGGTCCGGAGGTACTACTAGCGAAAGTTTTCACCACGAATTCAGGTACCCCGGTGAAATGAGGCTATGCTGAAATATTTAACGCTTAAATTAAGTAAAAATTTGGAACCATTTTTCATAGTTTTTAAGATACATTAAGTAAGACATAAAAATTAGGGAATAATTAATAAGAAAAATAAAAAAGAACGAATAATCAATGTCACTATGTCAGACAGATTTTGAAGCAATATCCATTGTGAAAAATAAGTTTTTCCTTAGTATTATACTTTCCTCCATAAAAAAATTCGTTCTAAAAATAATAATAATGGTTAGCACACACATAAAATAATCGTCAGACCCTTTTACATCGTTTTAAACAACTTCATTGCTTAACTTCACACCGATCTCTACTAACACTCACAAAACATTAATTATACAGCATTATACAGCTTCCTTCTTAACCCTAATCAGAAATACGTAAGTCAAATTTATGATTCAGAAAATTCAAGTAATACTGCTATTATGCACTTTTTCAGTCCGGGTTTCTGCGACTCCAAACGGACTTTCCTTGGTATATTAAAAAAACCAGGCGCTTCACAACTAAAACAAACACACGAGACACCATAAAAAATGACTATCAAAAATTTCATAGAAATTGAATTATACATTGTTTTTATCACAAAGTGTTAATTCTTTTGCAATTTGTTTTTTCAAAAAAAAAAAATTTTTAGGAGTGTCAATAAAGGTATTTTTGTTAATTGTAACACCTCGTGAAAACGATACTAATTGAGGTGAACATAAATAAAAAAAACAACAATAGTAAAAAAAACAGGAAGCGTAGAATTGTGGTTGCTAAGGGAAAACATATATTAACCGAAGTAATAGTTGCACCAAAAGAAATTTTAATATTAAATTAAATCAACAAGAAAAGAGCAAAAAAAATAAATAAATAAAAAAAATGCATGCAAAAAAAGTTATGGATGGCTCAAAATTTTACCAAAAATTTATATCCAAATAATATCAAAAATTTATAATAGTTAATTTAAATAGACACAATACAAAGATTTCTTTTATGTGAAAATCATCAATTTCATTAATAAAAATATTTTTTAAGTTTATAGATTTGTTACAAGATATGGAGTCGTTCCATGTTAACAAAATTACAAAAAAATACTAATCACAAAAGGTGGGTGCACCCTGCGAAAACTAACAAAATTGTGTTGTCGACAACCCCAAAAAAAAAAAAAATTAATACATCTTATAAAACGGCATACAATATCAAATAACCAGATTATCATATCACATAATTATTATTTTCCTTTTTTTTAAAAAGAAAATATTTAATAAAAATTCAACACTTTATATTTTTTTACAAAACTAGTTAATTTAAAAAAAGGTAAGTCTCCAAAAATAGTAGAAGTAGTTGATTAGGCGATACCCCTTCTTATATCGGTTTGGTAGATTTACCCAGTCATATCCAAAAACTACTCGATGAAGATATCCAATAATGATATAAAAATATTAAAAGTGTACATTACCAGATCGAGTTTTTTTGAATAATAATAAGCCATCAATACAAACGCATGCTCTTTTACATTTCTTTAATTATAATTTGAAATCATAAGTTGAAATCAAATGTTGAAAACAGAAGTTGAAATCATTATTAGAAACAATTAATAGAAACCAAAGTTAGAAACCAAAGGTAGAAACCCAAAGGTAGAAACCGTAAGTAGAACCCTGAAAATTTACAAAACCAAACAAAATTAAAATCTTGCACTCACAAGAGAACAAAATTTTAAAGCCCCCCCATTAAGAAAAAAAACTTGACAAACAGAATTAAAGAAAAATTTAAATTTTGAAAAACACTAGCTGAATTATTAAAAAAAAAGAGAAACAAGTAAAAAGATAAAGCATACAGAGGTGTGCATAATAATTACAACCCATGTACCAAACAGGCACAGAAATGTCTGAAGAAATTTCCAGAAGGAAAACTGCACTACTTATTAAAATAAACGGAACTTAAATCCCACAGAAAGGTGTATATAACCATATTCAGAAAACAGAGAATAGTAAATAATATAAGTAGTTGAAAACAAGTCATTTCAAAAATAAAAATAAAAATTGTACAACATAATTTCCAAAGTTAGATGTTAGAAAATAACATCGTATTCATAAGAATATTTGTGAGACTTTCCAGGTTATCTGCTTAATTCTAAAGAAAAAAAACCAAAGAACTTACCTACGGATAGGGTAAAAAGAGTAGGCTACTCATAATAAATAATTTGATTTATCAAAAATCAAGAAAATATCACCAACAAATATTAGTACAGTACCTTCCAGTACATAACCTATACAAGCAAAACGTTCCGAACAACATTTTACAACAGAATGAATAATCAGAATCAGGCAGGTAGCGAAACTCCCCAAAAGAGCGCACTACACCAGGTGACGTCACAACGCCGCGACAAATTCAAATTACGAAACGAACATCCAAGTAACGAGACGACGTTACATAATAAATTCAACTTTCATTAACCAAAATTACACAAAAACTCATGTTCTGCCAGACTTACATCTGTCGGGAGGATAAAACAATAATAATAAAATTATTATGAAATTTCGGTAAATAAATAATTAAATACTGATTTCAGATAAAAATTTAAAAAATTTTCAATAAAACAGACGCACACGCACGGGTTAGCGCACACATATTAAAAAGCATAATTGAGATAGACATTCTTGTCTGACAATATAAATAACAATCAACACTAAACACCAATTTCTTTGTGGATATTTTATATTTCTTTATGAATTTAGCATTTCAGCAGCCATGTCTGCTGAAATTCTTAAAGAGGCTGTTCTCTCGTAGAAAAAATGTTGTTTTTTTAAGATTGGAGCCTTAATATGCATTTTAGCGCAAAAGTGTATATAATAAAAGTTGTAGACAATTCAAAAATCTACAACTTTTATTTCAAATATTTTTTTATAACACTTAGTTTAGCGGTAATTAGTGGTTTTCTGTTTTTTTCCCATGATAATCAGTAGAAAATCGAATTTTTTTAAGATTTTTGGTCGTAGTTTCGTTTTTACGACAAAAATGCATTTATTAATTGAATGTATAGGAAATTAAAAGATCTACAACTTTTATTTGAAGCATTTTTTTCTACAGAGTCTAGTTTAGCGGCAAAAAGTGTTTTTCTTTATTATTAAGCAAAACTAAGGTTGGATTTCATTTTGCATCATTCACTCATGATTAAACTAAGATTATGTTTTATGAGGTTAGTTTTTTGTTTATTTCTAATGTTTTATTACCAATGTTAGATTATATTGTTCATTATCTGCATTGGCAAGAGGAAGTCATAGGAGTGTTTAACACCAAGTTTTTAATTATTAGTGTAGTAGGGTTGATTCCAAAAGTTTGTTCATTATAGGTACGAGTTGAATAATTTCTAGCATATTTCAAATTTTCAGGTAAGCCAATGCGTTCAGAGGGATATTTTCCTTTCAAGACTGTCATATTTGTGTTATTGAAAATGTTAAGTATTCAGATTGTGATATCAATAACTAAGCCGTATTTCAACTCGGTAGATGATAAAACGGATCCGGATTATTATTTTGGAAGCTGCAAACAAATTTTTACTTGATTCATACTGTTCAGGTAGAACAGGATGTTAAGTTTTGAAAGTAAATCGTTCGGAATTCCATACAAAATAGGGACTTCATATCAATGAAATATTGAATGATGCAAAACGGGATGAAAGCGTCACGTTGTCATCAGTTCCCTTTCAAAATATTCTCCATGAATTTAGCTCTGTGAATACCTACATAATATCCGAATGTAGTAAGCCTATAACGTATGCAGGCTATGTACAACTGAGAGTTATTTCCAATTGTTTTCTGTGGAAAGTAGTGCAGTAAATTGTAACAGAGGGTGATATTGTATTATTTTACCGCGATCGAATGAGTGGTACCCCCCCTCCATCAAATGGAGGCAATACCCTTCTATCAGTATTGAATATATACACACAACTAAAAACGTTGACTCATTGCCATGTTTAATTTTTACTTTCTCTTACCTATATGAATATAGAAAGGAAAGAATTGTTTTCATGTCAATTTTTCGAAATCGAATTTTCACTGGATATATACATTTTCAGACCTCCTGAACCCAAAAACATGTTTTTAGCGATTAATCTGTGTGTGTGTGTGTGTGGGTTTGAACAGAATATTTTAAGAATGGACCATTGTACGAAGTTGAAACTTGAAATTTAAGTTAAATACTACTAGAGGACCCGACTCAAATATTTTAATCAAAATCGGTCCACCGGAAGTAGTAGTTTATTCATGTAATCTTTCACTTTTTTGCGATTATCTCAAAAACGGCTCCTACGATTGTTTTAAAAACCGCTCTTATACTAAATTTTGTAAATTATTGTTAGAGTTCATCAGCTTTGAAAAATATTATAGTTCTTATGCAATATATTTTAAAATCGTTGTGTCTACACAACGAAAGGTTCAGTACTTGCTTAAAAAGAAACCGTCAGAAACAAGTCTTAAGATTTTGACTAAAAGGCCTGAATCCAGTTTAAATTTTGAAACGAATTGTTCAGTATTACAATAAGTTCAAATACCCCGCGCCGTCGAATATTCTAGAATATGATCTTCCCGCTCGATTAAATCCCTAATATTGATTCGTATTGATTACCACACTAATTAGCTCAGCGCATGTGCGATTCTTGCTCACGTGCCCCGTTCTCCGCCAATAGCAAAATTCAACTAATTTCTTGCTCTCACTTCGCCATTGCTCCTTCCTTCCCGATCCTTCGCACTGTAAGTCAAACTCTCGAACGTGCCGGTCGTGTAGCGTACCACGGTCTCAACGGACGCCGCCACGAGGCGTCAGTAACGCCTAACGCCATTCGCATCTCTCAAGTGTTGTCGCCGTATAAGTATGCCTTTACGGCCCCGGTTAACGTGCAATTCGAAGCCACGGGCTTATTGCAATTAGCTATTCAATTCATTTAACGGGCGCACATTCAATTAACGAACTTAGCAATTCATGTGTGAACTTGTAGCGATATCCTACATTTTCCTAATGTGCCTTCCTAAACTCTATCAATGTTAAAAATGTTCGAACGATCTCAGTGCTAAAGTGATTTGTGTAAACTCCTATGTGTGACTATTCAAACAGGCTTGCAGCCGTATTAAGTGTCAATTTCATCAGTGTGTGTAATAACGAACCGCCGCAGCAATCTACGCACTCAAAACTTGTAAGTACCAAGTTAATAAATGATAGAGTTATCTTCCTTCTTATATTTTGTGTATTCAAACATCCTTACCATTGTACCTATAAATAACGAGCTAAGCTATACGCCTAATGTGCGCGTCGAAGCCACATCGCGTCTTTATGTGTACAAGCTGTATTCGATCCAGCTAATTAACGTAAGCAACCCCAAGGGATACAGGAGTTGTACTACCATTCAGCTGCTGTATCCCACACGAATGTTAAATTATGTTTTGTCTTATATTATTAAATTTAAAATAAAAATCTTATCTAATGTATTTTTTATATTCTGCCTGCCCTCAAAAACATAGTTCTTATTGAACGGATCTAAACAAAATTAATACATATAATTTTTGGTGGTAAATGATGAATTTATCATTGTGATTGACTTTTTGTTTAGATCTATCAGTTTTATCTTGACATGTCCTATACTTCCTTTTTGAGTCTCCTGGATGCAACAAATAAAACATTCCTGAGAGGGTATGGTTAATTGAACCCACTAATCAAAGTACACCGGTGACCACTGTCTAGCATTCAAATCCGTATAAAAGTATACGTAAAAGTATAAGTATCCGTATAAATCCTTTACTAGGATTTGAACCAGGAACCTTTGTCTCCGAAAAGAAGCTGCTAAACAGCTGATAAAATCGCGGCGACGACTTTACCTGTTGACCAACCCAGTGGGTTAAATCCTAGTAAAGGTAGTTACTTTTAAATTAATTTTAATATTAGGCTATACAGTGGTTACTGGTGTACTTTGATGGTTGGGGATCAATTAACCATACTCTTTCAGGAATGGTCGCCCTGGGTCTGTACAAGTCTACACCTCATTTACATGTCGTACACATCATACTTATCTCAATGGGTCATAGGGTTGCATATTATTCTGAATTGGACAGATTGCAACGTACACATACTAAGGATAAAAAAATAAATAAATAAAATCATCAATTATTTAAATAACCGGAATTAAAGTCAATGTTTTTAGTTTGACATTTATTTTAAAAGAGCATGAATGAAGGTACTAGTAATGCCTCCTGCACTTTACAAAGCGGAAATATGGATTTGTAATCAACGCTGTTGTAAATTCCATCTCTTCATACCCTCTACAATTCTATATACGCCACTGAACGCTCACTTCCATATTCACCCACAAAACATACTTCACCAAACAACCAACCAACTCTCCGTTAATACTCTCTAAATTAACCTACACAGACCTATATTTGTATTCCAGGGTGTTACAAAAGTATGGATCTCTTATAACACATTTGAATACAAAAGTTGTAATACATACAAAAGTGCAATTCAGAATTATTTTCTAAACATAATAGAATACAGTAAAATTTGGTTATAACAGTTTTAATTTGGTTATATCGGTTGTAACGAAAATCCAATAATAACATAAAAAATAGAAAATTTAGTTGGTTTTATATGGTTTTAACACATTTTAAAGTCTGATGTAACAAAAATGGAATCCGGTTGTAACGAACGAATCAACTTCCTCAGAAAAATAATAATATACAAATTTATTCTCTGGGAAATGAGAAACAAACAGTTTTGTTAATATAATAGACATTTTTGTAAATTCCATTAACTTTTGTTGTCTTTATTTTTTTATTTTTTCATTAATATTACGTGTATGTAGCCTACATTGTTATTTGTGCAATATTTAAATTACGTAACCCTGTATCACATGTGAAGATTTGTGTTTAATTTCGGAAATCACCTCATCACGGATTTTTTGTAAGTACTGTGAAAACTTAAAAAAGATTTATTAAAGTCTTATCAACATCTGCAGTCATAAGTGACTACTTTGTGTTTTTCTCTGTACTGGTACGTTGGGAACTTATCGGTAAATTGCAGTATTATCCTTATTGACAGCCCAAACCTACCGGGAATCAAACCGGCGGACTTTTTTTATGTTTAGAACAGCTGACGGCTAAATGTGAATGTAACAGTTCCACTATGGAGGTAATGTAAAATATTTATATTCATGAGTTTTTACTTCTTCTTCTCTTCCTCCTCCTCCTCTTCTCGGGTTAGGTATTTCTTTTTGTTCCAGCACCCATTTTTTCTTCGGCCTGCAAATATCTCTACTTTTCACTGGTTTTTATCTTCGTGCTACCTTAGGCAAGCGGCATTCTGGCATTCCATTTAAATGATCGACCCATTGGGCACGTACAATTTTATTTTTTTCGTTGCGTGGAAAAATTCCCAATTCGTGCCTTACATCTTCATTTCTGATCCTGTCTAGTCTTGCACAACACTTGGCAGACCTTAAGAATTTCATTCCTGCAGTTTGGATGTTTCTTTTCTCCCTTTTCCTCATCACTCGTACTTTACTGCCATATGTCAAGGCTAGAACTGCCACCGTCTTATAAAACTTTAACCTTGTTTCAGGTCTCGCCTTTTGCCTCAGTGTTCTACGAATTGTCCCACATATCTCATTAAGTTTATATAGTTTATTTTTCACATCATAATCATCTTCATAATATGAAGTCTCGTATGATGTTTCATATTATGAGAAATCAGTTCTAAGGTATTTGTAGTGGCTCATTTGTTCTAATATGTGTCCATTAATGACTATTTTGGATCTTACTGGGGTCTTTCCAAAAAATGCCATAGGCTAACTTTTGTTTTATTTATTAATACCTTCATTTTGATTTTAATTGATTTTTTACTTAAATTAACTATTAAATTTAGACTAATATTCCTTATTCCGGTAATTATCTGGGTGCGTAAGATAAGAATACTACACAGATATTGCAGCGTATATGCTCATTCGGTTACAACAAACACCCGGATATAACGAACTAATAATTCCGGTCCCTTGAATTGCGTTAAAACAGAATTTTACTTAATATATTTTGCACAAGCATTCTGTCACATTCTACCGTAAAATACCATCGGGAATACTCAGAGATGTAATATGTTTAATCAGAAAATTAAGGAATGTTCTTGTGAAAGTAAGGATGTTGCTTTAGTTTAGACGCAACCACGAACCAGCTCCTTAGAGACCAAGTTAAGTGGGTCCGCAAACTGTATTAATTTACTTGAGAATCTTCAACCATGTGTACCTTGATGTTAATGTGTTAACCGATATTGCTACTTTACCAGGTGTACCAGAGTAAATTAAATCTCAGCAAAGCATTTCGTATTAAAGTATAGTTTGAATAATAATAATTATTATTGTTATTACAATTTAATATAAAACATATTTTTAATTAATTTAATATCCTTAACTATTTTTCGGTTAATTATTACATATTATACGGGTAATTATAATTATTTTAGTGGTTGTTCTACAGCACTAGGCCATTTATCGCAACCTAAAACAACACGCTTTTCTGTTGAATACATTTTCATCCCTTACACCCCGTCTTCTCCATATATTTCATTAAACCACCCCTTCACTCCTTTCATCTAACTGGAATTCATAGCCAAATTTCTACGGCAAACTGTTCACGTCCATTCTTCGACGATCGTACTAGATTAGATGTCTTTCTTGAATAAAACTGAAAAATAAAAATTAAGAGTCAAATACTTTTAATATTTTGTTTTTTCTAACATGTCTACCAGAATTATATGACAATTTTGCCACCAAAAACTCATTTCCATAAATTATATTCTGCTTATAAATCTTGGTTAAATAGTTCAAATCTGATCTTATAAATAGAGAATCTTTCAATCAAAAAAAAAAACAAAATATTCTCTTCTTAATTTAAAAAATAAATTACTAATTACGTTTCAGTGGTGCAGTGGTGGGCGTGAATACTTCAAAGTGGAAGATTCCTGGCTCGATTCGTGTTATTAAAATTATTATAAACCACCGTTCTTTAACCCAAACTTGTTGCTAGTGATGGGACTCAAACTGAAAAATAAAATAATTAGATAAACAATTTTGAGTACAATGATTTGCACAATTTTCCTTTCTAATTTAGCTTATCATGTCTGTTTATCTATTTTTCGATAAATAAAGAATTATTGACATTCATTTCTTTCTCCTTATATAGCAGCTGTCAACTATAAAATCTTTGTTAATTTTCTTTATCGTTGTCAACAGGTTTTCCAAATCTTACCTGGAACGTTTCTTGTAACAAACCAAAACCGTAGTGGCGAAGAAGTTGTAAAAATTTGTATATGAAAATCGGAATTAACCGCTTCGTAGTTTTAAGCTTTAAACCACTGTGCCATTAAGGCTGCTATTCGTGTTCTGTGTATGTTTATTTATTTATTAATTTAGCTTAACTATATTTTCAATGACAAGCTGTACAAATGGGCAAACATTATTTAAAAATTTATTGTTGTTTAGGTCATCAGCCAAAACGCTGGTTTGAACCTCTAGAAGCTTTATTAGTAAAACGAGGAGTGCGGTGGTTAACCCCTGTCTTCCTCATTGAGTGGAAAATTATGCTTATGACCATGCCAGGCTCTCTGAAAAGCATATACTTTCCACCCTGCAAATGACACCTTCACTTCATTCACCACAGGGTCTGGCTGTATGATGAAATAATGAAATTCATTACTCTCAGAGAAGATAACTCTGACTATTATCTTATGCACCTCTACCAATTCTGTATTTAAATGATGTAGTCATATAATTGGCTGATCATGTGAAAGAAACAAAATTATTTTTTTTAACCCTGGAAGTAGCAGATCAAGTGCAAATAATTTAACACTCCACCTGCCTGTTATGGCATAAAAAAATTATTATCAGTGGGATTTAACTTCATGCTTTAATTTTTCACAAATTTATTCATTTTGTAACCCTTTACAGAACTAGATAACGGAAATATTTTAATAGTAATTTATTTTACTGTTGTCGTTATATAGACTACGAAAGGCCCTAGATTTTTTTAAATTTTTTAATTTGTTTACTGAATTTGACTATTAAAAGTAATGCAATTTTCTAATAAAATTTTATGTTTTCTCTCCCACGTAGTCAAAGATAAATGACGTAAATCAACGTATAAAAGTAGAGGTTTTAAGTAGATATATCTTGCATATGACTCTATTCTCTGTTAAACCATTTAAAATGTATAAAACGTACCCTAAATTTTGTAGCAGCCTGTAACGCATGAAGTCTAATAACGAGTTCTCGCATTGTCAAATTTATATTTTATGTTGTCATTGGGGGAATTTTAATCATTCTGTATACACGTTAAAGTTTAACTTTACCCTTTTATATCAACTCACAGTCAGTTGAGATTTTTTTTTGTTGAGAAGTTTTTCATCACTGTTTTTCTCTTTAGTTAGTTATTAGTCGCATTAATGTTTCCAATTTATGAATTTTAGTTCCATTCAAAATGGTGTTTCAGTTCTAATTTAAAAAAATAGAGAAAAATTCTATTAAAAATAACGATTTAAAAAAACTTTCAGCCCGTTTGTAAATTTATTATCTTATTTTTATACAATAATACTATCACGTATTATCCTGGATAAAAATTTGGAAAAACGGATGGCTGTTGTCTATAGTAAGATCACAAGAAACCTTGTGATCTTAATGAAATATAAAATAGTCTTCGAATTTTTCCTTTGTACTATACTTTTAGACCACATAAGGTGACTTTTCTGCTCATAACAGAGAAATAGAGTGTTAAATTATTTGCACTCGATCTGCTAGTTCCAGGGCTACAAAAATAGTTTTGTTTCATATCACATGGTCAGCCAATTATATGACTTTAGCATTTAAGAACAGAAGAGGTAGAAGTGTAAAGGTCTAGTCAGAGTTATTTCCTCTGAGTTAATAAATTTCATTATACAACAAGACCCTGTTGTGAATGAAGAGAAGGTGTCATTTGCAGGGTGGAAAGTAGATAATTTTCAGAGAGCCGGGTATGCTGATAAGCATACTTTTCCACTTACTGAAGAAGTCAATAGTAAACACCTGATTTCTCGTTTTACGTAGTAAAGACTCTAGAGGTTCAAATCAGCCTTTCGACTGATGACCTTAACAACAACAGAAAGACTTTTCTGGAAGCTCTTTTTACAGCTCAAATTTTCAGAATTCATTTAGTGTAGGCTTTTCTCCTCTCTTCAGTCCACCCATAGTTGTATGTTTGTTCTTCATGGAAGCCCTTTAACCCTTTATAGGGCAGTAATACGGGGGAAAATATATATGTTGTGAAATATTAACTTTTGCTGAACAGGAACTTGAATAATGTATTTCTAGTGCCAGACCAGTAAGATATTTCTTTGTTTTTATGTTAAGCCCTGGTAAGTATACTTACCAAGGAACGTTTATTGAAATGGGAATTATCTAATAGTAAGTGGTAAGAATGCTTAATAAAACAGCTTGTAGTACAATATAACAAAATAATGTGTAGAATAACTTATCTTAACTTTATGTCAGCAGGAATGCTTGCTTTCCCGTATAAAACTAAAATTTTCTACGCACTGTACAAAAGTAACAACAAAACACAGCGGTAGTGTACGCTGTTACGAATCCTTACCACATTCGTGCAACTCACGAAGAAAATAGTCGCTCCCCGCTAATTTCAAAATGTGGATAGCCTACTTATCAGAGAGTATCTATAACACCATAAAATGCCAATAAGGTTCTACTGCATAGCTTATTCTTAAATAAAATCGACCTTATTGCCAGTGGTTAGTATACTTACCAAAGACCTGTAAAGGGTTAAGTCAGTAATCAGTTCTCTGAATTTGATTTAATCCATAAAAGTTATGGGAATCCTAATCAAAAAATTATAGAATTTTGCTATAACTGACGACTAACTTTCTTGTTTTTCTTCTTATTGAAATTTTTTATGAGTTTCTATCAAAAATATACTTAAAACGCTGTTGTTAGATTCCTTGGTAAATTTTTACAGTTTTTTATTTAAAATTGTCCAAAAACTTTTCAGACGTTTCATAATCAATGACTGTAAACTAAAACATCTGGTGTGAAACACCCACAACTTTCTCTTGCCAGTGCAAATAATTAACAATAAACCTAACATTAGTAATAAAACATAAGAAATAAACAAAAAACTAACCTCAATAAACATAACCTAATTTTAATCATGAGTGAAAGACGCAAAGTGAAAATCAACCTCAGTTTGGCTTAGAAATACGGAAAATCACTCTTTCTCTGTAAACTAGGCTCTGTAGAGAAAAATTCTGTAAATAAAAGTTGTAGATCTTTTAATTTTCTATAAATTAAATTATATACACTTTTATCGTAAAATGCATACTAAGGCCGAAATCTTAAAAAAATCAATTTTTCACACATTTTCGTGAGAAGAAAAACAAAAAATTGCAAATTACCGCTAAACTAAGCGTTAAACAAAAAATTGTATGAAATAAAAGTTGTAGGATTTTAAATTCTCTACAATTTTTGCGCTAAAATGCATATTAAAGCCGTAATGTTAAAAAAAACAACGTTTTTACGAGAAAACACCCTCACCAAGAATTTCAGCACACATGATGCCTACCCTATCTTGTAGAGAATAAAAAATTTAGTAAACCACGCGATTTCAAAAAAAAAATCGTATGACCAGTTTTTGAGAAAATCACAAAAAAGTGAAAAACTACACGAATAAACTACTACTTCCGGTTGACCGATTTTGATGAAAATGTCCGTGTCGGGTCCGGTAAGGGTATGTAACCTAAGTTTCAAGTTTCAAGTTCGTACAACGTTCCGTTCTTGAGATATTTTGTATATACACACACAGACACACAGACACACACACACACAGACCAATCGCTAAAAACATGTTTTTTGGGTTCAGGGGGTCTGAAAACGTGTAGATCCGGTGAAAACTCGATTTCTAAAAATCGACATGAAAACAATACTTTCCTTCCTATATATTCATATAGGCAAGAGAAAGTAAAAATTGATTATATAATGTAGACTACCTAATGTAACTGCAGTGCAGATACTTTATAAATGTTGTGTATTTCACTTTTCACATGGGTAACACATTACACCTTTTCTTATACAAGTATACCTACTTCAACACTATATTGCTCATACGTTCCCTCGTTTTAAGTACGGTGCTATACATTCTTGCATACCTACATCTTTATTAGTTTTTTAAGGGCTTTGTCTAGACAGAATAATAATTAACAGCCCCCGTTGCCTTATTGTGACATTTAATTACTCCGTAGTGAAGAGGTACTGTAGAGAGGGCATATTTCTACATCAACTCTTTCTTCAGCTCCACCCTCTTTTGTTACCTCTTACCCAGGTATTCCATCTACATGGTGAATTATTATCTTTCTCTATCTTTTTTACATTGTTCTGGTGTGACTACTTGCACAGATAATTATATATATTCTATAAAGTACTTTAAAGTCCTATTTTTCGTATCAGGCTTTCAGATTTAATTAATTTTATTAATTTATAAAATATTATAGCACCCATATGGCAAGAAAAATTAATGCATTCAAGAAATTTCTGATAACCACTCAAAACATCTACAACAAGGAATGTCTGTCAATCAAAACTAAACTAAGACACTACCAAAGAGGAATCCACAACTCCCAGGAATCCACTATTCCAGCGAAACATTATTTGGGCCATATCGCTTAGGAGATACCGATAGAATTGAGAAAATAGAAAGAAAAATACTTAGGAAGTGCATGAACAAAAGGCACATGGTGGAAGGACAGTGGCGGTTAATCCCAAACAAATAAATCTACAAACTAATCCCCCCCACTAACAAATAACTTTAGAAAGAAAAGAATATCATTCCTAGGACACATACTCGGAGCCGAAAAGTTCAGACTTGTGAAGCGGCTGATCAACCATTTTTGGAAAAAAGTTTCGAGACCTAGGTGGGTGAAGAAGGTACAGCGGGATGTGGAGGAACTTGTAACCACTAAACAAGACCTGCTAACAAAATCAGCTAAGTACAACCAACTAGTCAAAACTAATATGCTAACATTCGAATCAAAAACCAGAAGAGTGTACAACAGGGTGTTTACCGACGAAGACCAGAAACAGAGATCGGATCGTTTTAAGAAAATGTGGGCCGAACGAAAGGAAGCCACACTTAGGAGAGCACGCTTTTCAAAGAAACCCAGGACTGGAACAGACCTAAACTTGAACTAGAGTGATCCATTTGAGGTCTCAAAAGTAATAAAAAAATTAAAAATATAGAATAAACTAGGAGCATAAAAGGATAAATCTGTAATGATAGGTATAAAGGTCTTAAGTCCAAAATTGTCGATTTTGAGTTAAGTGTACTACCCAGTTTAGAAAAATTTTCTCTTTCAATTGGTGCAAAGGGCTTAAGTGTAGATAACTCCTGAAGTGAATTATGTTGACTGGCTTTATAAAAGTTTTCTCTTCGCGTAACTCTATAAAAGTCTTAATTGTAAATAATACCTTTAGATTAAGTTTCTCAGTCTTTTTTAGTTACACAGAAGGTCTTAACTTAAGTTAACCTTTATACCAATAGTAATTTATTATTTCACCAATATCAATTGTTGAGATCAACTGGAAAAAAAATAAAATTGATATGAGAAGAAACCAAAGGCAAACTCGTGACTTAAGTAACTGTAGTAAGAATTTACCAGGTCAAAAGGTATTAAGTTACACTGTAAACAGTAAAGGTCTTAAGTCGTGAATTGCCCCCCCCCCCGAAAAAAGGGCCACAGCGTAAACGGAATTTTTTTTTAGTTGTTAAGTAGAAAACAAAAGAAATGTGTAACAAATTATAAAAAATTCTTTTGGAAGAGACAATTGCAAAAACTATCCTTAAATAATAAAAAAAATTATAAATTATGCTGTCTAAAATTTTCATTTGCTTTTCCTGAAAAAATGACTATTTCGAAGATAAGACCTTTATACCTATCACTACAGAAATATAACATAAGTTTGTGTACTATCACCATCTTAATAAATTCCATGGTGTCAGGTATCCTATAAAAATATGACAAGTTATCCTATAAAAATATTGGAAATTGTTGTTGATTTTAAAATACATGTCATATGTAATAATTTGAAACTTGTATTGTGCCTGTAATAAAAGTAGGGAAGATTATTATTAAAATGTACCGTGTTTTAAAAGCACGAGAATTAGTGTATCCTTGATCAGGATTTAATTTTAAAAAAAAATTCTTAATTTAAAGTATGATTTTGTTGTTCGTGAGGTAGTGTGAGTGATTAAAACGTTTTCCAAGTAGATGTCTCCATTCTTCTACTCCATTCAGCAATAATAACCTGTAAATTTCACTCAACCACTTACCTGTTTTAAAATAATCTATATTAAAGGTTGCCTCCACCAGGACGTCGTAGAACGGCCCAACGTCCAAGACCCTGAAATTTCCTATGAAGGAATTAAAAAAAAGGAAAGTTTGGGGGAAGTTTTGATAGGAGAATCAAAACCATGTTTCCAGTTGTTACTGTGAAATATCAGCTCAGATTTCACTTAAGAGCCACTGTTCTCGCTTTGTGGTTTGCGAGAAAGTACGGCTGTTTTCAGATTACGGAATCCTTTCAGACAGTGAACATAAATTTTGTAACCAAAACATATTGCAACTTAATAAAAATCACCATACAAGGCCATTGGTGAATAAATCTTGGAGAAACAAGAAATTTCAGTAAATTCCCCAAGACATATACCTTTTTGTGTTTATAAATAAGCAAACACGGTGCAGTGTTTAATATGGAGGTTCAAAAATAAATTTTGTAGGTACAGAATCTTTAAAACAGTACCCAGAAGCGTTATAATTGTACTGAATAACGTTCATTCAAGTATCACCCATTATGAATACAATTCAATGTTGGAGTACATCCATCTGAAAAACTTATTTCTAGAACTAATCTAACAAAATGGGAAGATATATTTTTAAAAATAAATACAAGAGACGAATTTCAGTTTAACATTTTAGATTTATTTTTATAAATTTATATATTTTTAAACGTTTCTTTTTGGTATTTAATTTAAAGTTTTTAACATTTTATAATTAAAATTTTAAATAATATTTCTTCTTTTTTTTTTAAATTTGAACAGAATTAAATTATTTTTGTTAATTATTTTTATTTTTATATATTTTTAACGTATTTAAAGTAGGTATTTAATTTAAAGTTTTTAACATTTTATAATTAAAATTGTGTTTTTATTATTAGCCCATTATTATTATTTTTAATATTATTATTATTATTATTATTATTATTTAATCAAAAAAACTAAATGATTTCACTAATTCTACATGAAAATTTTTTTTTTATTTACTATTATTTAACTATATTTTTGTTTTATATTTTCCATTTAAAATGGTTCAAAAAAAAAAGGTTATTTTTTTCTTTTCTTCATTTTTTTTTTATTTAGTTGTACAAAAGAAAATTAAAAGAAAATTACCTTTTTTAGTGAGTATCCAATCACAGCACCTTAGAAGTATGAACTTTACGGTTACACAATAGAAAAAAACACTCAGACGATCTTCTTGCACACACACGGCTGACCGGGGCGCTAATTACAGGCGTACGGAGGGGGAAAACCAATCAAACTAGCCGTTATGAAAGACGTTGACAAACCGGCGTAAAACAAACGCGCCAATTGGCCGCAAAAAGTGCTGAAGTAACAGTAGGCCCCTCTACAAAAAGTACGTAGAGATGAAACTGAAAAACTGTTCCCAGGCTCTGGAATTGCCAAGTAAGGGTTTTAAACAGTGAGAACTGAAAATAGGCCTTTAGGCTTTCTTATTTCCCACGAGAAAACGCGATGTAAAAACATGTGAAATAAAACCAACTAGAATAAACTAAAGAAACGTGATTTCTTTATGAAATAATAAAAATTATTGAAAAGAAATATGCTATGTAAAATTACAAACTTTTATTCATAATAAAATAATATTTTTCTTCCTTAACGAATAAAGAAAAAAAACACCATTTTAATTATTTTAAAAAGACAAAATTTGATCAACTCCAAGGGTCTAGGGAGATTTCCAACAAAAGTCGAAAATTTGGAATAGTAAAGTCAAAAACTTTACATTCCCCCACTCCGGTATATGGAAAACCCAAAGATGGGCTGAAAGGGGGAAAACTAGAAAAAAAAAATTTACGGGAATTCGGGAACACTAATTGGATTGTGTAGAAACAAAGATTTCTATGCAATCATCTCCCTTGGAGAGGGGTGTGTAAAAAAAACTGAAAGATAAACGAATCGTTTGGCAGTGTGTGTGCTGAGAAGTTGCCTAACATTAGTAAACTTTAAATTGCTGGAACCTGCAATGTCCATCGAGACAAACAGACCGCTATTGAAAGACGAATAGGACAAATTATTATCCTTGAATCTTAAGTTAATAAGACAAAAAAAAGTAAGACAAAAATAATAAAGAGCAATTCCCATTTTTAGGGTTAAAAGACTGGAAAAAAAATACTGTAGCTAATTCAAAGGTCTGTTTATTGTAGATTTGCATTGCAGATTGTACATTGTAGTGTGCTGTATGTTTTTTTTTTTTTTAATTAAGTAATTAATAAATTCGGAATTTAAAACAACTAGCTTTCCGAGACGTAAAAGTATGATGAATGAAGGAAATTATGTTTTCCTTATTATTATTGCTTATTACTATTCTTATTAATATTTACTATTTCCCAATTACTATTCAAATCTCTTATGCCCATTTCTCTGAATTTAGATGATAAAGGTAGAAATTTAGTAGTTTCTTAAACTCAATCTAACCTACGCAATTCAATATGTGTTGGCTTGTTTACCTTTGCGGTTAGTATTTTAATTTTGATATATAAGTATAATTGTATGATAAAAATGATAATTAAGGCTGTGTATACTATAAATTTTGATATATGATCGGCAAGAATAATGTCTTTCCATGACTTAGGTAGGCTGCTCTCTTGGAAAACATAATCAGGGGTTTCATCATGAATGGAAATTTGAGGGAATGATAAGTTCCACTTGTGGTTCACAAGGTCAGGGAGTGACGAGATGGAAGGATGGAAATCTGTGTGAAAGGAAAACTTATAATGGTCGAAGGTTGACCAGGAAACGGGTAGCAAATGAGTTACCCCCGGCGACTTCGGAGTCCTGGAATCACACGGCACAACCCTGTTGATGATCGGTAACTCTCCTTCCATGACTTCACATTCGCAGGGCACTTGAATGTCCAAAGCACCGGCAACATTGACTGGAAGTTCGACTGTTGTTGTAGGACAAACTAGACGAGTATTGTGTTGTGGGTTGGTGATGTAGTACCTTGATATTTGCACTTCCGTTATGTAAACTTCTGTCGTTCGCTTATGGCAGACGAAATGGCATTTATGCATTAATTGTTGCAGTGAACTGTCTGTTAACATTTGCTTGATGCAATCTGTGTTAATGCTGGAATGCTGTTGGAACCTTGGAATGAAACATAGGCCGTTATTATTCAAGTCACAAGAAGATGATGGTGTTAGAGTTCGCACTCGTGGTCCACTCCTGATTACGTAAATATGTGGTGTTTCCAGTGAACAGATCTGGTTTTCCCATAGTAGTGGTATTGGAGCAACTTGAAACAGTGTATGATATACCGATGTGGTGATGATGGGTACTTGTAGTTTTAATAGAATTTTCGTTTTTGAAAAAACGCAAGTTGTTATTGGCTTTTCATAATAGAGGTGAGCTTCTTGTATAGGCAATACTAATTGTTGATTGCCTTTGTGAAGTTGTAAAGACAAATTTCGTAGATCAGCCTGTAGCATATCAGGTGTTACTAGTTCCCTAGGTAGCGTCTTCTGTTTGCAAGACATTTGCACTGAAGTCATGTGTGAATAATACGTGTTTAAGAACGATTGCCAATGTACACTATGCAAAATAGTCAGTAGATGATATAATTGTATTAGTTCAGTGTTTTCAGTGTCTTGAATCATTTTAGCGTATAGATTTAATTCTTCTTCCGTTTCTTGAAGGATGGATTGAACTCGGTGTGTTACCATGTCTATGTTTTGTGTAGATTTTACTAAATTTTGGTGGTCGGAGTGTACTGTTTGGGTGAGGTGGTTATAATGTTGCATTAGATATTTTTCGTTATGGAACGTTTCTTGTAGTTGATTTTGTGTCGCAGTTCCACAGCAAAAGTTTAAAAATTCGCCCACAAAGTCTAGAGCTCTGCGTGTGCGTGAAGGATTCAAATTTGAAATTGGCAGTCCTGTCGTGAGGAGAATATTGAAGGTTTCCTTTGATAGTGTAGTTATACGTTGGAAAAGTTGACATGCTGGAGACGAGTTGTTGTTGTCCTTAATTGCAGTAGCGAAGTGTTGTTTGAAATCCAGCGGGGTTTTTAAGGTTTTACTAGGAAAGGAATTTAGTTTAGAGTAGTCGGTGTTTTGGGATTGTGAGCTGTTAATGAATAGTGTTAAATCTGGAAATGGACAGGATAAATTTTGGAATAGATTTGAGGTTTTCGGTAAATCAGGCTGTGAGTTAAATGGGATAAGGTAGGTTATCGGAATAGAAGAGTCGTAAAGGTACACATCGGAAATATTTCTGATATGGAAACCAGAGAACAGTTTAAAAACGTTATTTGCGCAAGCTACATTTTTCTCGAAGAGAAATAGAAACGCGGACAAGATCAACAATTGCTTTAGCACGGGGGACATTATTCTTGGATCTCACACAGTGAACGAATTTACTTTGGTAGTTGTTATAGATTGATATAATTTTAAAACTGCTCTTGGAAGAGAATACGATTTAAATTAGTTAAAGCGTGTCAAGATACAATTACTATGTAATAAAACTAATTAGCTTATTTGTATATTATATTATCTTGTTTATTACTGAGACTTCGTTGATCTTATCTTCATACGGTTAACTTAGATGTTAAGTGGATGAAGCCTTATCTTGTCTTAAACGAAGTGCTGATTTGATTCTCTATCTCACTGGTTTATCAATCGCTTAGCCACCGGGATATGGACAATATTATATGATGCTTACATGAACAAAATTTTATTTAAATCTAAAAACAGAGGAAATGAACAATAGTGAGTTTTACTCTTAAACTAAAGTAATTTTAAATAGGGGTGTTGAAACACAGAATCGTCCTTCATGTCGTTTATGCGGAGAACGGGAGACAAACAGAATGTGGCGTATAGTAGTATACTGAAATTATAATTCTAAGTTTAAATGAGTTGTCATAGCACTCTTTCATAACAATCTCCGGATACAACTCTGAATTGTTATTTGTCTGTCCGTTGAAATTATAAAAAAAAAATCATTAATTTATATTTCAATTAAACCTTTGGTTGTATTGTGGTACTGTCAAAATACGAGAAAAAAAAGTTGAATAACCGAAACTAGAAAACTACCACCACTCGAAAAAGGCAAGTCACCAACCAAAACGGGGTAGCCTAGCCTACTTTTCATTAGCAATAACTACCAAACTTACTGTTGTACGGTATATGACTCAAATATAAGCCTACTGTTCATGCAATACTGCAAATATTAAAACGGTCAAATTCCTACCGCTACAAAACTTCAATATCCTTAGTAGATTAAGAAAAATATATTTGTTACAGTGTAGCAAATTATGAAATATGAAATTACGAAATACCAGATGACCTGAGTAAGAAACACAAACAAACTTTCTACTCAGCAAATCGCTGTACATCTCTACTAAATTGTTCACAACGAAATATCAGTAGTGATTAATTAAGCAATACTTCAACGTAATATTAAAGTATGAAACCAAAATAATCTTAAAACGTATGCTCAAGATAATTTTATAATTGAACAAAATGTAACCTTTTGCTCAAACCTATCGATGCGAAACCATCTAAAATTTAACATACTGTCCAGTTCAAAACCTGCTGAAGAAAGCTCAATCTAAAACTTGCTGCAAAACTAAAACTCCTGTACTTGAAATCCAACACAAACAAATTTACAACATACAAAGACCAGCTCTTTGAAAACAAATTCCTTCACAATCCAAAATCCATTTACATTGTAGGGTTAAACACAGTAAACAAAAAAAAATCAAATGGGATGTCTTCGTACGGAATCAGTGATAAACAAAAAATCAAAACATGACAAAGGGTTAGAGCGGAAAGAACCCTTTGTGTGATAACCAAAAAACGAATTGTTGGGGGGGGTCGTCCTAGTAATAAGTGAAACAATGAAAGAAAAAAAAAGTGTAGTTAATGAATAAAACAAAAACACAGGGCCACAAACAAAAATATTCCACTATCCAGCCGTCGACCTAACGGGAGATTTTCTGTCGAACTTTTCCTGGAAAGCGACCATGCATACCGGCCAGGTACTATCCGACTAAAACAATGACCTCCTGCCAGCTGTACGCAACAGACCGCAGATCAGCCCCGTACGAAAATCAAAAGGGAAAAGAATTTTGAGGTTCTGAGATGGATGAAATTCGTCGATGGTTGTCCACGATCACTTATCAAGACTTCGATCTTTCCACTCTCAACCAACATTCAAAGACTCCAATCACTCGCTACATTCATTCAAACCATTCGAGTCCATTTATACCAAAAATCTGGTCCAGAAAAGATAACGGGTCCCTCTAACGGATCTCAACCAAAACAAAACCGCGACTGAGTCACCGGAACTGTACGCAGGGTACCGTCATACCCTATGCAAGTTCCTGTAACCAATCAAAGTGACGGCAATAACCATGGGCCGGTTAAGCTAACAACCAGTAGCGAAATTTAGTAACTGAAAGACGGATTGGGCGGACGAAATGTAACTCTCTCTCATAAAATCCTCAATAACTCCAAAAATCAACATCAAAAACACATCATAAACTCCAATAATCATCAATAAATCTCCATCAACTTCAAAACTCAATAACATCATTAATCATCATATAACTCCATTAAACATCAATAACTCTTCATCAACTTCAATAATCATCAATAAAACTCCATTCACTTCAATATCATCGCAAAAAAACCTCATTATAATAATCATATAATCTTCAGAACCTCACAATAAAGTTTGCAAACAAAAAAAGAGAGAAAAAAAAATCGTATTCCATAAAGTTCAGAAAGCAGCACGTTATCAATAGCGCTACTCAAAGAAACTAGCTAACCAACCTCCTTAACTCCAAAGTGTAGGGCAGCACGTTATATCTAGCGCGACCCTAAAATTAATCTATATTATAACTGCAAAGTGTAGGGCAGCACGTTATATCTAGCGCAACCCTAAAATTAATCCTGTATTAACTCAAAAATAAAAAAAAAACTTCTCACACGTGAGTAATTGGTGTGAAAGAACTTTATTGTGAGTCACACTGTATTGCACTGACCGGCTAAGACACTCCTATAATAAAACTGACAATAAAAAAAAATACCCTATGTCCTAACTCTAGCAATCACGTAAACACTCCAGTACTTAAACCTCTGTAAAACAACAACTTAAAACATTCCAAAACATCGATTTTCATTAGTTATTAATTGGCAAGGCTATATAAATATAAAAAAAATTTAGAAAAACATACTGACGGCTAAGAGAAAATAAAATGTGAACAACTTGTAGCTAACTGAAAGCAAGCTTACCCCAAAAAAAAAATAAAACAATAATGTATTCGACAGTCCACAATACAACATGCAGTAGGCCTACGTTAAGATACGAGGCAAAAGAGAAATAGTGAATAAATATACCATCCTTGTACATAATACGGGCCTTGCAACATTTATATTATTGCTATGAGACGTAAAGAAAGAAAAAAAAAATAAAAATATTGACTATAAAAAGATTTAAGCAATGACTTTCGTGATTCTGACAGTCCAAACGCAAAATACAACCAAATGTTTCTAGTACAATATATTTAAACCAAAACACATCCATCAAATCACGTAATGTGATCCAATACACGGACATTATCCCTATTGAAGACGTTAATTCCTTTATAAAAAAAAAATGTTATAAGTCCCAAAATAAACAAAATTTAAAATATCGAGGACGGGAACCAAATATCGTTCTATGGCGTTAGTTTAAAATATTTAAAATTTAAAAATAAAACCAATACTATAGTTAAAGACAACGTTTTGTTAACAAACTCAGCAGAGGACCTGCAATTTGACATGGATATGTCCACAAAAAAAACGTGATACACAAAATGCTATTATAAATTAAAAAAAAAAAAAAATTGCAGAGACAAAGCTGTAAAAAAAATCAACGAGAATGCGACTAAAATAGGCCAATAGTCAAATGTTACAAGCATTAGAAAAGCTTCTTAAAAACAGCGCAGGTAGGAAGAAAGACTGTTAGCAAAACTGGAATCCAAAATTGGTCAAAAAAAAGTAAGTAAACAGAAATATGATTAAGAGTGGTAACAAAATTTTGTTAAAAAAAAAATCGCCCTGAAGTAAAAGAAAAGAAAATACAAAAAGTTTGGCTGTTAAAAAAAAAATGACACGCCTAAAAAACATCTAAAGTATCACCGAAATACAAAGAGACTGTAAACAGATGTGCAGAATTTGATTGGAAAAATAGCTTGAATGGATGAAACACAATTAAGAAAAACTACGGAGAAAGAGAAAAAAAAATTTAAAAACAACAATTACAGAATTAAGGAAATCGCTTTTAGTTAAATAGAACAAAAAAAACCCTGATATTGTGAAAAGTCGTGTTAATACCAAATGAAATATTAAGCAGAAAGAGACTTATTAGAATAAGAGCAGAAAGAAACTTGAGTGTGTTGTCCCTAACTTGAAAATAAATTACTGTTAGTCGATGATGAAAAAACAGAATCCAACGGCGTAAACACTATAAAAAAACATTAAAAAAAATTTGGTGGTAAAAAAACCACCATCGGCACCTGTTTTGAAAGATAAACTGAATACTTACGCTATCAATACAGATTGTAAATGATAAAGTTGTAAAGCCAAAATGTAATACCACACAACACCCAAAATAAAATATTCAGAAAACGGAAAAGATATTTGTGATAGTAAACACAAAAATAAATTGAAAGTGTAAGTGTACAAAAATGAAAAACAAAGATTAAATTAAAAATACATTTCAAGGGACTGAATCGAAAAAACTATAACTAAACAGAAGCGTAAATAAAACTGCGAACAACTTGCCGCTGATATCAAAGTGGCTAAGGGTCTGGAAAATTTGACGCATTGTGGCGAACGAGAATTAAAAATTAATTGCTTTGGATCTTAGGGAACCAGAACCTAAATCAAACGAAACCCCTACTATAGATTGGACGTTATTTGGCCAGAAACTGGGATGACCTAGTTGAAAATCTCATTGTAGTTCATTTGATTAAGCCATAACATGAAAATTCCAACGAAATTTTTATTGAAAACATTACGGGGTAAAACTTTTAATGGAGAAAAAAAGATACGAAGCACAAAATGTAACAAAACATTATAGAAATATAAGATAAAATAAATAGAAGTAGCTACAAACTGAAACAAAAGACTACGAAAAATTTCTACTTGTACTATTGGGTGAGTGACTATGACAACGAGCGCAATTTTACTATACAATAAAAACTGAAGAAAGAAAAAAAAATTTTTGATCTCTGTTGACCTTTACTGAAGACGAATCCTTGAAGGTGCTTGAGCTCCAAAATTGAGATTGAGGACGGCAGTGCACCGTAGTCGAGGGCTACGACTTATGCTAAGGATTAAATATATCTTCACATACCAGGAAGATCGAAAAAGCAGAATCCTTATGGCAGGAAATGCTGGGTTTTCCAGAGATGTTAAACTATGCTGATTACAGGTGTAGTTGCGTGTTAAGCTCATCTGATATGCGAACTTTAGTAAGACTTCATTAGATTCTCGGCCATTAAATTAAAATGATCATTCTCGAACTTATATAATACTAAAAAAACCACACAAAAAAAAAACAACTATTAGTATAACTTCGAATTATTGCTATTTCATTATTAAGTATAAAATAACGTATAATTTTAAAACATAAAATTTCAAAACTTTTCATTTTTTAAGTTAAATAATTGTAAGAATATCGTATTATTTGCATTCCGTGTATAAATGATAAAAATAGTTCACTTCGAACCTCGAACTGCATAACATGACTATTATATCAAAAAAAAAAATTAGTCATTGCCATGTCTATACTCATTTTACTCACAAGAAACACGCAAAAATTATGGAAACTTTATTTTGCCCAAAAATCCATGTCCCAATAAACAAAATGCAATCAAAAATATTGCATAAATCATTCCGATAAAATACGTCAGAATAACAGCTGATTTTAAATTCAACGTGATGGTGCATTATGACACGTAGTTCGATAAAGCATATTATCTTTCATAGTTGTATACAATGTTGTGATATACCATGTATTTAATACTACCTATGTATTGTTAAACACATACAATAAAAAAAATTATGAATTCACACATGCATCTCTGATATTGTACGTTAGGTACATCAGAAATAAAACTCCACTGGCTGGCAATTCCACAATGTTGTCATGTGTAAAAAAAAATTAATTAACAAGATAAAACTTATTTACATTGAATAATTATAAATGTCATGTAACTGCTGAAAGAAAACAGAATTATTAACTAAGATCTTATAACGGTAATATGAATCCACAGTGTTTTCATCTCGTAAAGAAGTTAAACTAAAAAAAAATACAACTATCCACATTCCAATGCTGCATATCTTGTACATAACCCTGAATAGAATGTCCAAGACCTTGAAAAAAAACTACATTAACATAAAATATAACTCAAAAATTTCTGGAAAATAAATTTATTTAAAAAGAAAAAAGATCACTGTCTAAAATCAACCTAGGCGCTTCACCATGTCAGGTATACTACAAAAATAAAAACATGACAGGTATCCTATAAAAATATTGGAAATTGTTGTTGATTTTAAAATACATGTCATATGTAATAATTTGAAACTTGTATTGTGCCTGTAATAAAAGTAGGGAAGATTATTATTAAAATGTACCGTGTTTTAAAAGCACGAGAATTAGTGTATCCTTGATCAGGATTTAATTTTAAAAAAAAATTCTTAATTTAAAGTATGATTTTGTTGTTCGTGAGGTAGTGTGAGTGATTAAAACGTTTTCCAAGTAGATGTCTCCATTCTTCTACTCCATTCAGCAATAATAACCTGTAAATTTCACTCAACCACTTACCTGTTTTAAAATAATCTATATTAAAGGTTGCCTCCACCAGGACGTCGTAGAACGGCCCAACGTCCAAGACCCTGAAATTTCCTATGAAGGAATTAAAAAAAAAGGAAGTTTGGGGGAAGTTTTGATAGGAGAATCAAAACCATGTTTCCAGTTGTTACTGTGAAATATCAGCTCAGATTTCACTTAAGAGCCACTGTTCTCGCTTTGTGGTTTGCGAGAAAGTACGGCTGTTTTCAGATTACGGAATCCTTTCAGACAGTGAACATAAATTTTGTAACCAAAACATATTGCAACTTAATAAAAATCACCATACAAGGCCATTGGTGAATAAATCTTGGAGAAACAAGAAATTTCAGTAAATTCCCCAAGACATATACCTTTTTGTGTTTATAAATAAGCAAACACGGTGCAGTGTTTAATATGGAGGTTCAAAAATAAATTTTGTAGGTACAGAATCTTTAAAACAGTACCCAGAAGCGTTATAATTGTACTGAATAACGTTCATTCAAGTATCACCCATTATGAATACAATTCAATGTTGGAGTACATCCATCTGAAAAACTTATTTCTAGAACTAATCTAACAAAATGGGAAGATATATTTTTAAAAATAAATACAAGAGACGAATTTCAGTTTAACATTTTAGATTTATTTTTATAAATTTATATATTTTTAAACGTTTCTTTTTGGTATTTAATTTAAAGTTTTTAACATTTTATAATTAAAATTTTAAATAATATTTCTTCTTTTTTTTTTAAATTTGAACAGAATTAAATTATTTTTGTTAATTATTTTTATTTTTATATATTTTTAACGTATTTAAAGTAGGTATTTAATTTAAAGTTTTTAACATTTTATAATTAAAATTGTGTTTTTATTATTAGCCCATTATTATTATTTTTAATATTATTATTATTATTATTATTATTATTTAATCAAAAAAACTAAATGATTTCACTAATTCTACATGAAAATTTTTTTTTTATTTACTATTATTTAACTATATTTTTGTTTTATATTTTCCATTTAAAATGGTTCAAAAAAAAAAGGTTATTTTTTTCTTTTCTTCATTTTTTTTTTATTTAGTTGTACAAAAGAAAATTAAAAGAAAATTACCTTTTTTAGTGAGTATCCAATCACAGCACCTTAGAAGTATGAACTTTACGGTTACACAATAGAAAAAAACACTCAGACGATCTTCTTGCACACACACGGCTGACCGGGGCGCTAATTACAGGCGTACGGAGGGGGAAAACCAATCAAACTAGCCGTTATGAAAGACGTTGACAAACCGGCGTAAAACAAACGCGCCAATTGGCCGCAAAAAGTGCTGAAGTAACAGTAGGCCCCTCTACAAAAAGTACGTAGAGATGAAACTGAAAAACTGTTCCCAGGCTCTGGAATTGCCAAGTAAGGGTTTTAAACAGTGAGAACTGAAAATAGGCCTTTAGGCTTTCTTATTTCCCACGAGAAAACGCGATGTAAAAACATGTGAAATAAAACCAACTAGAATAAACTAAAGAAACGTGATTTCTTTATGAAATAATAAAAATTATTGAAAAGAAATATGCTATGTAAAATTACAAACTTTTATTCATAATAAAATAATATTTTTCTTCCTTAACGAATAAAGAAAAAAAACACCATTTTAATTATTTTAAAAAGACAAAATTTGATCAACTCCAAGGGTCTAGGGAGATTTCCAACAAAAGTCGAAAATTTGGAATAGTAAAGTCAAAAACTTTACACATGGAAAAGGTTGAAGCTGTTCAGAAAAGGTTGTTCGCCAAGTGAAGATATCGCGGACTTGGACATAAGTGTAACTCCCACAGAGAGGAGTGCTTGTCCTTCGGTATCTTAACGTTAAGTAATAGGCGCCAGCTTCAGGATCTGCTATTCCTGTATAAAGCATTATCGGGGCATGTGGAGGTTGATCTATCTGCAGTTCGGTATTGTGTTCCATACATCAGAACCAGGAATTACTTATTACAGTATATGAACAGAGGTAGTCTGGCATCTCTGGCTAGGTGTATTGCGGACTGAATGGTTTTTGTCAAAATAATGACGTTGATATTTTTAGACTCGGCTTACGCTCCTTTAAGCAAATAGTCTCACGTATATTTATTAACAATTATTAAGTGTTTTTAAATGTATTACATTCTAAGCTCTTAAATTTTGGTCAGCGAGGAATAACCCGTGTGACAAGCTATCGGGTGAATCGAGTAGCCCGGCAGTGTTACAAAGTTACATTGGACTCCCGATTACAGAAGATTTTCCATACTCATCCTGGTTTTGGGTCGTTATTATTATTATTTTTAATTACTATTTGTACTTTGTTATCTGTAAAGTAGATATTTTTTAATTGTTTGTGTAACAATTTTTATGTCACCGTGTGGTTAAGGTGCCACACTTGATACTTAAATTTAGTTAATTTAGGTGTTTATTCTTTTGTATATGTCTTGACTCCCCTTAGTCCAAGGTAGGTGTCAGCAAATTAAGGACTTCGGTCTATTCTGCTACCTTTCTTCCACTAAGTAGGTCCGTCCCGCTTCCCTGTTTGTATTTTATTGCTTCTCGAAAGCTAGGGATGGCTATAAGGGGTGATGTAAAGACCATAAACCCTTTAAAATAATAAACGATACATATCAGACTTTCTGGCTTGCACCAACTTCAAACTTAGTAATCTAGTAAGCAGAGATGCGTTCTTGAGATGCATTAGTGGCTGCAGTCGACTAGATCGGTTCAGAAATGAGAATATACGGAAAGAGTTAAATGTGTTTTCTTAAGGAGACAAAAACATGGAGTACCGCCACAAATGGACTGATCATAATAAAAGAATGCCTCCACACGAATTCCTGGATTGGTCAGAAGTTACAGCCCAAATGGGCGACACGATTCAGGGCGATCGGATCACGTCTAGGGACCTAATCCTTGATTCGTTAAGAAGAAGAAGAAGAAGAGTTTAATTATTTCTATAAAATAAAAATTGTAAAAATATTCACTAACAAGTACTGATTAATTAATTAATAATTTTATAAGAGGTGTGGCTATTAAATAACGAGACTGTCATTGTAAAACATTTTATTTTTTATAATCACTTATTGTCACCTTCAATTTACACTTCTTCTTTATCCCTACAACGCTCCATACAAATTTCCCATTGTTGGAAACAGTGCTGGAAGTCATCTTCCGTCGGCTCCTTCAGGACACGTGCCGCTTTCTCTTTTACAGCCTCCACAGACTCAAGTCTTGTCCCTTTCAACGCAGATTTCACCTTAGGAAACAGGTAGAAGTCACATGGTGCAAGATCTGATGAATAAGGTGGATTTGCTAACACTGAGAGGCTGTACTTGGCTAGGAACCTCTTCACAGATAACGCGGAATGAGCTGGCGCATTGTCTTGGTGGAGAACCAATGACTTGTCCTTCCACATTTTTGGGCGTTCCTTACTTACTCTTTGATGTAGTTCAGAAAGTACCTCAAGGTAGTAATATTGATTAATTTTTTGATCTTCAGGAACCCAGTGAAGATACACAATCCCACGAATTAAAAAAAAAAACAATCATCATTGCTTTAAATTTTGACTAGCTCATTCGAGATTTTTTGGCTCTTGGTGAAGTTCGGCTCTTCCAGTGCATGGATTAGCGCTTCGTTTGCGGATCATAAGTAAAAAACCACGTTTCATCACATGTTATTATCTTGTACCTGTTCCCTAAGTTGAAATCTGCATTAAAAAGGAAAAGATTTGAGTCTGTGGAAGCTGTAAAAGAGAAAGCGGCAAGTGTCCTGAAGGAGCTGACAGACGATGACTTCCAGCACTGTTTCCAACGATGAAAAATTCGCATGGAGCGTTGTAGGGATAGAGAAGGAGTGTATGTTAAAGGTGACAATAAGTGATTATGTATAAAATTAAAATTAAATTTTTTACAACGGCAGTCTCGTTATTTAATAGCCACACCTCGAATAATAATAGTTATTACACCGGGTGTCCCACGGAATTTGATTATAGAGAAATAGCATTGATTTTCATTAGTTTGTTAATATTTTCTTCCCACGAATAAATAAAGACTTGTTATAGTCGGGAATCATTAGAAAATGTTAAGATGTTTAATAAAAAAAATCTGGTGTGAAACACTCACACAACTTTCTCTTGCCAATGCAAATGATTAATAATAAACCTAACATTATTAATAAAATATTAGAAATAAACAAAAACTAACCTCAAAAACATAACCTTATTTTAATCACGAGTGAATGACGCAAAATGACAATCGAACTCAGTTTGGCTTAAAAATACGGAAAATCACGCTTTCACGCTAAACTAGGCTCTGTAGAGAAAAATGCTCTAAACAAAAGTTGTAGATCTTTTAATTTTCTATAACTTTTATTATATACACTTTTGTCGTAAAATGCATACTAAGGCCGAAATGTTAAAAAAATCGATTTTTCTCACGTTTTCGTGAGAAAAAAAACAGAAAATCGCAAATTACCGCTAAACTAAGCGTTATACAAAAAAATGTTTGAAACAAAAGTTGTAGGTTTTTAAATTCTCTACAACTTTTGTTATATAAGTTTTTGCGCTAAAATTTATATTAAAGCCGTAATCTTAAAAAAACAACGTTTTTACGTGAAAACAGCCTCACCGAGAATTTCAGCAAACATGGCGCCTACCCTATCTTGTAGAGAATAAAAAATTGAGTAAAATAGGCGATTTTAAAAAAAATCGTAGGACCAGTTTTTGAGAAAATCGCAAAAAACTGAAAAATTATACGAATAAACTACTACTTCCGGTTGACCGATTTTGATGAAAATGTTCGTGTCGCGTCCGGT
This sequence comes from Catonia carolina, assembly GCA_035578175.1. Lineage (NCBI taxonomy): Eukaryota > Metazoa > Arthropoda > Insecta > Hemiptera > Achilidae > Catonia > Catonia carolina. The sequence goes on from JAQMRL010000010.1 coordinate 15,649,396, forward strand.
AGTGGTATGTAACTTAAGTTTCAAGTTTCAAGTTCGTACGATGTTCCGTTCTTGAGATATTCTGTTCACACACACACACACAGACACACACACAGACCAATCGCTAAAAACATGTTTTTTGGGTTCAGGGGGTCTGAAAACGTATAGATCCGTGAAAACTCGATTTCTAAAAATCGACATGAAAACAATACTTTCCTTCCTATATATTCATATAGGCAAGAGAAAGTAAAAATATCAATATTCATATATTTTAAGCTGTATTTTATCGTAAATACAGAAATACATAAATTTGTAACCGTTTTCCAATTTAAGTATTGTAATTTTTATGAACTATCAAAATTATGTTTCGAGTAATGGTAACGTTCTGGCCCGGCGATGTAAAGATAGGTTGATCGAATCCATCAGCGGTAAAAATTTTTTATTGTTCAAAAATATTGGCAATATTATTTTTAAAAAAATTAATTATTAATTTTTTAATTTTGACAATTTGTTTTACCATCAACAATCTGGATTGTTGCAATAGATTATTGCAACAATCAGCTGTCTCTCAAAATTGAATGTTGCTGAAGGAAATATTTAAATATTTATAATAATACTGAATTTGCTTCCAAAGAACAAAAAAATTTTTAAGTAAATAATTTTAGATGATGAAACAAACAGTCAAAATTAAAAATTAATTACATTTGTTTAAAACTTATTTTCAATATTTTTGAACAATAAAACATTTTACCGTTGATGGATTCAAACAACCTATCTTTTCATCTCCGGACCAGAACTCTACCATTACTCCAAACATAACCATGTGAATAGTTCATACAATTTACAATACTTAAATGGAAAACTGTTACAAACTTATATATTTCTGTTTTTAAGCTATAATACAGCTTAAAAGTATCAAAATTGATATTTTTTAAAAGGTCTAAACATTATCTAATGATTTCTGACTATAAAAAATTTTCATTTATTCATGGGAAGAAAATATTAAGAAACTAATGAAAATCAGTGCTATTTCCCAATGGTTCAAATTCCGTGGAACACCGTACATATGGTACGTGCCTTATTATTTAATATAATTTTCTATATTTTTAACGTTACTAGTTTTGTTTTGATAAGATGAATGGTGGGTTGGATTGACCTTACAAACATTGACTGCGTATGTGCGCTGGTAACTGCGTAACCCTCAGGAAGAGAGGTAAAGGGATTGGTTGGTTGCAACATCTCTTGTTCCAGGTATTCAGAACCAACTGAGCCCGAGGGTGTGCACTATATAGCGAGTTATATAACTTTAAGCCCCTTCGGTCAGCATGTGTCAATCTCTTTGTGATCCGGAGGTCAGCGTAAACGGATATTGTGTATTATATTGGTACAATAATAACATAATACCATGATAATAATAATATAATAACATTATGACATAACAATACAATAACCCCGAGAACATAAATGACATCTTACAGTCTGGGACATTAAAGTAAATTTATATTTTATTTGTACATGTTTCGATAAATGTTTAAAACAAAATAGTTAATTGAAAAAAATATAATACCATAATATTTTGGTGTGTAATGAGCTTGAACTATTAAATAGACTGAATAACATTACTAAAACAGTAATAAAAATCAGGTGTGAAACACACGACTTTCTCTTGCCGGTGTAAATAATGAACAATATAACATAAGTTTTATCATTAATACACAATTTAAAATGAAAAACTAACCTAGTTAACGGTTAGTTGTTTTTAATCATGAGCAAACGACGCAAAATGAAAGTCAACCTCTATGGAACTTAAAATACGGAAAATCACTAATTGACGTTTAAATAAACTCTGTAGAGAAAAATTCCGGCCGCATTGGTGTAGTTGGTAACGTGCTCGCCTCTTATCATGCGGTCGTGGGTTCGAGTCCCACTCAGGCACGGCATTTATTTTCATACGTTACAAAAAATCATTTCATTCTCCATTATGCATAGTTACACCCCAACGTCGTCGCTAATGACCTTTGTAGTTGATCCGACGTTAAATAATAAATTTAAAAAAGTTGTAGATCTTTTTATCGCCCATAACTTTGATTTATTTACTTTTTTTGTAAAATGTATACTAGTGCAATCTTAAAATACCCCGTTTTTTACCAATTTTGATGAGTAATATAGTATATACTATATTATTTTCTATACAATATAGAAAAAATATTACTAATTTTCTGTTTTAAAAAACTGACATGAAAACAATACTTTTCTTCTTTATACGAGGGGGTACCCAAAAGTAACAGGAGTAGCATTGCCGTGAGCGGTGCTCGTGTAGTACGCATTTTTGCCACACAGACATGTATAGCGCAACTCATTGCGAATTCAGTGCACTGATTGCAATTCATTACGAGTTCAATATTCATCTGCAGTGATTGTTTTTGCTAGCGCTCTTTTGTTCTTGTTTCGTTTTTTATGATGGCAAGTTTACGTAAACAACGTGTAGCTGTGAAAATTTTGTTTTTTACTCGGTAAAAGTGCTGCTGAAACTGTTTTAATATTGAAAACAGCTTACAAAGATGAAGCTATGGGAAAATCTCAAGTATACGAGTGGTTTTTTCAGTTTTAAAATGGTGACATGTCGATTGATGACAAACCTCGTTCTGGACGTCTATCAACTGCCCGAAGGAACGAAAATGTTTTAAAAATTTCTAGAGCGTGTGCTCTCAGACCGTCGACTGACAATTTGGAAGTTTTAAGAAGATTGAGCAACAGTGTTCGTCAAAAAAGATCCGATTTGTGACGGACAGGAGACTGGTTCTTCCACCACGACAATGCACCTGCACACAGCCATCTAAGTGAAAGATTTTAGTCCCGCTACCCCACGAACTTTATTCGCCTGACCTGGCTCCGTGCGACTTTTTTTTATTTCCACGCATAAAAAGGGACATAATGTCCCTTTTGATAATATTGAAGCGATCAAAAAAAAAAAACGAAGGAGAAGCCGTCAGCCATTTCTAAAGATGACTACAAAAAATGTTTCGAACAGTGGAAACACCGGCGGGATAAATGTATTAGTTGTAATGGAGAGTATTTTGAAGCAGATAAGGTTCTTTTGTAAAAAAACAAAATAAATAAATAGCTTTTAAAAAATAATTCCGGGTTTTTTTGGGTACCCCGTCGTATATTCATATAGAGCAAGAGAAAGTAAAAATAAAGTTGTGCTAGAAATGGTAATAAAATTTTACTAGGTTTTGTCAATCCTACCTTCCTGGGAGTGAGGCATGGACGCTTACGAGTCAACATACACAAAGATTACAAATTGCTGTGCTGAAAATATTTAGGTCAGTAGTAGGCTGTGACAGATCAAATAGAAGAATAAATATTGATATTAGGGATGAAATTGACCTTTAGCCTTTAATTAAGAGTTACTGAATATTGAAAGGTGGTATGGTATCATTACATATAGCATGTAGGTCTTGTTGTTTAAGTCATTAACCTAAAGGCTGGTTTGAACGACTAGAGACTTTACTAAATAAAACAAGGAGTAGGGTGTTTACTATGCCTTCCTGACTGAGTGGGGAAGTATGTTTCATTACTCTCAGAGGAGGTAACTCTGACCAGTGTCTTTTACACCTCTACCTCTTCTCTTCTTAAATACTTCAGTCATACAATTGGCTGACCATGTGATAAGAAACAGAACTATTTTTGAAGCCCTGAAACTAGCAGATTGAATGTAAATAATTTAACACTCCACCTGCCTGTTTTGTGCAAAGCATATAGGTGTAGGACGAATTACCCATCTGGTCGATGAACACATACAACTACGTAAAAGAACTTTGGGAAGGCCGATAAAACGTTAACGAACTAATTCCAAGGAGAAGTGACGTAAATGGCTTTTGCCATTTATACTCATGACGAAGAGGAATAATAAATTTTTAATAAGGTAACTTTAAATTTATTTTTCAAATCAGTTTCTAAAGATTAAAAAAGTCAAGTTGATATTAGTGCTTAGAAAGTAGACAAAAAATAATAAGAGTAAAAAAGTTTATGATAAAAGGAAGGAGAAAAAGGAAAAAGAAAATGGGTTGAATAACATCTGATAAAAATAGAATTACCCAACCATCGAATAGCGTATCCGTGTCAATTCGCAATGTAATAAAGTTAAGGAAAACACATTACAGTTTTAAAGTGGGAAGAAAATGTACAAACAACTACCCATTAATACTTTTCGGTGATTTTAATGTTTTCCAATATACGAAGAAGATAAGGAAAATGCAAAAATAGATAGTAACTTACTCTGAAATGAAAAGAAAATAGAAAAATAAAAAAGGTAAAACCTCGAAAGATAATTCTAACCCATCCTACACTACTTAGTCGTTTATCTCAATAAAGTATAATGTAATCTAAGGTAGTCTCACATATCAGAGTGCGTGCTTAACTCTGTTTGCTACTCTGCAGACAGTTAGATTTCCCAAAGGACATTTTCTCACCCTTCTTTAGTTATACTAGTGTGTGAATGTTTACTTAAACTGTGTAGTGTGTGTTTGTGCACTAGGTTTAGAGTTAATGTGAAGGTTACTTCAATGAATTTAATTTTTTAATAAATACTTTAATATACGTACGATTTTTGTAAAACAATAATATATTTTTATATTTCAATACTATCATTATTAAAGTAAGTTTTACTCATTATTTCCAGAATATTAATTTAATTTTGCGCAATGTAAGAATTTTTTTTAATTTTTTCGGTTTACATAAACAACTATCGCCGACCGGGGCCGACGACAAGTGACACAGCCTTGCTTGTGAGTTTGGTGGCCCTGAGAAAGGCCATTTAATGTGTTGGCGGCCCTGAAAAGAGCTGGGTGTAGTGGGGTTGGCCCTGGAAAGGGTCTTTGTTGGTGGTCGAAAGCGGCGTGTTTGAAGCAAAGCCTGAAGAGTGACAGCTCGGCTACCGGGTTCAGGCCTAGCTTTCCCTCAACGCCAGTCGGGTCCCCACTGCAACATGGCAGTGGTGGCCCCCAGAGCCCTTGTAGTTTAGGGTTGGCGAAGGCCGACCGGTGTGGGAATGTGCGTCTGATACCGGTTAGCGTAGACCAGGGATAGTCCGTCTGGTCTCGGCTGGGCTCTTTTTTCTTCTTCTTTCCAGTTTGGAACCTGAGTGACGAATGTGACTAACGACCCAGCGCGGCCGCTTAAATACCCCTCCGGCAAGTCCACTTCATAGTGGAGGGGAGACACTGCTGGCTGCGCTCATCACGGCAGGCAAGTTATGGGATCGTCTGCAGGCGCTGATATTAGTGGGGCAGTCGGCCAACCAAACATATACATAAACTGAAGCTGTTGGAAAACACTAGTAGCCCAGACTCAAAACGTGATATTTCCATTTTTACAATATTGGAAAATTATCACTGCATTCAATACATGAGTAACTACACTCTGACAAATAATAAACAATATTAAACAAAATTATTAATATCACAATATTATTAACAAACAATTTCAACACTCTCGCAAAAAATAAAGTGCTTTTGTGAAAAAACACCTTAAGTATAGGTCAAAATGTGAGTAGGAAAGTAGCTCCATTTCCAAAACGCGTCTTTTTCGTCATGTTGTTTTGCAAAATTCGTTATTTCCAATCACATTAGTCGGGTATAGGGACAGATAGGATCACCGTGCAACCCCTCCCTAAAAATAGAAACTTGTCATCATTTAGTGTGCTAATCTTGTCCTAAATAAATAAAAACAAATTTTATAGCTGGAGTCATAAAATATAACCGTTAAAACTGCTTTTCTTTCAGTTGCAAAACGCATTATTTTCATTTTCTTTTCTTAAATAACTTTATTTTGAAATAATACAATATTATACAACTTTTTTTTCTGCCCATAACAGACAGGTGAAGTGTCAAATTATTTACAGTCAATCTGTTGGTTGCAGAGGTAAAATAAATAGTTCTGTTTCTTATCACATGGTCAGTCAATTAAATGACTGAATCATTTAAGAACAGAAGAGGTAGAGGTGCAAAAGACACTAATCAGAGTTATCTTCTCTGACATTAATGAATTTCATTGTACAGCCAGACCCTGTGGTGAATGAAGTGAAGGTGTCATTTACAGAGTGGAAAATATGTGCTTTTCAGAGGGCCCGGCATGCTGATAAGCGTACTTTTCCACTCAGTGAGGAAGGCAATGGTAAACCACCTTACCCCTCGTTTTACTTAGCAAAACCTCTAGAGGTTCAAACCAGCCTAGGCTGTTAACCTAAACAACAATATACAGCTTTGTAAGCATTAATCATAAGAATTTCGTTTATTATAATAAACCAATAGGATACTATTTAAGTTAGTTATCAAAAAAAATTACTTTTGACAGATTTTTCGTGTTTTCCCAAAAAAAAATTTTAATATATATTTTTTACCTTTATAGTAAACGTTCTGATACAGTTAATTTTATAATAAATGTAATTTTTTTATTTTTTTTGTTTTACGTCTGACTGTTTTGCAACTCCTGCTAATGCAGACGGTGGAGAATGAAGATACATGAAAATAAGTGATGAAGAAATGCCATACCTGGCCAGGAATCGAACCCGGGACCCCGGTGTAGAAGCCAGTCGCACTAACCACTACGCCAACGGGCCGGCCTTTACGCAAACGTTAAGTTTTTATGATAAAAGATTTTACTTCTATAGTGTTTTTTATTTATTATAGTAAAAACAAATGGAAACAGCTTAACACAAAATTTGTTCGTTTTATTGGTTACTAGATAAATGGTCAAGTTATTATTTAACTTTATTGCTCTAGTAGTAAAGTCGTCGCCGTGAGTCAGCTGTTTAACAGCTGACTTTTCGGAGACGGAGGTTTCGTCGTTCAAATCCTAGGAAAGTACCTTTACCTTTCGTTTTCCGAAAGATAAACTCTTAAGAAAAGCATAATTGCATGCTTGTCGACGTACAGACCAATTTTCGGTTGATTCTGCGCGTGTTTGTGGTGCTCATCTTGAAGACTGTGACGTCGAACGCGATTTAAAATCTGAACTTTGTAACTTTAAAGCTACAAAAAGATAAAAATCGTCTGGAGTTCCACATTATAAGATACCAACTCGCGGAACTGTTTAAAATTTTAGTGACTTCGAAAGAAATTTGAGACATGAAAATATAGAAAAATAGTAGAATTTCTTGTTTCTCAAGGAAAAATTATGGTTGTTAATCCTATTGCTAATGAAAATAATTCTATTTCACACCTAACCTACAACGCAAAAGAATCTGAAGATTTTATAGCGTTGAGAAACGAAAATTTGTGTCTGCAAGAAATAACTTTCATTAAAGTCGAAAACACAGATTTAAAAAAAAAACTCGCTGAATACCAGTTTAAAACATCTTTTTTCGGAAAATAACATATAAATTTAGGCCTAACTGTTAAATATTCACAACCATTTTATTTTCCTACAAGTAGGCTACCGAATATCATGAATTTATTTATATTACAATTACAGACTTGATTAAACATTTTTATTTCATAATGTGAAGATCTAAAGACAATCTGTTTACTTAAATCGTCAACAAACAATGGCTGGTAATTATTTTATATTTTACTTACATTTCATTAAAAGTCTTTATCATTATTAATTCTCGCTGTTATTATTATAGTAGACAAAACATAATTATTATATCCCAATATAAGTCTTGAATGTAGAAGAACTAAGTTTAAAAAACTGGTGCTTTCCGCACCGGTGACGTTATTTGCTAGTGCCTGTATGTACTCATAACGGCCGGTCATGCGCGTGACCCCTACCGTCTCTTCTAATTACCGTGGTTACTTTTATACGTATTTGTGTACTAGACAGTGGTTACCGGTGTACTTTCATGGTTGGGGTTTAATTAACCATACTCTCTTAGAAATGGTTGGCCTAAGTCTGTACAAGACTCATCTACACATCATACATATCATTCTAATCTCATCGGGTAATAGCATTGCTTATTTTTCTTAGACAGTACAGATTGCAAAGGTCACACATTAGAGATAAAAATAAACAAAAGAAATTATGTGTCACCGGATGGCGACATTAAGTGGTTGAAACCTTTAATTTTGGTGGCCCTGAAAAGGGCCGTTTAAGCGGTGGTCATCTTGATGTGCAGCGTCGGTCGTAGTCGTCGTGGCGGTCAAAGAGCTGGGCGACACGGCGCGTCATCGTCCAGCGGAGACATTATCTTCTTCCCTCGCAGTAGTGCGTCGATGGCTGCTTCGTCAGATCCGGTGGGCGTAAGGCTCGGTCGAGGGACCGCTGTGGGCATAGCTCGCGTCAGTGGGCGATGACGGTCCGGTCGACGACTTAGGTGACGGGTCGGCGAGCGGAAGCATCATCTTCTCTCTTGCGGGGATCGTCGATTAGTCTTCGCTGGAGTCCGGCAGCCGAGTGCCGTGGTGGACATCTTGTCGATGCTGTAGACTGGTGGAAGTGAATCTTTCTGTGTCTGGATCGGAATTGAATCTCTCGGCTCAGTGTAGCGCTCTTTTTATAGTCGCCGAGAGCGCTGTGGTAGGAGGCGGTTACTGGCTCGAACTTGATGACAAAGGCCTCTGTCGGTGAGCAGCCGAAAGATTTGTCGGTACGCCGCCAAAGGGCCTACCGCGCCGACAAAGGCCGGAAGAAGTATTGAAGGCCGACAACACAGTAAATGATTAATTAGAAGGGGTGGCGCTGACATGTTACATTTGTCCCTGTATGGTATGTTTATAACAAATGAGCTGATGGGTTCATGATTAAAATAATAACATGAACAATATGCAGAAGCAGAGTACCCATCGGTGGGTGTTTTTGCTTTTCGTAAATAATTTTGCATTAGTGTTTACTTTATACTTTAGTCATAGTATTATTTCAAAAATTTTAATACTAAGCTAGAAGTACACAGAATCTCCAAACCATTGTGTAGGCCGTCTTTAGTTGGATAAACAAGTACTTAATAATTAAACTGTACTACCAATTTTAAACTTTATATAAAATTTTGTAAAATATTGAATTTTTTAATGGAAATAAGTCTTTTGAATAATAGGTTTTTAATGATTGATTTATTTACCGTCCGAAATTGATATAAATGTAAAAATTTAAAAGGAGATTTTTGAAAAATATTAAAACAAATATTTAAAATTCAAACGTTTAAAACAAATATTAAAATTTATCCACACAAAATTTAAAAAAAAAGTATTTATTTAATTTTGTTTCAGTTTGTTTAAGGGCAAATCAACTGCTTTTGTCATAAGCGACTACTTTGGTTTATGGTACAGAATCGGTGGGTTTCAACATGTTACAATATTTCAGTCTCTAGCCGGAAATCGAACCTGGAACCTTTCACTTTGCAGTCGGCAGCACCATTTAGCGCTCTAATTATTGGACCACCGAGGTAACCATTGCAAATGTTTAAACAAATTATTTTCAATAAAAATATCTTTATTAAAATATATTAAATTATAATATCTTTCTAGCCGGCTGCATTGGCGTAGTTGGTAACGTGCTTGCCTCTCATCATGCGGTCCTGGGGTTTAAATCCCACTCAGGAACGGCATATTTTCATACGTTACAACACATCATTTCATCCTCCATTGTTCAAAGTTACACCGCAACTTCGTCGCTAATGACCGTTGCAGTTGATAAGACGTTAATTAAATAAATAAAAAAAAATATCTTTGACTAAATAATAGACATTTAAAACAAATTTTAATTCCGAAAAGAACTGTTAAGTACAGGAAATAATTCTCGCCTACCGCTTTTTCAAGACTACAACTAACTATATTTTAATTTTAAAATTTTGGGCGATGCAAACTTTTATATTATAAACAGTTATTTTAAAACACAAACCTTATGTTAATTTTTTTATAAGGTGGCTAAAATCTCATAATACAGCAAGAGAGATTATGTAAATCAATTGATTAATGTTGAAAAATGACAATATATCTATAATATTTTATCAAAAAGTTTGTGTTTAAAATTAGTTTTTACTTTCACTGCAAAGGAATTCAAAAGATTTAGTGAAAAATAAATTGGGCAGAAACACAATATTCAAACTTAATAACAATTTGACAAAAGCCTATATATAACTTTTACTGGATGAACATTTCTAGTAAACGAGGAAGTCTCACGTTCACACAGAAGAATGTGATTACGTTTTTCCGACTGAACTCTGAAATTCTTTATTCGACATTACAGAATCGATAAAACGCTTAGGAATTGTTCAAGTTGTCTTTTAAATTACTTATGTTTAGTTTCAGCTCTGTATAAACAACTAATAAAATTATTAATCGAGTAGCACAAGATACTGTCTAAAAAGTACTGACTGAGAGCACGCAGTACTAATAATGTATAGTAATCTTGTATAACCCTATAAATTGTGCCTAGAATTTCTTAAACAAAATAGAAAGTTCAAGTAAATCCAAAAATGGCCAGCTATTAATATTTTCCTCTTTGAATTACCATTCATTCAAATTGTCACTAAATTTTGGTAACATTTATTGGTTAACCAGGTTAAAATCTCTTCGGTGGCGTGTACAATGTATGTCATGTAAATTAAAATTAAATTTTAATTCATAATTCATAATTAAATTAATTCATAATTAAATTTCACGCCACCATTTAAATTAAATGGTGGCGTGTAAATGTATGTCATTTCCGACATACATTTCGTCGGAAATGTTTTTTTTCCGACGAATTCCTGGTAAAAAAAACTTAACACATGTTGGTCTTTGCCCATAACAGACAGGTGGAGTATCAAATTATTTACACTCAACCTGTTCGTTGCAGGGCTAAAATAAATAGTTCTGTTTCTTATCACATGGTCAGCCAATTAAATGACTGAATCATTTAAGAACAGAAGAGGTAGAGGTGTAAAAGACACTAATCAGAGGTGTTATCTCCTCTGAACGTAATGAATTTCATTATACAGCCAGACCCTGTGGTGAATGAAGTGATGGTGTCATTTACAGAGTGGAAAATATGTGCTTTTGAGAGGGCCCGGCATGCTGATAAGCGTACTTTTCCACTCAGTGAGGAAGGCAATGGTAAACCACCTCACTCGTCGTTTTACTTAGTAAAACCTCTACAGGTTCAAACCAGCCTTTTGGCTGTAGACCTAAACAGCAACAACACATGTTGGTCTAATTACGACGATGTTGTTGTTATTTAGGTCAACTGCCGAAAGGCTGGCTTGAACCTCTAGATGTTTTAACTAACTAAAACGAGGAGTGAGGTAGTTTACCAATGCCTTCCTCACTGATTACAAAAATAGCCTATGCTAACCAACATCCCAGGCCCTCCATGAAGCATCTACTTTGCACTCTACAAGTAACACCTTTATATCATTCACCACAGGGTCTGGTTGTATAATGAAATTCATTGTCTCAGAGGAGATAACTCTGACTAGTGTCTTTTACACTTCTACCTCTTCTGTTCTTAAAATGCTAAAGTCATATAATTGGCTGACCATGTGATATGAAACAAGTCTATTTTTTGTAGCCTTGGAACTAGCAGATTGAGTGCAATAAATTTAACACTCAACCTGCCTGTTATTGGCGGACGATGTTATACCCCTGTTGTATATTATCTAAAAATACCCCAGTTGATCGTACCATTGGCAAATAAAAAAAATAAAATAAAACCATCGACCGGATATGCGTTTAATTAGTTAAAGCTTTCAATACGTAGGTTGCTCATCCTTATTGTCCTGGAACATGTTCTTGTTCTCACATTTAAAATGCAACGTGACGTCTTGGAGATCTCTGGGTAAAGGATACTCCGTTTTCAAAATGCAGAAATGGGCTGTTAGGGCCATCTTAGATGCTAAGAAACGTGATCCTTGTTAACCATTTTTTAAAGAACTAATTATACTAATGTTCCCACGCATTTATATTTATGAGTGCATTATTTCTAAAGAAGAATGAGCATTTATTTTTGAAAAAAAAAGATATCCATTCATACCCGACCAGGCACAAAAATTGTTTTAAAATTGTCCAACACAGAATTACCGGATACGAGAAAGCACCGTACTCTGCCTCTGTCAAAATGTTTAAAAACCTACCAAATCATTTAAAGATCTTTCATTACACAAATTAAAAGTAAACTCAAACAGTTTCTGCTACAAAAACGATTTAATATTAAAGATTTTTTAATGAAATACTGAAATCAATCTATTAAAAACAGGATTCAACTGTCTCGTTAAATGTTCATAGTAAGTTTTTTGGAAATTTTTAACGACATAATTTTTTTAATGAAATAAAGTAACTTAATTTTATATAATAACATAATGATTTACCAAAGGGTTTACAGTGTTGTCAGTTGAATAAATACATACATTACACTGCAAATATTAATTGATAACCGTCGGAAAGTAACCGGGTAAAATTCCTCTATCTGAGAATCGTCGGAAAGTACACGTGACCTCTCAGATAGCATTTCATCTCATTAGATCATCTTCTCACATAGCATTTCAATTAATACAAATTCTAATAAAAAATCAAAAAAAATTAACAATAGTTAAGGAACTGCAGGGTTAAAAAATCCATAGAGAGTCCATGTAACTTATGGTCTCCGACCAGGAATATGCTCCTTGATAACACTGCATAGATCGGTAATTCCTCAAGAAATATAATGTAAAATATCTCGAATTATAGCTTGACTGAAGACTATCATGGAAAACCCACATCAAAGACAAATTACTATAATTTTTTAACAACAGAGTTAAACAGTTTTACTGTCTGGTACGTTCTTAATCATATCTTCCATTCAAACTAAAATTGTTGTGGCACAAATCAAAGTTACCAATATGTGTATGATTCTAAATATTTATAACAGCAAAAAAAGATAATACTAAAATATTTCAGAACTTCTAATCAAAATTTCTGGTGATAATGATCTGAAAATATCTCATGTAATGGATACAGCCGAAAATCTACGCTTTACTATTTGATTAAATTTACAGGACCAAAACGGACTTCTTAAAAATTTATCAGTGAGATGACTTCAAAAATTATGAAGAAGAAACGTTTTTCGTTAACTTAAACCTTTATTTCGTATATTTTTTGATTTCATGAAAATAATTCGTAATTTGATCACCTAATCTGAAACTTATGTAAGTATAGGTGCCGGGGCACCAGGGAGTGCCTGGAAATGAGAGAGCGGATGCCTTAGCAAAGAAACGTGCAGCCTCTCACTTCATAGGCCCAGAGCCATTCTGTAGAATTGGTGAAGGCTATTATAGAGGTATAGTTAGGGCCTGGGAAGAGGAGGCTAAAACCTCCTATTGGGAGAAGGTGCCAGGCTGTGAACAGGCAAAGAAATTCATTGCCTATTCCAGCAGAAAGGCTGGGATATATAATAGACTAGGAAGACAGGACTTGAGGAGGGTAGTGGGCCTGATGACTGGTCATTGTAATCTTGGGTATCATTTATCCAAGATAGGAGTTGCTGAAGAGAGCCTGTGTAGATTCTGTCATGAGGCAGAAGAGAAGGCTGAGCATATTTTATGCAGTTGCAAAGTGGTTGGCTGCAAAAGAAGAGCGCTGATGGGCAAGGACGTGTTAACACCTTCTCAGGTAAGTGCACTAGATCCTAGGCAGATCCTGCGCTTTATTGAAAGTGTGGGTCTTGCATAAATAAGGAATAGGGGCAATCACAAAAGATCTTTTAGGTCGCGGTGAGGAGGGGCTGCAGAAGCCTGAACGCCCTGGTTGTAAAGAAGAAGAAGAAGAAGAAGTATAGCGAATGCTACAATCTTAAATTAAATGCTTAAATCTTAAAGCTTAAATGTTTCACGCCAGATTATTTTTCTAATAAAGATCACAAAAGTAAAAAATCGATTGTATTTTTACTTACTTTAATTTTTCCTTCTCTTTGCCATATTATTTTCTCATTTTCAACGAAAATTAACCGATTGCAATGTAACAGAAAGTACTCAAACTGAATTGTCATTTAGGCTACAAAGTTTTATGTTATTTTTATTGACACCTTATCTATATATTTCAACAAGAAGAAGACGTATGTAAGTCTATAAAATAATACTATATATCTTCTAACATTTATTATACTAACGTATTAAATTTTGTATACGTAAAATATATCTGAATAGAACCAAAAATTTAAAACAAAATATCAAATACATTTGTAGTTTTCATAGGAGCAATAAAATGTAAAAGCATAATGTACTTTTCATTTCGTATTTATTAATCGTAAAACAAGGAAAACGAATTCTTCTTTTTTATTAGTGGACGGATGTTTTCTATTTTGTTTTTCTTTCTTTTCTCTTCGGATTTTATGTTTTTCTTGGTTATTTTATTCAACATCTCTTACAGTTTCGATTTTGTGACAAGTAGGAATCTTCTTTATTGGTTTAAAACACATTTAGTTTTTATTTTCTTTAGTTTTTAACGTAAACCGTATAAATTAAAATGAGAAAACATTCAATTTATTTGGGTAGAAACATTTTGAAGTATTATCTTTGCTTTTATTAATAGTTAGTGATTTTTATTTGAGTCGTCTCAACTGCTCCGTCATAAGTCTATAATACAGGATGTTTATAAATATTTTCTCTAAAATAGTTTTTCTCTTTTAACTGAGCTAGGAATCAAAAACAACATTTTCAAAACTATACTTTACCTTCTGCCCATAACAGACAGATGGAGAGTCAAATTAATTACTCTCAATCTGTTTGTTGCAGGGCTAAAACAAATAGTTCTGTTTCTTATCACATGTTCAGCCAATGAAATGACTGAATCATTTAACAACAGAAGAGGTAGAGGTGTACTGTGACACTAATCAGAGTTACCTCCTCTGAAAGTAATGAATTTCATTATACAGCCAGACCCTGTGGTGAATGAAGTGAAGGTGTCATTTGCAGAGTGGAAGGTATGTGCTTTACAGAGGGCCCGGCATGCTGATAAGCATATTTTTCCATTCAGTGAGGAAGGCAATGGTAAACCACCTCACTGCTCATTTTACTTAGTAAAACCTTTACAGGTTCAAACCAGCTTTTTGGCTGATGACGTAAACAACACACTTTACCTTGCCATAAAGTTAAAATCTAGGCTAATAATTTTTTTAGGACAGTTGATATAATTTCCCTCAATAAGAAAGTATTTATTAACTTAGAAGTATTATTTTTTTCTTAGAAAGTATTTTTGCATTTTCATTTTAATATTATGCAACATGATCGATTACTTAAATCAATAATGGTTTATTACCCATATATTTAGAAGCGGAACAACCTAACAAAAATATTTTAAAAACATGGTCACAAAAATATGGAAATTATTTTAAGACGAGAACGGTTTTGAGGTAAAAATTTTAAAATTAGATTTGAATTATTTTTTCTACAAACAGAAAAGGGTGAAGTGAAGAGAAAAATAACTTTCTCTTAACCCGTTGGCGAAAAGCTTTGAGAAATTTTCAGGAATAACCAGCCGATCAGCCTTAAAAGGAAAGTTTTGGAGAGTGAGTACTGCCGATTATGACCCATGGATCAAACACATTGACCTTGACTAATGGTTGATAAGAAAGTTGATAACAAGAAGAATAACGCCACAAAGAATTTAGAGATTAATGCGTCTTCTTCATATACTATGTCCTTTTAGGACGTTGGAAACCAACACAGAGTAATTTGGACTTTATTGACAATTAGTCTTAAAAGCGCATTTGTGTTTTCACCGTACCAGTCACGGAGGTTCCTTAGCCACAACTGCTTTCTTCAACTTGGACCACGTTGACACATTATTCTGCCTTTTATGACAATCTGCAGCAGTCTATATTTCTTACCTCTCATCACGTGTCAAAAATATTCAATTTTTTAAATAGTATCTGTAATTTCAATGCGAAACAATGGAATTGGTTTTCCTTGGGGTTACAGGCTTTTTTCATCCAAAAAACTTTTAACATCTTTCTGTAGTACCACATCAAGAAAACTTCGTGTTATCTTTGTTCAAAGTTCAAGCAGAATACACCATACAATAGAATCGAAAAGACATAGGTTAGTATCGAAATAAGTGTACTCGTAACAAAACTCCAATGTCTCTATTACTTAAGACTCTGCCCATTTTCCTGATGCTGAACGAGCTTGTTCTATTCTTGTATTTTTCGTTACAATGTTTAACCATATTAGAAACAATAATATACTTCGAAGAATGGATGGCACTGACACGAGATCATACCGGAGTAAATTTATGCTGGTTTTACACGCTCCGAAAGCGATAATATGATCACTGAACTGTGTTCTTCCGGCATACACGTTTCAAGCAAAGCTGACATTTTAAAACGAACAATAAAGATCTTGTTTATATTAAAAACGATCCAGCAGATTAATAATAATTTTAAGGTTACCAACCTGACCTTATTGTAGTCCTATTGTACGGAGTTGAGGCCTGGACTCTAACAGAAGCAACGACCAAAAAATTGAAGGCGTTCAAATTTTGGCTGAATATAAGCGGTTGAGGATATCCTAGACGCAAAAAATTACTAATTTGGACGTCGAATGAACAAGGCAGCAGAATTGGTCAGCACAGTGAAGGCACGACAGCTGAAATATCTCGGTCATGTCATGCGTGATGAGCGCAGGTATGAATTGCTTCAACTTTATTCTGCAAGGCAAAATCAACAGTAGAAGGGGACCGAAACGCAGAAGATTTTCATGGATGACTAACCTGAGAGTATGGTTTAGCAAAAACTCAGAAGAACTGTTTTGGATAGCTACTGTAGTATGCCTTTTCAATTAAGTTTATTTTATTTTTATCATATTTTATTTTAGTTATTAATTAATCGGATTTTAGGTTTTAATATTAATTTATAAGTTGAAATATCATTAAATGTAAAATTAATCGGAGACAAACTCATTTTAAAACAAACATAATATTTAGTATGTAATACATTAAGCTAAGTTAAATAACAGGATGCAATAAATTAATGTATAGTAAAACAATAACAGGACGTAAGTCATCAATTATTAGTAATAGTTTAACGTATTTTTTTGTCCCTTTAACAACTTGTAACGAACTTTTGGTATAGAGGTGGGAGTAGACGCTTCCAGAACAATACAACCGTTAAATTTAAAATCTTAAATTAATTAGTAGTGGGACATATTTGGAGATCGCTGATTGGACAGGCCAATTGAAGGTTAATGAGAGGGGGATTTTAGGATGATGAGGCCTGGAAGGCGACGCGTGACTCTGCTTTCATCTTCAAAATGGTACAGACGTACTCTTTGTAACAGATTAAGTTATAATTGTAAAATGTGAATTATAATGCTTTGTCTTAAATATATCTTTATAAAAATTAGAGTCAGTTAATAATGTAATACAGGAGTAAAGTGTTATTATATTTGTGTTTTAATTAAGTATAATGTAAATGTATTATTATTTTTTTATTAACAAATTTATAAATGTGTATCTGTTGCGTCCAGACACGTAAGTTGTAATTTCATAATGTATTTCAATTTTAAATAATTAAAAAGTGTATTTGTAATATTAATAACTTCATAACATTTAAATCTGATCATCATTAAAGTTATTTATCTATATTTTAATGAGTTTGTTATCCGTTATTTATTCCGGAGTCAACTTCTGCATGACACAACTCACTATCGGACAAATAGTTTTCAAACCTTTGGAGTATAATAATTTAAATATTCAAAATAAATTCAGTATCTTAATTAAAAAACATTTTCTTTTTATTCCTACAAATAATGGCATCCCTGGTGGGGAAGTGTGTTGTAAGTGCAGAAGGTGGACAAAGGGATAAGTGTAATAATTATTAGTTTAAATTGTGTTAGTTTTAAAAAAATGCCTAGGTATTTGAGATCAAGTAAAATGGGGTTAGTCGGTGATGTGAGAACAGGTTTAGTAAATAACTCAGATGATACAATAGATTTAGGGGAAACAGAAGAAGTGGTAGGGCAAGTTGATATTAACGTAATAAATAATGTGGAGTGTAACTTGATTGATAACAGTGAAAATGAAAAAACAACAGAGGAAAATGAAGATAATGTAGGAGATTTTGATAATATGGGAATAAGTGGGTTGTATAATTGTAATAGCGGAAGTGAAGAAAGTTTAAGTAGGGGAGAAAATAGTAGAATAGCAAATATGGTTGGAAGTAGTAGTAATAATAATAATAATAGTCAAAATAATGTAACTGCAGAAATGTTCCAACAACTTATAAGTTTAATAACTCAACAGGCAGAAGATAATAAAAATAGTAGAAATGTAACTAAAAAATTAATAATTCAACAGGGGGAAGATATTAGAAATGTGACTAAAAAATTAATAATTCAACAGGGAGAAGATAGTAAAAATGAAACTAAAAAGTTAATAAGTAATTTAGAACAAAATTTAAATAACAAAATTGACAAAGTAGTACAGGATAACATGGATTTACTGCGTAATGTAAATAAAAGTATTGAGAAAGTTAGATCAGATTTTAAGAGGGATTATGAAAACAAAATTGAAAATAATGAAAGTGAGATTAATTTAATTAAAAATGTAGTTGAAAGTCAAGGAGTTAAAGTAGATGCAGGATTTAGGGTACAGGAGGTTAAGATAAAGGAGGTAGGAAAGAAAGTAGATAAAGCCATAAGTAGCATAGACTTAAATAAAAAAGGGTTGAGTGAAATTAAAAATAGAATAAACGGACAGGATACAGTAATAGCAGAAATAGTAGAAAGCGTAGATAGACAAACGGAGGTTGTAGAAAATATTAAAGTTAACCAAAGTATTTTACAGAATAATGTAGATGTGTTAAAAAATGATTTTGATAAATATGTAGAACAAGGAAATAATAATAATAATAGTCCAGATGTTAATGGTATATGTAACAAAAATAATTACAATGTTAAAATTAAATTTAATAGTAAAAACCCTATGGAGTTCATTAGTGCTTTAAATTACGAGATAAAAACAAACGAAATTACAAAATGGAAAGTGATAAAAAGTATAATTAATGATAGTTTAATGGGAGATAATAATAGTGAATCTTGGTGGACTTATGTTAGGGAGGAGATGAATAGTTTTGAAAATTTTGTAGAGCAATTCAAGGAGGCATTTTGGGGAGATGGAGTACAAGCCAGGCTTAGACAGAATTTGCAGTTTGGAAAATTTGAGTTGGGGGGTTGTAGAATGTCAAATTATTTTATGGGAAAATTAAATAAAGCTAAATATTTGGAACCGAAATTACCAGAGTGTGAATTGATTAAACTAATTAGTAGACATTTTAATAACGAAGTAAATAGGGCGAGAGTAATAGGTTGTATTTCAGATGTAGGTAGTTTTGTAAAATTGTTGGACGATATTGAAAATTCTGGATTTGGTAGAGATCAGAGCAATAATTTTAGTAGAGAAAATCGAGGTAGTTACAGAGATGATAGGGATGGTAATCAGAGAAATAGATTTGACAGAAATCGCAATCATAATAATAATTTTAATAACAATCAAAATAATAATAATTATAACAGGTACGGAAATCATAGAAATCTTGATAACAAACAGCAATATGATAGCCAAAATAGAGGGGCATTTAACAGAAATAATATTGGTAATTATAGAGAAAATTTTAATAGGCGAGCAGGGGAAGGTAGATTTGATAATGGTAATTCGGATAGAAGAGATGGACAGAATAATTTCAGAGGTAAAAGGGAGTTTGAGGGACAGAGAGAAAACAAGGTTAATTCTATTGTAGTGTCAGCTGATGTGCATCCTAATGTAGAGGGAGATTTAAACTTATAGATGGTGTGCGAAAAATAGGTAATAAATATGGTGAATTTTCCTGTACATCTGAGCATAATAAAGGTTTTTTAGATAACAATAATAAAATAATAAAATGTGAGTATAAAAATTTAAACTATGATAATGATTCTGAACTTGGTAATATCATTTTAGGGGAAAATGAAATAAAGGTATTAGAAAGTGAAATAATGGACGAAAATGATTATGTAATAAACACTATTTTTAAAAATAATTTAAATGAAGAATTGTTAGAAGAATCTGAGTTTGATAATGAATTAGTAGATAATGAAAATACTGATTTAAAAATAGTTGAGGTACTAATAGAGATAAAAGGTGAGAAGGTAATTGTTCTAATAGATACAGGCAGTCAGATTAGTGCTATAAATAGTGAATTTTTAGTAGATTTAGAAAATAAATGTAATGAGAAGTTATCACGTTTGCCAGTGAATAGTATTTCAATAATAAACGCAACAGGAAGGAGGAAGGCTGGGATTAATAGACAAGTTATTTTATGTTTTAAACTGGGGGAAAAAGTATTTCATCATTTGTTCTTTGTTATAAAAGGTTTAAATACTTCGGTCATAATAGGGTGTGACTTTCTTAAAAAACATTCAGCTAAGGTTAATTTTGTTGATAATATGTTAAGTGTGGGTAAAGAGAGTGTTAGTTTCTTTAAAAATAGTAGTAGTAATTTAGTACACAGTTGTGGTTTAAAATTATGTGACAGCTATTCAGAAAGGGATAATTTATGGTCTAAACAAACCGAGAAAGTTAAAGAACTGTTAGGGAGTGAATTCTATACTAACGAAGGTCAACAGCTGATGTATTTATTTGAACAAAATAAAAGTATTTTTTCTGACATTCCTGGTCTTATTAAAAATTATTGCTGTAAATTAGAAGTGAGTAATAAAAACATTTCAGTAAAAAAATCTTATCCTGTTCCTTATGCATTTAGAAATGCCGTTCAAAAACAAATAGACGAATTAATGTCACAAGGTATTTTAGAATTAAGTAATTCACAGTTTTCAAATCCACTTGTAATTGTTAAAAAACCTAACGGAGAGTTACGTATTTGCTTGGATGCGAGGAACCTGAATAAATATTTAATATCTGATTGTACCCAACCGGAGACGATAGATAATATTTTAATGAGAATGGGAGGAATTAAATATATTAGTTGTTTTGATTTAACTAGTGGTTTTCTGCAAGTGTTACTTGACACAGAAAGTAGGAAATATGTTTCATTTTTATTCAATGGGCGTAATTATTGCTACAGGAGATTACCATTTGGTCTAAAATGTTCGGTAAGTGAATTCATTAAAGCTTTGTATCATGTATTAGGTGATGAGGTTTTACAATTTTGTTTAGTGTATATTGACGATATTTTTATTTGTTCAGGTGATCTCAAAACACATATTAGTAGATTAGACTTGTTTTTTAAAAAACTTAAACAATTTAATGTAACATTAAAGCTTAAGAAAAGTGAATTTATTACAAAACAAATAAAATTTCTTGGATATATTATAAGTGCAGAAGGTATATGGATAGATACTGATAGAATAAAAACAATTCAAGAATATAAAGCTCCGAAAAATTTGAAGGAGTTACAGGCATTTCTAGGGTGTATCAATTTTTTTAGAAAATTCAGTCACAATCATTCAGAACTAACTAGTATATTCTCTGACATACTTAGAAAAAATAGTAAATTTATCTGGAACAAAACACATGAAGATGCATTTAGAGAAATTAAAAATAAATTCTTAAATAATGTTGTTTTAAAACATCCTGATTTTAGTAAACCTTTTTATTTGAACTGTGATGCAAATAAATTTAGTATGGGCGCAATTTTATATCAACTGGATGACAATAATGAAAAACAAGTAATCTGTTTTATTAGTAAAAAATTTAATAAACATGAATTAAGATTTGCGATCAGCGAAAAAGAACTGGCTAGTATTGTATTTGCATGTAAGAAGCTTAGGACATATTTATTAGGTAACAAAGTAATTGTAAAAACAGACCATGAGGCCTTAGCTTTCATGGCAACATGTAAAATAAATAATGGGAGAATTTTGAGGTGGATATTGTATCTACAGGAATATGACATCACTTGGGAATTTATAAAAGGTAAAGATAATGTAATTGCAGATTTTCTGTCACGAATTAACGAAAAAGAGTTTATTAATCAGGAGAACGAAGGGTATAAAGTATTTATGTATAAAATTGAGAGTAAACCTCTAAAAAATGTATTTAAAAGTTTAAAAACTGAGCAAGAGAATTGTAATTATTGTGAGAAAATTGTAAAAAACTTAGAAAATAATAAAAATAAATTTTGTAGAAATTATGTAGTTTATAATAACATATTGTTTCACAGAAAAAATACAGATCAAAAATTTAAAATCGTTGTACCAGAGAAATTACGAGAAATTGTTGTTAAGTCATATCATGTGGAGTTGGGTCATACTGGTGTAGTTAAAACAGTTAAGAATATTTCTGAATATTGCAGTGTTAAAAACTTAAGAACTTTAGTTAAAAAATTTATTAGAAGTTGTGATCTATGTCAGAGAATAAAAGTAAACAATCAAAATATGGAAGGGCCTATAATTACAAACGTGCCTAATAGAAAACTAGAGAAGGTATATGTGGATCTGTTTGGGCCTTTGCCTAAGACATATCAAGGTGTAGAGTTAATTTTTATCATGGTTTGTGGATTTTCAAAATATGTTAAACTTTACCCTATCAAGAAGGGCTATGCTAGAACAGTATTAAATAAAGTTAAGTCTTTTATCAAAGAAGTGGGAAAACCTCAATGTATAGTGTCTGATCATGGGAGACAATTTGTAAGTAAAATATGGCAAAATGGATTATTAAATTTGGGTATTAAGTGTGGAATGACATCTATTTTCAGACCTCAGGGAAATTTGGCTGAACGTTATTTACAGCAAGTTGGTACATTAATTAAATTGTTTTTAACTAATAAAAGGCATGTAGAATGGTATAAATATGTAAGCCATATTGAAAATCTGTTAAATTATAATATAAATGTTACGATAAATCATAGACCAGCAGAAGTAATGTTTGGTGAGAAAGTTATTGACACAGCGTGTGAGAATATCAAGTTTCCTGAAAAAGTAAATAAAAAATTAGATGTAAATTTAGTTAATACAGAAATAATAAATAGGTTAAGTAAAATAGCAAGTAGGAATAAGCAAAACAGTATCAGAAGAGTTGGGAAAGTAAGATTTGAAGTGGGAGATTTTGTATTGTTAAAAAACATTCCATTATCTAATAAATTAAAGAAATTTAGTAAAAAATGCTGTCACAGATTTCGGGGTCCATATATGATAAATAAAGTATGTAATGAAAGAAACATGTTACAACTGAAACATAACAAAGATGATAGGCTGTTCTTTGTAAATAGAACTTTATGTAAAAAATATTTTCACTAAATTTTATTGTATTATCAGTCACAAGTTATTAGTATAATGTTAAATTGTTGAGTTAATTGTTTAATATATAAAACAAGGTTTAGTAAATAAAAATATAGTGTATGTAAAATTTTAAAATCATTTAAAAATTTGTATGTTTTTTTTCACAAAACATTAAATACAGTTATATTAAAGTCGATTTTATGGAATTAAAAAAAAAAAACAAAAACAAAATATTTATCTATGTTATAGTGCAAATAAATGTGAATTATAAGAGTAGTGAAATTTCAAAAAACTTATGTGAATAAAAACATTACGGCCACGGAATTCGCTTGAAGGGCAGGTGTCAATGTTTGATTGTGTTTTTAAATAACTGAAAATTCAATGTCAAAATGATAATAAAAATAGTAATAATAACAGCTGAATTGAATGAGTAGAGCAATACTAACGAAGAATTATGGAGATATGAACGTTTATGTTGAATTCGAAACAAAATTGGAGTTATAAATATAGAAAAATCAATTAAGTGATTATAGTCGTCGGAAATGTACAAGTAGATGAATATTATAAAAAATTAATAATAATAATAAAATAATATTAACAAAAATGAGAAGAAAAGGAGTGTATGTAAAAAATTGTTTCAAGATATGTATACTGAAATTGATCCATTCGACAAGTGTTTATTACATCAATATAATATAGTTGACATTTGAATAAGTAAGTGAAAAGGAAAACTACATGAAATAATTTGACTATCTGCGTAAAAGCAATTCATTTGAGTGAAGTGTACATTTTGTTTTAATAAATAAATAGTAAACTTATAATAAAACTATGGAGAAATTAGTGAACATATTGTAATTAACTAAATAAAATAAGAAATGGTTATTCAGGAGATTATATTATTAGAGTGTAATTCGTTTTTTTGTGTTTTGTGAATAATTTCAATGGTAATTTCATATTGTAATTTGTAAAACTAAGCCTTGATTTTGTGATTAAAACGGTAGAGTAACTTTATAAGGGTAAATGTTAGTTGTAGTAAATATTAATGTGTTTAAATTAAGGTGTTAGTTATTGGAAATCGGAAGATAAATAGATAATTTTGTAACAGATTTATTTAAAATGTCAGAATTAATCGATTAATGTAATTTTAAAAAGAAAAAAACAAACAAACCTTTTTTCATATGTAATAAAATAGGTAATAAAATAAGTATTTGGACTTTGTAAAATCTTTTAAAATTTATATTATAGATATTAATAATTTAAAAGTATAGGGTGTTAGAAAATAATTTTTATACTGGAAGTATACAAGAGTATTTGACATTTTTTATTTTTTTAAATTTTTTTTATTTTTTAAAGAAAATAATATTGTTTTCAAAATTTAATACAATAAAAATTTATATAATTTAAATTAATTTAAATTCTAAAATTTTTTCAATGAACGAAGGGTAATTTGTAGTATGCCTTTTCAATTAAGTTTATTTTATTTTTATCATATTTTATTTTAGTTATTAATTAATCGGATTTTAGGTTTTAATATTAATTTATAAGTTGAAATATCATTAAATGTAAAATTAATCGGAGACAAACTCATTTTAAAACAAACATAATATTTAGTATGTAATACATTAAGCTAAGTTAAATAACAGGATGCAATAAATTAATGTATAGTAAAACAATAACAGGACGTAAGTCATCAATTATTAGTAATAGTTTAACGTATTTTTTTGTCCCTTTAACAACTTGTAACGAACTTTTGGTATAGAGGTGGGAGTAGACGCTTCCAGAACAATACAACCGTTAAATTTAAAATCTTAAATTAATTAGTAGTGGGACATATTTGGAGATCGCTGATTGGACAGGCCAATTGAAGGTTAATGAGAGGGGGATTTTAGGATGATGAGGCCTGGAAGGCGACGCGTGACTCTGCTTTCATCTTCAAAATGGTACAGACGTACTCTTTGTAACAGATTAAGTTATAATTGTAAAATGTGAATTATAATGCTTTGTCTTAAATATATCTTTATAAAAATTAGAGTCAGTTAATAATGTAATACAGGAGTAAATTGTTATTATATTTGTGTTTTAATTAATTATAATGTAAATGTATTATTATTTTTTATTAACAAATTTATAAATGTGTATCTGTTGCGTCCAGACACGTAAGTTGTAATTTCATAATGTATTTCAATTTTAAATAATTAAAAAGTGTATTTGTAATATTAATAACTTCATAACATTTAAATCTGATCATCATTAAAGTTATTTATCTATATTTTAATGAGTTTGTTATCCGTTATTTATTCCGGAGTCAACTTCTGCATGACACAACTCACTATCGGACAAATAGTTTTCAAACCTTTGGAGTATAATAATTTAAATATTCAAAATAAATTCAGTATCTTAATTAAAAAACATTTTCTTTTTATTCCTACACTACCAATAAAGTACGCATCGCTATGGTGGTTGCCAAACTTCGGAACGGAGAGGCACCCTAAGAAGAAGAAGAACCTGAACTCTTTAAAATGTCCATCGTCATTAAATGAACCATTTTTCTCTACATTAATTTTGTCCCGTAAATGAAAAGTGTACTATTGCAGTAGGATGTTACATTCATTTGGTTTAGTATAATATAATTATTTTAATATAGATATTTTAGAAAGATTTACTTATTAATTAATTAATAAATTCCTCTTACCATTGGGTAGATAGTAAGAAAAATAAATAAGTAAAATTTATCGAACGTCTCTCGTATACCGGGTGTCCAAAAAGTCCGAGCACGGCAAAATATTTCGCAAACTAGTCATGTTAGTCTTCAAAACACAATATAATCTTATGATAATGAATAGAAGCTACTGAAAATCATGTTCGTATATTTTTTCGCAATCTTGAATGCAACTTTTTTTTTAAATACGAAGGTGGTCATGTCGTACATCATTCCAAGTAGAATTTGCGAAAAATCCACTGGTGAAAACCGTTGATCAAAAATTACTTAAAGTCAGCTGTAACAAAGTCAACAATAAGAAATGGCTTGTTGAGTTTTTTTACCTTATTTAAATTCTGTATTGTACAAGCATTAAAAAGAAAGGGTTAATAAAGATTTGCACTGATTTGTTAAAATTAAACTCAAATTAAGTCAAATTTATCAGTGAATTAACTCTTAGCGACGGTTACGGATGGTAATACGGTAGACTCTTAGAAATCCGGACTAATGTGGCGGACGGCCGGTCCGGATTTCCCGGAGGTTGGCAATTTCGTCTTTATGGCTAATAATTATGACAGTAAGCTTTAACGTTTATCTGCTAATATAAGAGTGAGCTTCTGAAAAAACTTTAAAACAATGTAGGCCTAATAAATTACAGTAGGCTACTGGTACTGTAATTATTCAATATACGAAGCACAAACATTGACTAAACTTAACGCTACTGTACCGTAATAAGATTCGATTGCACTCGTTGTAAGATTTGCAAGTTACGGATTTCAAACATGTAACAATGAACGTCATATATGTCTCAATTATAGAGTAATTACACGATCAACTAAATAAAATCTAAATGTACTGTAGTACGGTACTGTGCTTAGTAAAGTACGGTTCTGGGATTAAATAAAATGCCTCGTAAAATCATAAACATAGATTTCACTGAAACACAGAGCTCCCGACGACGCAAACTACTGTGGACCCTAAATGACAAAAAATGTCATTTACATACATTTTATATACGCAATTATTATTAAAAAATACATACACACAAATTATAGTGCTAATCGCATGATCGTTCATCGGGCCAATCCCATGAAAACTTTTTACTGGTTGTTAATTTAAAAGTTGTAAATTTTCAGAAAATAAAGTAAAAAAAAAATCATCGTCCGGACTATCCGGAGTCCGGACTAGCGCGATCCGGATTTTTGAGAGTCTAATGTACTAACATCCAAGAAAGACCATTTTCACTGCGTTCCCGAGTCTGACGGGCTGTAACTTTAAAACGGTAAGAGATATTTGAAAACGGTTGTAACCAGTGGATTTTCCGCGAACTTCTACATGAAATAATGTGCACATGACCACCTTCATATTTAAAAAAGATTCAAGATGGCGGAAAAAATGTACGAACATGATTTTCAGTAGTTTCTATTCACATTCATAAGATTGTATTGTCTATTGAAGAATAACATCACTAGTTCGCGAAATATTTTGCCGTGCTTGGACTTTTGGGACACCCGGTAGACCATCTTTCTCAACCCTGAATGATACTTTCAACACCCGAGTAAAAATCCACTCGCTGTTTATAAACAGCAAGATAATTTTAAATTTTAGCCGGCTGCATTGGCGTAGTTGGTAACGTGCTCGCCTCTCATCATGCGGTCCTGGGTTCGAATCCCACTCGGACACGGCATATTTTCATACGTTACAAAAAAATCATTTCATCCTCATTACGCTCAGTTACATCCCAACGTCGTCGCTAATGACCTTCCAGTTGATGCGACGTTAAATAAATAAATTGAAAAAAAAAATTAAATTTTAAGTTTTCTTTAAAAATTTTAAACAATAAAATAATCCTATTAATTTTTATTTAACATGTTAAACTTTTTGTACTCTAATATGATGGAACCTTTTTGTAGTTAAAACAGCTTACTCAATAACTTATTATACAACGAACAGCGTATGCATGATAATATAAGCTTAGCTTAATGTAATCTTAAGAAATAAAAGCAGTGTTTAAAGGATTAGAATTTTCAAGAAGAAACATGAGTAAATCTTTGTACATTTCATGTAAAATTTCACATTTATTAATTAATAGTTTCTAAAATAGAATTTAATATTCAACACATTTTATTTGCTTTACATTTATTACATGGGTTTAATAATACTATAAATAATTATACAAGAAATTAGCAATAATAATAATAAATTATTCAAATGTTATAATTAATCATAGTAATTGCAGTAATTAATAATTCAACGTATGTTAAATTTTAATTGAAAATTGTAATTAAATTTCAAGGAGATGTTTATTATTTATTGTGATTAAATAATATGAAATGTTCAATTTAGTTTTCGTTAGAGTGGAACGGGAAATTAATAGAAGATGAAAATCATTAAAACAGAGAATGTAATGTTTCCATAAAGTTTAGTACTTTTATTTTGTGTGTTTAGTAAAAATAATTACATCAAAGCTACAATTTCTAAAATAAATAAAAAATGTATTATTCTTTAGTATGTATAAAAGGGAAATACAATGTATAAATAGGAAATAAAAATGGATCGGATGCGCTGGCATTACGGAGAAGAACTGGAAAATTAGAGATGGCGTATGTACAGATGAAAGGATTTTACAACAAAAAGTGTATCTCCCGCAACACCAAGTTATGACACTTAAACACGGTGGTCCTCCCAAAGGTTTTGTACGCGGCTGAGACTCTGACGTCTTACAGAAAGGGAGAACTTGCAAAGCTGGACAAGGTACACAGAAGATTTGCCCAGACAATATTGGGAACAGTCTATGACCCGGACACTAACGTACATAGAAAACGATCAAACGAAGTAATAATGAATTTTCTGGGGGAATCCTTAGCAACAAAGTGTCGGAAAAGACGACTGCAATATTATGGACATCTAATGAGGTTTAGGGATATAGAAAATGAGACCTACAAGTTGATCAGAAGCCAGGAAGGACTTAAAACCAGAGACAGATGGTTGAAGGAAGTGGAGGAAGACCTCATAACGTTGGAAATCTCGGGCAACGACATTATGAACAGAGACATTTTTAGGCACAAGATTAAGACTTTCGGGAATTTCCATTCTGCTGAGTCCAAGACTAGAATCTGGACAGAGGAGGAGAGACAGGTGGTAAGTAGGAGGATGAGGGAGTACAACGCAAGGAGGCGACAGCTCCCAAAACAGCTTAAGGGAAATATAACTAGTGCGCTCTTAAAAGGGCTAAACAATAAGAACAAAAGGAAAATACATATAACATAAAGTAAACATATATAATGAACTGAACCAGTTTCAGACTACCTATTTTACGATTGTAAAAAAAATTTATTAGAAATTAAAATTTTTGTTTCTTTTTACTTTCTATTGCCTATATGAATATATAGGAAGGAAAGTCGGTATTTTTTTCATGTTCATTTTTCAAAATCGAGTTGTTACCGGATCTACAAGTTTTCAGACCCCCGAACCCAAAAAACATGGTTTTAGCGATTGTTTGTGTGTGTGGGTGCGAACAGAATATCTCAAGAACGGAACATCGTACGAGCTTGAAACTTAAAACTTAACATAGATACTACTAGAGGATCCGACACGAACATTCTCATCAAAATTGTTTAACCGGAAGTAGTGGTTTATTCGTGTCATTTTTCACTTTTTCTCGATTTCCTCAAAAACGGCTCCTACCAATTTTTTTACAATCGCCTAATTTACTCAATTTTTTATGCTCTACAAGAAAGCGTAGGCGCCATATCTGCTGAAATTCATGTGGAGGCTGTTTTCTCGTAAAAAAATTGTTTTTTTAAGATTTCGATTTTAATATGTATTTTAGCGAAAAATTGTATATAATAAAAGTTGTAGGAAATATAAAATCCTCCAACATTTATTTTAAACATTATTTTGTATAACGCTTAGTTAAACGGTAATTATCAATTTTTTTTTCGGACGAAAACGTGTAAAAAAATCGATTTTTTTAAAGATTCCAGCCTTAGCATGCATTTTACGACAAAAACGTATAATCAAATTCATAGTAAATTAAAAGATCTACAGCTTTATTTAAAGCATTTTTATTTATAGAGCCTTGTTTAGCGTGAAAGGGTGATTTTCCGTATTATTAAGTCAAACTAAGATTGATTTTTATTTTGCATCATTCACTCAATGATTAAAACTAGGTTATATTTTTTGAGATTAATTTTTTTGTTTATTTCTATCTATTTTGTTTCTTTCTTATTTATATTGTTCATTAATTTGCATTGGTAAGAGAAAGTCGTGTGAGTGTTGACACCAGATTTTTTTCATTTTAAGTTAGAAAGATAAATTAATGGATGAAAAGACGATAACTCTATATGTTACAAGGAAGAGAGAACGCTACAAGAAAAAATAAATATTGAATGAAACGATTAGTAATGGACTATTAAAATTCTACGAGTATGGAATGGATGACACACGTTTGATAAAACAAATTTTTACAACACTAAATAACAAACCTAATGTAGATGTAAGTGGTTTCAAGAAGTCAAAAAGGATAAGAAAACTGGAATTAACGGAGAAAATAAAATGAACTGAACCAAATTAAAACTACTGATTTTTGATTTCAAGGACTTCCACTTTACGAAAGAATTCTGAACATCGGATCAACATAAGATAAGGGAAAAGCCTTAAGTGAAAGAATGCTAAGAGTGTTGACTGTAAAAGCTTGGCTTTCCAGAAATATCTTAAGTTGCTTTACGTCCAACGTAAACAACGCCTACAAATTCAATTCAACTTTATTTCCCACCATATTTACTTTTTCTTGCCCTTGTGTGTGCATGTGTGTGTGTGCGCGCGCGTTTGTGCGTATTAATCGAAATAACTTAAAACGGAAATTCATATGAAGTTGAAACGTGAAACTCGAGTTAGGTTCAACGGGAGACCCGTTGCAAAAACTTTTATCAATACTGGTTAACCGGAAATAGTTTATTCGTGCGATTTTTATTTTTTAGCGATTTTCTCAAAAACAGCTTCTACAATTTTGGTTAAATTACTTCATTTACTACATTTTTTGCTCTATGAGATTCGGTAAACGGTATGTCTCTTAAAATTTGTGGTGGGGGAAAATATAATTTGTATGATCTCATTGAAAAATAATTTTTATGTTGTCTTTTAATCCAGGCCTTCCAATCAAAATTCTTAAGACTAGCGCTCCTTTTTTTGTAAGCAATAAAACCCTCTACGGCGGTTTCAAAATTTCGAAAGTAAAGAAACTAACCGCGTCCTTCTATAGTATTCCCGAACAACTAGATGACCGTCCAAACGAACTAGCTCGGGACCTAGCTACAAAAAAACTTCCCGACTATGCGACGTCTAAAGCGAAAATGGAGCAGAGACCTCTTGGCCTGAATAAATAAAAACAGCTGTTGTTCTAAACGGAGAATGTACCATTGGGTACCTCTTGTCCTGAAAGTAAAATTCCCCACTGCCCGTTAAATATCATATATGATACGGAAGTTGTGGAGCTCAATGTAGGTACAGTACAGTAATAAATATTAAAGACAAAAAATTATTGCCTTAATTTTAGGCCGACGGTAAATAAACGTATGTAATTGGTTATAGCAAATTAAGAGACCTGAAACTTTTAAGTGAAGAATTTTTTTTATAGAATTTAATCTATCTTCAACTAGTGATTTTTCATTACTTTCTCATAAAATTTGGTAAAAATTTCTCTTCAAAATCGAGATTTTTTGAAACGTAGCTGAGTATTTTTTTTATAAAACTAGGTCAAAAAATATTCGTTCTAAATTTGTAGTGTTATAAATTTTATAAAGGTACAGATTATAAAAGTTTTTGGAATTAAAACTCTACAACTCTGGTTTAAACGTTCTTTTTTACTTTCTCTTGCCTATATGAATATATAGGAAGGAAAGTATTGTTTTCATGTCGATTTTTCGAAATCGAGTTTTCACCGGATCTATACGTTTTCAGACCCCCTGAACCCAAAAACCATGTTTTTAGCGATTGGTCTGTGTGTGTGTGTGTGTGCGTGTGTGTGTGTGTGTGTGTGTGTGTGCGTGTGTGTGCGTGTGTGTGTGTGTGTGTGTGTGTGTGTGCGTGCGTGCGTGCGTGCGTGTGTGTGTGTGTGTGTGTGTGTGTGTGTGTGTGTGTGTGTGTGTGTGTGTGTGTGTGTGTGTGTGTGTGTGTGTGTGTGTGTGTGTGTGTGTGTGTGTGAACAGAATATCTCAAGAACGGAACATCGTACGAACTTGAAACTTGAAACTTAAGTTACGTACCACTACCGGACTCGACACGAACATTTTCATCAAAATCGGTCAACCGGAAGTGGTAGTTTATTCGTGTAATTTTTCAGTGTTTTGCAATTTTCTCAAAAACTGGTCCTACGATTTTTTTTTAAATCGCCTGGTTTACTCAATTTTTTATTCTCTACAAGATAGGGTAGGCGTCATGTTTGCTGAAATTCTGGGTGAGGCTGTTTTCACGTAAAAACGTTGTTTTTTTAAGATTACAGCTTTAATATGCATTTTAGCGCAAAACATTATATAATAAAAGTTGTAGAGAATTAAAAATTCTACAACTTTTATTTTAAACAAGTTTTTGTATAACGCTTAGTTTAGCGGTAATTTGCGATTTTCTGTTTTTTTTTCTCACGAAAATGTGTGAAAAATTAATTTTTTTAAGATTTCGGCCTTAGTATGCATTTTACGACAAAAGTGTATATAATTTAATTTATAGAAAATTAAAATATCTACAACTTTTATTTAATGCATTTTTCTCTGCAAAGCCTAGTTTAGAGAGAAAGAGTGATTTTCCGTATTTCTAAGCCAAACTGAGGTTGATTTTCATTTTGCGTCATTCACTCATGATTAAAATAAGGTTATGTTTTTGAGGTTAGTTTTTTGTTTTTTTTTAATATTTTATTATTAATATTAGGTTTATTGTTAATTATTTGCATTGGCAAGAGAAAGTTGTGTGAGTGTTTCACACCAGATTTTTATCTTAATGCTTAGTTTTATGGTAGTTAGTATTACAACATAATATACAGGTATAATACTGCTCTCAAAATAAATCGTGTTTTATACTCACTAGAGAAAGAAGTGTGAATGTATTAAACCAGATTTTTATACATGTTGTTTAAGTCATCAGCCGAAAGGCTGGTTTGAACCTGTAGAGGTTTTACTAAGTAAAATGAGGAGTGAAGTGGTTTACACTTGCCTTCCTCACTGAGTGGAAAAGTACGCTTATCAGTATGCCGGGCCCTCTGAAAAGCACATATTTTCCACTCTGCAAATGACACCTTCACTTCATTCACTACAGGGTCTGGCTGTATAATGAAATTCATTACTTTCAGACGAGATAACTCTGATTAGTGTCTTTTACACCTCTACCTCTTCTGTTCTTAAACGATTCAGTCATTAAATTGGCTGACCATGTGATAAGAAACAGAACTATTTATTTTAGCCCTGTATTTTATACATATGGGGGATTAAATAAAAAATTAATAACTTAAAAATAAATAATAAAAATCAGAATTCGGCCATAATTTTCCTGCTTCTATTGTACATAATCAATTTGGAGACAGAGATTTTAATATACAAATCAGGGACTGATACAATTTCTGAGCTAGGGGTTGGGTTGGAAAATAAGAAGAACTTTTAATTGAGCTTCGTCTGGTTTTGTGATATTGTCAGAAATCTATTCTGCTAAAGTTATAATGTAAACTCGAAACGCAATAAATCAATTATTAGAATGAAACTAATACGCCTTGAATTTTGTAAGAATTTTGTTAAACAGTTTTCTAATAAAAGTTTTCTAATTTTCAAAACAAGTATGACACGATCTCTTTCAGACAGCTTCAGTTAATTAAATTTATAAATTAAATAACTCTACTTAATAGTACCGTAATCATACGCATAAATTATGTTGCTCATTATTTATGCAAAAATTAAAACTTTTTCATAGTGTAACCACCAATTCAAATTTTTTCAGTGTTAATGGTTTGTACTGGGGTGTGTGAAGAAGTCACCCAGTTGTAACCCTCAGGTTTCTTTTATAAAAGGTCTCTTAACCAATCAATCAATCATATATTTCTTTAGTCTTCGACGTGAATTTTTTAGTAAATGTGGAAGGTAAATTGTGTGAATCAGGGAATTAGTTTGTTCTACGAGGCGTGTTCAGAAAGTAAGTACCGTTTAAAAAAACAAGTAAAACAATTTTTTTCAACACAATTTTATTTTTACATGAAAGCCCAACCTTAAACTATTTTTCGACATATTTTCCACCGATGTTCAAACACTTGTCGTAGCGGGTGATCAATTTGTCTATACCCTCTTCGTAGAAGGTTCCCGCCACTGACGTGCACAAAACCAAGAGACTCGGAAAAGCTTTAACTTTTCTCACACGGTACAGTTATGATGGTGAGGATTTTTTAAACAAAATTGTGACAGGTGATGAAAATTGGGTCCGTCTTGTCACACCGGAATCTAAACAGCAGTCAATGGAGTGGCGACACACGCAATCCTTGAAGAAACACAAATTAAAGACGACAATGTCTGCATAAAAAATTATGTGCACTGTCTTTTGGGATCGGAAAGGTGTTTTGCTGATTGATTTTCTCCCAAGAGGTGAAACCATTAATGCGGCAAGGTATTGCGAAACCTTAAGAAAACTAAGGCGGGCAATTCAAAACAAACGGAGAGAAATGCTCAGTAACGGAATTGTGTTGCTCCATGACAATGCTCGGCCCCATACCGCTGGTGACACTCAAACATTGGTTCGACAATTTCGTTGGGAGCAGTTTGATCACCCGCCCTACAGCCCGGACTTGGCACCGTCTGACTACCACTTGTTCCTGCACATGAAGCGCGAGCTAGGCGGCCAACGCTTTGAAACCGACGATGAAGTGAAAACTGCCATGGAGTCGTAGCTACATTCGTTGGCGGGAACCTTCTACGAAGAGTGTATAGACAAATTGATCACTCGCTACGACAAGTGTTTGAACATCGGTGGAAACTATGTCGAAAATTAGTTTAAGGTTTGGGCTTTCATGTAGAAATAAAATTGAGTTGAGAAAAAAGTGTTTTACTTGTTTTTTTTTTTTTAAAAACGGTACTTACTTTCTGAACACGCCTCGTATTAAGTAAGAATATAGGTATCAATAACAATTGAAACATTTGTGAACGTTTAATGTTTTCTAAACTTTTATTTGTTTGTAAACCATAAATGTCCAAATTATTTTCCTTAAATATTTGTAAAAATTAAGTTCTGTCGGAGTGGAAGGTGGGAATATCGATATAAATGACTTTAATATTGTTTTAGTCGACGGTTAAGTTCAGCGTATATCAGGTTTTTGAGTGTGTTTTTCCAAGTTAATCGTCTTTGTAAAGTAATTTCTATATTATATTGAAAGCGTTGTTTTAGAGTATGGGTTAATTATTGAAATACACTTTTCACGTGTAAATGTAGAGTAGAAATATATAATCATTAAGTATTAACTTCCAATTATTGCACCATTGATGTTAATATAGATTATGATATTGTTACTATTATCGTCGTTAGCAAGAACAGTTACATTGTCAGTAAATACCACAACCAATCATAAAAGAAATAAAAATAATATTTTTTTTATTATTAATAATTATGAAACAAAAATATTTTATCATAATAATTATGATGAAACATTTTAGTTCAATTCAGTCGTTAGTTTGTTTTTATCGACCTCAAAAAATGTTAACAACAAATAAAAACATATATGAATTAACACTGTTACAATTTGTAGAATTAATTGAGAATACAAATAATTCGTTTAAAACAAAAAAAAACACTTTTTCTCTCCATTTGTACAAGACCTAATTTCAATTTATTAAAACGTGTTGTGTTTACAAAACAGAGTGAACTAAACAAGGCATTTTAGGAATGGTATGAGGGAGTAGAGTATTAAAAAAAGCGCCTTTTCAACCAACGAATACGCTTGATAATCCTTAATCCATTTTAATAAACGAACACTGTGAAAATAACGGCGACTGCTCTATAAAATTTTAGTCTTTCGTATTATATATCCAGAAGCAAGGCAAAGTTCAATAAGTTTTTAAATAATGTTCACGGAACTTAATTCTTATTTTCTGTTTAAAAAGTATATTGAAAACATAAATTTACGTGGTTACTTTTTAATATTTTATTAACTTTAAATAAGTAGAAGACGTTATTAAAAAACTTTATGTGTTTTAGAAATATTCGTAACTTATTAGAAAATTTTAAGTTGGAAGTTAAAAATTAATTTTTGTATTGGAATTGGATAAGTTTTTCTTAGAAAATTTACTGCGATAACCAAAGCCTGTGCGTTTAGAATAAAATTTTCTGCGTCAATAATAGTTCATTTTACTGCGTACATTACAGAATTTTTAAATTTTTAAACAAAAGAGTTTTAAAAATTTATAGGTTTTTGATGGTACTCAATAAGTTATAAATTTGCTTAGTGACAAAATTTGCAAGGAAAAAGTTTTTTCAAGTTGCTCATACAAATTCTCATGGAAAACCTATTCTGGGATTTGACTGAAAGAGTGAAGCTTATTCATGAAATTACGATCTGAAGAAAATACAATAAAGTATTAAATAAAAACGGTAATATTATACAATTTTTAGTTTTATTTTAAGTTACATAAACATCTTTGTTATTAGAAACTACATTGGGTTGAGGAACGGTGGATTTAATTTTGTTATAATTTTACAGACCCTGGCTGGGAATGGGACCCGGGACCTTCACTTTACAGCGTAGCACGATAACCATTGGGGTTTGGAGGCAGTCGAATTATAATATTATACAAATAATTCTAATAGACATTTAGTCAATATTTTATTTTCCCCTTTAATTTATAAATTTACAACTAAGAATCTAATTCTTAGTATATTATTTTGATGCTATAATTTTGGAGGAAAATACTATTTGTTGCGGTTAAAATATAGGGTACAGGTTGCCTATAACGGGCAGGTGGAGTGTTAAATTAATTGCACTCGATCTGTTAGTTCCAGGACTACAAAAATAGTTCTGTTTCTCATCACATAGTCAGCCAATTATATGAATGAACTAATTAAGAACAGAAGAGGTGGAGGTGTAAAAGACACTAATCAGAGTTCTCTCCTCTGAGAGTAATGAATTTCTTTATACAGCCAGACACTGTGGTTAATATAGTGAAGGTATCATTTTTTGCAGGGTGGAAAGTTGGTGTTTTTTGGAGGGCCTGGCATGCTGATAAGCATACTCTTTCAACTCAGTGAGAAAAGCAATATTACTATTGACTACTATTGACCATCTGACTCGTCGTTTTTACTTAGTAAAACCTCTAGAGGTTAAAACTATCTTTTCGGCTGTCGACCTAAACAACAACAAATAGGTATACAGGGAGAAATAGCAGAAGAAAGTAGAAAGATAAAGAAAAATTTGGTAAAAAAGACATTTTTCAATCATATTGGTATCATTGGTCTGAGGATCTATTTAGTGCAGCAACATCAAAAGTAAATTCATAAGAGGAACTGGTCCAGCCATCTGGAACAGGGGAGGACTATTTGTCACGTTCACCCAAGAGTACAAATCCACTGGTAAGAGGAGTTTTGGCCGCCCGAAAAGAAGATGATTTCCGGGATAGACCAAGCAGTTTTGACCTGTATGGATTCGCTGTCAAATTCGTAAAGGAAAGAAGAAGAAAAAGTGTCAAAAGTAAGAACCGCTGTTCTGATCATCCACATCTGATAAGGAAAGATACCCGAAGAAGAAATGTATTAAGAAAAGGTAGGATGCTTTTCAAACTCAGATAAAATTTTTAAACCCTAGCCAGGAATTTAACATGAGTACTATTATACAATCTGGTGCGCTAACCCCGAAGCTATGAAAGAGATTTTATTATTCACATTTTAATCATAATGAGAGTAATTAGTGGATAGAAGGTAGAGAACCAAAACAACAATGGTAAATCAACTAGCAACAAAAACCTGTTCCGAAGGCAAACTGATTGCATTAAATCATATTATAGATTAAGTGTTATATAAGAATTAATATTAAGATCACCAATATCCGATAAAAGATAGCATTCAAAGAGGAAGTGGATTGTGGAACGGTAAGTTTCTAGAGTTCTAAAATTTTCTGATCCTAGCCGAGAATATAAACTGAACCATTCGGTTTGTAGTTTAGCACTCTGAACAATGCCATGTAAGGTGGTCAAAATCTTATGTATTTTCAATAATTTTATTTACGTAGGCTTATTTTTTAAACAATCATTCCCTTAACCATCAAAATGACACAAAAATTACTCATTAAGTACTAATAAAGTAGGCCATTTTTCATGGTTTTCTAAAATAATTTCAGTAGTGATTTAATTATGTGGGTGAATAATCTAATTTCATTTGTATGAAAATAGCAAAAATAAAATTTCAGTAAAATGAATATATTTATATAAAAAACTAGAAAAAAACCACGTATAAATTTTTTAAATATGAAGCAAGAATAACGTGTATATGATGCGACTTGGGCAAAACCGGAAAAAACTGATAAAAATGCATAAACCAATTTACAGAAATTTACCTGAGGTAAGAACGAAACTATTAATTTCCACAAACTCCCACACAATTTCTATCAGAAATTAACATTAATTTTAATATTAAATTTGCGTCTCCGAACACTTTGGACTGGTTTGCTTCACTTAACTGGAAAATTTCCCTAACTTCAATAACTTTCAAATCACCTGAGGGCTGTCCTAGAATTATGCAACGCAAAATTAGACCACTTCTAAGCCCTTCCTTAAATGTAATGCACTTTTACATCCTACAGATTTTCAGTAGGTGGTTTACTTCTATCTCCCATTTTTTTTCTTGTACGGCCACAGGGGACCACTGTAAGTTCATTTATTGTTCCTTTTCACCCTTAACCTCGCGTGGTAGTTCTTCATTCGATCAGATCTACTCTTCCTCTACGCTTCGGATATCACCATTTTTTTCCTGTTGGTTTCCGTTCTCTTGAATTTTATCTTTCCGTCTCTCAGTAGGTTGTAATTTCCAGACTTCTCCTCCAAATCCTTTCTCTCTATATTCAGCTCCCTCATGTCGTCCACAACCATTCTGAGCCACTTGGGTTGGGTTTTCCTCTTCCAGTAAAATTCTGTTAGCTTTTTTAATAGTCTTGTCTCGGGCATTCTTAGGATGTGCCCCAGGAAAGATATCCTCCTCCTTCTCATGACGTCCGTCAGTGGGTCTATCCTCTTGTACACTTCTGCATTGGGGATGTTCTGGTATTTTCCCTCTTGGATGTTCCATTTCCCTATACAGTTCCTAACAATCTTCCTCTCAGTTGTCTCCATTCTTCCTCCTCCATACTTGACTGTCGGATCCCATAATGTCGGATCTCCTATTTAATACATAACAAAAAAATAAATTTTAGGGAAAAGAGGATATACAATTCATCTATTAAATTTAATTTAAAGTTTATACACCAATACGCAAATAGTGATAAATACGGGTAAGAATCGATTGAAAAAAATGAGTATCAATCAAGGAATGAGCCAAGGGTGTAGTTTATCACTCACTTTATTTAGCATATATTATATGGATCACTTTTTTCGCCAATGGAAAAACAAGATTAGTTCAGGAATTACGCTGAACAATGATGTTTACCTAAATACTTAACTGTTTACGGATGATTTGTGGATTGTGCAAGAGAGTGATGATGAGCTTCAGAGATCGGTGTATATTTTAAATGAATTTTGCAATAAATATAATTTCAACTTTCCGTAAAAAAGTTAAAGGTATAGGCATTTACTGATTAATATCCTACCAGGTCTGAAATTGTGGTAGATGATATAATGCTCGAGCAGGTATCAAAATACAATTATTTAGGTTGTGACATCAGGTTTGATCAAGATTTGGACATAGAGAAGAAAGTAGGCTAATTCCAAGCATTGTGCGGCAATATTAGCAGTACCCTGGCAGGAAAACAAGAAAAGAAACCTAGATAAAGTTTTACGAGATGATGGCTGGCCCAGTTCTACTTTTTGGAAGTGAGTCGTGGATTATTACCAGACCACAGGAGAATAGAGTGCAGGCAGCAGAGATGCGATACCTGCGAAGAGCAAAGGGTTGCAGTCGTAGGGATCAACTAAGGAATGAGGAGATAAGAACGGAACTGGATGTTTACAACCTGAATGGGATGATTGCAGAATATCCAAATCGATAAAGGGAGCACGTAGAGAGAATGTCTGAGGGAAGGATCCCCTAAGTGTTTTGCCATACAGACCGCGAGAAGGAGAGATGTTGGGAGGCCACGTAAACGATGGCAATAGTTCAATAGTTTGTCGCTGTTGTGAGATGGAACAGGCGGAAGTCTAATTCTTGATTGTGAGAAGAAGAAGAAATTTAGGTGTTCGAAAATTTATTCGCCTGTAACATCAACTACAAAACTTTTTCACATTTCTTTTGTAAAATTTTTAGTCTAGATTAAATTTAGGTTATTTCAATTCAGAAGAAATTTATTCAAAATAAAATAGAATATTTTCAAAACAACTTGGTCAGAAACAAAGTATATTTTTAAGTAACATCAAGGAAATTACCTGTTAAGATTATAAAACAACATTAAATCTTTAGTTTGAAAACAAGTTATATAAGGTGTTTAGTTTATTTAAGATGAGAGATTATAACATCTCCGTCTTACAAATATCAATGTTTCTGACGTATGTGCTTAAAATAGTTGAGATATTCCATCATAACTTTCAACCTAAATTAATAATTTCCTATTAGACTGCATTCCTGAATTCAACTTCTTGAATCACAATTTCGTACAGCTCCTTCATGTAGAAATTAAATATCCTCAATAGCGTTTCCCTGTTAATTTATTCCGATCCGATTATCTATTTCTTGACAAGAAAAGTCAAATTCGAAACTAATATTACCTACATCAAATCAAGTCGGGTTCATCTATTTCAATTTAATATCAGCCCAAAACTTATAGTTTAGGAACACTATAAAAAATACCTTTATGTAAAACAAAACAAAAATAACGCTTTTTGTCCGTTGAGTGACTGTTTCATCCGAAAATATCCGTATGTTTCATCCGTATGAAAATATGCCGTGCCTGAGTGGGATTCGAATCCAGGACCGCATGATGAGAGGCGAGCACGTTACCAACTACTCCAATGTGGCCGGCCCCAATCTGTTTTTTTGCTATTATTTTGACGCGGTGTGTCTTGATGGGGAAAATATAACTTGGTATTCTTATATCGTTGTCATAATTGAATGACTATCAAACAAAGCGCCTTTTCCAAATGATATGGCTTAACACTTTCGCTGCTGAGCTCGTCAATTGACGTCGTCACGGATAATTAGGCTACCTCAGTAGCGTTGTGGTAGCGCGCTTAATTTCCCGGGTCCCGGGTTCCCGCTAAGACGGCGATTCCCAGCTAGGGTCCCAGGTCCCGGGTTCGATTCCCGGCTAGGGTCTGTGGATTCCCCAAGTTAAATCCCAATGTTGTCACTAATGAGGGGGTACGCCCCAGATCACGCAGAGCGTGCCCATAAAACAGCGGTTCTGCTACCCTATATTCGTCTGTTATCGAGGTGAACCGATGGGACCGTATGTACCTCCACGTGTGGCAGAGCCACGTACATCGCACTTAAGCGGCGCAACGAGCTCGATGGCGACTCATCAAACGAGGCTAACGCTGACACGAGTACTAAGGGGAGTGGATCGCCCGGCGGCTCACGTCCGCACTCACTCGATTGGATTTGGCCTCTTAGGGGTAGTGGTCTCGCCTGCTAGATAGCTTTCCGCGGCTACTAAACTGATTAGATTAAAATCCTTTGGATTGGATGCATCAAACAAACCAAAGATTGAAAGATAAATACACGCATGTAGTCACTAATGAACGAGCTGTTGATGCGACTTTAAAAAAATAAACAAAAAACCAATATATGCCTAATTAAATCAAGTTTCAATATTTCTAGTACGGTTAAATTTTTTTTTCTCTAAAAGTGATTCTATTCGTTAGCATATTTTTACGCACAAAAATGAGTTTGGTTAATAGCAAATAATGTATTTTAAAGGGAAAAATTAGAGCTTTAATTTGAGGTAAAAAATAATGAAATTGGTTCAAAAATAAAATTAGAATAATATTTTGAAAACAGTCATAAATGGCCAGCACGGTGCATACAAATTTGAGGAGTGGAAGTGTTAACTATGGAAAAATTTTCTACCATATTTTT
This sequence comes from Catonia carolina, assembly GCA_035578175.1. Taxonomy (NCBI): domain Eukaryota; kingdom Metazoa; phylum Arthropoda; class Insecta; order Hemiptera; family Achilidae; genus Catonia; species Catonia carolina. Next base: position 15,691,464 of record JAQMRL010000010.1, read on the forward strand.
GTTGAATGTTATGGGGATTTCTAAAAGGAGGACTTTATGTAACATTTCAGTAAACTGTATGCTAACTTAACACGTATTACTCAAATTACACATTAACCAACTTATATAATTTATTAGGTACTTCAGTAAGTATGTCATATATAAGCCGAAGTAATACTACACAGCATTCAGCATTAACTTCGTGATATTTATTTATTTTTACTTTTTCCATTAAAAATTATTTTTAATTTAATTATAAGTGTTTAAGGAACACTTTTACAGCGTACAAATTTCATGGATCCAGTAATTTATTGGATATTTTTTATTAAATGCAAATTAGCTCAACTTTGTAAAGATTGTGGTAATTTTTACTTTCTCTTGCCTATATGAATATATAGGAAGGAAAGTATTGTTTTCATGTCGATTTTTAGAAATCGAGTTTTCACCGGATGTATACGTTTTCAGACCCCCTGAACCCAAAAAACATGTTTTTAGCGATTGGTCTGTGTGTGTGTCTGTGTGTGTGCGTGCGTGTGTGTGTGCGTGCGTGTGTGTGTGTGTGTGTGTGTGTGTGTGTGTGTGTGTGTGTGTGTGTGTGTGTGTGTGTGTGTGTGTGTGTGTGAACAGAATATCTCAAGAACGGAGCATCGTACGAACTTGAAACTTGAAACTTAAGTTACATACCACTACCGGACCCGACACGAACATTTTCATCAAAATCGGTCAACCGGAAGTAGTAGTTTATTCGTATAATTTTTCACTTTTTTCGATTTTCTCAAAAACTGGTCCTACGATTTTTTTAAAAATCGCCTCATTTACTCAATTTTTTATTCTCTACAAGATAGGGTAGGCGCCATGTTTGCTGAAATTCTGGGTGAGGCTGTTTTCACGTAAAAACATTTTCTTCTTAAGATTGCGGCTTTAATATGCATTTTAGCGAAAAACGTTATATAATAAAAGTTGTAGAGAACTTAAAATTCTACAACTTTTATTTCAAACATTTTTTTGTATAACGCTTAGTTTAGCGGTAATTAGCGATTTTCTGTTTTTTTTCTCACGAAAACGTGTGAAAAAACCGATTTTTTAAAGATTTCGGCCTTAGAATGCATTTATAGACAAAAGTGTGCATAATAAAATTTGTAGGAAATTAAAAGATCTACAACTTTTATTTAAAGCTTTTTTTTGTACAGTGTCTAGTTTAGCGTGTAGGAGCGATTTTCTGTATTTTTAAGCTAAACTGAGGTAGATTTTAATTTTGCGTATTTCACTAATGTTTTTTGAGGTTAGTTTTTTGTTTATTTCTAATATTTTATTACTAATATTAGGTTTATTGTTAATTATTTGCATTGGGAAGAGAAAGTTGTGTGAGTGTTTCACACCAGATTTTTTATTGATGCAGTTTCTCCTTGTATAAGTTAAGTTCAGCCTTTCTAAGTTTTCCCCCACTGAAAACAATAATGACGTCACTTAGCATGCGGATTATATAAAAATGTGTACACGCTGATTAAAAAGTAACAACAAAATACTTTCAAAAGTGTTTAATAAAAAATACTTTTAAAAGTATTTTTATAAATGAAATTGTTAGGCCTACATCATACCATGACTGATTTTTACTTTCTCTTGCCTATATGAATATATAGGAAGGAAAGTATTGTTTTCATGTCGATTTTTCGAAATCGAGTTTTCACCGGATCTATACGTTTTCAGACCCCCTGAACCCAAAAAACATGTTTTTAGCGATTGGTCTGTGTGTGTGTGTGTGTGTCTGTGTGTGTGTGTGTGTGTCTGTGTGTGAACAGAATATCTCAAGAACGGAACATCGTACGAACTTGAAACTTGAAACTTAAGTTACATACCACTACCGGACGCGACACGAACATTTTCATCAAAATCGGTCAACCGGAAGTAGTAGTTTATTCGTATAATTTTTCAGTTTTTTGCGATTTTCTCAAAAACTGGTCCTACGATTTTTTTTAAAATCGCCTATTTTACTCAATTTTTTATTCTCTACAAGATAGGGTAGGCGCCATGTTTGCTGAAATTCTCGGTGAGGCTGTTTTCACGTAAAAACGTTGTTTTTTTAAGATTACGGCTTTAATATAAATTTTAGCGCAAAACGTTATAGAATAAAAGTTGTAGAGAATTTAAAAACCTACAACTTCTGTTTCAAACATTTTTTTGTATAACGCTTAGTTTAGCGGTAATTTGCGATTTTCTGTTTTTTTTCTCACGAAAACGTGAGAAAAATCGATTTTTTTAACATTTCGGTCTTAGTATGCATTTTACGACAAAAGTGTATATAATTAAATTTATAGAAAATTAAAAGATCTACAACTTTTGTTTTGAGCATTTTTCTCTACAGAGCCTAGTTTAGCGTGAAAGCGTGATTTTCTGTATTTTTAAGCCAAACTGAGTTCGATTGTCATTTTGCGTCATTCACTCATGATTAAAATAAGGTTATGTTTTTGAGGTTAGTTTTTGTTCATTTCTAATGTTTTAATACTAATGTTAGGTTTATTGTTAATTATTTGCATTGGCAAGAGAAAGTTGTGTGAGTGTTTCACACCAGATTTTTTAAGTAATTAAAGTACTTATAATTCAAAACATAGTTAACTTAACAGGAATATGGCATTCATAAAGCCATGGACCCTAGCGTGCAGCCTGTAGTAGCTGGCTTTAGTTTGTTGACATTAGGAGGAAACTAAGGACGGCTGAACTGTAGGTTTTTCCTCAAACAATTAAGTGTTTAATTAGGAGCATTGTAATGAGTTCTGTTTTGTTGTGAATGTAGAGATAATGATTTTGTACAAAAATATTATACCTAATATACGTACAATATCACTTCAAATATGTAACGTGAGAGAACTGTAAACAATTTAAGACTTTAACAATTTTAAAAATTGCCTGTAAAAATTGTGTAGTCTGTAAGGATTACGGTGGCTAACTATCACTCTGAAGGTTAATCAATAAATCAACAAAAAAATATTAACGTTTGTATATTTCAGTTAGGCTACTTCATGTAAAAATATTTGGTTAACGTACGTTGACGTACAAAACCCTCTTACTTTTAGATTCAGGATTCGGGAAAATGAGTTAGAATATAAATTAATATATAGCTCCTTAACATATGCGTGAGAATGAGTGTTTACTTCTTATCCCTGATCTCGTTTATGAAGGTTATGTAAACAACTCCCATTGGTGATTTCTACTGTTGATGTTGTTATCGCATCATTTCCTTCCCCCTACTGAAACTAACCCCCGGTGGGATCATAGAAAGGGGTTGACGATAACAGTGGTTTATATCTAAAGAGAAAATCCCCCACAGAACCCTTTGAAGGGGGGGTCTAGTGAGAAGGTGTATTTAATGAATTATTCAATCCTTCAATATACCTACTCTAGTAGTCGTGTGAGAAAACCGTTCGTATGAGGGAATTGTGAACTGGGAGAAACACCTGAATATACAGGATACCTGGTTGTTCTCATTATTATTACTATTACTCATACAGATACACTGGGTGTCTAAGAAAATTGTTGTTCTTGTACGAAAAGCCTAACATATGTATAGTCCAGCCTCTCTTAGTTTGCTCCTAATGTAAACAAATAATGACGTCACTGAGCATGCGCATTATATCAAAATGTGTACACGCTGATTAAAAAGTAACAACAAAATACTTTCAAAAGTATTTAAATACAAAATACTTTTAAAAGTATTTTTTTGAATGAAATTGTTAAGCCTACATCATATCATGACTGATGTTTTTAGTACTTTAAGTAGTTATAATTTTAAAAATAGTTAACTTAATAGGAATAGGACATCCGTACAGTCGCAGACTCTAGCGTGCACCCTGTAGTAGGTGGCTTTTGTTTGTTGACACTAGGAGCAAACTAAGAACGGCTGAACTGTAGGTACTTTTCGGCTCATTTGAAAAAGTTTAAATAAAAAAATTGTGTTGTTTAGGTCAACAGCCGAAAGGCTGGTTTGAACCACTAGAGGTTTTACTTAGTAAAACGAGAAGAGTGGTGGTTTACCATTGCCCTCCTCACTGAGTAAAAAAGTAGCCTATGTTTAGCAGCATGCCAGGCCTTCCGAAAAGCATCTACTTTGCACCCTGCAAATGACACCTTTACTTCATTCACCACAGCGTCTGGCTGTATAATGATATTCATTACTTACAGAGGAGATAACTCTGACTAGTTCCTTTACACACTTCTGTTCTTAAATAGTTCAGTCATGTAATTGGCTGACTACGTGATATGAAACAGAACTATTTTTTGTAGCCCAGGAACTAGCAGATAGAGTTCAAATTATTTAACACTCCACCTGCCTGTTATGGGAATATAACAAAATTATTATTAACTTTTACTCGTATTTAAAAATGCTTTAAAAATTGTTTAGAATTAAGATTCAAATCCACTTTTTCACTTCATTTACATAAAGTAATTTCATTAAAAAATTAGGGATACGTAAAAGTAAAGTGATGTAAATAGGAGAATAGGTTTCTGATGTAGGTGTTTGTGCAGGTTTATATACTTAAATGATCTAGGAAGTATATAGGAAGTTAGATTACGATGGATTGAACAGATCTGGAGCCAACAACGAAACGAAAATACAAGCTTATAGTGAGTTTGGTGTTTCATATCATAAAGAACCTGCTGTTAAATAATATTATTTCACTTCTTGTAAGATATAGAATATCAGTCTAAAGATTGATTTACAAGAGTTATATTTACTCTGTTCCGGTGTATAGTGTGAACCCATGGATTTTGAGTATACAGCCACAAATATTTTAGAAGTTTCAAGATGTGGGTAATCAGAAAATACTCAGGATGTTTCAAACAGTAATGTATTCAGATGTATTGTTGTCGACCTTCAGAGCTTAATGAGCGTTATCAAAAGTAAAATGACACATATCTTGGATATCTTGGTCATTTATACAGTGGTATTAAGTATGAGCTTATTCAACTTATTCTCGAGGGCAAAGTTGAGGAGGGTAATTGTTGAACTGGTCGAAGAAATGCTCATGGTTGTAGAATATTAGATACCCAACAGCACTGCGTACTCACGTTCTTATCAGGGTGTTTCACAACAGAAAGCGATCTATCAGAGTTGTAGCTAATCTTCATTGATGAAGCTGGCATTTCAAAAAAAAGATGAAGTTTTCAGTTAATTACAATAGATTGAGAGATAATGAGGATATTTTAAAGATAAAGATTTCTTATTTATTATAAATAAATAATATTTCGAGATTCGCCCAGACAATCCTAGGAACAGTTTTCGACCCAGAAACCAAGATCCACAAGAAGAGAACGAACGATCACATAATGAATTTTCTAGGCGAAACTCTAACAACTAAGCTCATAAAACGTCGACTACAATATTACGGTCACATGATGAGATTCCAAAACAAAAATAACGAAACGTACAAAATGATCACATATCAAGAAAGTTTTAAAACCAAAGATAGATGGATCAAAGAAATCGAAGCAAACCTAAACACCATAAACGCTTCACGTAACGATGTAATAGATGGAACTGCCTTTAGACGGAAAAGAAAAGATTTTGGGAAGAAACTACAATTTTTATTTCAAACATTTTTTTGTATAACGCTTAGTTTAGCGGTAATTAGCGATTTTCTGTTTTTTCTCACGAAAACGTGTGAAAAATCGATTTTTTAAGATTTCGGCCTTAGTATGCATTGTATGACAAAAGTGTATATAATAAAATTTATAGAAAATTAAAAGATCTACAACTTTTATTCCTAATATTTTTCACTACAGAGCCTAGTATAGTGTGAAAGAGTGATTTTCCGTATTTTTAAGGCAAACTGAGATCGATTTTCATTTTGCGTCATTCACTCATGATTAAAATAAGGTTATGTTTTTGAGGTTAGTTTTTGTTTATTTCTAATGTTTTATTACTAATGTTAGGTTTATTATTAATTATTTGCATTGGCAAGAGAAAGTTGTATGAGTGTTTCACACCAGATTTTTTATTTTACTTTCGAAAAGATTATTTTATATTTGTCAATGTTTTTAAAATGCCCGGTATGAAACATGAAGTTACACATGCATTGTTGTTTTCACTTTTGCGGTTACTAAATAAACAAGTACTGAGTATAGAAACCTCTTGGGTAATTGTTGTCAAAATGCAACATAGTTGTATAATTAAACAAATACAAAACGGCTTGGTAACTTACTACGTGGTTTTATTAATTATTATTATTATCACTAAATAAATTTTTACTTTCTCTTGCCTATATAAATATATAGGAAGGAAAGTATTGTTTTCATGTCGATTTTTCGAAATCGAGTTTTCACCGGATCTATACGTTTTCAGACCCCCTGAACCCAAAAAACATGTTTTTAGCGATTGGTCTGTGTGTGTGTCTGTGTGTGTGTGTGTGTGTGTGTGTGTGTGTCTGTGTGTGAACAGAATATCTCAAGAACGGAACATTGTACGAACTTGAAACTTGAAACTTAAGTTACATACCACTACCGGACCCGACACAAACATTTTCATCAAAATCGGTCAACCGGAAGTAGTAGTTTATTCGTGTAATTTTTCACTTTTTTGCGATTTTCTCAAAAACTGGTCCTACGATTTTTTTAAAAATCGCCTCATTTACTCAATTTTTTATTCTCTACAAGATAGGGTAGGTGCCATATTTGCTGAAATTCTGGGTGAGGCTGTTTTCACGTAAAAACAAAGTTTTTTTAAGATTACGGCTTTAATATGCAATTTAGCGAAAAAATTTATATAATAAAAGTTGTAGAGAATTTAAAATTCTACAACTTTTATTTCAAACATTTTTTGGTATAACTTAGTTTAGCAGTAATTAGCAATTTTCTGTTTTTTTCTTACGAAAACGTGAGAAAAATCGATTTTTTTAAGATTTCGGCCTTAGTATGCATTTTATAATAAAAGTGTATGTAATCAAATTTATAGAAAATTAAAAGATCTGCAACTTTTACTTTAAACATTTTTCTCTACAGAGCCTAGTTTAGCGTGAAAGAGCGATTTTCTGTATTTTGAAGCCAAACTGAGGTTGATTTTCATTTTGCGTCTTTCACTCATGATTAAAATTAGGTTATGTTTATTAAGGTTAGTTTTTTTGTTTATTTCTAATGTTTTATTACTAATGTTAGGTTATATTGTTTAAATTATTTGCACTGGCAAGAGAAAGTTGTGTGAGTGTTTCACACCAGATTTTTAATGTTTATTAAAGAGTCAATGTATATTGTGGGATAATGGTTTCTAACAAACAGTGTTAATGAATGCTCTTAAAAATAAACTATAATTTAAAAATCTGGTGTGAAACACTCACACAACTTTCTCTTGCCAATGCAAATAATTAACAATAAACCTAACATTAGTAATAAAACATTAGAAATAAACAAAAATCTAACCTCAAAAAACATTAGTGAAATACGCAAAATTAAAATCGACCTCAGTTTGGCTTAAAAATACCGAAAATCGCTCATTCACGCTAAACTAGGCACTGTACAAAAAAAATGCTTTAAATAAAAGTTTTAGATCTTTTAATTTTCTTATACATTTTATTATATACACTTTTGTCGTAAAATGCATTCTAAGGCCGAAATCTTTAAAAAATCGGTTTTTCACACTTTTTCGTGAGAAAAAAACAGGACATTGCTAATTACCGCTAAACTAAGCGTTATACAAAAAAATGTTTGAATTAAAAGTTGTAGAATTTTACATTCTCTACAACTTTTATTATATAACGTTTTGCGCTAAAATGCATATTAAAGCCACAATCTTAAAAAGAAAATGTTTTTACGTAAAAACAGCCTCACGCAGAATTTCAGCAAACATGGCGCCTACCCTTTCTTGTAGAGAATAAAAAATTGAATAAACCAGGCGATTTTAAAAAAAATCGTAGGACCAGTTTTTGAAAAAATCACAAAAAAGTGAAAAATTAAACGAATAAACTACTACTTCCGGTTGACCGATTTTGATGAAAATGTTTGTGTCGGGTCCGGTAGTGGTATGTAACTTAGGTTTCAAGTTTCAAGTTCGTACGATGCTCCGTTCTTGAGATATTCTGTTCACACACACACGCGCGCGCGCGCGCACACCCACACACACACACCCACACACACACACAGACCAATCGCTAAAAACATGTTTTTTGGGTTCAGGGGGTCTAAAGACGTATAGATCCGGTGGAAACTCGATTTCGAAAAACCGACATGAAAACAATACTTTCCTTCCTATATATTCATATAGGCAAGAGAAAGTAAAAAATTAATTAATTACACATCTCAAGAAGAATCAACTCACACTGCCGAATCTATGCCCAATTGTTAATATCTAGTAATTTTTTCAAAGAAAGGGAAATATTGTTTTGTGGCACAAAGTTGGTAGCCCTACTCAACCGGTATAGATTCGGCAGTGTGAGTTGATTCTTCTTGAGATGTGTTAAATTACGTAGTATTAAAAATTAAGTTTCTAACTTGTTGTTGTTCAGCCGAAAGGCTGGTTTGAACCTGTAGAGGTTTTACTAAGTAAAACGAGGAGTGAGGTGGTTTACAATTACCTTCCTCACTGAATGGAAAACTACACTTATCAGCATGCCGGGCCCTCTCAAAAGCACATATTTTCCACTCTGCTAATGACACCTTCACTTCATTCACCACAGGGTCTGACTGTATAATGAAATTCATTACTTTCAGAGGAGATAATTTTGATTAGTGTCTTTTACACCTCTACCTCTTCTGTTCTTAAATGATACAGTCATTTAATTGGCTGACCATGTGACAAGAAACAGAACTATTTATTTTAGCCCTGCAACTAACAGATTGAGTGTAAATAACTTTACAACTTTCTAACTTATACTAACTTATAACTTTTCTAACTTATAAATTATTTTGTGGTGATCTCAACTTATGCGGCAATTATCCATTTTCTCTTCTTCTCTTTTGTTTTCACAGCACAATTGAAATAATTTATTTAAATTAATATATTACTTTACTTCTTTCAAAAGTTGAACTAGGATTATCTTGAGACCAGGGCTATACCCTCGGGCCTATTTAAACAAAATTTATTTCAATTGTTTACAAAAGAACTTCATAATTAAACGGATTTAGTACCCGTATCTTACTCAGTGTTAACATTGGTGAATTTTCTCAGAAACCCCAACAGTTAGAGCTATCATTTTTACTTTCTCTTGCCTATATGAATATATAGGAAGGAAAGTATTGTTTTCATGTCAATTTTAAGTAATCGAGTTTTCACCGGATCTACACGTTTTCGGACCCCCTGAACCCAAAAAACATGTTTTTAGCGATTGGTCTGTGTTTGTGTCTGTGTGTGTGTGTGTTTGTGTGTGCGTGCGTGCGTGCGTGTGTGTCTGTGTGTGAACAGAATATCTCGAGAAAGGAACATCGTACGAACTTGAAACTTGAAACTTAGGTTACATACCACTACCGGACCCGACACAAACATTTTCATCAAAATCGGTCAACTGGAAGTAGTAGTTTATTCGTGTAAATTTTCAACTTTTTGCGATTTTCTCAAAAATTAGTCGTACGATTTTTTTAAAAATCTCTTCATTTACTGAATTTTTTATTCTCTACTAGATAGGGTAGGCGTATTGTTTGCTGAAATTCTGGGTGAGGCTGTTTTCACGTAAAAACATTTTCTTTTTAAGATTGCGGCTTTAATATGCATTTTAGCGCAAAACTTTATATAATAAAAGTTGTAGAAAATGTAAATTTCTACAACTTTTAATTTAAACATTTTTTTGTATAACGCTTAGTTTAGCGGTAATTAGCAATTTTCTGTTTTTTTCTCACGAAAACGTGTGAAAAATCTATTTTTTTAAGATTTCGGCCTTAGAATGCATTTTATGACAAAAAAGTATAAAATAAAATTTATAGGAAATTAAAAGATCTACAACTTATATTTAAAGCATTGTTTTTTACAGTGCCTGGTTTAGCGTGAATGAGCAGTTTTCCGTATTTTTAGGCCAAACTGAGGTCGATTTTAATTTTGCGTATTTCACTAATGTTTATTGAGGTTAGGTTTTTGTTTATTTCTAATGTTTTATTACTGATGTTAGGTTTATTGTTAATTATTTGCATTGGCAAGAGAAAGTTGTGTGAGTGTTTCACACCAGATTTTTTAATTACAGATCAGTCAATGATAGAATATTTATGTATATAGTTCAGCCGCTCTAAGTTTGCTCCTACTGTCAACAAACCAAAACCAGCTACTACAGGGTGCACGCTAGAGTCCGTGACTTTATGGATGTCGTATTCCTATTAAGTTAACTATTAATTAAATTATAAGTACTTAAAGTACTAAAAACATCAGTCGTGATATGATGTAGGCCTAACAATTTCATTTATAAAAATACTTTTAAAAGTATTTTCTATTTAAATACTTTTTGAAGTATTTTGTTGTTACTTTTTAATCAGCGTGTACACATTTTTATATAATGCGCATGCCAAGTGACGTCATTATTTGTTCACATTAGGAGCAAACTTAGAGAGGCTGGACTGTAGTTATGTAACTCTTTTTTTAGTTAAATATTTCAATTTTCAGGTTTTCTTTGAAAAAATGAAAAATTGCTCTATCTCCATTTATAGGCTAATAAATATTTTTTTAAACCACTTATTCAATTTAAAGTACAGAATGATTTTTAAGTCCTGTTGCCCAATTGTTAATGTCTGGTATTTTTTTCAAAGAAAGGGAAATTTTGTTTTGTGGCACAAAGTTAGTAGCCCTACTCAACCGGTATAGATTCGGCAGTGTGAGTTAATTCTTCTTGAGATGTGTAAAATTTTGTGCCGTTTCCGGTCGTGTTACGAACAGAATATCTTTTACCCTAGAACAACGCATTTATTATTGAACAATAGTTTGCTACAAAATCGTATGCGAGTGTGAAAAATCATTTCATATTAAATTTTTTGGTGTTTCTCCACCAGAAAAATTTTCAACTTTTAGGCTAATAAACCGATTTTGAGAGACAGGTAGTGTGTGCGACAGAAAACGAAGTGGTCGACCAAATCTCTTGACAGATGACGTTTTAGAGTATGTGAAAACATGATTGCTCAAATTATCCACGGAAAAGTTTATGAAAACTTTCCTCGCAAGTTAGTTTGTCATATTTGAGTGTTCAGAAAGCTGCTAAAAATTTTAAATTGTATCCGTATCGCGTACTATTAGTCCAAGAGCTTCAGCCTCCAGATTTAAACAAGCGATTGCAATATTGCCGTTGGTTTAGGTCTTTCGTAAATGATAACGAAATCGAAGTTTTAAACTCAGTGTTCTTTAGTGATGAAGCTTTGATCCATCTCGACGGTTATGTGAACAGTCAAAATACTCAAATATGGGCGGCTTAAAATCCTAACGTTTTACAAAAAACATCTTTGCATCTTGCAAAAATTGGTGTGTGTTGTGCGATATCTCATCATCGTATAGTTGGACTTATATTCTTCAAACAGACGGTAAATGGTAAAGTATAAAGAAATATTGTGCACTAATTTGTGTCCCTCTTGGAACCCTGGAACCTGAAGAGCGGTTTTGCTGGTTTCAGCAAGAGGCGCTAAATACCACAAGTCTCAAAACCATGAAATTTCTGTAAGAGTTCTTTAGTGGTCGAATAATAAGCAAGGGCTTATGGCCTCCAAGATCCCCAGACCTCACATTTCCTGACTACGTTTTGTGGGGCTACATTAAGTCCAAGGCCTTCAAAAACAATCCTCACACTGTTGATGAACTTAAGGTCAATATTACAGACTTAATCACGAATGTATCCAATGCAACTCTATAAAGGTTTCTGCTAATATGCTAAAAAGAGTCCGAGCGTGTATAACCGCAAGGGGTGGGCATTTTGAGCATATTCTTTAACAATTATGTAAGTAATTATAGCTTTTTATTAAATCTCTCTTGTAAGTAACAAATACATTTGTTATTACATCTACATTTCTCTTTCATAAATTATTACATTACAAATCACTCTGTACTGCGTAATTTGTATAACCTTCAACCTTCTACATTTTGTGGGGCTCAGAAAATGGTACCTAATCTTACAGAAGTTAAATTTACAGGTATTTGCGTTCAAAGTTAATACAAGACATCTAGCTGAATAAAATTAGTTATATTATAGAGATCCACGAAACAAACTTATTCTGTTTTAAAACGCAACTACCAGAATAACATTAGACTTTTTACAATAAGATTAAAAATGCGTATTCTTTAAATTTAACCCACCAAATTTTATATAATTTATTGTAAATAAAATTTGTAAGTAAATAAATAAATTTCACCGGTAAAGCAACCTATTTAACTAACTAAAATTTCACAATAAAGACTTAAAAATTTGTATTTTTTATGAAGAAATGTTGTTTTAGCACTGGAGTAGAGGAAAAATGTATCTACTTAAATCATTTTTTTCAGTTGGTAAAATAAAAAACAGTGTTTTATTGTTATCCATTCTCATTGCGAAACCGAAGGCAACCGCCCTCATTTCTCAACTAAAACTATAGATAAAGCCCTGTTGTGTGTGTTTGTTATGCGGGTTGGCCATTACGAACAACTATAAAGGCTGTCCTAAAAACAAAGACGATTTTTTTAACTAACTTGAGATTCTTAAATTAAGTAAATTTAAAACAAACACTGAGTGAAACAATAGATCTCGTCGGTGCCTCAGTTAGAATTAGTTAAACCAAGTTTATGGTCGCAAATTTGATTCCCGGTTAAAATTCATACCAAATTAAAAACTGATGGTTCTAGTTCTTAATCTAAAATATTGTAGATGTCTATATTATTTAACAGGCTGTGAGACATATTTTAAGTCCCAGTTCACATTTCCAGAAACACTTTAAAACACATCAGTGTTGATACAGAGAGTGCTTCTGCCATTGAAACATCTTTCAGTATTTCATTTTTCTTTTCATTTTTATTTTATCTGATAGTAAAAATAATTATCCTGATTTCAGCAGTGCTCATATCTTTCTTATTTTTATATAATTATTATTTAAAATAAACCAAAAATATTTTAGTTTTCTTTCAAAGTTAGAGTATTTGCAATGTTCAACTTAATATTCTAATATAATAATAATAATAATAATAATATTTATTTATTCCACTTTATACAAATACAAAATTATATCTTATCTACTAGGAATAAATAACCACCAACTCAAGTAAACGGTGGTTATATATATAAAAAAAAATACAAAATACATAAAAACAAGTTTACAAATATACTATTTTATCACATCGTTCTCTAGGAAATAACAAAATTTTTGTTACACCTTGTGATCGTAGTTTCAGTCATAAAGGTGGATTTAAATTCAAGGCGATAGAACCAAAATGGTCGAGAGAATTTTCATGTATTTCATAAAATAGTTTCCTTGCGTTTGTATTGGTTATTGCCCGGTAGTCTCTTTTAGAATTGTAATATTAAACCGTTTTCATACATTTCTAACATTTGGTGCATGGGAGAACAAAACAGTAAAGGAATATTGCATTGCCTGCAGGTTTAATGTTTTTCTTCTACTATTTCCAATTTTCTATCTATGTGAATGCTTTTGTTAAACACACACAGAATTTTTAATCTGAACGATTTAATGTACATTTTTAAAAGTCATTTATACTCGTTCCACAAAAACGGGATTTTTAGAACATTTTATAGTCGATTTCATTTTCTATTTTATTATTTTCTCTTAAAATTGAATAAAATTCTTTAACAAGGAATATTAAAAATTTAAAAACTATTTAACCGGCGAAGATTCAATTTACCTTTTTACGAAGAATCAACTATTTATTCATTCATAACTGTGTAAAAAGAAAGCTTTTTATAAAATATTTTATAAAACAGTGAAAAACTGTTTATTTTCTGAAAAGAATGGGTGCATTTTAATAGGAAACGGAGAACTGAAAATTTGTACTAAATTCAAAACTAAAATAATTATAATTGCCTCAAATTTAATAAGAATTACAAAAATTTTAAATGAGCCTACCTTTCCTTCTAGCTAGATTTTTAGAAAGTTACTTAGTTATTCACAGATGAATTGAACTTAAAAACATAAAAGAATGAACTTACTGATTAGCACGAGCCTCTCTCTCTCACTCTCTCTCTCTCTCTCTCCTCTTCTCTCTCTCTCTCTCTCTCTCTCTCGAAAATAAGTTATTAATTTAAAATATCTTGCTAAAATCAGCAAATCTTGTTACCACCATCAAAAGTAACATACAGGTACCTAGCTGAAAGGTTCCAGAATTAAGTTATTTGGGGTATAACAAGAGCGCCATGGTTTGCAAAAATGCAAAAATACACCATTATTGCGACCTTTCTAAAGTTATGGACGAGATAAGGTGTTTTAACACAAAATATTGGCCATAAATCTCTTAAATAATGGAAAAGAAGACTCCTGAAACGTTATCATGTTTCGGACTTGTGTGATACAGTTTAATACACATAAAAATGAGTGAGTGAAACTGTCATTGTTTAAATTTACGTAAAGTTTGTAGTGTATAAACAATTAATGTAGTTTGAAGTGATTACGTTTATAATGGTAATACGAATAAGAGCTGCATTCTGTAACATTTAAAATGTAAATAGTAATGTGTTTCTTTAAAAAAAAATTAATTGATATAATGAGATGTAGACTACTCAGGGTAATAAGACCTGCACATGTAATTTGCTAGTACGTCACATTTGTTTATAGTTCGGTTTTAAAATTGATTCCAAATATTTTTTTTTTTAACAGTATAGTTTTTCTTTTGCAATCAGTTAATAAATACAATAACTTTAAGCAAATATGAGAAAATCTGAGTAATGTCCTTAGAATTAAAACACAAACGACACTCAGTAGTGTGTTTGAGAAAGACCGAACTGTGAAGAAACAAAAAATATATCTATACAAAATAAAATTAATACAAGAAAAAGTAAAAGACAACAGCAAGCTTCGGAGAGAAATTACCAGCACTAGTGCCAACACAAAGACACAAGAATTGTTTTCTTTAAATAAAGAGCAACCGAAAAATACATAGGAAAAAAGGTGAAAAATACTAGGGAAATTACACACGCTCAGTCTAGTAACGGAAAAGATTTGGGAAACCGTAATAATCTTAAACAAATGGGGAAAGGGCTAATCCACCCACTACAAAGCAAAATGATGAAACGATGTGAATAATTGCAGCTGCATTTCCTTTTTAACAAAGATTTATAAGATACTCTCCAAAGCTCTTTCTTTAGAACTAAAGGAAGAAGTAGATCACCAACTCGATGAATACACGGATAATCAAAAAAATATCTTACTGAAACAAACAGAAAACCAAGACTACAGATATCTTCACAAAATACATGACAAAAGATAAACATAACAAATATAAATGGGAAAGGCCTCATTGTCTAGCTCACCAACTACTTATTCTCCTAGTACGATAGGTAGATAGGTAAAATTTTTTGGGAATATTCCATTTAGGGTAAATAGAAAAGTTAAACATAAACAATTTTGACGTTTAACGGTTAATGGGCTTAGAAGGATGTTCAATCTTTAAACTGATATTTTCCGTTTCTTAAGTTCCGG
This sequence comes from Catonia carolina, assembly GCA_035578175.1. Taxonomy (NCBI): domain Eukaryota; kingdom Metazoa; phylum Arthropoda; class Insecta; order Hemiptera; family Achilidae; genus Catonia; species Catonia carolina. The sequence goes on from JAQMRL010000010.1 coordinate 15,707,004, forward strand.
AAAAGGTAGATAGCTGAATCTATATGGAAACTATATGTAGGTACTTATAGGTCAACTACAAAAATAACCCCTTAACCATTTCAAAATTTACACCAAAGAGGATGAAAACGGTGTTCAACCCTTAAACCAATATTTATTGCTTACTAAGTTCCAGACGAGTTAGTTGGCTGAATTTTTGTGATGTTACTTATAATTCAACTATGAACATTACCTTTTAACAATTTTCAAAATGTCCACAAAAAGTTTGAAAAGGGTGACCAACCCTTAAACCCATATTTTTTATTTACTAAGTTCTGGAAGAGTTAAATGGCTGAAACTCATGGAAATGAGTAACTGACGCTAAAAATTACCCTTCAACGATTTCAAAAAACTACTCGTATAGGGTTGAAAAGGGTGTTCAATCCTAAATTAATATTTTCAGTTTTTAATTATAGACAAGCTAGATGGCTGAAACGCGGCGGAATGTCACCTAAAGTGCACCTACAAAATTATTTCTTAACAATTTGAAAAATTTACGCTGAAGGGTTAAAAATGGTGTTCAACCTCTAAACCCTTTAATGTTAATAAATTTCAAACAAGTAGGTTTATTATTATATGTGAAATTGTTGAAAAAATATATCAATTGTAACTGTCTATTAGTTTTTTTACAAATTAGAAGATCGTATTTTTATTTATTTTCAACCCTAATTTAAAAATTATTGAAATAAAACAAAATTATTTCCGGGGGAAGGCGAAACGGATAGCAACACTTATTATTTTCTTTAAATTACACAGTATACATTAGGCGCCTTGTGGTTTAAAGAAGTCAGGAAGGACCTTCAAAAAATTAGAACAGTTGAAAACATTATGGACCTAACAAAACATAGCCCATTAGAAAATTTAGGGTTTCCCCAAAAACCAAAATTAGGAAATTGGAATTACAGAAAAGAAAAGATGGATCTAAGATAAAAGAACGTTGGAAATGCAAGCTCTTGTAAAAAATACTAGAAGCTTAAAAAAAATTATTAAAATAATTTGTATTGTCCCAAAACAATGAACAAAACACAAAATGAATTTTTCTTACTAAATTAATTTAATTTAAATTCATCTCTTCAACACCTATAACCTCAATATAAAATAATAGAAAAATAAAAAATAATTTATGTAACATTTTAATTAACTTATACTTGTTACGTTATTGAATGACAGCCATTAATTAATTATTCGTTCATAAACATGCAACAGAAGAATAAACTAATTTTATTAATATATCAATTTACTTTGCAGTAAATAATTGAATTAGTTTATTTTTTTAATGGAAAAGAATTTAAAAAAACTATCCTGTATTTCAATTTCGTAATATGAATTTTTACTAACTCTAGGTTATTAGTAAAATGCTAAGTTATTAGTTACTAAACCCACCGGGTTGGTCTAGAGGTAAAGTCGTCGCCGTGAGTCAGCTGTTTAACAGCTGATTTTTTGGGGACGAAGGTACCTGGTTCAAATTTTAGTAAAGATAGTTAATTTTATGCGGATTTGAACTCTACACAGTAGTTCCCGTTGTACTTTGATGGTTGGGGTTCAATTAACCATATTTTCTCAGGAATGGTCGGCCTGATTCTGTACAAGACTACAAGTCATATTTGTATTATCTTCATCTCATTGGGTCATGGGATTGTTTATTGTCTTAAAATTGAACAGATTTTACACATTATGGACAAATAAAATAGTTATTAGCAACAATCAGCTTGTTGCACTTTTAATGTGAACTTACTTGGAGTTAGCATTAAAAATTGTTATTTATTTTTAACTTACGTTTTTCTCAAATAACCTTTTTCATAGTCGTTGAAAACCGAATCACGCTGTACAATTCAACCACATTGTACTGGAAATAGGAGTTTTGTTGTAATCAGTTTAATTACTAATAGAAGGAAAGAAATAACTGAGAATAAGTAAATTTAACACAATAATCTTATGACAGATATTCATCTGTCATAAAAAAAGAGTAGAAAAAATATATTTCTTAAAATAAATGAGATAATATCTTGATTTTTGGACGGTTAACGTAACTTTCTATGGAGAAATATGCTGTGATTTTTTTGGATAACTATCCCGTACAAAATGTTCAAATATTTTGAAAAAGGAAGGTGTAAACAGGTAAGTCAAACAATTAATCAATATTACTACCTTGAGGTACTCTCTAAACTACGTGAAAGAGTAAGGAAAATATGCCCCGAAATGTGGAAGGATAAATCATGGGTTCTCCACCAAGACAATGCGCCAGCTTATCCGCGTTATCTGTTAAGAAGTTCCTAGCCAAGTACAGCATCTTAGTGTTAGAACATCCACCTTATTCACCAGATCTTGCACCATGTGACTTCTACCTGTTCCCTAAGGTGAAAATCTGGATTAAAAGGGACAAGATTTGAGTCTGTGGAAGCTGTAAAAGAGAAAGTGGCACGTGTCCTCAAGGAGCTGACAGAAGATGACTTCCGGCTCTGTTTCCAACAATGGAAAATTCGCATGGAGCGTTGTAGGGATAGAAAAGGAATGTATATTGAAGGTGAGAATAAGTGATTATGTATAAAATAAAAGTAAAAATTTTTACAACGTCAGTCTCGTTGTTTAATAGCCACATCTCGTATGTACGTATGTAGGGGATATTGTATCGTACTTCATGTTGTACTGCATAATAAAATACATTGTTTACAACATGTGGTGTAATACTGATAGATTAAAAGAGCTACTTTACACCAAGCAAATAAAAAAGACGTAATTTTTGCCAATTTACAAAAATGGTGTTTAAAAAATTACATATTTCCATATTTAGCTTGTTTTATTTAGGAAGCTCTGAGCCTTCCAACAATGGAAGAATTTTTCAAAACGGTTGGGTAGTTTCTGATAAATTTCCCTGTACAAACAAACAAACAAATATTATTCCCTAAATGGCTAATATTAGAATAGATTAAATTATAACATGTAGGGTAATATTTTATTTCAGTATAAAACAAAATGAATCCAAAATCATATTTAATTAAAGTTAATTGTCAGAGAGAATGATGCGGTCACTGACTTAAAAAGAAAGAGGGAGAAGACTGGCAGATAGAGAGAGATTATGACCAGCGCCACTCATTGAGTACGTTTATGGTGTAGAAAATTTGATGCGGTCAAATATTTAAATTATGATCATCAAATAGTTCACTGAATTTCGTTTTATCTTTATCTAAACTCATATATTAAATTTTCAAATTTATACAAAGCCCTCCTAATTTAAATGTTAATAAATTCTTCTATTTCAATTTAAACATCCTTAAATTAACGTAAAACGAAGAAATCTTTTAAAATATTATTTAAAATTTAATCATTTGGATCGTACTGACAATAATTTGTTTTTCTTTTTTAATTTACGCCCCAATTGGAGCACTCAAGTCACTCATGGACATGCGTTCCTTGAGGAGTTAGTTGTGGCACTACACTGTTGTTTTCTTCGTTCCCACATCAATTTCATATTCCTTGACCTGGTGGCTCTCAATCTCTCTGCTACAGCTGCATTCAGCTGTCTTCTCTCTCTGAAAGGCAGTTGGGTTATCCTCTTTTTACGTTTTAGTTCATATAAGTCGCATTAACATCTTGATCGTAAGCGACTATTTTCCTATAAGGAACAGTGGGTTTAAACGGGTAAAAATTCTATAGACACTGGCCAGGAATTGAACCTGGGATCACCATTTACAGTATATCACGCTAACCACTCGGGGCCACGGAGGTGGCTTGAAAAAAGTTTTATAAGTACGACTATTCACTTTGTTTATAAACTGGTACGTTACAATCAGTTAATTTTAATTGAACAATTTAATTTTATTGTGACAAAGAGGATAAAAATTTAAAAATAAATTAAACATTTTTGTGATATTTGCAAAAAAATTAAGGAAATAATGTGAAATTCAATGAATTTTAAGATAAAACATTACAGTATCCATAAACTGTAATTCTGCCCATAACAGACAGGTGGAAAGTCAAATTATTTACTCTCAATCTGTTCGTTGCTGGGCAAAAATAAATAGTTATGTTTCTTATCACATGGTCAGCCAATTAAATGACTGAATCATTTAAGAACAGAAGAGGTAGAGGTGTAAAAGACACTAATCAGAGTTATCTTCTCTAAAAGCATTGAATTTCATTATACAGCCAGACCCTGTGGTGAATGAAGTGAAGGTGTCATTTGCAGAGTGGAAAATACGTGCTTTTCAGAGGGCTCGGCATTCTGATAAGCGTACTTTTCTATTCAGTGAGGAAGGCAATGGTAAACCATCTCACTTCTAATTTTACTTAGTAAAACCTCTACAGGTTCAAACCAGCTTTTTGGCTGATGACCTAAACACACAACAAACTGTAATTAAAAAATTTCTTATTTAATATGAAGCAAATGCGTGTTAATATTATAAAATTTAATATTCTGTATGATATAGGTTTGTAAATACAAATTTCGTCTTGGTGTTTTGCTTGGAAATTTGGATTTTAGTATGCAGTTCAATAATTTTATAGAAGGTTTCAAAAAGTAGGTACTTCGAAGAATTGATATTTTGAGTCATAGTGGTCTGGAATGGCAGTTAATAAGCATATTAAAAAGAAGAAAGACTGGGTTTTTTTACATTTACAGGGATGATAATTTTGAGATTCTCAGCCTAATTCTCGAGGGTAAAGTTGAAGGCAGGCGCAGACCTGGTCGAAGGAAGTGCTCGTGGTCAAAGACTATTAGAGAGTAAAGAAATATGAGTGCACATAGTCTTTGAGGTTGGTTTACGGAAGAGAGTAATTTACCAGTGTTTTTTTTTTTTGAGCCAATCTTCATTGATAGAGTCCGCAGGCTAAAAAAATTACATAACTAGTTAAGGTGCTAATAAATGAACACAAGTTAATTTCACACTACGACGCAGAATGTGTACATGGTTGATAAAAATTATGAGCTTCTCGTACTTATTACTGATGTCAAAAGTAAAGAAATTTCAGATCTGGATGAAGAAAATCCTCATAATTGAAGAATATTAAAAACTGTACAATCATGAGTGCTCACAATCTTTTAAGGATGGGTCATGATAAAGAGCTAATCTTATTGATGGAGTCGGCATTAAAAGAAAAAAATTAATTTGTTTGTACTAATTTGATCGAAATAAATTTGGTTCAGTCGTCATTGCATAACTCAATGTACCTAGCTGTGAAAAACAGTAACTTACTTAAAAATTTTTAGTTCTACAGAGATATTCTAAAACCATAATAACTTACCAATGTGTCAAGCTGGTGTATTAATAAAAGTACTACAAAAGTTCAAGTACTGAACAATAAAGTTCTGTTTCAGTACTCTTAATCACAGTAACAGTAAAGCAGTCTATTATAAAACTTTTTATTTGCAGGACAAAAAATAAAATATCAACACAAAATTTAATTATGATATATTATATGAAATTGTACTAAAACCATTTAAAAAGTATCCTTTTTTTACCCCAGTAAAACATATACACATGAGTTTGTTTACATACACAAGTTAAAATTAAACAAAAACCAACAACCGCCAGTGAAAGTTGTTATAAAACTTTTATACGGACTTTTCTAAATGTAAGTGGTATAAACTTTTTTTTAGAACAGTTGATAAGTTGACTAATCCGATGAAAAAAGTTGAGTAAAAAGTTAAGGTCAGTGCGTTTTGGTTTCATTAAAGTTATCATAATAAAATTCATAGTCTTAGTTACAAAAAAATCAGACATTATTAAGGATTATTTTTAAGAGGTGGGGTGGACTTAAGAACAAAATTCAAATTTAATAAAAAAAGTTTATAGTAATTAATTGTAGTAAATATTTTATAATTAAATGTCAATAATATTGAAATTTTATTTTAATGGAACTTGTAAATATTCTTCTCTGATTTTAACTTTTTTGTCATATTGGAACAGAAACTCATGGCATGTACCTGGTTTGATCAAGTAATTTCATCTTCTTATTTTATCCATGACCTTTGGTTCTCAACCTTTCAGACACCGCGACCTCCTTTTTATGTTAAGTATTTTACCGACCCTCTCTGAAAATGTTAAAAAAATTAAAAATCTACAATAGTTGTAATTTTTTACTTAAGAATTCGAGTAACTTTAGTTAAGGATATGAGTGGATATTTGTGGGCAGTCAATCTGTTTAATGAGCAACCTGTACAAAATGCTGAGCTGCTGCACAAAATGTTTGTCTTCATGATGAACTATCATGATAGAGTTATCAAGTGATCAGGCAATGAAATTAACTTTCAACAATGCTTGTGCCGACAAATTATGGATTAAGTTTTCAAAAGGAATATACAGAACTGTCCAGAGTAGCGTTGAAAATTTTGAAACCATTTGTCACATCCTACAAGTGTAAAAAAGGATTTTCCGTAATGGTGAATTCGAAACCCAAATCAAGAAATCTATTAGCACTGAAAAATGACATTGTGTGTTACAAAAAAAAAAACGTTCAAAAAGTTTTTAATTCGAAAGAAGCCCAAGTTTTGCATTAATTGAATTGAAACAAATTGTAAGAGTAATGTACAAATTTTGTGCCTCATTTTAAATAAATAACTATAACAATAACTATTTTTAAATTTTCCTGTATTCAGGGACGAAAGTTGCTTAAGGCAAGTGCCGATCGGGAAGCTGAACTCTTTGATTCGGTCCTCGAAAATAAGCATAAGAACTAAAAATATGATTAACAGGGCGGTAGTGGACCCAATTGCTACTTATGCTTCAGAATGCTGGTGGATAAGTTGACAGAATGAGGAGCTTTTAAAGCTCTGAAGATGGATTTTTCACGAAGAGTTTGTGAGGTCTCAAGGTTGGATCATGTACGAAATGAATTGGTGAGGGGAATGACGGATGTGCAGGACACTGTGGTGGGAAGAATAGAGAGTAGCCAGTTGATTTGGTACGGGCATGTGCAAGGAATGAATGAAGATAGGTGAATCTCAAATGGCTTTGAATTATTGTCCGGTGATGAAGAAGAAAAGAAGAAAAGAGGGAGGCCTCGGAAAATGTGGCGGGATGGTGGCAAGAAACTTGGAGGAGCAGGTGGGACAGCAGATCATGGAATTTGAAATGGGGGATCCAGAGTAACTCTGTAAAAGTCCCGCTTTAAAGTAAAGTAAGTAAAATGTAAGAAAGAATCCCTGTAGTTTTCTCGAGGCTTCTTTGGTGTCTGCCAGTAATGTAAAAATCCCCTGGACACGTTACGCGCGCTGTACAGCGCTCGTAAAAGATTTGTAATGGGGCAACGTTAGTGCACCCAAGCATGCAGGACATTTTAGTTCGAGATGTGTCTCTAGGCTCTTCGGCCCGTTTTACCGTTGGGATAAAAACTGCATCTTTCGTCTTCGGGGCCTTTGGCCATCTTCGCCTAACACCCTAGGTAGGGGCCCTGACAGGGCACTACCATCCGGGCCAGATGGACCCTGGTCTTTTTTACAAAGTTGTTTGTCCTCCTGCTTCTCCTTCTTCATCAATTGTGAAATGATACCCTGGACTTTCGACGGGCGGTATCAAAAATAACCACCATTGGTGGAGGAATCAATAAAAGTAATTCATTAATATATCAATAAAACCTCACAGGAAACATTTAAAAAAACAACTGTGTATGGATTTTAATTCTTTCCCGTGCTGATTTTGATAATAATACGTATAATTTAAAAATAAAATCAATTTTGATTTTTTTTAAATCTCTTAACATGTTTACGCATTTGATTATTTATATATTTAGAATTTCCTTAAAAAATATTCTTTCTTTATGAAAAGAAATATAGTACTGACGAAAACAAAATGTTTTTGATATAAGCCGAGATAGATGAAGATGAATGGAACCACAATGTAAGAGATGTGCTTCAAAACGTAAGATGCAAAGTATCTGTATGATAAATCGCGTCGTATAAAATACGTTACATTCTCTTTAGTAATAAATTGCTTTTACGCTATTATTGTTCTTCTTCTGGTGTGAGATAAACAACTAATAATATCGTAAAATATGATTTACTAAATAATATTTTATGGAAATTTATGAAAACCTATTAAACGAGTTCATTTTGCACCATTTGAATCTAATATACAATATAGTAGATAATAAGTTTTATAACTGTCAAACAAAATTTTTGATTAAGGGGGATTCTAATAATAATAATAATAATAATAATGTATTTATTTCTGCTCAATTATAAAATACAATGTATGTACGTATCATATATTTCCTATAACTACACATATTTACAACTAACATACTCGTTTAAAATAATTGAAATACATCTTATTTATAAAGAAAATAAAATAAAAACTAATAAAGTACCCGACCTTCAAAGATTTTTTGTTGTGTTGCAAATTATTGAAAAACTGTTTTAAGCCTGAAATTCAGCAACTCGTTTCAGTTTATTTGTAATAAAAATTATTTAAAAACTTTACCCTTATCCCATAAAATCAAGGTGAGGTTGAAAAGTAGCAATTACTTTTAGAGGTTACTTGGATGTACTTTGACCAATTTACCTTAAATTAGTGTCAAATTAGAGAAAAAATTCCATTCATTTAAAGCTGGAGTATTTTCTTTATATTCAATTTTTCTTTTAAGCTCCTGAAAAAATAATAAAATTTTTGATAAAAAACCTAGATGAAATATTTTTGCAAATGTCCACACCTTTATATACAAGGGGGCACCAGAAAGGAAAATTCTGAGTGATTTTTTTAAAGAAATATTTTGGAAATCATTTTAAAAGTTAAAAATCTATAGTTTTTGATACATCTCAGTTCTTTAAAAAAAATAATACTAAAGTCTAAAACTGGATATAATTATCATACCATTGTATTCAGAATAATTTGCTCTATAAACGCAGCGAAAAGTTCAAAAAAGTTGTTAAGGAAAAACTATGTTCTTCGACATTCGAGTCTTTTAACATGGAAGTCAGGCTTGAATTTTATGAAAGAATATTATAATTATGTCCAGAAACCAGAAAGCAGAAGATGAAGAAAAACAATTATTTAATGAACCAGATTAACCCAATCAATTTGAATGATAAAATCCTCGAAAAGAAGAGTGTATAACTGCGCAGTGGTTAGCACACATTGAAAAAATGAGTGTGGATCTAATTTCTAAAGTGATTGAAGGGTACAACCCAAAGGGGAAATGGTACTTATAAAGACCAAGAAAAATAGGGAAAAACTAATAATTTTAGTTTGTATTTTTAGTTTCTTAAGTAAAAGTATCAGCAACTCTGGAATACTCCATCAAAAAGAGCATTGACATTGTAGGAAAAATTAATACATAATAATAATAATAATAATAATAATAATAATAATGAGACAAACCAAGATTAGACATTATAATACTGTGATAAACCCTACGTGTTAATACGTCCGTGAATTTATTAAAATTACCGGGAAGACTGGTCTAAGAGAAGCAGAGAAAGTTGAGAGAAAGATCCTTCCCCAGATAATGGATCCAATGATAATACACCTATAGTACAGATTACGAGGAAGAGAAGAACTGTATAAAACCACGAACTTTTAACGGAAACGTTTAGAAAAAGAAGACGAAAATTTTACGGAGTGAATGACAAACACATTTTTAAGATACTTAAAAATAGACCTAAGGTGTTAATAGAATAATGCCGGCCACATTGACGTAGTTGGTAACGTGCTCGCCTCTCATCATGCGTTCTTGGGTTCGAATCCCATTCAGGCACGGCATATTTTCATACGTTACGAAAAATCATTTCATCCTTCACCGTCTGCATTAGCTGCAATTGCAGAACAGTCGGACGTTAAACCAAAAAAAGGTGTCGGATAAACGGTTTGAAGAAATGAAAAATAATGCTGAAAAAACTGGAATAAACCAAGAAAACATAATGGGTTGAACCAAATTTAGAAAACTTTTACTGATTTTAAGAGCTTTCAAGAAGATTAAAAACAGAAAACCTGATGTACAGAGAAAAGAAATTCCAACAGTGGACAAATACTGATAGTATTGGCTCCAAAAGAACTTTCAGAAGTATCAAATTTTACTTAACGTGTTCCAAATTTGAACCTATAAGGAATAAATCTTGTTTCTGAATAAAAATTCCAACAGTGGACAAATGCTGATAGTATTGGCTCCAAAAGAGCTTTCAAAAGTATCTAATTTTACTTAACGTGTTCCAAATTTGGGCCTATAAGGAATAAATCTTGTTTCTGAATGGAAAAAATGTTTTTATGAAAAATTTTACCATTTATAAAATTTATGATTTATACTAATTTTAACTACAGTAAATTATTGCAACTAATAACATTTTGTTATTAATACTATCTGTTCAAAATTTACCATAGATTGCCTAATTAAGACCCCTGATGGATAAAACTGGAATACCGACTTTGGTGTGTTAACGATTTTAAAATCAAACCTAGATCCTAACAATTGTTACATAATAGTTTTTTGTACGATAAATTTCCATTTAATTGATTTTTAAATAAGACGATAAATTTCGTTGAAAAACCACAAATCATACAAATACTTTTAATACAAAATCTATTGTCTTTAATTCTCCTAGGGAACCCTCTTAGAAGGCAGAAAAGAAAAATTAATTGTGATTTATTACGTACCCCGTAATGAAAACTGAGACTTCTCGCCATTTATTAAAAAACTTGTTCAAAATATACATGTAAGCTCCTCTTCTTAAAAAATAAACAAATATGCTGGACATTTCCTTAAGGTTGTTTTAAAAGTTTATTTCATCTTCAAGTTTATTTTTTAAACTTAATTACATAATAAGTTATCATAATCAAGGTTTTTGTACCTGTGGGTTTCAACCGATAGGCCAACACGTTCATGTACTTTTTTGTTTCATGTTGTAAAAACATTCTCTTCTTTGTTAAGGTTATAAGGTTGGGAATAAACGAATTAAGACAAAAAAATTATGAATAAAAACTTTTAGTACGGTTTTATCACAGTAAACCTTTCCAAAATCTTCATTTTTCAACTTGAAGACTTGTTGCAGCAAAAAAGAAAAGTAAGATAATGTTAACAATCGTAAAACTAGTAGAGCAGTTTAACAACCATTATAAAATGGAGAATATTATTTGAAGAGTGTTTAGAGGGGCTGCATAACCAGCCCCTTCAGCTGAATGGTCTGGTCGGGGCACGAAGCACGCACGAAGAGAGATGGTATTGATTGACGACGAGGCTGGAGTAAGTCCTGAGGGAGCGAGAGAAAAGAGGAGCAAGCAGGAGCATTAACTTGCCTCCTATCTGCTCGCTCCCAGTCCATTCCACCCACGAACCTTTCCCTTGCTTTCCTCTTTTTCTACTATCGTCTAATACTACTCATTCCATACTTCTATCTCTTTTTAACTCGTATTTCATGAACATCATCTATCTCACTTATTCATTGTGTCTTATAATATTATACATGTATCTATTTTTACTGTTTGGCTTTGTTATTACTTTTGCTATTACACTTTTTATACAAATATGAAAACACCCGAAATTTCCCAATCTCTTATTTGTTTTTTATTTTTTCTTTTGGTGTAGATAAATGATCTAGTTATGACAAATGGTGTATATGTAGTCTATACAGGGTGATTCACGAAGATATGCAGAAACTTTGGGAGCTCATTGTACATGTAAAAGTAATGAAAAACGTTTATATAAACATGGGTCCGGAAATGCTTCGTTACCGATTTACGGCTAGCGAAAGATTTCGCCCGGATTTCAGCTCACCAGGTGAAATGAGGTCTTCCTGAAATTCTTGTAAGGTAAATTAAGGGGCGAATTCAATCGTTACTTATGGTTTTTGACCTGATAAATTGAATAAAACAGGTTCCAGAACTGTAAGTTAAATAGTTTTTGAGAAAAGCAGTGTCAAATGCAAAAAATGAAGTGAAAAACACATTTTTTCATCTTTGTTTTTCTGGTTAATTTTACTTTGTACTGTTATGAATAAAAATTCATTTAATCAAACATCTATTCGCTTTCTGTGTACTTTATTTACACCGGTTTGTTTAAAATAAAATTTTCTACATGTTTTATTCAAAAATTTTAACTGTTTCTTGGTGAAATAACAAAGTTATTCTTGCCCAAAGATGAAAAAGTGTGTTTTTCACTCCATTTTTTTGCATTTGACACTGCTTTTCTTAAAAACTATTTAACTTACAGTTTTGGGACCTGTTTTATTCAATTTATCAGATTAAAAACCATAAGAAATGATTGAATTCGCCCCTTGATCTACCTTACCAGAATTTCAGGAAGACCTCATTTCACCTGGTGAGCTGAAATCCGGGCGAAACTTTTGCTAGCCGTAACTCGGAAACGAAGCATTTCCGGACACATGTTTATATAAACTTTTTTCATTATTTTTATATGTACATGAGCTCCCAAAGTTTCTGCATATCTTTGTGAATCACCCTGTATATATAATAGAGTGTGTTAAATATAGGTATGCTATTACAATAAGCACTGCTAATTACAAAATGCTAAATTCATGGTTAACGCAGTCATCTGTTTATTACGATAAAATGTAAAAGAACGAAAATTAATCATAAAATTACATTTGTGTTTTCTTCTTATGGTACAATCACGAGATCTGATTCCGCCGATTATTATGTTTAAGGGAGTTAAAAATATAAATTATCATCACATTCAAATTTTAAAAAATTGCAACATCAAAATTCTTTAGCAATCAACTTTCTTGTCAACGGCAAAGATATTCGCAAATTGAAATGTGTTAAAATATTGAACTTAACAATTTTTCAAATCATTTTAACTAACAGTTTTTTACTACTATTACTAATAATAAAAATCGACTAATAACCGTCTCATAATCAGCGTAAGTTTCATTTCTATTGCGACCGTCATTTCCAGCTTCATGTTTTAATATAATAATTTACAGTTTAGTTAGCAAACGTTTAGTTTAGGTTAGGTTTGTTAAAAATGAAGATTTTGGTACACACTACTGAGTATTGTTTTTCATTCAATGAATTTTATATTTTGGACTTATCATGTTTGCTTAAAATTTACATTTACATTTAAAAACTGATTACAAAAGATTACTACTTACGTGTTAAAAGAAATCTTCACCTGATCTGCAATTATTAAAAGAGGTTTTTGTATAATTTAACGGATTTCTGGGTAATTTTTCTATTCTAACATTAAGTCAGTCATAGAATCGCCAGGAAAGAGTAAAATGCATATGTCTGCGGTAAAATACATCACAAATTATTTACACATTTTAAAAAAACCGCTTCTATGTTTGAAGAGTAGACTCTTTATATTTAAATTTAAACAAATAAATTATAAACGAAAACGTATCAAGAAATTAAGTTTGTGTTTTAGGAAAGTCACTTTCTCAAAGTTTTGAGAAAACACAGAAACCCTGTTTAATTTTTTTTTAGTTTACAGACTCATGGTTGATTTCGCCTAGAATGTTGTTTATTAGCTGTCATGGTTTCGTAAAAAAATGTGTAGCCTACTATCCACTAAAATGTTTAAATATTTAAATGAAGATGATTGAGGTACTTGTACCTCTTTGTATTTACAATCTTTTATTCATTCATGATACTTTGGGACCAAAGAATCATCCTCCTTAGGTAACCAAAGAATCTCGTTCTTCACTTTGTTATTGAATCCTTTATAGTTCCGCTGTCTTTGTATGATCCTTTACTCTTTTCTAACCTTCTTTCCTCTGATGCCAACGTAATATATGATTTGTATTTTACAGAGGATTTTTCTCACAATTTTCAAAATTTCTATCATTGGACCTTTCATTGTTAAATCATTTCAGTTCTGTAGAGAATGGCTGGTTTGAAAACTGTATTATAATATCGCAATTTATTCTTCTTGGAAATGTTTTTCTTGTAGTAAACAATCCTTGAAATGAGGAAAAGTTGCTCCAACTTCTTTACTTTATCCTTCATAAATTACTTTTTTTGTTCATTTTTCAAAATATTTAAAATGGTTAACAAATTTAATTTTTCGTATTTTATTCCAAGTTCGGTGTGGGTTTTTCAGAAGACATTATCTTATTCTTTCCAAAAAAAAATTGAAGTCAACTTTTTTAAAATTTAAAAAAATTGTTTTAATTGTGAAATTAAACCGGATTAATAGTAAAAAAATTAAAACAATTTGATGTGGTAACCTAGAACGTCCTTGAGTAACGCTTATGCGTATTCATCAAGTTGACCTAAATTGGCACCTGGATAAAAACGTACATGTATTCATTATAAAAAATCTAGTGTGAAACACTCACACAACCTTCACTTGCCAATATAAATAATTAACAACAAACCTAATATTAGTAATAAAACATTAGAAATAAACAAAAAACTAACCTCAATAAACATAACCTTATTTTAATCATGAGTGAAAGACACAAAATGAAAATCGAACTCTGTTTGGCTTAAAAATACGGAAAATCACTCTTTCACGCTAAACTAGGCTCTGTAGAGAAAAATGTTCTAAATGAAAGTTGCAGATCTTTTAATTTTCTATAAATTTGATAATATACACTTTTATTATAAAATGCATACTAAGGCCGAAATGTTAAAAAAATCGATTTTTCTCACGTTTTCGTGAGAAAAAAACAGAAATTTGCTAATTACTGCTAAACTAAGCGTTATACAAAAAAATGTTTGTAATAAAGGTTGTAGAATTTTTAATTCTCTACAACTTTTATTACATACATTTTTGCTCTAAATTGCATATTTAAGCCGTATCTTAAAAAAACTATGTTTTTACGTAAAAACAGCCTCACCCAGAATTTCAGCAAACATGACGCCTACCCTATCTTGTAGAGAATAAAAAATTGAGTAAACCAGTGGTATGTAACTTAAGTTTCAAGTTTCAAGTTCGTACGATGTTCCATTCTTGAGATATTCTGTTCAGACACACATACACACACACACCCACACACACAGACCGACACACACACAGACCAATCGCTAAAAACATGTTTTTTGGGTTCAGGGGGTCTGAAAACGTATAGATCCGGTGAAAACTCGATTTCGAAAAATCGACATGAAAACAATACTTTCGTTCCTATGTATTCATATAGGCAAGAGAAAGTAAAAAAATGTATACTTTTACCTTTTTAAAGATATTCTCTTGTTTAAAAAAAAGTTGAAAATTTTGACTTGCAGTGTTTCTAAAATAAATTGGAGTAAAATGTTTACTTACGTTGTTTTCTGTAAAATGCGTAATTAGACCAGAATAAAATTGTTTTGTAGAATAGTATTCAATTATTTATTTCACTAGTTTACATAAGTGACTTAAAATAGATTTTTGCAGTAATAAAAATTGAAATTCGTGACTTAAGAAAGAAAAATGTTCGTTTTCAGAACTATTTACGTTCTTCATCATCACAAACAGTAGACTAGTTATCTCCCTTAAAAGATTGTCGCATAGTAACTTTGTGCAGTCTCTTCCACTAGAAAGTAGAGCTTTAGTTTCAAAAATCATCCACTTTCAGTTTTTAATTAGAAGGACGCACTTTATATCACTGAAGATACGCCTTTTCTTAGTGTTATATTACTACTTGAGGAAAGCCAGAACTTATGTGAATTCTATATAAATAGTGTATTTACATTCAGTTATTCCTAAAATATACTAAATAAAAATGTCAAATTTTGACTTATGGGCTTTGTGAAATGACTGATTCATTTGTATCGCTGAAGAAATTTCAGTGTAATGGAAAACTTGGCATTGAGCTCAAAACGACAGTGCTGCATGTTATGTCTTCTCTCTGTAGTTGTACAAGATGGAGGCGTGGACACTTAAGAAGATTCATTTTATAGAAGACTAGCATGCTCTGTCGCGGTTTTGCACGCGAAAAATGGTACCTACTAGATTTTAACGACTCTTCATTTTTGTGTAGAACAAATTCAAGCTGTCAAAATAAAATATCAAAGCAACTGATCACTCACCAATTATAAGAAAATAAAACAAATTAAAAAAACATGGAACTTTACTTTTATAAAATACTCAACAATACAAAATCGTATCTACATAATAAAATAGAATAAAATTATCATGTGATGTTGTCACCAGCTGATCCTTAGCACCACGTCGCTATTTGCTAAATCATACGACTTTATTTATGACAAATTTTTATTTGAATCACATCAGCTTGTTAAAAAAGCAGCAGATTATCTAACCTCATAAAATCCTTAATTTAGGACATAAACATTATTTTCAACCCTTTAGAGCTAACTTTTTAAGGGTTTCAATAGCCTAAAACCTGCATCGGCATCATAGTTACGACTTAAAAAAACTGCATGAAAATTGGTTCAGTAATTTAGGAGATAAAGGGGAACATACACACACACACACACACACACACACATCGAATTTTATAATATATATATGTATATATATATATATATACAGGCCTTTGAGACGTGGCCTTTGGACGCTACTACAGAATGTGGCGCATTCAGTGAACAGACAGAATACCAAATAGATAATTCCCTCTACCATAGGCGTTTATATTTGCACATAACAACCGATAATCTATTCAACATTAGTTCATTAAGAGTAGATTATCAGTTGTTACGGGGGTTTATATTTGCACATAACAACAGATAACCTATTCAACACGAGCTAACGTTATATGCTTGATAAAATGGGCAAAGAATGTGAGTTGGTTGAGACAGTGAAAACAAAAAAATTAAACATCTTAAACATGTTGTGATTAGAGATCCTAAATATCACATCTCACAAAATCATGCAGGGAAAGATAAACGGAAGCGGAACGTTGTTAGATGTCGGGTACCCTGGTTGAAGAACCTGGTTCCTGAAAGAACCTGCTGAGACTGGTTTGGTTGTAGTAATACAGAACTCTTCCGAGCAGCACCGAATAAGGTCTGCAAAATGATGATGATAATTTTCGACCACCGAGAGTAGAGGGACTTTAAGAAGAATAAAAAATTACAGAGCAAAAGATTTGTTTAATGCCGATGAAACGGGACTTTGTTAATGTTTATCCGATAGAAAATTAGTTTTCAAAGGTGATAAAATGTTTAATGTAAGCCTAATTTTTATTTATTTTCTTCACATTAACCGTATTTCTAGTTTGTTGTTATTATGTATTTCACATTTTCTTTAACTCGAATTAGTACTATCATACATATTTCCTTAGTGGTTTGAGTTATGGAGTTCCAATTTTATTTCTTATCTCGGAAGTTGCTTCTACTTTAATATCTTCTTTAAGTAATTTCACTTCCAGATTTCGGAAGAAAGCCTTCGTATTTCTATTATTTGTTTATTACTTCGTCTTTCTATTTCCTTTTAGAAACCTGAAAAGAGTTAGCTCTTTTTAAAGGTAAGTCTGCTGAATTCAGTCAGTTCAAATCGTCGTAACCGAGTTCTGTTTGTGTGAATACATTATTTACATTTTAGTTTTTATTTATTTATTTTATTTTTTTGGTTTAACGTCCAATTGTTCTGCAATCACTGGTAATGCAGGCGGTGAAGGATGACATGACTTTTTATAACGTATGAAAATCAATGGGATTCGAACCCAAAACCGCATGATGAGAGGCGAACACGTCACCAACTACGCCAATAACGTAAAATTTACATTTTACATTAAAAAAAGGTCATTGGGGTGTACACATTGTATTTGGTTGTAGGTAAAAGAAATTTGTTAAAAAATTTACACGATTATTAGTTAGGTTGTGTTAAGCTTTACATTTGTTATAGTTATTTTAATTTAAGTAACACGAGTGCAATTTGTTATCAATCAAAGTTTAACAATCAATTGCAATTATAATTGTGTTAAAAGTAATTGTTATAAGTTTAAGGAGGTCTGTTTATTATTTGTTATATCCAGATCCCGAACGAACCTAGGATTAGGTGTTACAGTGTTTTTAAAGTAAGAGTATTAATCTCAAAACATTCTTAAATAAAATTTTCGATCGTTTAATTCAATTTATAATTTGTGGTTACTCCTGATACAATTTTATACGAGTGCATATATAAGTTGCAATGCTTTAGGTTATGGGACTACATAAAGTTAGTTTGATATCAATATTTTTTCCTCTGACCTATTTTCAATCTTACCCATACGACCTCTCCCCGATTTACCCCCATTCCACACCCAAAGATGGGTTAGTATCTACCTACTACACATTAACGGATGACGCATGGGTAACTCCGATAACACTTTATATACGCCATCGAGATGCTGCTTCTAACATTTTTAGTTTTCATCCTCACTTTGGTAGCAATTTTTCTACCTTAACACTTAACAACTTATCGTAAAGCATACTGTAAAATTGTTACACTAAGTAATGCAACAAAAAAATATTATTTCGTTGTAATTAATAAATTTAAGGTGTAATAAATGTGTCCTATATATTTATGTTTGACGTATATACGTCAAAAATAGTGTTTTAATTAACTGTTTATTAAAAGAATTAAACTTACGTTCGTTAAATAATATATTACAAATCATATATTCGTTGAGAGCAAACATTGCTACGAAATATAAAATAAATTTCTCGTTAATAAAAAATTAAATAATGTCCTTAAATTTTATTTATGATTTGCTTTAATACACTATTACAAATTTTACTTATAGGCTAAACTTTTATCTCCATAATCTTCTGTATGGTAATCTCTACGCATGAAATAGTTCCATTCATTAACATTTGCGCCACAAACCTGATATTATTGTGAAAAATATTTCCCATTCAAAATAATTAAAAATTTAAGTGTTCCGAAATATTCATGTATCTGGGTTTTAACTCAAAATCCTACAACGACCAGGATTTTAACAAACAATTGGAACAAGCAAGAACGGATATTAGTTAACTACATCCAGGTATACGGATTTAATAAATATTAATCCTAAGAAAATTATCAATGGCTTAGAGGTAAAACTGACAAAGTCCATTTTTTTCATAAAATGATTTATGTACGATAAGAAGCTCTTGAATGCGTTATCTTTCAGTGGTAAAATTGTATAAGTCCTACTCCATCAAATAAAGAATAAAATGGGTTTAATTTATCGGTATAAATTTTGTATTTTTGAACAATTCTTTACAGGTAAAATTGAACAAGTGTCAATTGGTCAATTTTTCTGCTGGCTTCTATAAAAATAAGACACAATATTCCTCGAAAAAACTCGAGCTCCGTCGTCAATGATTTGTGCAGATAAAATCAAACAGATCAGATCCCAAAATATGAAGAATTATTGGGAAAAACGTAAGAATCCTAAAACCAGACCAAGAAGGATTTCAAAATTTAATTAAGTGGTCAAATAAGGCCGTAAAAGCAAACAAAGACAAGTATTCCGTGGTAAAACTGATCAAGTGCCCCAGTTAGTCAGTTTTACCGCTCGAATCCGGTCATATTGGGATTGTTAGTCGTATAACCTCACTTTTCGGTTACAGTAATGGAATGCAAAATATTAAGTTATGGTGCACTAATCTTGAGTCTTTTAGAGAAGAAATTGGCTCTGAATTGGTGAACTGGTTCTTGTCCCTCTTTAGCACTGTTACACAGGTATCATTATTTTCTGATACACAACTCCACAGTAAAAAAAACCTTATAACCTACGCTAGAATTATCATAAAAAAGAGGAAAATAAATAAAATTATTTAACCAGAAATGATGTACTAGCGTAGATGCGGTTTTTTGAATAGATAAGTATCAAATGAAGAAATTAGAAGGCGATAGATGCAAGAGAATGTAATCAGACACATAGAGGGAAAACAGTCACTATAGTGTGGACTTAAGAAGAGCGGAGGCCGGGAAGATTCATAAGATAACTAAATGGTGCCCAGGGGGAAGAAGGAGGAAGATCAGGCCGCAAAGATCATGGAGAGCCAGAGTAAATGAGGTTATGCAGGAGAGTGGCTCTGGTGATGGGAATTGGTGGATAGGGATAATTTGAAGAATCTGATTGAGGGAGGTAGACTGCGACCTATAGATGTCTTTTTTTAAATTTATTTATTTATTTATTTAACGTCGCATCAACTACAACGGTCATTAGCGATGACGTTGGGGTGGAACTGTTTACAATGGAGGATGAAATGATTTTTTGTAACATATGAAAATATGCCGTGCCTGAGTGGGATTCGCACCCAAGACCACACGATGAGAGGCGAGCACGTTACCAACTGCGCCAATGCGGCCGGCTTAGATGTCTATAGATGTCTTCTTATAAATAATAAATATTTTCCTGTATTCCAGAAAACAAATTTGTTAGAAGATGGTATCATTATTTATTTGATTTTTGTTTATCTTTGTATATTTCTAATTTTAGACCATTAAAAGCAACTTTAGATTTTTCTGGAAGCTAATTTTGTAGCTAACACTCTCAGTATTGTTCACTGTAGGTTTTTCCTTACTTTCGTTGCACATTATGTTCTAATTTATCTCTTCCATGGAATCCATTAAAGACATTAATCAGTTGTTAGAAATTAGTTAAGTCAATTTTGTATTTTTGGTTTTTTAAGTTTTCTCAATATCCTTTCTGACTTTTTTAAATTATTTATTCGATAACTTAGGTCTACTGTTCAGTGTTTAAAAAATTTTATTTTTCGTACATTCTTTAACGGTGTCCGTATAATTTTATTTAAGTGTCTACTTCATTTGAGAAGAGAATAAATGAGTTCCAGGCATCCTGTCAAAATCAAGCTAAATAAACCTGCAATAATTTCTGCTGTGACTTCCATCGGAATACAATTTTGGGGTATTTCTCCAAGTTCTAGAATTGAAATTTCAGAACGATTTTAATCAAAAACTATAAGAATTATTCATAGTATTTAATTTATTTTCCTTAAAAATATAAAAATGATCAAAGATCGAGGGACATTTGACTTTCTTTACTTTTCTCTCTCTTTGCAATATTAGTTACTCATTGTCAAATAAATGGATTGTAATAAAGCGAAGTAAACAAATACAATCTATTTTTTCCCCAAAATGGGCTTATTTTATAAGTGAGAAGGTAGAAGTCTTCAATTTAATTTAGACCAACCAAATTTTTTCGCGTAAGCTTTATTTTTTCCTCAAATAAAAGGTTTGTCTCGTTAACAAGACCCAAGAAAATAATTGTACAGCCTACTCTTTTTGAAAAGAAAATTTAACGTTTGACACAGAACCACAAAGTAAACTCCGCTCGTTAGCTTGAACTAATGCCAGCTACAGGAACAATTGAACCCATTCTACCTTTTTCCTCTGTGTTTTTTTTGTCAATAGCTCTTCAGTTTTATGTCGTTTCACATAACCCCTGGATGAAAATATAAAATACCATAAATAGTGTTCATTATTCCTGAACGAAATCCTTTTTAAATGAGAGAAAATGTTGTTATTATTTTAGATGATTTAACCATCTTTCGAAAAAAGTTCACATCTTTTTTTCGTAAAAATAATTTACTTTAAATTCATGACCACACTTTAAATATGCTGATAAAATATTGCAAATTAAATGTAAGGTTTATATAACCTTAGTAAATATGATAGGTTATAATTGATTGTTTTTTTACATGAATGGATCCAACAACCATTTTGTTAGTTCTGAGAAAAACACGTTTAAAATCTTTCTTTTATAAAAAAAGCAGTGTTTTACACAACCAGATTTATTTAAAAAAATAATATACCGGGTGAGCATAAAGTCTTGCCCTGATTATAAAAATTATTGCAGAATAACTGCTTGACATAATAATTTAAATTTGATGCTGTTACATAGGTTAGTGTTAATAGTTTTTTTTAAGATTACTTACATTAGTAAACTTCAACGTGTGCCCCCTTGGTAGCTCGGAGAATGTCGAAGCGGTATTCCAGTTCCCGTCAGGTGTTTTGTAACATGTGTTCTGTCACAGTACCCACAGCAGCTTGTATCCTAGCCTTCAGTTCGTCAACGTCAGCAACTGGTGTGGCGAAGACTATCCTTGATATAGCCCCAGAAAAAAAAGTCAAGGAGAGTAATGTCTGGAGAGCGGGGTGGCCAGGGTGTTGGACCATCCCTTCCAATCCACCGATTTGGAACTGGAATACCGCTTCGACATTCTCCGAGCTACCAAGGGGGCACACGTTGAAGTTTACTAATGTAAGTAATCTTAAAAAAAAACTATTAATACTAACCTATGTAACAGCATCAAATTTAAATTATTATGTCAAACAGTTATTCTGCAATAAATTTTTATAATCAGGGCAAGACTTTATGCTCACCCGGTACCTATTATTGAAGTATATCACTTTCAAACAACTCTTTATTAGTTAGTTCGGGTATTAACTTAGTATTATAATAAAAAAGTAAGTAATTTAGCAAATTTAAAAGGGTAGGTCTATACTACGAACTGCGCAATACGTCATGAAAATTGTTAAGTTTTTCTATCACTTGCATTGTACAACATCTAATATAGCATTTATGAATATGATTGATATTTACTAGGCTAAATTAAAAAGATCTGGTGTGAAACACTCACACGACTTTCTCATGTCAATGAAAATAATAAACAATTTAACCTAACATTAGAAATAAACACAAAACTAACCTCAAAAAACATAACCTTATTTTAATCTTCAGTGATAGACGCAAAATTAAAATCAACCTCAGTTTGGTTTAAAAATACGGAAATTCACTCTTTCACGCTAAACTAGGCTCTGTAGAGAAAAATGCTTTGAATAAAAGTTTTAGATCTTTTAATTTCCTATAAATTTGATTACATACACTGTTGTCGTGTAACGCATACTAAGGCTGAAATCTTTGTAAAAAAAATCGATGTTTTTGCACGTTTTCGTGAGGAAAACAGAAAATCGCTAATTACCACAAAACTAAGCGTTATACAAAACATTGTTTAAAATAAAATTTGTAGGATTTTAAATTCTTTACAACTTTTTTACACATTTTTGCGCTAAAATGTAAATTAAAGTCGCGATGTTAAAACAAGAATTTTTTTACAAGAAAACAACCTCCCTAAGAATTTCAGCAGACATGGCGCCTACCATATCTTGTAGAGCATAAAAAATGATGTTAAATGAGGTGAGTTTTAAAAAAATCGTAGGAGCCGTTTTGGAGAAAATAGCAATAAAGTGAAAAAATGACACGAATAAACAACTACTTTTAGTTGACAGATTTTGATAAAAATTATCGTGTCGGGTTCGGTAGTGGTATGTACCTTAAGTTTCAAGTTTCAAGTTCGTACGATGTTCCGTTCTTGAGATATTCTATTCATACACACACATACACACACACACACACACACACATACACAGACACACACATACCAATCGCTAAAAACAAGTTTTTTTTGTTCAGGGGGTCTGAAAACGTATAGATCCGGTAAAAACTTGATTTCAAAAAATCGACATGAAAACAATACTTTTGTTCCTATATATTCATATTGGGAAGAGAAAGTAAAAATCAAGAAACCGTTATAATGATTAAGAAAACATCACTAGTAATAATGAAAAACATATTTAACTGTTAACACAGACAGCTCAATTATTAAACTTAGCTTACTTGCTGAGATTGAATCACACGTGATAACGAAACACTACTACGCTGCTATTTACGGACAATAGGAACACAACTTTTCCAGTACTCATTTATAATACAAATAAAATTAATACTACGGAAAACAGCGAGTATTATACCATGTGTACCAAAAAGAATGACCCAATTTTATATAGATTATTTATTAAGAAGAATGGCTTAACACCAACAAATTACATACTAAATTACTCACAAAAGACATAAGTTTATGAAAATCTATCATAAATGTTCAATATGTCCTCCATTAGCTGCACGGACGACATTTAGCCGATAGCTGAATTCATTCTAAACTGAGCGTAAGGTGTCTTCTGTCACTGAAGCTACAGCAGCTGATATTCTGTTTTTTAGTTCATCAATGTCACGAGGTAAGGGAGGAACATAAACAAGTCGTTTAACATATCCCCACAGGAAAAAATCGCATGGTGTTATGTCAGGGGACCTAGGAAGCCAAGAGTGTAAAGCCTAGTCTCGCGGTCCTGTACGCCCTATCCAACGTTGAGGCAAGTTATCATTGAGGAAACTGCGCACGTTGTTTTGCCAGTGCGGTGGTGCTCCATCTTGCTGATAGTTTTTTTGAAACTCAAAACCATGCCGATTACATCTGGCGCTGTTTCGGTTACCTAGTGACATTTGTTTTAATATTATTACAGGTTAAAATCGGGTCATTCTTTTTGGTACACATGGTATTTTAAACTCAAACGAACAGAGGAATTTTTCAAACCATTCCACTCTTCAAAAACGGGATGTGGCTAAATAAATTTCATATAGTCGCGGAAATCGCAGGTATTACATGAGTTATTGAGTGTCAGTCTTCATGAGAACATGAGTGTCAGTCTTCATTAAACTAACTGGGTTGATTTAGTAGTAAAAGTTGTCGCTTAGAGTGAGGTGTTTAATTACTGATTTTCGAAAACTAAGATTCCTGGTTCGAATCCTAATTTTTTTATCTTTTATTTGAAATTTTCAACAGTACACAAATAGGCCTATATGACTAATAGAAAATGTGTTGTACGTACATAATAACCAAGTAACATGAAAGGAAACATAAAAACAAAGATTGATACTCATTGGTATTTCTTTGAGTGTACAAGTAAGTATTAAATATGATAATTAGTTCGTTTAATTGTTATTATTTTTATTATATTACTATTATTATTATTTACTGCCCATAACAGACAGGTGGAGTGTCAAATTATTTACACTCAATCTGTTAGTTGCAGGGCTAAAATAAATAGTTCTGTTTCTTATCACATGGTCAGCTATTTAAATGACTGAATCATTTAAGAACAGAAGAGGTAGAGGTGTAAAAGACACTAGTCAGAGTTATCTCCTCTAAAAGTAATGAATTTCACTATACAGCCAGACCCTGTGGTGAATGAAGTGAAGGTGTCATTTGCAGAGTGGAAAATATGTGCTTTTCAGAGGGCCCGGCATGCTGATAAGTGTACTTTTCCACTCAGTGAGAAAGGCAATGGTAAACCACCTCACTCCTCGTTTTACTTAGTAAAACCTCTACAGGTTCAAACCAGCCTTTTGGCTAATGACCTGAACAACATTATTATTTAGTTAGAACTCAGAGAATATCTCTATTCCATCTTTTTTTAGGCGCTGGGCTAGATTCCCAGGAAGGTGAAAGCGATTAAGTTCTTGAATTAGAGGATTCGGATTTATTAGTAATTTCAAAAAGAATTTTTTATAATAGGACTGTGCTACTTGTTCAACTGTAGGAATCCCGAAATCGGAGTGTAAAATATCGTTACTTACGTAGTACGGAGCTTTAGATATTAAACGGAGAAATTTTGATTGTGACATCAGTAGATGATTAAGATTATTGGATTTTGCTGAGCCAAATAACTGGACTCCGTAAGTCCAAACTGGTTTAAATAAAGATTTGTACAGCAGTAATTTTAAAGAAATTGGCAAAGGAGAGGTTCTACGAAGAAATCGGTACAGTTGTCGTAATTTTGTATTTAATTTAAGTCTTTTCTTTTTTATGTGCGACTGCCACGTAAGTCTTTTGTCCAAGATAAGCTCTAAGTATCAAATTTTACACTTCTGAGGTATGGGAACGTTATTAAGAAAAATATTAGGGCATATTTCCTTTCGAAGAGTAAACCAAACATGAATAGATTTGGATGGATTAATTTTTATTCTCCATTTTTCTAACCAGTCTTGTAGAATATCCAGATGATATTGTAAATTAGCACTTGTGAAATATGGATTATTGGAGGATGAAAGACTGTAGCAATGGTAGTCACGTCAGTCTCCGGCAGATCAGATGTGTAGATATTGTACAATAATGGAGAGAGGATAGACCCCTGTGTCACTCCAGGGTATCTGTCTATAGGAATATCTGTCCAGGGAATATCTGTCTATATTCGGAGTAATCATCCCCTTGACAAACGACGAAATATCTTTCCTCTAGGTATGAACGGAGAACATGGTAGAGAGTGTCTGGTAATATATGTTTCAATTTGAAGAGTAGTCCGTCGTGCCACACCTTGTCAAACGCTGCACTTACGCCTAAGAAAACTGCCCCTGTGAATTAATTCCTTTCTTTCTAGGCCTAAAGCTATTAGATTGACGACTCAGTGTAATTGTTGAACTGCAGAATTCTGTGACCGGAAACCGAATCCTAATTAGTTACTTTTTTATGGATTTGAATGCTAGACAGTGGTTACCCATACTATACTTTGATTAATTGATACACCAATTAACCATACTCTCTCATAAATGGCCAGCTTCAGTCTGTAAAAAAACTACACCTAATTTACACTTAATACATAAATCATCCCCATCTCATTGGGTCTAGGGGTTGCTTACTGTCTTTAAATTGAACAGATTGCTTCATACACATATTAGGGATTTAAAAAAGTCCGCATTGTTCTGTAACCTGGTGATATATTTATGAACTACTGGAGCAAATTGCTTGGGTCTTGGAAAGCACACCATCCCATTACAAAAAAATCTGGTGTGAAACACTCACACAACTTTCTCTTGCCAATGCAAATAATTAACAATAAACCTAACATTAATAATAAAATATTAGAAATAAACAAAAAACTAACCTCAAAAACATTACCTTATTTTAATCATGAGTGAATGATGCAAAATGAAAATCAACCTCAGTTTGGCTTAGAAATACGGAAAATCACTATTTCACGCTAAACTAGGCTCTGTAGAGAAAAATACGTTAAATAAAAGTTGTAGATCTTTAAATTTCCTATAAATTTAGTTATATACACTTTTGTCGTAAAATGCATACTAAGGCCAAAATCTTAAAGAAATCAATTTTTCACACGTTTTCGTGAGAAAAAATCAGAAAATCGCTAATTACTGCTAAACTAAGCGTCATACAAAAAAATGTTTCATACAAAAGTTGTAGGTTTTTAAATTCTCTACAACTTTTATTATATAAGTTTTTGCGCTAAAATTTATATTAAAGCCGTAATCTTAAATAAACAACGTTTTTACGTGAAAACAGCCTCACCGAGAATTTCAGCAAACATGACGCCTACCCTATCTTGTAGAGAATAAAAAATTAAGTAAAATAGGCGATTTAAAAAAAAATCGTAGGACCAGTTTTTGAGAAAATCGCAAAAAACTGAAAAATTATACGAATAAACTACTACTTCCGGTTGACCGATTTTGATGAAAATGTTCGTGTCGCGTCCGGCAGTGGTATGTAACTTAAGTTTCAAGTTTCAAGTTTGTACGATGTTCCGTTCTTGGGATATTCTGTTCACACACACACACACACACACACGCAGACACACAGACACACACACAGACCAATCGCTAAAAACATGTTTTTTGGGTTCAGGGGGTCTGAAAACGTATAGATCCGGTGAAAACTCGATTTCGAAAAATCGACATGAAAACAATACTTTCCTTCCTATATATTCATATAGGCAAGAGAAAGTAATAAACATTATGTTTCATTAATTTTACATTTGTAAAATAAGTTCTAGGTTTTGTAAGCCCCGGTGCGCATTAAAGAGTTAAAATATAGTTTAATTAACTTCTCTAACGGATCGTTTGGTATTTATATTTATAACCAAAAGATTAATAGGTATGTTCAAGGATATTGTTTTAATTTTTTTTCATTTAAAAATACCTAGTACAAAAATCGTGAGATTATGCGCAACTAACGGTTGGTCAGAAAGACTTAAACAAACACCTTGAATTATGTTTGTTAACCAAGTTAAGGAAAACAAAAATTTGAAATACCACATTTATCACTTACTGTTTTGTTGCAATGATTCTTTTTAAAGTTTAGTCAGCAATTGACTGTTATTTGTTTTTGCTTGAATGGAACTGACAAAGATTTAAAAGATGTTCTAAGAGCTATTTTACTAGGCTACATTTTTCTTTTTTTACAACATACTATTAAAAATACAGTTCGTTGCAGATGAAGCAGAAAGTAATGAATTCAAATTTCTCTTCTACATTTGTTTTTCTTTTTCAATTCCGATTAACTTAATAAATTTTACTGATTTTTTATAAATATTATTTCAAAATGATAGAATGACATGTTGTAGATCTAGGCCCCACAAGGTACGTTAATAAAATTTTTAGGGCATTTTCAGTAAAATTTTGTATTTATTTTTTTTCTGGAAACACAAAGATTAAACGCACAGATGAAATAATTTCACAAATTTTATTTAAATCTCACAAACGTAGATTATTTTTAATCTAATATAATTATGGTAGATTATTTAAAAGTATGAAATCAAACTTCTCCTATGACGTAGAATCATTTGAATATAGGTTTCTATTTTTACCTCAATAATGTGTACGACCAAATCTTTAGGACCTATTTAAATATATGAGGAATATTTAACCACAGTTCTATTAGTTATCTGTTAATACATTCACATACAATAGGTACATGTTTAGTAATGAATTATTTCATGCCATGTGTACAGTTTATGCAATCAGTGAACTTTCCTTATTGCCATTAAACCAAAAAAAAACATTTATACTCTCTTTTCGTGCCCATAACAGACAAGTGGAGTGTCAAATTATTTACACTCAAACTGTTCGTTGCCGGGCAAAAATAAATAGTTCTGTTTCTTATCACATGGTCAGCCAATTAAATGACTGAATCGTTTAAGAACAGAAGAGGTAGAGGTATAAAAGACACTAGTCAGAGTTATCTTCTCTGAAAGTAATGAATTTCACTATACAGCCAGACCCTGTGGTGAATGAAGTGAAGTTGTCATTTACAGAGTGGAAAATATGTGCTTTTCAGAAGCCCGGCATGCTGATAGGCATACTTTTCCACTCAGTAAGGAAGGCAATGGTAAACCACCTCACTCCTCGTTTTACTTAGTAAAACCTCTAAAGGTTCAAACCAGCCTTTCGGCTGTTGACCTAAACAACAACTCTCTTTTCAAAATAATATTGCTGAACTTGAAAAATAAAATAAAATAATAACTTAAAAATAAAATAATCAGGTTATCCTTTATTTAGAGATATTAGCAAATTGAAATTATCTATTTTATGCGTTAAATTGCTTGATTGACTGTTTTTACCAAAAAAGGAACTTTTCAAATGTTGAACAAGCGAAAAAGAGTAAAAGCCTATTTGCTGAGTTATATCTTGGTATAAACATATTCGAACATTTTCAGTCAAAATTCTTGCGGCGGGCTCTGCAAATTCTGTGGTTTATTAAAAACACCTATATCCATGCCGATCTTAATATAGATACTGCGAAATAAACTGTATCAAAATTCAGCCGTGAGTATGAAGACTCAACAATCATCCAAACTTTCTGGCTCTGAATCTGCTGAATAACATTGATACCGGGGTTTCAAGACTGAAAAGACGCAATGTTTTCGATTTAAGTTATAAGTTTCAACGAACATTGTTACAGTTATTATCATTTTTTTTCTAACTGAAATACTAGTACTTCAAAATCATCATTGTATTTATCAAATATTAATTATTATTAATTTAAATTTCATTAACAGATGAAATTATAATCATGTTAATTAACATTTATCAAAATTACTGATTGTTCTATTTCATGAGAACAGATTGTAATGTGGCAGACTTGTAAAAACAATTCTTGGCTGAGTCGTCTTAAAAGATGATGATGAAGAAGAAGAAAAGTAGGAAAGGGAGAAAGAAGAAGACATATTTTAAATGAAATGGGAGGAAGAATAGAAAAAAGAGGAAACGGAGGAGGAGAGGAAAATCAAGAACAAGAGGAAATAGGGAAAATTGCACATAAATTTGAATGCAGATCTTGAAGGGTGATGGATGATAATGAATGATGAATAAAGCCAAACCTGATCGGGAATCAAACCCGGTAAGAAGAGGGTAAGGTTAATGAGGGGGAGGAGGGAAAAGGGAAATGGTGGCAGCGGTTGAGAAGGGGAGTGGTAGGAGGAGGAAGAGGAGGAGAAGCAGAAATCCAGTGAATTTAAAAAAGTTAAATTCAATAAATACAGATTAGGAAAAGAAGTTTCCACTAACTAATAATACTTGAATACCAGAATGAGGATTCCATCGTAAATTTAACAAAAATTAAATTATTATGTAGTAATGATTAATTGTAATCATTTATTATTCCTCTCAATTCTTCGATTCATCCGCCGAGCCTGATATTAATTACTAGATTATAAAGTATTTAGTTTTTGAAATTATTAATTTACAAAAATCATTAATATTGTAAATTCTACATTTTGTTGTTTTTATACAAATAATGTTAAAAGAGGATCGAGATGAAGAAACAAAATTACAAAGAAAAGAAATTTAACGTTGAAAACAATTGATTTGATGATACTCTTTAAGCACAGGTACATTTTAACTTAGCATCAGTGATGTTCACTGCCATCTTAATCGCATTAAAATACATTTAACGACCGTTCTATTACTCGTGTACATTAGGCACCGTTCGTAAATTTTAATGCGAAATAAACGACGAAAGTCAAACCAAGCGCTTCGTTGTATGTATACTTAATCATGGGCCCTAGTGTAATTTTTCTTTTATGTCGCGAATAAATTTCGATTTAAATTAAAAAATTTATACGTTAGTATTTGTAATGTATCTCAGAATTTTACAATTACGTACTTTCAAAATAAAAATTTAAATCTTATTTTATTTCTGTCAATATAATTAATTCTATGACTAATTTTATCAATTATTTGAATTTCGATTCATATGTTGATCTGAACTTTTATACTTTGTATTTTAAAATATTCTAATGTATCTTAAAATACATTTAACTACCGTTCTATTACTAATGTAGATTAGGCAACATTCGTAAATTTTAATGCGAACAATACGACGAAAGTCAAACCAAGCGATTCGTTGTGTATTAGGTTTAACTTTTATTTAATTATAAGCCTAAGTATAATTTTTCTTTTATGGTTCAAATAAATTTCTATTTAAATGATAAAATGTATACGAGGTGTGGCTATTAAATAACGAAATTGACGTAAAAAAAAATATTTTTATTTTATACATAATCACGTATTCACCTTCAATATCTCCTTCTCTGTCACTACAACGCTCCATGCGAATTTTCCATTGTTGGGAACAGTACTGGAAATCATTTTCTGTCAGCTCCTTCAGGACATGTGCCGCTTTCACTTTTACAGCTTCCACAGACTCAAATCTTGTCCCTTTTTATTCAGATTTCCCAAATAAAACTTCATTTGGGTGTTTTCCCTCTATTTTCCTGCAAATAGAATCGCAGGCAGCGCTGAATTTTGTCAGTTTAATATTTACGTTCATGAAATTTTTACAATTTGGAATTATTAAAATTTGTCTATCCAAATGGAATAATGGATGAAAAAAATACATTTGTACATCCCAAACACCAAATCTTTAACAACTTGTCAACTATAGTTCATACTGTGATAGGAAAAATATCGGAAATAATGCTTCATAGATAAATATTTGAGTAAAAACCCGATTTTTAGCTCTGTCCGCGACAAAAATTGACTATGTGACAACCTTTCCCGATTTCCCCTTACAACTTTTTTTGAGTGTTTTCTTTATGTTAAAATCTCTTTTTGTTTAATATAAATATTATATGTAGCGTACGGTAAAAGAAAAAAAACATTAAAGAGGAAAATGTTTCATATAATAAGAATTTCGAATGAAGAAATAAATGAAGATGAATAATGTAAGATTTAAAAGGAACGAAACAAGAGTATAAAGGAAAATAAACATATGAATGTACTTGAAGGCTGAATTGACTATTCTACTTGCTTTGAAGACCATACTTGTCTGTGCAGTACTGAGGGAAGAGATTGCGAGGTAATAGGAATTGGGAACATCCCAAAAATTAAAAGAAATTACTTATTATTTGTGAATAAATGATAATATGAATTTACATTATGACTTTTGAAGCCACAGAATGTACGATTATGTTAAACAAGATAATATAGAATCAATATGCAAAGAACCACATCAAATATAAAATGTTCTGCAGTAACATACCCAGCAGAACATGTTTATGTTTTTTGGTATCAAAAAAATAATTGGGGAAGGTTGTACGGATGATAATATTATCGTTTGAAGAAAATTGGACAAATATAATATTATTTTTATTGCCAATTTTACATCCGTGAAATTCCCTTACACATTTCTATCTTTATTTTTGCATGAAAATGTGGAATAAGTTATATAAAAATCCGATTTCATTTTTACCTTTGAGGGTCACAGATCAACTTTTCCACAACGCATTTGGGAGTTATCCAGTTTACGAAAGGTACTCCCTCGGGGATAAAAGTTCACATAGGCTTAGTTGTTAAGGAAAAGTGATGTTTCCCGATTTTTTTATTTTTTCTAGTTCAAACTTTTTTCCGAATACGTATTTTTATGATGGTAACCTTAAGTTATAAGGAACAAAAAAATAAACTATGACCAGAAAATGATAAAATATATTAATTTTAAATGCGATTATCCACCATAGACAAACCAATTTTCAACAATGGTTAACTTTGAATTGTTAATTGAATAAACTATTTCCAGGCATTTAAATCAACTTAATTTTTCCAACTTCATTGAATCTAAATTTATTTTTTTATTTTATTTATTTATTTATTTTATTTAGTAAAATATAGCTACATTAAAATTACAATTCATGACTATACTAAGCTATGTACAATATTTTAAACTAAATATACTTATACGCAAAAAACTCTTCTTCACAAAGAGTTCTGTCCGCGAATAGGAGTATACAAAACAAAAACATAATTTCACTTAAATACTTATAACTACTATAAAATTACTAAGTTAAATTACTACTGGTAGCTATATTATAATAGCGATATTATAATTTTTATTTTATAACTATAACTACTTTACAATAATATATTTAAACTAACACAACGTAAATATTTTAACTTTATACAAAATTAATTCAATAAATGAGCATAAGGAGACAGTTAAACTGTCACAAAGAGAAAATTTAAAAACTAATAAAACAGTTATTTTAAGACCTGGAAAAGTTTCTCAAGTTCTTGCTCACAGATCGATATTATATGATATTTTAGTTTATGTTTTAATAGATGTGGTAACATAATACTGTGTATATGGGGTGGAAGTTCGTTAACGAATCGCTTCTCAAGATAGAGAAATGACTTCTGAAAAAATGTACTATTTGGTTTTCTAGTCTTAATTTTTCCAGCGTTCCTAGTTAAGACAAAGTATAAAAAAGACAAAAGTAAATATTATAAAACTTTCCAAATTTGGGGTTTCGAAAAGCTTGAAGAACTTACTTATAAAAATTATTACTATTTCAAAGAATCGAAAAAGTCGGTTGAGAGAGTACTGTAATTATAGAAAATATAAATATATAGTACAATAAAACTTGTGATTAAATTGAGTGTTTATACAATGTTACTTTACAAACCATTTTATACGATTCTACAAGGAAAAATAAATTGATAAAAAATATAATGATATTTCTGAATGTTTTATTTTAAATCCAATTTCTGTGGTTCATTTTTGAATATTTTACACCTACAAAAACATGTTTGAGTTCAACTCTCATTGTTTATACAATAAGCAAAACGAATTACATAGTAATACATACATGGAACGTGGCAACATTATTTCGATTCCGGTAGTCTTTTCCTTAACAAAACAGAATGAAAACGGGAAAAGAAAATACAGGATGAATAAATTATTCAAAAATTATTCTGACATAACATTGTCTGCGCTTCTCCTTACAGACTGCACATACGAGTGAATTTGCAAATAAAAAACCGAAGCAAGTGTAAAAATAACATTTCTCATTCGTGTAAAACGGCATAGCGCAACGTCTTCATAACACAACGTGTGCTGCTATATTGAATTCGGTATGAACCAACGTTTATTTTCAGTTACACAAAGTTACATTAAATGAACTCGACAGTTTTATGAATTTCCTACGAAGAAGTTTTACCTGTGAACAACTGATTTTTCCATAATTTCCACTACATAAAAATTTAAAAAATTTGAAAAAAATGGTGAGAAATAGACTCTGTTAAGTATTGTGACAATATTTAAAGTGACACTTTCCTAATTATAGTCAAGTTTAGTTTAAGTCTTAAAAAATATATATATACATAATTATAATTGGGATAATATATTGTATTTGACAGTAATCTAAGTTTAATAATGGTTACACGTTTAACACTTTCACTGAGCTATGGATGTAGAAAGTTATTTGAGCTATCTGGTCTCTTAGACCGGTCAGTGTGTCTTGGTTTTTACCGGTCAATTTAATAACTATTTCTTATTTAATACATATTTTTAGTAAACATATTTAATGGGAAACGTATATAAAAAACAATTAAACATTTTTACTTTTATATTTGCAAACCTTTAAATAGGTATAGAAAATTACAAAATGAAATACTACTGCTGCTGTTGTACTACAAACAAACAAACTCTTGCTCACATCGAAAATTTAATTTGAAAAGAACAATTATGATAAAATAATACTTTGTAAGATATTTTTGAGTAATTTGCTATAATTATATTTCATATTAATATTTGCTAAATAACGTTTCAGTTTATGAGTATACACGGTATTTTGCACATCCATTGCAGACTTTGCACTGCACTCTAAACAAATAAGATTAGAACACTGAATGCATTTATATTGGGCTTTCCTCTCTCGGACAGATGAACACTTGCTGTATGTTTTTTTTCGGAAGGGACTTCTTCCTCTCTTGCATGAACAGGGTTATTTTCTGCAAACACCATCAAAATAGTTTGCCTCAAATCTCAGGAGATTGGGAATTGGTAGTCTTCTCTGAAGGTGAGGTCTGATAAGGTCATAGCCCAAGGTTTTGACGAATTCAAAGCGTGAAGTCACTTTATAAACTAGAAACACTTTCATTTGGCAACACAAAGTCTGGATCTGCATCGGGATCGTCTATTTTACTCTGAACATCTGAATCATCTACACTAGACTCTACATCCTGCATTCTACATACATGAACGGCAAAATCATCGTCTTTCACGTGTATGGATCGACAAGTAGAAGGTCGATCAATTTCACTAACACTGACGCACTAACACTCATATGAGCTATCCGGTATACAGGACCGGCTAATTAGTACACGATAACTGAGCTATCCGGTTCGACAGACCGGGTGGTTTTCAAAAAGCGGTTGTCACGAGAGAACAACTAACGGAAGCTGAACTAACGCTAGTGTTTAGTGAGAAGCGGGAGTTAGAAGGCAGCTACTGGGCCTACACACGAGCTTGAACAAACAGGGCTGAAACTGTGGAAAACTTAATATACCTCCCGGTCTGAGAGACCGGTAGCTCAGTTAAAGTGTTAAAGAAAGCTCTATATTATTAATTACACCCAGATGCCGAAAGAACCTGGGTATTACAATACGTATGCAATAAAATACATTTTTTATGATACAGAAACTACTTTATTCCATGATCGGCGTTGTAATCTGTGAGAATTTTCGAATCAGTTTTAGTTCTCAAATTATTATCTATCAAAACCTTGGTAGAATTATTATAAGTTACAAAGAGTAAAATAAGTTTGACCACATGTTTATATGCTGTGCTGAATGTATTGTTGAAGTCACCATCAAGAACGGCGCTTAAAATTTTCCAACTAACCTTAAAATTTTATCCTTTAAATCTAATTCATAATCCGTTTACGTTTTTATTAGTTCCTACCTTTTAACTTAAATCAGATTATTAATACTTAAACTTTTTTACTCTTTGGCTCATTTCATACAACAATAGCTGACAAACCTTTTCAAAGAACGGTTGGTATTTTGATCCGAATCTAATAAAAATGCTTTGAAGTTTAGTTAACAAAATATTACAGAACAAGCCTTTAAAATAAGTAATTTGATTTATTTGTCAATATTCATATCAGCATTGTTTTTAAAGTCGATTACTCAGCTACGTTTTATTCTTTGATACACTGTATCTCGTGAAAAATTAAATGTTAGATTGATTTATTAGGCTGATTTAATTTTAAGCTTCTGCACTTTCAATGTATTTAACCAGCAAACATTTTTTTAATATTGTACTTAATTTAAATAGAATAATTTACAATAATATATATTATTTCATTGGTACATTACAGGTTCATAAAAAATTTAACTGCATTTTCTCGGAGCTAATTACATAACTAAAAATAACAATATTTATATGTCCATAGGTTCGAAAACGCTTCGTTAGCGAGTTACGGCTGACGAAATATTCAGTTGGTATTCAGTTACTCGGATTGAATGAGAGCATACTGAAATTGTTAAGGCTTTAATTAACAAACATACTTGGTGGCATGTTATAGTTTTTAACCTGAAAAATTGAATAAAATTGATCACAGAACTGTATCTCTCATTTTTTAAGTATTTTTTAGAAGTAAAATTAAAAAATAATGATGTCTTATTTAAACAATTATAAAATTGTTTTATGGTTAACCTTTTTATGTTAAAAATAAAAGTGTTATTCTTCGACCTTAATTCAACCTGATTTATTCAATTTTTCATTTTAAAAAGTAAAAGGCACCACCAAGTATTCATCTTAATTAAAGCCTTGAAAATTTCAGTATAACCTCATTTCCCTTCTTTTAAATCTTTTATCTTCCGTAACTTACTAACAAACTGTTTCTTTACCTATTTTTATAATATTATCTTTTTTTTATTTTGAGCTGTGGAATTTGTTCCAGAGAGACTGGTTGAATTTTTAATCGCTATTTAATAATTCATTCACTTTATATATTTTTAAATATTTTAAATTTACAATTGTACATCTCTCCACAACCAGTAAATATTTCCGGAATTAATATTACATTACTTTGACAATGTTGAGGAGAA
Source organism: Catonia carolina (assembly GCA_035578175.1). Classification (NCBI taxonomy): domain Eukaryota; kingdom Metazoa; phylum Arthropoda; class Insecta; order Hemiptera; family Achilidae; genus Catonia; species Catonia carolina. The sequence goes on from JAQMRL010000010.1 coordinate 15,743,803, forward strand.
CACTCATTAGCAGAACCCTTGCTTTCAAATGTCATAACATTGAATGTGGTCTGCAAGCTTTGATTGTGCATGTTAATGTAAGATATGATGTTAAATAAATAAAAAATGTTATTATATATAACGACAATGGTTAAAAATTACAAGATAAAGTTTTAGTTTAAATTAAATTAGGTTTTACTGCAAAAAATAAATCAGATGACCGGTAAATCTATTTCAATCCTCTGCTTCTCCTTTTGTGAAGCCGACAATTTGGGATATCTGGTAAATGTTGACAGTTCAGAACACAGAATAATAGGTTGTCATTGTTTATAATTTGGATTTAAGTCGCAAGTATGTCTAGTGGAGTGTTTCGATTTTATAAGGGATGTTAGGATCTGCGTGGACTGTACAGTATTATACAATTGGATTGTATAATACTGTAACACTATTCCAGGAACGGTTAATGGACTAGACTGTTTATTGTAAGAATTGTGTAAAATAAATAATAATATAATAAAGTTATAAGTTTAAAGTTAATCTGTTTATTATTTATTAAACCCAGATCCCAAACGAACCTAGGTTTAGGTGTAACAACACTTTAACTTACTGCTGCTCGATTTTTACGTTCCCTACAAATCGGGTTTACCGGACGTAGAACGGCACTACAAATCGGAAAATTTAAATGTGGGACTGAATTCGTTTTTAAGACACGTTTTAATGGAAGATGTAGCGACTTGGACTTTAAATCGCGTACATAATCCGATTCGTCGAAATATATTATGACAGTATCGAAGGAAAGTGTTGGTTCGAGAAATTTCTAGTACTTAATTCATAAAATGTTAAATAGTAAATAATAGAGTGACAAGGTAACAATAGAGTTAGTTATAAAAGATTATTTTAAAAGGGGCCGTTTATAGAAAGGAAAGGTCTTTGTTGTACAACTATTTGTGTAACACATTTTATGCTATTGTGACTTGTTTACAATAGTTAAGATTTTTCCAGTAATAATAAAAAGGATTTTTATTATTTGCATCGAATCTCTGTGTCTTTCGAGAAAACTCTTTGATCTACCTATATAAAGAGACCCCCGAGCGCGGTCAGGAGTCAGTATTCGTTTGATCTTTGATAGTGTTTATGGCGTGTGCTATCGGTACGTTAGATCAGGTCAACGTGTCCCGGGCATTGGTCAACTATTGTTATACTGTCTTATTGCAGGCTATATGTTCATTGTGTATTCAGTTTTATTGTATTTGTGCATTCTATATAATTGTTTGTAAGTAGTACTAAGTAAATTATTTAAGTTATTTATTGTATTACTTCATTATAATTAGTTGATTATTTATTTTGTAAATCCTTTAGTTATAATAAATACTTGTAATTTTAAACTTTAGTGTCTTAATTATTTAATTACCTAGATCCCGAAACGGACCTTAGCGATAAATGTCACAGTATTAAACACACGCGATCACTATTGTCAGAAAATGAATCGGCTCGCTTGCAAGCATTTATCCACTTCAATCTAGTTTCAATGGCCTTTGGAAAACGATAAAACTTATAATGCCCAACTATTTTTGGTGTCTATCGTGATTAGAATACCCGATAATTTCACAACACACCATTATTAAAGTCTAGTTAAGTATTACAGACCGTATTAAGACTAGATAGTGGATCTTTTACTTAAAAGTAATAACTTTACAAACCAAGATAAATCCCGCTTTCTGGACTTGAATCTCAGTCAACGCAAAATAATTGTTCCGGTACAAAGATACACGTGTTAATCTCATAGTTTACAACAGTTATTAATTTTGTATTCTCTTTGATGGTATGTAGCCTAACAATACATCTTATTACGAACAATAGAGATGAAGAAAGAAGTTAATTAAATATCATAATTTATTCATCAAGATATGTCAATTGGCATAAAAAATTAATTGATAGAAAATTTCAAACTAAAAACTTATGCTATACTCTTTCATTATTTTTTAAAGCTTGTATACACAGAATAAAGACTCATAATTAGCTTATTTAATTAAACTAACTTAACACCATTCAGTCATCAAATCACTAGTACAGAAACATACTTTTGTAAAATTATAATATTGACGACCTCAATGATATATAGGTCATTTGTTCTAGCTAGAAGCTCTCCCTCCAACGCTCTGTGCCGCTGAGCTGTTCTGTTTAGTGATGGGGGAAGCACCTCGTAGTTGTAACAGTAGTATACAGTTAAAAAGAGAGGGAATAATCATTAGGTGAGAAGGAGACAACACTTGGCCCTTGAAACTATCCCTACTCTACTTACTCGCCCACCCCTTACAAGCTTCTTCCTAAAACAAATGACCTATACAATACACTGCATACTAACATGACTGTGCATGCAGGAAATCCATAATAACTAGCGCTACTTGCAAAATGATCTAGTTAAAAACCATTTAGTACATACCGTCTAGATTTAGTTTAATGAAATACCGCGCTTAGAACGAACGATTGTAATAATGTGATTTCCGGACGTGAATGTATTTGGTTTCTTGCGGAACAAAATTGTAAATAAAATAATATTGTAGTATATTTTAGTTTATTTAACAAAAGCCTATAATAAGTATTTTAATATTTAAATTTCAAAAGGTGTTTAAAGGTGTTTAAAGTGTTTAAGGTGTTAAAGTGAATTGTTTTCACTTTATAACCAAATTGTTAAGTGATAAGATTTTCGTTTATTCATAATTATGTGAAGATATAAGTGGTTATGATCAAACTACAATTAAAATATTCAGGTAATAAATATTGTATTTTTTTAAAAATCAGTTTTAATTATGATTGCATCAAAATGTCGTTATTAGCGTTCCCATTCCAGAAAACAAAACAAGTAATATTACAAAAATGGATTACAATAATGTACAATATGTTTACAGAAAAACTGGTGCAGTTTTACTGGTGTTATTTTAGTTTCCTATGAAATTTTACCTTCTAGAAAATCTAGAAATCGTCAGCTGTTATAGACTCGTTTGAAGTTTCAAAGTTGTTATAGATTTTTTAAGTAAATATCGGTAAGCTTTTGTTTTGAGTCCTTACCGTACAAAAACGATCGAAAAATTGAAATCGTAGTATTAACTTGTGAGTACCTTCTATAGTACCTTCTACACAAACTTACCACCATTCTCCGCTCCAAATCTATCGCCACTTCTGAAAAATTCCTCATATATTCTGTTATTATCCGTTCCTTCCTTCTTTACGGATTGCCCGTCTGGTGGCCACTCCTAGCCAATCCGCATAAAAGTCCTTTCACGCCCTTCAAAATCACATCCTACGCCTCATTGCAAATTTTCACTATCTAATTCCTAACTCCATCATCCACGATCACCTTCTCTTTCCCTTCATCTAGCATTACATCCAAAACACCTCAAGGAATCTCCAAGACGCCGAAATGGCTTCAGAAATTGAAGTCATCTATACTAGACCGCACCTACTAGCGACGATCCAACAACTGCCATTCCATAACTTTCTGTAGCAACGTGACTTTCAGCGTAAGTTGAACATATAATTGTATATATCAACGTTAGTCCTTACAACGTAGTCCAACGTAGTCAGCCAGATTTTTGTGATATTGATTTATATTAATATTATGAAAATCTGGTAATGTTCTGTAATACATATGTTGATATTATTATTGATGTATGTATATTGGTATTTAGTCCCGCTCGTTTTTTTTTTATTGTAAAACTAAATTTTACTTTCAACGACCCTTTCGTAATATTTCATTGAAGAAACCTAGCCCCGTCATTTATCTTCAAACGATCAAGTGGTATTTCTCACGACAAATTATCTACATTAAATACCGACTAAATTATCTTCTATAAGTTTCAGTTTCAGTGTTGGCACTTTGCTACTTTTGGTCTTGACTTTGGACGGTAGAGGGCTGACTTGTACGATAGGGTTTCGTTATTCTATGTCAACTGTTGTTTCGTTTTGGTATTTACCCGCTGCTACCGTAGCGCTGTCTAGCTTTTTACACAGGTATCTTTACTATTTTCCGAAATTTTTCTGTGCTGATTTTAGAGTCTAATAACTATGTCGTTATTTTTGGTTATGTATAGTACATATTTTTTTAAATTGTTTTACTGAAATGTTTTCCGATCGGAATTTCCCCTTGATGGTCTCAGTAGCGGAAATAAAAGAAAAGAGGAAATTCATGATGAATATTTTATACCTGTACACTCTGTTCATTCTAAGGATATCTTACAAATTCATTATTGTAGTGGTGAGTAATACTGCAGGGAGTGTCTACGAGTGATGCATGAAAAAAACCGGGTGACTCTCAACATACTGTTTATGTTTTGACTACCATTCAATAGCCTAGTTAAACAAACTTGTATAAGAGAATTTATGACAGTTTTAAATCATTACAAGCTATTTTAAGACTTGTAGGCCTACATACAGTAATTTTGAAACACATAATGCTATTTTTAATTTATAACTATTCACTTTACGTTCGGTCTTTGAAATGTAAGCATACAAATTTATGAATTGTTTAATTTGTAGTATTTATATTGTGTTGTTTACAGTGTAATTTAATTTTGTTTAGTTACGTGTATGGTGTTTTAAAAATTTAATTTAAAAATTTTGTTCCATATTAAACTTTGAAATGAGTGCCGCCAACTTTTCTGTTGTGAAACACAAAAGTGGAGAAAAAACAAATATTTTAATTTTAGGTCTATTTAAATCCCTGGATATAAAAAATTCCTCTTTACCTATTAAAGATTTTGAACAAATGACATAAAAGTTAAATGGTGTGTCTACATTCAGTGTTCACAACATCGGTAAACTGGTAGTACCAAACAAGAAACAAAGAAGAAGCAACCCAGTTATGAAACAGTGCGATGAATTTGTGAAAACAGCAACTAGACTTAAAGGACACAGTTTTTTCGACATAATAAAGTTCCGACCTTAAATGAAAATACTGATTTACCTACCTTTAAAACAACATCATTTTATAACATTTTTAAACCAATCGGTTTTGGTTTTTTAAATCGAGGGCCCAAAAATATAATTACGGAAAGGGTTGACATTGTGGAGAAGGGAGTATTTGAAAAAAATAAAGGTATTTTAGGAAAATAGATCGAATAATTATAACCTAGACGAAACGTGGGTTAATGAGCGTGGGTCGATATAAACTCATACTATACGTTCCACGGTTGGATGAGCTTGACAGGATAACTCTTACAATGACTCTTAAAATACAGTAAAGAAAACTCAATTTCTTGGTTCTCATTTTTCAAATATTCATGTCCAATGATGGTATTTGAAAATCTACTTATATTCATCACTTTTTGCAAAAAATTAAAAAGTACATGCTAAGCTACATTGAAGATAATCATTATTAACCATAGTTTTGGTGATTACTATTCTCGCGAGTAAATCTCCCCAATATTTATATGTTTTCAACCAGTTATGTCACGTAAAGCTAAGAACTAAAGTACTGATGTACCCAGCCATTTTTGGGTTTGTTTGATGTACCTACTTGATGATTTAATTCGAGTATGCTTAAAGTTACATATTCAAAAAATATCAAAGGCACTTTACAAAATATAAAATATTTTTAATTAGTTTCATTATAATGTTATATTGCTTTGGAGTTAATTCTACGCTTAGCTCTATGGTATCTAGGTCAATAACCAGTCATCTCCATTTTTCAGCATTTGTACTTTCTCTTGCCTATACCATATGAATATATAGGAAGGAAAGTATCGTTTTCATGTTGATTTTTTAAAATCAAGTTTTCACCGGATCTACACGTTTTCAGAACCCATGAATAAAAAAAACATGTTTTTAGCGATTGGTCTCTGTGTTAGTCTGTCTGTGTGTGTGTGTGTGTGTGTGTGTGTGTGTGTGTGTGTGTGTGTGTGTGTGTGTGTGTGTGTGTGTGTGTGTGTGTGTGTGTGCGCGCGTGCGTACGTGTGTGCGTGTGTGTGTGTGTGTGTGTGTGTGTGTACAGAATATCTCAAGAACGGAACATCGAACGAACTTAAAACTTAAAACTTAAGTTAGATTCAACTAGAGGACCTGACACAAAATGTTAATCAAAATCGGTCAACCGGAAGTAGTACTTAATTCGTGTAATTTTTCACTTTTTTGCGATTTTCTCAAAAACTGGTCCTACGATTTTTTTTAAATCGCCTGGTTTTCATAATTTTTAATTCTCTACAAGATAAGGTAGGCGCCATGTTTGCTGAAATTCTTGGTGAGGCTGTTTTCACGTAAGAAAATTGTTCTTTTAAGATTACGGCCTTAATATGCATTTAGCGCAAACATTTATAATAAACGTTGTAGAGAATTTAAAATCCTACATTTTTATTTCAAACTTTTTTGTACAACGCTTAGTTTAGCGGTAATTAGCGATTTTCTGTTTTTTCTCACGAAAACGTGTAAAAAATCGATTTTTTTAAGATTTTGGTCTTAGCATGCATTTAACAACAAAAGTGTATAATCACATTTGTAGGAAATTAAAAGATCTACAACTTTTATTTAGATCATTTTTCTCTACAGAGCCTAGTTTAGCGTGAAAGATAGATTTTCCTTATTTTTAAGCCAAACTGAGGTTGATTTTCATTTTGAGTCTCATGATTAAAATAAGGTTATGTTTATTGAGGTTAGTTTTTTTATTTATTTCTAATGTTTTATTACTAATGTTAGGTTATATTGGTAATTATTTGCATTGGCAAGAGAAAGTTGTGTGAGTGTTTCACACCAGATTTTTAGGTTATGATAGATTCGTATTGTAAAAAATCGCTCTATCGTTTGGTATAACAAACGGTCAAATCCAATATATTTAGTTAGTATAAAGATAAAAACGTTGACTGCGTTTCTAAACGTGCGAAGTTAGGATTTTAAGGTGAAGTTTTTTGTATCTCCTGAACAACTTTCGTTTTTGGAGATAACTGGGTGTTACACCAAGGTCTTCAAATTCTGAAAGTAACTTTTTCAATGCTTATTGCTTATATAACTTACTTATTACAATAAGTCTGTTATTAATTTCAAAAATAATATTTTGTTTTTCTACTGTTAAAATCGATATTTCATTTCTAAGAGCCAAATGTTTCTTGAAAGCTAATTATTATTATTTTAATGAAAAAGGTGGTCAGAAATCTTTGATATTAATTATTATTATGTTTATTTAACAATATTTTCTTGATGTTGCTTGTTTAAACTTTGTTTTTTTATTTTGTTATATACAATATAGTTTTGCAAATAAATGAAAAATATATTGTATATCACAAAATACAAATAAAAGGAAAAATATATTGTATATATTATATTTTTTACATGTATTTGCAAAAATATATTGTATAATATGTCAATATAATATATTTTTACATTTTTACACTTTTACTAAAAAATGTTTTTATAAAAAAACCTAACAACTATCTTACCTTCTATTTTAAAATGTGAATTTTACTTCCACTTCCTCGAAATGCTACAATCAAGTTAAAATTTATATTTTAAGTTTGGTTTCTTGTAAAGTTTTGTTTGAAACAATTTTCGTTATGTATTTTTTTATCCCTAATATATGTAACTTACTTGTAATCTGTTAAATTAAGAAAAATAACCAACCCTGCTACCAAATGAAATGAAGATATGTATTATGTGCAAATGAGGTGTAGTCTGGTATAGACTCAGGCCGACCATTCCTGAGAGAGTATACCTAATTGAACCCCAACCATCAATATGCAATGGTAACCACTATCTAGTATTCAAATTCATATAAAGTAACTAGCCTACTTTTGCAAGAATTTGAACCACAAAAATGTCGTTTCCAAAAATCAGCTGTTTGCGGCGATGACCTTACCGTAAAACCATTCGGTTGGTTATAATGAGATTTATGTGAATTTTCTTCCATTGTTTATGGTTTATAATTATCTATAGTCGTTTACACGTTCAGTTGACACAATGGAGCAGTACAGGACAGTGAATTTCTTATGAGGCTCTGACTGCTACTAGCACATACACAAACATCAGCTTTGTAGATCAATCAATGCCATCATAACCAAGAACATTCCCCTCCTCCTCGCCCCATTGATAACAAACATTTATGATGTATGAATGAGTAGTCTATATGACTATTAATTTATAATTAGCACTATAAGTTTATAATACCGAACTTCATAAGCGGATCACAAATGTGAAATATTTTTTCCGATATCTGTACTGGGAAAGATTTTTTAGATTTGTAAAAACCGATTGCGTCATTTGTTTACATTTATCACGCTGTGTTTAGAAAGTCTGGCGAGGGAATGTGCTGAAGGCATTAGTAAAGTCCCCCCTAATAGAAGAAAATATTTTTTATTTTTTACAATTCATTAAACATTCTACATAATACACAATTTTTCTTTGTTAAGTAAAACTTGAAATTGTAGTTCTACCTTTAAAAATACGTGTTCTATAGAGGTTTAAAAAATGTATTTATACGCATCCACATGCCTTTAATATTAATGTTTTTAGTATCGCTAATAGCATTGACGATTCTCATAAGATCCATCGTGTCAACTGAACGTGCAAACGACTATAATATGATATGACAGTTAATAAGCATGCGCGAAACGAGGGTGTAGTGTTCGTAAATTTTAAGAGAATACTGTCATTTGGTGGAATTAAATCCATATTAGGAGTTTTTCTGTGTGAAATTGGGAAAAATAAAGGTACATTACTACTAAATCATTCAGAAATGTATATAATTTTATTATTTAATAACGAAATTAGTACATTATAATATATTCCACTGTTCTTTAGAACTCTACAAGGTTACTGGAATAGGCTGAAAACAATCGTAAGATATAAAATTAATTTTACCCAAATTTGTTTTTACTTAAATAGTAAACAGGAAACTTAATAACGTTAAGTCAAAACTATGGAGAATATTTGCCAATCAATTTTTCGGTGGCCCGAATTATTGTAGAGCTCACGTATCTCTCTCCATTTAACATCATGGTCCATCTTTTTGAATTTAGTGAACTAGAAGTACAGTAAAATCTCTCTATAGCGGAATTAAAGGGACCATGAGATACCGCCGCTATAAAGAGAGTTCCGTTATAGAGAGAGCGAGTAATTAACGGTGGGAGGGAAGTTAAAGTACTAATTTTTCTGTACAAAATAACTTATATACGTATGTAAATGGTGCATGGAATAAGTTTTTGAAAAACTACTGAATAGATAACTTTATGACGAATGTTTAATACGGTAGATTACTTCAATACAGTGAGATATTTAAATTAATTACCTACATAAAGTGTAGGTTATTAACTTAACAAGAAATTTGGATACAAACTGGTTTTATTAGATGTTGTGTTACTAATGTTTAACAATAGAATTTCACTTTTCGTATTGAACTTTTTTCAATAATCATTCATACAGTACATACCATAATAGATAGCCTAAAATTAATTAGCACTGAAACTCGGTTTTTACTGAACAGTAATAAACATAAGATACATACAATTAAAATCTCCTAAAACATAGGCTACACAAACACAAAAAAATACACAGTACAGTATATATTTTTTTGTTATTAAGGAAACAATGACTGTGAAGTACATTTCATTTCGTAAAATAAGTTGTAAATTTTGTTTCGTTTTCAATTCATAAAACATGTCTTCAATCTCATTTTCAATGTTTAAAACTTGTAAATTTCATTTACATATTGGCAATGACAGTACGTTGAAACAACAAGAATAGCGTCTAGTGCTTGTTTACTTAAAGGGACAACATTTCTGTTTCCATTTCATCGTCATTCACTTTCTTGCTCGTTGTTTTGGGCTAAGACATTTTCGATTATTGCATCATTGCCAACATCTGCTGAAGTGGCTAAGTCATTGTCTGCCCCTAAATAGGCGTCTAAATCCATATCCTGAAGATATTGTTTTGCCGCTATAGAGAGATTTTTGTGCCGCTATAACGAGAGTTAAATACATTATCGTAGTATACGAAAGGGTCGGGGTCGGCAAATAATGCCGCTAAAGAGAGATTTCCGCTATAGAGAGTTCCGCAATAGAAAGATTTTACTGTATATACAACTCAGTCAGCTTTTTGTCGTATTTGAACCATAATGTAGATCAATAGTATACCTTCAAGTGGTAGCACGGCCAAAAATATTTTCGTAAACTACAGAGTTATGCTGTGAGTTGCTGTGAAAATATGTACAATTATTTTTCTTCGGTTCTTTGACTAACTAAAGTTCTGCGATACAATTCTCTACAGAAATTAAATTACTTCGATGATGAAGTTTCTTTTATTATATTAGTACTTTTATGTGAATATATACGTAATTAGTTTATTTTTTCGAAATATCTGAAAGACATTAGCAAATCGGTATGGCATCAAAGATAAAATACATTACTCTAATAGATAGATGCAGGAAGTTGGTGACCACCTGTATTGTAAAAAAAGGAGGAAGTTGAGGATGAAGAGGAACAGGTTGGCCAAGAAGGCAAGAGGGAAGGCCGGAAAAGAGAGTAGAATCCTCTTTTCTCATTCTTACATACAATGTGGGGAACGATTTTACTTTTATGGAGAAACGAAGGAAGAAATGGCAGAATCTTCATTCAAGGACGTTAGCAATTTTTAGTACTCACCGGAATAAATGAAGGATTATAAGTAATTAACCCAGCTGAAGTACTTGGTTTCAAAGGTGTATGCAGGATTCCTTCCTGAAACATAATAGTTTTACATTAAAAAAATTATAACAAAAACAAGAAAAAACAAGGTTAGTTCGGGCTGAACAATGTTTACCTGAATGCTTTACTGTTGGCGGATGATTTGTGGGTTGTACAAAAGAGTGAAGACGAGCTTCAGAGATCGTAGTATATTTTTAATAAATTATGCAAAAATATAATTTCAACTTTCTGTAAAATGGTCAAAGGTAATGGCATTTACTAGTAAATATCCTACCAGGTATAAAATTGTGGTAGATGGTTTAGTGCCCGAACATGTGACACAAAGCAATTATTTAAGTTGTGACATCGGGTTTGATCAAGATTTGGATATAACAAAGAAAGTTGGCAAATTCCAAGCAGTGTGCAGCAATATTATCATAACCCTAGGCTAGAAAACAAGAAAAGGAACTTAGATAAAAGTTAACAAGATGATGGCTGCCACAGTCCTACTCTATGGAAGTGAGTAGTGGATCAGTACCAAATTACAAGAAGTAGAGTACAGGAAGCAGAGATGCGATTTCTGCGAAGAACACAAAGAGTTGTAGTCGTAGGGACCAACTAAGATATAAAGACTTAAGAATGAAACTGGATGTTTACAACCTGAATATTGCACCCTGAATATTGAAACCTGAAGATTGCAGAATATCGAAATCGATAGAGAGAGCACATAAAGAGAATCCCTGAGGGAAGGATCCCCCTGAGTATTTTGCAATACAGACCAGTGAGGAGAAGAGATATTGGGAGGCTACGCAACATTAAAAATACGGAAAATCACTCTTCCACGCTAAATTAGGCTCTGTAGACAAAAAATGCTTAAAAAATAGTTGTAGATCTATTAATTTCCTATAAATTTGATTATATACACTTTTGTCGTAAAATGCATACCTACTAAGGCCGAAATCTTAAAAAAATCGATTTTTACACGTTTACATGAGAAAAAACAGAAAATCGCTAATTCCTCTAAACTAAGCGTTATACAAAAAAAATGTTTGCAATAAAAGTTGCAGGATTTTAAATTCTCTAAATTTTTTATTATACAAATTTTTGCGCTTAAATGCTTATTAAAGCCGTACCTAATCTTAAAAGAACAATTTCTTTACGTGAAAACAGCCTCACCAAGAAATTCAGCAAACATTGCGCCTATTCTATCTTGTAGAGCATAAGAAATTTAGTAAACCAGGCGATTTTTAAAAAAATCGTAGGACCCGTTTTTAAGAAAATCGCAAAAAAGTGAAAAATTACACGAATAAAGTACTACTTCCGGATGACCGATTTGATGGAAATGTTTGTGTCGGGTTCGGTAGTGGTATGTAACTTAAATTTCAAGTTTCAAGTTTGTACGATATTCCGTTCTTGAGATATTCTGTTCACACACACACAAACACACACACGCGCGCACACACACACACACAAAACAGACCAATCGCTAAAAACATGTTTTTTGGGTTCAGGGGGTCTAAAAACGTGTAGATCCGGTGAAAACTCGATTTCGAAAAATCGACTTGAAAACAATACTTTCCTTCCTATATATTCATATAGGCAAGAGAAAGCAAAAAGCTTGAACACAATATCACGGTGTGATACAGTAGTGGCATGAATCACCTTCTATTGAATAACGTATAATACAGGAATCCAAATTTTTGTCATTGTTTTGTTGATTGTATTATTAATTTTGTTCATTCTTAAGGTCGATAGTCAAGAGAATGGACTGGCTGGGTAATTTCAATCCAAGAAAATATTAATAATATGCTTTTCACGGTTGATGAGCTCTGCTGTTCCACACGTTTGTACCTATCAGAACGTTTGTCAGTGTTGTCAGATTGTACCTGACAAACATTACGCGCGCATGCTTATAAGAGCCGCAACAGTGCACTCTCGTCTTGCATCTCGTACTGAACACATTGATTATAGAGCGCGTTAATATGCAATACTTTTTTTTAAGCTTTTATTTGTTATCGGGAACTGTACATTGTTGACAACTACCCAATTTGATCGCTGCTTTTTGCTGTATTTTTGACGTGGATTAGACATGAGTTTGAACAGGGACCCCCAGTAGAGTTTGTTCATGGATGGCTGTCAACTGGTCACCATACAAAGTCGCTTATCCAACCAGTGTTACTTAACAAATAATAGCGACTTTCTACCAGCTGACTGACTGGGCTGGCCCGAAGGCCTTATATGCAATACTTGATAATATAATCAGCTGATTGTATGTTTATAGGATGGTTATAATTGATTGTTATTGAAAGACCAAAAAAATGGCTACCGGAATATTAAACAGAACTACAAGAGCAAGTATTGGCAACGTTGCTGGCAAGTCATTGGCTAGCTATAAAGTGGGTAGGGGGCAATGCATACGTTCAGAGTTCATCAGCCTTGAAAAATAGTATAGTAACGGATGTTTTAAGACATTCGTTACTTACTTTATTTCTAGTTCACTAAAATAAACTTATATTTCGTAAGAACTTAAAACATCTAATGTTACACAATTTTACGCTGTTTCAACCTTCAGGGATTTCCGATCACATGGCACAGTGAAAACTGATATTAAAAAATTTGATTGATAGAGAAGAAAAACTCTGAACGATAAAATACTTTTATGATGTTACTGATTAATATTTTACATTAACATCTATGACAATAGTAGTGAATATGGTAATTAATTGCTCCCTCAGACTATTTCAGTTTACTTCTGAACTAATTAATACTCACGTATTCCACTTGTTTTGGAGTATCTAAATATATTTCACGAATTTTGCCTCCCAATTCTAAATAGTAATCGTACAATTCTCCTCTTCTTAAACCTTCCTTTCCATCTTCTGAAAAAGAAATTAAAAATTACTTTCTTGTATGAATTATCAGAACAGGCACATGCTGAAAACGGAAATGACAAATAAATTAAAATTAAGTTACCGGGAGTGATTTAATTTAAGGATGGAGTCCATAAATGGTGAATCCTGAATCCTGAATCCTGGTTGAGAGGGCTGAGAAGCCCTATGATGGCGACATCGTGTTAAGGAACACCTGGTCGCTCGGGGAACAATTTTACCGAATAATTGCAACCTTATGAAATTTAGGGGGAATTTTATAGTTTAAAATTAGGAAATAGGATTCTGGCTCTTGCGGGATTGGGACTGGGACTTCAAAGGAGGTAATGTATTTTAAGAAGTTACTCGTGGATGAAAATTTATATTAAGGGACAAGTGGGTTTAAGAGCGGCTCTTTTCTTTTTTTGTTTTTCAGTGGCCTTTTTCAGTTATGTGGGAGTTTTATTGTCTTGAGGAGGGGAAGGCACGCACCGTACTTAACGTGGACAAATGGTACAATTTTAGGTAGGGGTTAGTTTATGATTTTAGGGGAGACGGAAAGGGTAGAGTTTGGCATAATCACCGGCCTTTTATTTTCTAAGTGTTTAATAATTTAAAATGGCGGCTCTTTTCACCGTAGTGGAGTGATTATGCATAGGAACATGGGGACTACTACCAACTGCGGGGCGTGAGTCATACAAGTAGGTGAAGGGGCATGGGTATATAAGAGGAATACAGGGCGGAATAAAAATGTGGCAACTCAAAATTTTGATAAGTGGGTCATACTGGAATTTAGATAAAGTCGTGGAATGGTAATGGCATAAAGACTTCGGGCGGATGTGGGCGTCGATACAAGTCCTGAATGATCTGGGGTCCGTCAGTTTTCCAGGCGTCGTGGAGCCGTTTCGAGGTATTGTAAATAAAGTCCTCCATAGAGGGGAAGAGAAGGTGTTCGTGTACGATGCGATTGGAGATAAGATAAGATAAGATAAGTTCACCATAAATGGTGAACTTTGCTGCTTCTGAGGTTTCTGCAGGCACAACAGTACATTTTAAACACGCTAGATTTGTAATAATTCTTCTGGCAGTTTCAGAAGTGCGTGTGTTTACTTCCCTTCTTCCGTTAGGAAAATGTAGTTCAGTGATAATCTGTGGTGCAAATGTGTTGTGTTTAAATAAAGATTTATATTGTATGCTTTATATGATCAGTACGTATAATAACCGTCCTGTGTGTGTGTGAATGCACTTCAGTAAGAGTTAGAAACCTATGGCAAGGTGTGGTGCAGTGAGCATTAGCATGCTTTTATACAAATATGGTGCTTTATAACGGGTGTTTTATTAAGGATGCAACCCTGATTATAAGAAGATAGAAGTAACACATCAAAAAATGTTCTGTCCCCCAATTGGTATGTTAGCAACAGTGTACTAAAGGCCAACTATCTAGGACAGTTAAAATGTTCCAGTCAAGCAATAGTGTGGTGACAACAGTCGTTTCGTTATATTGTGTCAGCAATGGTTTTTTCCACGGAAGAACGCGTGTTTATTGTAGAGACTTACATAGCGAGTAAATCTTACAAATGTGTGCAACCAACTGTTAAAACCAACAATTTCGGTCGTCCAAATTCAACAATGAAATGAACTGTTGGATTAAATTACTATAAACTACACTGTCTTTAGTACTATCAAAAAATAACGGCCCTATTATACGGCGGCGGGAAATTGCACACCAAACACCAATTTTACGTGAGTGCAATGCTTTTTCATGGAAAGCATGAGGATTTGTTGCACTCCATATTCTACATTTCTGACTATTCACATAGCCATCTAAATGAAACCAAGCCTCATCACTAAAATAAAAATGATCCAACAATTGAATACCATTTTCTTCAAACAAAGATCGAAACACCGACAATATTGTAATCGTTTCTGATGGTCTGTAGCTTTCAGATCATGAGTAACGCCAACGCGATAAGGATGCAAATGTAACTTTTTCGTATCTCTGAAAACAGAAGTTAATGTTAGCCCAGCTTGCGATGATAATCTTCTAAGCGATTTTTTAGGTGATTGAGTCAAGCTCAACAAGATAGGGGAAGAGCCAACTGCTGAAATTCTTGGGAGTCAGTGCTCTCGTGCTAAAAACTGATTTTTTTAAGATTAAAGTCTTCATTTTCATTCTAGGGCTAAAATTGATACTTTAAAATTGTAAAACATTAAAAAATAAACATTTTTTATTTCAAAATTTTTGCCACAACGCTTGTTTAAACGTCAATTAGTGACTTTCTGTATTTACCTTATCTAAAATCGGTAAAAAGATGGAATCTGTTTCCCATTTAACATTTTGTACTGTGGCACATGACATTTTGTATTGTGGCCTTGGTATGTAATATACATTTTACAACAAAATTGTGTGTAATCAAAGTTATAGGAAATTTTAAAACTTTTATTTCTAACATTGTTTCTATAAAGCTTAACGTTAAATTAGTGATTTTTTGTATTTTTATGTCGAACAGAGGTTGATTTTCCTTTTGCGTCATTCACTCATGAATGAAAACAGATTATGCTTTTCATTTTACATTGTTTACTAACGATTAAACTGAGATTATATATTAACATTAGCTAGAGAAAATCATGGAGTGTTTCACACCAGATTTTCACAAATATTTATGTTTTCTTTCTGAGTATTTTACGTGAATCTTCAAGTTTTGCTTTTGTTGTAGTTATGCTCTTGCAAAACTTAAAATGCTTAATAAAAAAGAAAAATTAAAAAATATTAACAATTTATAGATACAGAAGTCACAAAATTGGCTTTTGCGTAAGGATAGACAGTGAGAAAAGGGGGAGAAAATTTTACAGTGCTGCCAACCTCAACAATGAGATACTACTCGTGCATTTCACTACCGTACAGTTTCTACCTACATTTTGTAAGCTGTGGGTTATTCCCAGAGAAAATGTTTGTTTCATAAACCTTATGAGAAATAAATGTGACCTGTAATATTGCCTATAAGTTAATTGCATGACTAGAAATGTTTCATCTACTGTACTTACCAGCTAACTTATTCCATTAGAACAAAATTTTCTACGAATGAATCGCCTTTTTACTTTCTCTTGCCTATATGAATATATAGGAAGGAAAGTATTGTTTTCATGTCGATTTTTCGAAATCGAGTTTTCACCGGATCTATACGTTTTCAGACCCCCTGAACCCAAAAAACATGTTTTTAGCGATTGGTCTGTGCGTGTGTCTGTGTGTGTGTCTGTGTGTGTGTGTGTGTGTGTGTGTGTGTATACAAAATATCTCAAGAACGGAACATCGTACGAACTTGAAACTTAAGTTACATACCACTACCGGACCCGACACGAACATTTTCATCAAAATCGGTCAACCGGAAGTAGTAGTTTATTCGTATAATTTTTCACTTTTTTGCGATTTTCTCAAAAACTGGTCCTACGATTTTTTTAAAAATCGCCTCATTTACTCAATTTTTTATTCTCTACAAGATAGGGTAGGCGCCATTTTGCTGAAATTCTTGGTGAGGGTGTTTTCACGTAAAAACAGTGTTTTTTTAAGATTACGGCTTTAATATGTATTATAGCGCAAAAATTTATATAATAAAAATGTAGAAAATTTAAAATTCTATAACTTTTATTTCAAACATTTTTTTGTATAACGCTTAGTTTAGCGGTAATTAGCGATTTTCTGTTTTTTTCTCGCGAAAACGTGTGAAAAATCGATTTTTTTAAGATTTCGGCTTTAGTATTCATTTTATGACAAAAGTGTATATAATCAATTTCATAGAAAATTAAAAGATCTACAACTTTTATTTAAAGCATTTTTCTCTACAGAGCCTAGTTGAGCGTGAATGAGTGATTTTCCATATTTTTAGGCCAAACTGAGGTTGATTTTCATTTTGCGTGTTTCTCTCATGATTGAAATAAGGTTAGTTTTTTATTTATTTCTAATGTTTTATTACTAATGTTAGTTTTATTGTTAATTATTTGCACTGGCAAGAGAAAGTTGCGTGAGTGTTTCACACCAGATTTTTTACTATTGCTGTCACCAGCGTCTTCACTATCAGTCTTACTAGTATCTACCTAACCGTTTCCTTTTTTTACCAGGTGTCAACAAAACGGTTGATGAAGAATTATCTTCTTTACTGTCTTTAACTTCCTTCTTTATATTTCGAATTTTGGAAAGAGAAACATCACAGTAGTTAGCTACTAGCTCATGGCTTTTGTTAAGAGGCAGGGAAAGGCATTTTGTTTAGTTTCAACTTCACAACATTTTATTACACTGCATATTAGATTTCGTTCAGCACTGTGTCTGATAGTCTGATAGAATAGTCTGATCACGTTTCCGACAAACTAACATATCTGTTTACAAACGGTTATAACAAACAGTTATAATAATACAGTTAACCTACAAAAGGTTCCGTGATACACTGTATATGCTCTGGGTAAAGTATAAGTTGTTGTGTTTGTTGTACTGAAATTAAAGCAGTCGCGCATGCGCACTGATGCTTTCCCCCTTTACCATTTGTTGCAAACAATGGCAAAGTCGTGCCTCAAGTAACTCTATCAATATTTTATTTTAATACTAATTATTTCAATGTACTTACCAAATTTGTTTGCTGCTATGTAAGCAAAGTAAACAGCATTAAGAAGTTCATATGGTTTGTTCTGATAATCCAATTTAGCCTGCTCAACGATTTCGGGAACGTTTAATTTAAATGAAACCTAGAAATAATAAATATAACGTAAAAAATATATACGAGGAAACTATTTCAGAAAAAATACAAGAAAACCTTTAAATACGACCGGCCGTAGGAAAAGAGGGACCTTATCTTTTAACGAAGCAAAATTTTCAGGAGAGCAAACAAAACGAAATTAGGTCAATAAATGACATTTTCTGTTTTTACTTTCTCTTGCCTATCTGAATATATAGGAAGGAAAGTATTATTTTCATGTCGATTTTTCGAAATCGAGTTTTCACCGGATCTACACGTTTTCAGACCCCCTGAACTCAAAAAACATGTTTTTAGCGATTGGTGTGTGTGTGTGTGTGTGTGTGTGTGTGTGCGCGCGCGCGCGTGCGTGTGTGTGCGTGTGTGCGTGCGTGTGTGTGTATGAGTGTGCGTGTGTGTGCGTGTGCGCGCGCGCGCGTGTGTATGTGTATGTATGTATGTGTGTGTGTGTGTGTGTGTGTGTGCGTGTGTGCGTGTGTGTGTGTGTGTGTGTGTGCGTGTGTGTGTGTGTATGTGTGTGTGTGTGTGTGAACAGAATATCTCAAGAACGAAACATCGTACGAACTTGAAACTTGAAACTTAAGTTACATACCACTACCGGACCCGACACGAACATTTTCATCAAAATCGGTCAACCGGAAGTAGTAGTTTATTCGTGTAATTTTTCACTTTTTTGCGATTTTCTCAAAAACTGGTCCTACGATTTTTTTTAAAAATCGCCTCATTTACTCAATTTTTTATTCTCTACAAGATAGGGTAGGCGCCATGTTTGCTGAAATTCTGGGTGAGGCTGTTTTCACGTAAAAACAAAGTTTTTTTAAGATTACGGCTTTAATATGCAATTTAGAGCAAAAATTTATATAATAAAAGTTGTAGAGAATTTAAAAACCTACAACTTTTATTTCAAACATTTTTTGGTAAAACGCTTAGTTTAGCAGTAATTAGCAATTTTCTGTTTTTTTCTCACGAAAACGTGAGAAAAATCGATTTTTTTAAGATTTCGGCCTTAGTATGCATTTTATAATAAAAGTGTTTAGAATCAAATTTATAGAAAATTAAAAGATCTGCAACTTTTATTTAAAACATTTTTCTCTACAGAGCCTAGTTTAGCGTGAAAAGAGTGATTTTCCGTATTTTTAAGCCAAACTGAGGTTGATTTTCATTTTGCGTCTTTCACTCATGATTAAAATAAGGTTATGTTTATTGAGGTTAGTTTTTTGTTTATTTCTAATGTTTTATTACTAATATTAGGTTTATTGTTAATTTTTTCTACTGGCAAGAGAAAGTTGTGTGAGAGTTTCACACCAGATTTTTGTTATAAGTTTGAAAGGGAATTTTATTATTTATTAAAAAACAGATCTATAAAAGAACCTGGAATAGTCGTCACAGTATAAAAATTTTGCTTAATTTTGAATTAACTAAAATATTTCACCTAATTACAGAATTTCCTTCTAAATACCCACCAAAATATTTTACGGCAATCTAATTTTATCAATTTCTTGATTATAGTTTACATTATGCCCATAACAGACAGATGGAGTGTAAAATTATTTATACTCAATCTGTTTGTTGCAGGGCTAAAATAAATAGTTCTGTTTCTTAACACATGGTCAGCCAATTGAATGACTGAATCATCTAAGAGCAGAAGAAGTAGAGGTGTAATAGACGCTAATCAGAGTTATCTCCTTTGAGAGTAATGAATTTTATTATACAGCCAGACCCTGTGGTGAATGAAGTGAAGGTGTCATTTGCAGAGTGGAAAATATGTGCTTTTCAGAGGGCCCGGCATGCTGATAAGTGTACTTTTCCAGTCAGTGACGAAGGGAATGGTAAACCACCTTACTTCTCGTTTTACTTAGTAAAACCTCTACAGATTCAAACCAGCCTTTCGGCTGAAGACCTAAACAACACAAGTTTACATTATAGTATTGCTTGTAAATGATTGGTTTTTTATTTATGAAAATTCTAAAAGTAGATTATTTAATAGTTGTTCTTACAATTGTTGTTTCAACGTAGATGCATGACATAAATTCCTAAAAAAATTTAAAAAATTTATTAGTGGTGACAGTGGTAATTGCAATTCAGTAGTAATGGGAGTGATAGTAACGGGTGTTTTATTAAGGATGCAACCCTGATTATAAGAAGATAGAAGTAATACATTGGTAAATTTTCTGTCCCCAATCGGTATGTTGGCAACAGTGTACTCAAGGCCAACTACCTAAGACAGTTAAATGTTCCAGTCAAGCATTAGTGTGGTGACAGCAGTCGTTTCGTTATATTACGTCAGCAATGGTTTTTTCCAAGGAAGAACGCGTGTTTATTGTAGAGACTTACATAGCGAGTAAATTTTACTAATGATTTACTCGCTAATGCCGGCCGCATTGGTGGAGTTGGTAACATGCTCGCCTCTCATCATGCGGTCTTGGGTTCGAATCCCATTCAAGCACGGCATTTTTTCATACGTTACAAAAAATCATTTTATCATTCACCGTCTGCATTAGCAGTAATTGCAGAACAGTCGGACGTTAAAAAAAAAAAGATTTACTCGCTACGTAAGTCTCTACAATAAACACGCGTTCTTCCTTGGAAAAAAACCATTGCTGACACAATATAACGATAAACGACTGCTGTCACTACACTATTGCTTGACTGGAACATTTTAACTGTCTTAGATAGTTGGCCTTTAGTATACTGTTGCCAACATACCGATTGGGGGACAGAAAATTTATTGATGTGTTACTTCTATCTTCTTATAATCAGGGTTGCGTCCTAAATAAAACACCCGTTATTACTGGTAATTCAACTTTAAAAACGTTAGTACAGTAAAATCTCGCTATAGCAGAATTGAAGGGACCATGAGGTTCCGCTGCTATAAAGAGAGTTCCGTTATAGAGAGAGTGAGTAATTAATTTCGGAGGGAAGTTGGAGAACTAATTTTTATGTACTAAAAACTCATATAGGCCTACATATGAGTGTGGTGAATGCAATAAGTTTACTTTGAAAAGCTACTGAATAGATTACTTCTTTATGACGAATGTTTAATGTAGTAGATTACTTCAACACAGTAAGATATTTAAATTACTGACTTAAAATGTAGGTTATTAAGTTAACAAGAAATTTGGATACAAACAGCTGGTTTTATTAGACGTTGTGTCACTAATTTTGAAAAATAGAATTTCACTTTTCATATTGAACTTTTTCAATAATCATTCATACAGTATATACAGTGATAGATAGCCTAAAATTAATAAGCAATGAAACTCGTTTTTCACTGAACAGTAATAGATATACATACAATTAAAATCTCATAAAACATAGGCTACACAAACACAAAATAAAACACAGTACATTATATATTTTTTCGTTATTTAGGAAATAATGACTGCAATTAATGACTGAAAAGTACATTTTCATTTCGGAAAATAAGTTGTTATTTTTTTTCATCATCATCATCATAAGCATCACGGTTTAGGCCTTGTAGTCCTGTTCCGTTCTCAAGCTAGCAAATCTTTAAGTTACTTGCGATGACCATCTTTTCTTTGGTCTTCCTATGTTACGTCACCCAACCGGTTGGTAATTAAGGATAATCTTCGGTGCTCGCTCATCTGCCATTCTTAGCACATGCTCATGCCAGCTCTGCCTATAACCAGTGATCGCATCCGTTACACCCAGCATCCCAAGCTCATTTCGTATATCCTCATTCCTCTTATGGTCCAGCAAACTGTACCCCGCTAGGGGCCTCAACAGTCGCATTTCTGCCGCTACGATTCTAGTTAATTGCTGAGTGGTTAACGTCCAGCTTTCAGATCCATATAACAGGACTGGCAGCACTAGTGTTTTATAAAACTTCAAAACCGTTTCTCTCCTTACTTTTCCCACCAAAGTTTTCCTTACTGTATAGATAAGGCGCTGAAATTTTTGTAATTTAAGTTCTACGTCTCTTGATTGTATGTACGATACTTCACATCCGAGGAATAAAAATGTCTTCACCTGCTCCAATATTTCTCCATTGATAACAATCTTGCTTCTAAGATGATCTGTTATTTTACATCTGTTACATTATTTTTTTTTAATAATTTATTTAACGTCGCATCAACTACAACGGTCATTAGCGACGCCGTTCGGGTGTAACTATTGTGCAATGGAGGTTGAAATGATTTTTTGTAACGTATGAAAATATGCCGTGTTTGAGTGGGATTCGAACCCAGGACCGCATGATGAGAGGTAAGCACTTTACCAACTACGCCAATGCGGCCGGCCGTTTTAATTTTTGTTTGTTTGGTTTTCAATACATAAAACATGTCTTTAATCTTATTTCTAATGTTTAAAGCTTATTATTGTAAATTTTCATCTACTGTGTGACAATGACAGTACATGGAAACAATACGAATAGCGTCTAATGCCTATTTACTTGAAGAGACACTATTTCTGTTTTCATTTTATCGTCATCTTCACTTACTTCCTCGCTGTTTTGGGCTAAGACATTTTCGATTATTGCATCATCGTCAACATTTGCTGAAGTGGCTAAGTCGTTGTCTGTCCTTACATAGGCATCTAATTCCATATCCTGAAGGTATATTTAGCCGCTACAGAGAGATTTTTGTGCCGCTATAAAGAGAGTTAAATACATTACCGTAATATACGAAAGGGTCGGGGGTCGGTAAATAATGCCGCTAAAGCGAGATTTCCGTAATAGAGAGATCCGCAATAGAGAGATTTTACTGAATTATGTTTCCTTCAAAACCTTAAAATTTCATACATATGTTTTCACCCCA
This sequence comes from Catonia carolina, assembly GCA_035578175.1. Lineage (NCBI taxonomy): Eukaryota > Metazoa > Arthropoda > Insecta > Hemiptera > Achilidae > Catonia > Catonia carolina. The sequence continues at coordinate 15,766,806 of JAQMRL010000010.1, forward strand.
ACATCCAACATATCTCTTCTTCTTCTTCTTTTCTTCTCTTCCTCCTCCGCCTTCTCCTCCTTCTCTATCTCCTCCTCCTTCTTCTCATCCTCCTCCTCCTCCTCTTCCTCCTTCCCCTACTCCTCCTCCTCCTTTCAAGTATACGACAACGTTATCCCTTGTGAACTTATAAACTTTTCTACCTTGTGAAATGTATTTTTTAAAAAACCTGGGTATCGTTACATCCATATGCAGAACGTGAATGTACAATTTTTCTTGAAACTTCGTAGCTTTTTCAAATAGAGACTGAAGATTCAGTTCACCCAGTTCACCTCAAAGGTCCATATTCCTTCTATCCGATTTAGTGCAGCCAAACTCTAAGCTCAACATTCTCATCTCAGCTTTCTGTAACCTTTTTGCATGTAGGTTTACAAGCGTATAGGCCTACTTCTCACTGTTATACAGACAGAAAGTAATCGACAATTCCTTTTGGAATAATAATATCATTCCGCTTCTGTTTTGGCTCACGTAAGGGTTTGGCTCTGAACTGTGGGATTAAATAGGGGCTGAGTTTAATCTCGTGGCAGACAATGGAATGGGTGACCTCAGCCCCAGCATGTCCCAATTGCTGATAATGGAAGTTCCTATAGATAATGAGAACAGTTGCAAATGAGGTGGAACTTCATTAAGCTTCTGATAAAAAAAAAAGTTTCCGCGGATCATCTGAGGTAAATAGGAAGAAAGTAAACAATTTTGAACGTGGAAGAGGAAGATTTCAACAGCGGAGAAGGCGAAATAGCTTAGGAAATGGGTCTCCAAATGAAACTCAGAGCAAATCTAGACGTTTTTACGTGGGAGCCCCACCCCTGGTATAGGTAATTCAGTCACGAGTTTGCCCTTGTTTGCAACGAGGGGTAAAGGGGGAAAAGCATCAGTGCGCATGCGCAACTGCTTCAATTTCAGTGCAATAAACAAAACAACTTATACCCAGAGCATATACAGTATATCGCGGAACCTTTTGTAGGTTAACTGTACGAATATAATTGTCTGTTCCTGTCAGCAGAAATGTTAGTTCCTCGAAAATGTGGCAGGCTATTCATAGTGCTAAACAAAATATAATATGTAGTGTAATACAATTCTGTGAAGATGAAGCTAAACAAAAATGCCTTTCCCTGCCTCTTAACAAAAGCCATGAACGAGTAGCTAACTACTGTGATGTTTCTCTTTCTACAATTAAAAAATAAGGAAAAAAATTAAAGACGTGAAGAAGCTATTCTTCAACAGTTTTGTTGACACCTGGTACAAAAAGGAAACGATTAGGTAGATACCTAGTGAGACTGATAGTGAAGACGCCGGTGACAGCGAAAGTAAAGAAGGCGACTCATTCGTAGAAAATTTTGTTCCAATGGAACAAGGTAGCTGGTAATTACTGTAAATCAAACACTTCTAGTCATGTAATTAAGCTATAGGCAATTTTATAGGTCACATTTATTTCATATAATGTTTATGAAGAAAACATTTTCTCGGAATAAACCGTAGCTTGCAAAATGTGTTGAGAAACTGCATGGTAGTGAAATGTATGAGTAGTGTCTCACTGTTGAGTTTGACAGCACTGCAAATATTTTACTTCCCTTTCTCATAGCCCAACCATAAGCAAAAGGCAATCTTGTGACTTCAGTATCTATATTACTTGTAATAGGGTTAGTAGTATAGGTGATGAGAGATGCGATTCCTGTGGAGCAAAGGGTTGCAATCGTAAGGACTAAAACTGAGAAATAAGAATATAAGAACAGAACTGGATTTTTAAAACTTAAATAGGAAGATTGCAGAAGGATCCTCTCAACGTTTTAAGATATAGGCCGGAGGGAAGGAGATATACAGGGAAGCCAAGCAAGAGATGGCAATCATTCAATAGATTTTGTCGCTGATACAAGTCGGAACAGGCGGAAGCCTAATCCTTGATTGTAAAAAGAAAAAAAAGAAGAAGAGGAAGCATTCGTAAAAATGTTGGTTGATATCTCCAATAACCTTGAATGGTGTAATAGTGAGATTGTAAAGTAGTTTCCTTTGGAAGCTCAATCAGGCATAACAGTGATGGACTAGAAATGAACTTCCTTAACAAACATTAGCCACGTACAAAAAAGGGGCTCAGTCTACAAATGAAATCTTCGTACACACAGTGACTACATGTGCATTATTATTAGCTTACCTGTTCTGCAACGGTTTCTGCAAGTTCTAGTGACCCTTGTTCAGACAATCTCTTTGCTTTTCCTAAAAAAAGATATGAAACACATCAACATAAGATCTAAGAATAGCATTTTCACTCACTTTAAATAATATAGCCTGTTAGATATAAATCAACTTTATTGTACTGCTTTTTACAAAATCAAATTACACGTTTATATTTTTCCAAGTCCAACAGTTTTTTAAATCAAAGTTAATATCGACGGATGATAGATAAAATTGAGCAATAAATTCGTTTCATACCCAACCAGGAACCCAAATTCGTTTCATACCCAACCAGGAACCCAACCCGAGTATCCAACCGTTCCCCAGTATTCGTTTAGGTATCTAAATGGTACTTTTATAACATCTGATTTCAAATGTCATCTCCCCCACAGTTGGTTCTAAATTTTAATAAAATCAAATATACATCCGTAAGTGTAAATTATATATTTACAACCCATATAAATTATACGGATCAGAATGTATCTTCTAACAGAAGGAGAGTTTTAAGAAAAAAATAAAAATAGAAACGTCAAAAGGAAAATATATGATTCGAAGAAAAATTAAAATGAATAATATAAGGAAGAAAATAATAGAAAGATATTTGAAAATATAAAAACCAAGACTATGTAATGAGTAAAAGAACAATTCAGTTTTCTGGACATATTATAACCAATGCAGAATGAACCAGAAAAAATTTTTGAAGCAAATATTTTTTTAGATAAAAAAATACATAATAGATGATTCATGGAAACAAAAAATATATCGTAGATGAAGGTATTAGACTAGAAGTCAGAAGCGAGTATAGGAAAAAGGTTAAAAATTCAAGGATTCCAAAAGAAGACGTCAAAAAATGGCCAACAGAAAGAAAATAGAGTGTAGTAAAAATTGTAAAAAGCTGGGGAAGACGAAAAATAACCAAGAAAAAGAGGAAACATCATGGTAAGATAAATCATTTATTGTGGTCCTTAGTTGGCAGAATGGCAGAAACAATGAAATAAGTAGAAGATTCAGACTTAAACAAACAAACAGTCTTAATTAGTACCTTCTAGAAATTACACCACAGATTTGCTTTCGCCCTATAAGAGTATTAATTCTGCTGATAAAAACTAATTCAGCTGGTAATATCATCAGCCCGAATAAACTATTACTTTTTCTAGTCTTATATGAAATGTAGGTTAAAGAAAGTAATGTTTCATGTTAATTTTCATAATCGCGTTTTCATCAGAAATGCAAGTTTTCAGGGCCACTAAATCCCAAAAAAAAGTTTGTTTTATCGATTGGTCTATGTATTAAAAAAATATCTCAAAACGGAAAATTGTATGAAGTTGAAACTTGAACTTTAAGTTAAGTACCTTAAGGAGACACGACCGAAATGTTTTTATCAAAATCGATTAAACGGAAGTAGTAGTTTATTCTTGCAATTTTCATATTTTATTATGTTAATTTCTCAAAAACAGCTTCAATGATTTTGTTTAAAATTGCCTCTTTTGCAAAAGTTTTCTATGCTCTAATAGATGCAGAGACCACCATGCTCGCTAAAATTTGTGGGGGCTATGCCCTCCACAGTAAAGAAATAATTTTTTTAAGGGGAGTCAGGAGTCCGAAAATTTCATTTTTTGAATTTTTTTGGGTTTTTACATTTAATAATATTTCAAAATCTTATAATTAATTTGATATAATTACTATTGTTGTACGACGGACCTCGGAACATTGTACGAACTTGAAACTTGAAACTTAAGTTACATACCACTACCGGACCCGACACGAACATTTTCATCAAAATCGGTCAACCGGAAGTAGTAGTAACTTAGTTTATTCCTATAATTTTTCACGTTTTTGCGATTTTCTCAAAAACTGGTCCTACGATTTTTTTTAAAATCGCCTGGTTTACTCAATTTTTTATTCTCTACAAGATAGGGTAGGCGCCATGTTTGCTGAAATTCTGCGTGAGGCTGTTTTTACGTAAAAACATTTTATTTTTAAGATTGCGGCTTTAATATGTATTTTAGCGCAAAACGTTATATAATATAAGTTGTAGAGAATTTAAAAACCTACAACTTTTATTTCAAACATTTTTTTGTATAACGCTTAGTTTAGCGGTAATTTGCGATTTTCTGTTTTTTTCTTACGAAAACGTGAGAAAAATCGATTTTTTTAACATTTCGGCCTTAGTATGCATTTTACGACAAAAGTGTATATAATTAAATTTATAGAAAATTAAAAGATCTACAACTTTTATTTAAAGCATTTTTCTCTACAGAGCCAAGTTTAGCGTAAAAGAGTGATTTTCCGTATTTCTAAGCCAAACTGAGGTCGATTTTCATTTTGCATCTTTCACTCATGATTAAAATTAGGTTATGTTTTTTGAGGTTAGTTTTTTGTTTATTTCTAATGTTTTATTACTAATGTTAGGTTATATTGTTTAAATTATTTGCACTGGCAAGAGAAAATTGTGTGAGTGTTTCACACCAGATTTTTTGTTTTGAATTGCTTAGACTTCCCTATATAGTGCCCCAGTAGTTATGAAGATAGTCACCGATTTAGTGAGTATAGTCACATCTAGGACTTTGCCTGTTTCAATACTAGCGGCTGACACGAATCTATTTAATGACTGATGGCCCGATTTGCCAAGTTCCGTCGAATCCTGCAGATAAATTTCTATTTCCCTTGTCACAATCAATCTATTTTTCAAACATAGCTTTCTCAACAGCTCGTTTCATACCATATGAAGCAAGTTTGCTAAGACAATCTTAGTGACTATGATGCACTAATGTAAGTTAAATTTTTCAGTTTTTTGTCATTTCCGAAAAATTCATTTTTTAGCGCAAAAGGAACATTTTCTCACCAACCACGCAACTAATTTTGATGAAAATTTTAGGGTAGTTAACCTTTATAGAGATGCACAGTTTCTAAATATTACATGTATAAAAAAGTTCTTTAAATTATTTTACGCTATAAATGTTTCAAAATTTCATAAGTCTGGAAGGTGAGCCGAATTTAATTTTTTATCTTTGTTAAAAATGAAAATACTACAAAACTGTTAAGCCTACAGGTACATTCAAAATGTACATAAAAGCATAATATTGTTGTAAGAAAAACTGCATAGTGTTCTAACCAGTACAAGCCGAGAAAATATTTCTTAAGTAAGTGCGGTGAAGTATACGCTTCCGTGTCCCGATAAAGAATACGGCATTAATATAAATTTTAGGGTACATGTGTAGCCTGTTTGTACTATATTAAAGTTAAAGAAAATTAAAAATCTAAGCACTTTTATTTCATGCGGTTTCTCAGCAGAGCTTAGTAAAGCTCAATCGAAAGTTTTTCATATATTGCTCATTAATATCGGTAAATAATAGGTTTTTTAACACTGGAGCGTTATTATGCGTTTTAAGGAAAAACTGTATAAAATTAAATTTATACAATTACAATAAACTTTTAACTTTAATAGTTTACTTTAGCACAACTTTTGTTTTTCACTTTTTGTAATTTTCTCAAAAACGGCTGCTGCGATTTTTTTTAAATCGTCCCGTTTTACTACATTTTTATGCTCTATAAGATAGGGTAAGCGCCGTGTCTTTTCTTGGGGGTTATGCTGTCATAGAATTGGTTTTTACAGATTGCGGCCTTAAAATATGCATTTTAGAGCAAAAGTGTATGCAATTAAATTGTAGAAACTTCAAAACCTACAAGTTTATTTACAAGCATCTTTTTCTGCAACGCTTAGTTTAGGGTCAGTTGGTGATTTTTCCATGTTTTTCTTATAAAAATAGGTAAAAAATGAGTTTTTTGAAGATTGCGAACTTAGATTAAATTTTACGACAAAAGTATGAGAGTAAAAACACAGTAACATATAATTAAAAAACCTACAACTTTACGATTATTGTTTTCACAGAGCCTAACTTAGCGACAAATTATTGGTTTTCCGTAATGTAAGTTCTACAGAGATTGATTTTTCAATATTTGTCATTCACTAACGATCAGAATTGGGTTAGGTTTTTTTCATTTTTAATTGTATATTCATTATTAAACACAGGTTTTATTTTTAATTATTTACATTCTCAAGAGAAAGTCGTGTCAGTGTTTCACACCAGATTTTTAGTGCTTAGTTTAGCGTCATTTAGTGTTTTACCGTACTTTAAAGTTCTACAAAGAATGATATTCATTTAGCACAATTTACTATTGATTAAAATTGGGTCATGTTTTAAATTCTACGTTGTTTACACATGATTAAACATCATATAATGTTTTTCATTACAGCTTCACGAACTAGAGACTGGAGATGAAGGTGGAGCATAGTGACCTAGATCACGGCACAGAGCCAATTGACTTTCGTTAATCGTATCCTGCATTGTTACGTTGTGGTCCCGCTGTGGATGACAGCCAAACAAAAAGTCCGCACGAGTTCGGTGGAACAGAGTGTGTGACTTAGCGAAGAGGCAACCTTACACCCGACCTTGGCTGTTATCGGCTAGATCTAATCCGCAGTCTTTAGTTCGGTGGGGTCTAGTTAGTTAAATTTGCTAGAGAAAGTCTTGTGAGTGTTTTACATCTGATTTTTCTAAACTAGTGAAGAATGACGCTTACAAACTACATTTGACATAATTATAATTAAATCAGTCATACCATCATCAAGAGCGAACTCTTTTCGAACTCTTTCAAGACAGTAACTGTGAAGTTCTAAGGTAGTAAGGTATCTTTTAGTCAATCTAGCTGTATGCCCAACTTCGTCATATTTATAACCCTGTAAACCAAAAGTATCAGTGCATTAGTTCTACTAATTCACAAAATCGCTAAGTGCAGATAATCCCTTCAAAATCAAAGTTAATTAAAATTAAATAAAAGTTAATAAATGAATGGGTCAACGGAAAAACTTTGCAAGTAACAGAAACAAATTTTTACAGAAAGTGAAAGACACCATCTGATTCTTAGCTGTATAACGGGTTTTCACTGTAAGACAATTTTTTTTCCAGAATTTCCGAGATTTTGGTTACAATTCTACCCGTTAGAACTCACTATTATGATCAAATAGAGGATTTATAGAACGTATTCCACTGAAACCTCACTTTTGTAAATTTTGTCAGTTGTAACGTTTTTCTGTTGAGCCATTCAAATGTATTAATAAGTTACCGAGTAATTTTTAGACAAACAGTAACATCACGTACTTAACAAATCAATCACTAACTTATTTGCGAAGAAATCTTAACCCAAGTAAAGTGAATTAAACCATGGCAAGCCAATAAATAAGAGGGAAATCCAAAAAGTAAGTTTCCCTAAGTTTTATATCGAAGTACGAGTGAAGCGGGCAGTTTTCACGCGCAGGGAAATTTAGTTTGGGTGTAGCGGGATTGCTTGAACTTGGTCTGGTGGTTTTAAACCGATCAGGGGTCAGTAGCGAACTGAACAAAATTGAAATTTCCCTTCGTTCTGCCGCGAGTTGTGAGATCAGTAGTTTTATTCGTTTTTGACAGCAAAAAATGAATCAGCTGTGGAAATTCATAGGCAGTTGTGAAGTGTTTATCGTGAAGATGTACTGTCTTTTCAAATGGTTTGTCGCTGGCAAACTATCTCTATTGAAGCCAGAGAAAATATTCACAATGATCAGCGTACCGGTCGACCAGCAACTTTTCGCCAAGCCGACGCCTTTGCTGTTGTACGTGAGGTCGTTGACTCGCTCACGCTCGAAGTCGCTCACGCTCGGCGAAATCTTGACTCAACTGCCACCAAATATTGAAATCAGCCGGTCCTCTCTTCACAACATGATGTTTGAAGACCTTCAGTTCTCAAAAGTGTGTGGAAGGTGGGTACCGCGTTTATTATCTGACGCTCATAAGCAGTGTCGCATGAAAGTTGCACAGTCTTCTTTAAAATTGTTTGAAGATTAAGGTGACCCCTCTTTTCAAGACTAGTCACAGGTTCACAGCTCAAAAATCAACTCGGCGATCGACGCTTCATAATGATGACAATATGAAAAACGAGGTTGACAACTGGCTTCAAAATATAGCAGCAGATTGATATGAAGCTGGAATTAAAAAACTCTTGCCTAGATACTAGAAATGTTTGGATAGGGAAGAAGAAAAAAAAATTGTAGCAAAAATAGGTAATTCCTTCCAAAAATGAATTAATATATTTCGTAAACCTTATAATTATTTTTTTCCTTGACAAGGGGAACTTATTTTTTTGATACCCCTCGTACGTACCCCTCGTTGATACGTACCCCTCGTTCATACCCCTCGTTGGTTTTCCGAGTTTCGTTTAATTATGTTGTAAAAATATGCATTGACATTTGATTTTTTGATTCTTTGGTTTTAAAAGAAGTGATTAGAAAGTAACTGTTAATTTTAGACGTTGATGTCAATTTCTTAATATTAAAAGTTTTTTTTAAAACTTTTCTAATTTTTTGGAGGGCCTAAGATGATCCCAAAATATTAACCATTCATTGCTAAAACCAAATAATTTTCATTTATCGTAATGTAGGCCTACTCATAGTTTTCTATGTTTCAACATATTTAAAATTTGTCAGAAAAAATCGCTGAATGAGCGAATTCGTTCGCCTTTTGAATTTTGCTGTGCAAATTTCACCCTGTAAATAAATTGTTTATTTTTGAATCGGTCATTTCAGAAAGCCCGTAAGTCAAAAAAATCTAATTTTTTGAAAAATTTATAAACTGGTAATTTACACAAAGTGCTCTGAACGTTATCAAAGTTAAAGAGTTCTAGATGTGCTTCAAACTGTGGTAAAAAAGACTTGACAAGTGCAGCGCATCTAATGGAGAGTACTTTGAAAGTTACTGAGAGAATTTTGTAAAAATTATAATAAGCAAATTTTTTATAACAAAAATCCGGTTTTTTAGGTCTCCCTCGTACATAAGGAGCATTTTCTCAAAAACTACCAAATCAATCCACTTCAAATTTTTAAACATCCCTCGTACATAAGGAGCATTTTCTCAAAAACTACCAAATCAATCCACTTCAAATTTTTAAACATGGTTTACCTTGCCACTCTACACAAACATGAGTTTTTCAGCCATTTCAGTTTACTACAAAAAATACAAAACCTCAAATTCCAGGTTCAAAATAGTAACAAAAAATATTTTCTTGGTAAAATTGTTTTTCGTTCTAAAAACTCATGGTTTTGTAAAAAGGTACTGTAAAAACTGTGTTAAAATTTTAAGTAAAATGATTTTGTAGTTTTTGAGAAAATGTTTCTTACGTTAACGGGGTGCAAGATAAGGGTTCTGCTTCCCCTTAACGTGTTGCAGTATCCGATTCTAACGGAATTCCATTTCAGGATTTTCGATTTACTGCCTAACACGCAATCAAATTCTCCATGGAGATAACCGTTAATCTTATTCACGAAATTTCCCGAAGTTCTTCTATAATAAAATTAAATGTGTGCAAAAATTTCATTATTTTTCATTAAAATAATTTCATCATTAAAAAATAAATTCCAAATTATTACCTGGATGATTCCTACAAACAGGAGGACAACACATGTTGACAGGTAAGCGGTATTCATGTTTCTACAGAATGGACGAGTGAACTACAAAAATTCACAAGTAGAATTACAATAATCAAAAGAATTTGAAAATACACAAATGATATAAAATTTCAAATGATGACTTCATAAATACAAATTTTGAAACCTACCCCTCTATTATTTATTAATTACCATAGCCCCTCCACGCATTATGGTTCCCTCTCCCACAAAACTCAGAGAGCTCATCTCTTTGCAGATTTATTTAACTAAATTTCTTGTGAGCCAATGATATTTGCTAGTTAATAAATTTAAATTTTACTTACATCATGAATTAATTATTAATCACAAATTATAAATTCAATAAAGTCAGCCATATTAGATTGAATTAACCAATGAAAATAAGTCTTCATGTCATGAATTATTAAAAAGTATTTCTAAGTATATCTCTGCTTGTCTGATTTGATAATAGTACTATAATTATTGTAATTTTCTGTATTTTACGTTTTAAAGTTTTATATCCCTTTTTGTACTTTTTTTCTACACTTTTTTTCCTACTTCTTTAAACCGATTAAATTAATTCCGTATGAAAACTACAGAGTGATTTTTTTTAGTCCTGTTACCCAATTTGTTAATGTCTGGTAATATTTTTCTAAAAAAAATAAATTTTGTTTTGTGACACTAAGTTGGTAGCCCTATTCAACCAGTATGGATATGGCAGTGTGAGTTGATTCTCCTTGAGCTGTGTAAAATTTTGTGCCATTTCCGATCGTGCTACGAACAGAATGTCTTTTATCCTAAAACAATCTCTTGTTTAAATCTGGAGGCTGAAGCTCTAGAACTAATCGTATGTGATACGGATACAATTTCAATTTTTTAGCAGCTTTCTGAGCACTCGAACATGACAAATCAACATGCTAGGAAAGTTTTTGTAAACTTTTCCATGGAGAATTGAGCAATCTTGTTTCCACATTCTCTTAGCGTCATCTGTCAAGAGTTTTGGTCGACCACTACGTTTTCTGCTGCAAACAAAACCTGCCTCTAAAAATCAGTTAGTTAGCCTAGAAATTGACTAGAATAGAGTGGAGGAACACTAAAAAATTTAATTTGAAATGATTCTTTTAAACTCGCATACGATTTTGTAGCAAAATAGTTCAAGAAGTTCAAGTTCAAGAATGAAAACCCGTTGTTCTATGGTAAAAGACATTCTGTTCGTAACACAACTGGAAACAGCACAACATTTTACGCAACTCAAGGTGAATCAACTCAAACTGTCGTATATATACCGGTTGAGTAGGGCTACCAACTTTGTGTCACAAAACAAAATATCCCTTTCTTAGAAAAAAATTACCAGACATTAACAATTGGGTAACAGGACTAAAAAATCACCCGGTATAATACCTATCCGGTTGTCCCACAGAATTTGAACCATAGCGATATAGCATTGATTTTCATCAGTTAGTTGATAATACAGTCATATTAGGGTTTCACCTCAAAATGAGTGATAAAAAACTGTAAATTGGTATAAACCTTTGTTTTGCCGTTCTATATCTTGTCTCAAAAGTCTCATACAATATTATGTCCCCGTATTAAGATATTCAAGGTCAAAAGTCACGAAAATCGGTTTTTCGCAAATATCTCGCTTCCTATACCATAAATGAGATTTCCACCTAATATAAAATTCTCTACAACTTTTGTTTTAACTATTTTTTCTTACGATTAACCGTTTTTGAGATAGAGCGTACTGAGTGCCCAGCGCACAGTCATATATGGCCTAATGCAAGGTTAAGTCTGAGTTACGATTGATCGTATGTTGTATAAAGTTAATTTTTTACTAAAAAAAAATTATTATTAAACAATGGCTATTATTTATGTACTAAAATATTAATTATTTATATTTAATTAAAATAAGTAACTTAATTGTTATAATCAGGTATCGTTAGAAATGTTCAGATATTTACAAAATATCAATTTTCATACATTTTAACTGTATTTTAGCTTGAAATACACAAATTTATTAACCGTTTTCTATTAAGTTTTGTACTTTTTATGAAGTAGTTTGGCTTGTGTGTTTGAAGTTATGCTGTAGGTTGTATTGTGAAATAGTAATAATGGTGGTTCAAATCCATCTGCGATAAAAAAATTTGATTGTTAAAAAATTATTGATGAAAATATTTTATTAAAAATTTATTTATTTTTGAATTTTGATATTAATTGAATCTGTCATTTCAGAAAGCCTGTAAGTCAAAAAACTAACTTTTGGAAAAGTTAAAAACTGGTAATTTACTTGTTGTTTGCTTAGGTCAACAGCCGTAAGGCTGGTTTGAACCTCTAGAGGTTTTACTAAGTAAAACGAGGAATAAGGTGGTTTGAAATTGCCTTCCTCACTGAGTTGAAAGAGTATGCTTATCAGCCAGGCCCTCCGAAAAGCACTCACTTTCCATCCTGCAAATGACACCTTCACTTCATTCACCACAGGGTCTGGCTGCATAGTGAAATTCATTACTCTCAGAGGAGATAACTCTGACTAGTGTCTTTTACACCTCTATCTCTTCTGTTCTTGTCACTTATATGACTGAACTATTTAGTTCAGTCATATAAGTGGCTGACTATGTGATAAGAAACAGAACTATTTTTTTTAGCCCTGGACCAAACAAATAGAGTGCAATTAAAATAACACTCCACCTGCCCGTTTTGGGCATAGGTAATTTAGCCTACTACTTTTCATTAAAAACCAATATTAAAAATATAATTGCCGGCCGCATTGGCGCAGTTGGTAACGTGCTCGCCTCTCATCATGCGGTCCTGGGTTCGAATCCCACTCAGGCATGACATAGTTTCATACGTTACAAAAAATCATTTCATCCTCATTACACACAGTTACACCCCAACGTCGTCGCTAATGACCTTGCAGTTGATGCGACATTAAATAAATAAATAAAAAAAATTAATAAATAAATATAATTCGTTTAGAGGACTGTCCACTTTTTTTTATGACCACAAAGGATCACTTTAGTCTCTTTGGCTAGTTCTTTTTCTTCGGCAGTTTATTTCCTTTTCATTTCTTCCTTGCCAATACTTTTTCATTCTGTTGGATCTTGCTTTTCTCAATTCGTCTGAACAAACCTGTTCTTTTCGTTTAATTGTTCTCACTGATAAAATTTTGTTTTTTTCATTAATTGTTTCTTTGTAAACCGGTATGCGATCTTTGACATCAGCAATTGTTAGATTTAATTCTGTTCTGTCTTTTTTGATTTCTTCAAGCCAAGGAATTGTAGCTCCTTCTGTTTTTGTACACATGAATTTTTCTACAATTTTTCTTAATAATCGGTTTTCTGGAGTTCTAAGAATATGCGAAAAGAAAGAAAGTCTCTTTTTGCGCATTCCATCTGTGATTGGTTCTATTTCTTTGTAAATTTGTTCTCTTGGTAAAAGTCTGTACTGGTTGTCAACTATGTGTTTGTTGTTTATGCAGGTTCTAAGAATCCTTCTTTCTATTTTTCTGATTTTTTCTTTTATTCCGTTTCCATCAATACTGAACAGGGTTTCACTGCCGTACATTGCTTGTGATCTTAGAACTGCTTTGTAGTGTTTAAGTTTTAAAATACATACTTTTTTGTCGTTTTAAAGATAAACCACATGTTAAAAGAAAAGTTGAAAATTTAAACTTAAGGTGTTTCTGAAATAAATTGGAGTAAAATGCTAACTTAGTACATTGTTTCATGTAAAATACGTTGTTGGACAAGAAAAAAATTGTTTTGTATACTGGACGGCGTACAGCTGTGCACATTAAGACATCGCTGTGTTCCCGCGCTATTAACCAACCTGAAAATATCTACTACTGTTTTCTCTCCATGTTTTTACGGTAAATAATTTCGCTTCATGCAACATTTTATAGATTTATTTTAATAATTATACGAAATTTTATTAATACGAAGTAATGCTTCGTTTTTACGGGAAAAATTTGATGAAAATGTTTACTTAATATACGTGATTATTTATTTTATTTTCTTGTATTATTAATGAATTTATAAATGGTTGGCAAATTTTTCTTACCTTACATGTGTTAGAAAGCCATTAAATTTCTACCTTTAAAGTCAATTTTTTCTTTTAGCGCTACGCGCTGTAATGCGGCTGTCAGAAGCCAATGTTCTGTTAAACAAAAGTTGTACACCAACCTACGAACGACACATTTATCAAAATCATCAATTTTCAAATAAAATTTTACGCACGTAAAACTTGAAACTTACGATAAACAAATTTAACAATAAACCGAGAAAATAACCTAACTTAATACACGAAATCCTGTCGCCACACTGTCAACATTGGCCATGATTATTGCAAATTAAATATCACCGAATTTATAAATTAAATTTTACGAACTAAAAGCTTGAAACTTACAATAAACAAATTTAACAATGAACCGAGGAATAACCTAACTTTTTACAAGAAATTCTGTCAACACACTGAATTGGAATTCATCATTCTATGGTGATTCAGCATGATGATTATTTGGGCTATATTTAGACTGCGTAAAATTCGTATGTACAATGTGGTACATAAATACAAACTGTGTACACTGTGTTACGTGATGTTTTTGAAAAAGGGAATAACTATCGCTTTCCTATCGTTCTATCTCTCCAACAAGCTGTGCACAGCTACCGGCCGGGCAGTATAATACAGTTCAACCTCGATTATCCGGGACTCGGTTATTCAGAATTCGGATTAATCGGGGTCATGATCATCCGGGATTGTAAAAATGGGAACACCTGCATCGGCGCCGAAACAAAAGTAACTTAGTGGTCGCTAAGTTACTTACTCAAAATACCCATTTAACAAAATTAAGAATAATTTTTGTTAAACAAACGGTTTAAAAAACAAAAACGCAACGATTAAAGACGTTTAAAGTACCTATTTTTTAATATGATTGGTCTAGAGGTAAAGTCGTCGCCAAAATCAGCTGTTTAACAGCTGATTTTCGGAGACGAAGGTTCCTGGTTCAAATCCTAGTAAAGGTAGTTACTTTTATACGGATTTGAATACTAGACAGTGGTTGCCGGTGTACTTTGATGGTTGGGGTTCAATTAACCATACTCTCTCAGGAGTGGTCGACCTGGGTCTGTACAAGAGTACACCTCATTTACACTTCATACACATCATCCTCATCTCATTGGGTCATGGGGTTGCTTATTGTTCTGAATTGAACAGATTGCAACGTACACATATTAGGAATTAAATAAAAAATAAGATGAAGAAACTAATAAGATAATAAAACGCAGAATAACTTTGATTATTATTTTGTATGTATTACAGTAGAAAACCGTTAATTAGTTATCTGTTAATTCGTCACATTCGATAATTCGTCACCCTACTGGAAAATTTTTTGATTTAAAAAAAAAAACCATTGGTACTTTATATGTTTCTAGGTAATAAAATTTAAGTAAATTTTTAAAATTTTGTATTTGGGAATAGTTAGCAAGTAAAAATATGTCTGGTACGCTGGCACCGCCCCTTCTTTGTACTCGCGTATTGGTGGGGCACGACAACAAAATAAATCCGGTCGCCACGATAAATCCCGGCGGTTGTTTCAATCTTAAAAAATATAGGCGTACAGGTCTAAAAAAGTGTTTTGATATATGTTTCTAGGTGATAAATTTGAAGTAAGTTTTTAAAATTTCGTATCTGGGAATAGTTAGCAAGTAAAACCATGTCTGGTGCCGCCCCTTCGATGTACTCGCGTACCGGATTGGCATGACAGTAAGATGGACTCCCGGTCTCAAAGACAACTCCCCTGGTTGTTTTTATCTTAAAAAATATACAGGTCTGTAAACAGTGTTTTGATAAATGTTAATAGGTGATAAATTACAAGTCATTTTTAAATATTTCGTATTTCGTTTTGATATTTATGTTTCTGGGTGATAAATTTTTAAAATTTCGTTTTTGGAATAGTTAGTAAGCAAAGATATATCTGGTGCCGCCCTATTGGTGCACTCACGTATCGGATAGGCATGACAGCAAGATGGACTCCCGGTCGCATAGAAAACTCCCGTGGTTGTTTTCTTCTTAAAAAATATACATATCTAAAAACATTGTTTCGATATATGTTTCTAGGTGATGAATTTGAAGTAAGTTTTTAAAAATTCGTATTTGTGAATAGTAAGTAAAATATGTCTGGTACCGCCCATTTGGTGTACACGCGTATCGGTGGGGCATGACAACCCGATGGAATAACGGTCGCAAAGAAAACTCCCATGGTTTTTTTTATCTTAAAAAACATACAGGTGTATAAACAGTGTTTTGATATGTAAATAGGTAATAAATTTCAAGTAATTTTTAAAAATTTCGTATTTGGGAATAGTTGTAGGGTAAAAACATGTCTGATACGCTGGCACCACCCGTTCGGTGTACACGCATGGCGGTGGGACAAGACAACAAGAAGAACTCCAGGTCACCAAAATAACACCCGGTGGTTGTTTCAATCTTAAAAATATACAGGTTTATGAAAAAGTGTTTTGATACATGTCTAGGTGATAAATTTTAAGTAAATTTTTAAAATTTCGTATTTAAGAATAGTTAGTAAGTAAAAATATGTCTGGTACGCTGTCATAGCCCCTTCGTTGTACTCGCGTACCGGTGGGGCACGACAACAAGATGGACTTCCGGTCTCCAAGATAAATCCCGGTGGTTTTTTCATTTTTTAAAAATATACAGCTCTAAAAAAAGTGTTTTGATATATGTTTCTAAGTGATAAATTTGAAGTAAGTTTTTAACATTTCGTATTTGGGAATAGTTAGTAAGTAAAAATATGTCTGGTGCCGCCCCTTTAGTGTACTCGCGTACCGGATAGGCATGACACCAAGATGGACTCCCGGTTGCAAAGAAAACTCCCCTGATTGTTTTTATCTTAAAAAATATATAGGTCTATAAACAGTGTTTTGATATATTGTGACACTTATTGCTAAGGTCCGTTTCGGGATCTAGGTAATTAAATAATTATTACACTAAGGTTTACAATTTCAAATATTTATTACACTAAAAGATTACAAAATAAATAATAAACTAATTAAAATTACTTATTACAATAAATAACTTGTTAATCTACTTAAAATAAATACAATTAATAATAAACAATAAATAATTTAATAACTCACTTAGCTCTACTTACAATCACCTTTATAATACACAAACATACAAAACACAGAAATTGAATTCACAAAAACTTCTTCACATTAACTTTACAATACACTCACAAAAAGACTTTACACAATACACACACAACAAAGGCAGTATACCAGTCGTCGACCAACACAATGCTCGGAATAGTTAACTTGTATAACAACCCGATAATCGCTCGTCGAAGATCAAACGGATACTACTGCTGACCGCGCTCGGGGTCTCTTTATATACCATTCACAAAGATAGTTCGAGAAGAGGATAGAACAACATGCAAAAATAAAGTACAAAAAATAACTCTTTATTAATGAGTGCTAGAAAAATCCGTTGTAAAAAGGTCAACAATAGGTCTTTTGTAAATAGAAAACGTAAACAACCTGCCCTCCCCCCTCATAATAGCTGTACACGATACCCGACCTTTTACGATAGTTATTACAACCCTTATGAATGAATAGACCTACCCCTTTATGGTTATTAATGTCCTATTGTCAATACTTGTGGCTATTGTGTATTGTTATCTGTTATTCTATTATTCCTTTACTATTTTTATGAATGAAATTCTGGAACCTTCGCGAAACATCTTTTCGATTTTGTCACAGTATGTTATTTGGTGATAAATTTGAAGTCATTTTTAAAAACTTCGTAATTAGGAATAGTTGAAAAGTAAAAATATGTCTTATACGCTAGTACCGCCCATTCGGTGTACACGCGTGTCGGTGGGGCAAGACAACAAGAAGGACTCCAAGTCGCCAAGACAAATCTCGGTGGTTGTTTTAATCTTAAAAAGTTACAGGTATATAAAAAGTGATTTCATAATATACGTTTCTAGGTAATAAATTTTTCAAATTTGTATTTAAGAAAAGTTAGTAAGTACAAATATGTCTGGCTCGGGGTATCGGCCCTTCGGTGCACTCACGGATCGGTTGGGCATGACAACACGATGTGATCCCGGTTGCCAAGATAACTCCCGGTAGTTGTTTTCATCTTAAAAATATACAGGTCAATAAAAAGTGTTTTGATGTATGTTTCTAGGTGAGAAATTTTAAGTAATTTTTTAAAATTTCTTATTAGGGAACAGTTATTAAGAAAAAATATGTCTAGTACGGTATACCGCCCATTCGGTGTACTGGCGTATCGGTGGGGCGTGACAAGATGGACTCCCGGTCGCCAAAATAACTCCTGTGGTTGTTTTTATATTAAAAAATTTACAGTTCTATAAATGTGATTTGATATACGAGGTCTGTCCAATAAATACGCGAACTGAGCCCATAAAAACTTTATTTTGCAAAATTTAGTCTACATCAATTTTGTCCCCTTCAAAGTACTCTCTATTTGTTGTTATGCACTTATTCCATTTTCTTTTTCACTGTTTAAAGCACCCTTGGAAGTCCTCAGCAGTTAGGCTTTTTAGTGTTCTCGTCGTTTCTTGCTTTATTGTGTCCAAATCTTCTCAGTGATCTCCCCTCATCACATTTTTGCATTTTGGGAATAGGAAAAAGTCGCAGGGAGTGATATGTGGTGAAGAAGAAGGATGATCAAGGATGGTGATTGAATTTTTTGCCAGAAACTGGCGAACAATCAATGCTGAATGTGCAGGTGCATTGTCATGGTGAAGGATCCATCCATCACCTTGACAAATGTTCAGTTAAAATAGTGTGCACTGTTGATTTTCCTAGATTCAGTTCATCAGCTATCATTCGGACAGTTTTTGACGATCAGTAAGGACAAGGGACCGCACATGATCAATGTTGTCTTCCAACACAGGTGGTTGAAGGTCGTCCCGGCCTTGCATCATCCGCAGCGTCTTGTCGGCCATCTTTAAAGCGCTTAATCCACTTGAAAACTGATGTTTTCTTCAGAGCATTATCACCGTAAACAGCTGTCAACATTTCAGTAATTTCTTTATAACTTTTACCACACTTCTCCAAAAACTTGATATTGATTCGTTGCTCCGTGATTTCGTCAGTTTCCATTTTTGACAAACAGTAAAAACAAGGATAACAGAAACTAACATAACTAGCACCATACGCACAATTCGTTGATCCGCCAAGCACTGACGGCTCATTGGGAATCAGGCAACTAGCGCCGCTAATGGGTGGGACTATAGTCCGCGTCATGGGCGCTAGCTTGCACAAGTTCGCGTATTTATTGGACAAACCTCGTATGCTTCTAGGTGATAAATTTTTAAAATTTCGTATTAGGGATCAGTTAGTAAGTAAAAATAGTGTCTGTTACGCTGGTACCGCCCCTTCGGTGTACACGCGTATCGGTTGGGCATGACAACAAGATGGACTCCAGGTCGCCAAGAAAACTAACTCCCGGCGTTTGTTTTAATCTTTAAAAACATACACGTCCAAAAAAAGTGTTTTAATATGTTTATTTTTAGGTAATAATGTTTTTCAAATTTCGTATTTGGGAATAAAGGTTTTACGAAAGGGTGGTCATCTCTTCTCAACGAACCCAAAAACTGACACAAAAAAATATAGTTGTGGGACTGTTATAATGAAAGTTTTTATTATAGTAATTATTATAAAGTTGATAAAAACATCAGGCTTACGTAAAGTTTTTGAAGATAAACTTTGACGCCATAACCATTGTTACTGTTCAATAACCCAGAACAGTCGCTGAAGATCTTCTTCTACTGCTTACAGACTAGCCGCTACGCCTGTTACAGCATCAAACCATCTTTTCCTTAATCTACCCAAGCTTCTTCTTCCAATTGGACAATATTACAATGCTTGGACCATAAACCTTTCACTTTTTATTGTTATGACATAATTTTTCCATCGAGTTCTGTATCTGATCGTTTTCTCTAGGATGGTTTCGTCTCTACCTAGTCCTCTCCTGATGTCACTACTACGAATCTGATCGCGTAAGGAGCATCACTTCACCAATCTTATCAATCTTATTTCAGCGGCTTCTACTTTCCTTAATTGAACTGTTTTTAGCATTTATGACCCGTAACCACATAGCAGCAGGGAAACTGTCATCACGTTATACATACATGTTGTATCTTTCTTTCCTTGTTTTCTTTCTAAAGATCTTATTAATGAAGCCGCAAGCCGTCTGAAATCTATTTACCATTTTCAAAATTTCTTCATCACATCTTCGTATGTGACATCGCAGCCTCGGTATGTGAAATGGAACTTGTTCAAAAATGTCGCTGAACATTAGTCATTTAATACCATTTGAAAAAAATATGGAAAAATTTATTATTATATCAAGCGAGTTATTCTACAGCTCTGGCCGTCTCTCGCATCCCATACGCCACCCCTCTCTATCCATCCAGTCTCCTCCCTCCAATTGTCTAGCATGCATATCTTTCGATACTTGCTTTATCCATGCTTCAGGTGGTCTACCACGCTTATTTCGTCCCCAAGGGGTCCAGTTTATTATTTTCTTTGGCCATCTCTCATCTCCCATTCTTTGCACATATCCCAGCCATACCAGACGTCGTTTTTCGATTTCCTCCATTGTAGTGTCTTGTTTTTGTGTACGAGCTCTAATTTCGGTGTTTCTAACCCGGTCTACCCTAGAAACCAGACAACTTCTGCGTAAGAAGTCCATTTCTACCGCATTTATTTTCTGCTGATCTCTCTTGGTCATCTCCCAGGTTTCTGATCCATATGTCAAAATACTTTGCACAACAGTATTATATAGACGAACTTTTGTGCTATTCCTGATACTTTTTGACCAGAGTACCGGGTTTAATTTTTGTGTTGCCTGTCTAGCCTGTCCAATCCTGTTTGTTATTTCTTTCCTAGAGTTTCCTTCCGACGTTATTACACTTCCCAGGTATTTATATTGATCACATACATGAATAGTGTGTCCATATATCTGCAGATTTCTTGCCTGCCCTGCTACCACTAAATATTTGGTTTTTTGGTAGTTAATCTTCATCCCATTTTGCTCATAAGTCTCAGCCAGGTTTCTCATCATGTATTTAATATCGTGATCATCTCTCGCCATTATTACCTGGTCATCAGCAAATAACAGCGAATACATGTAATCATCATTTATCTTAATACCCATGTATCTACACTTCCTTTTCCACTCATGTAATGCGGCCTCAATATATATTTTGAACAAGGTTGGTGATAGGCAACACCCTTGACGTACCCCTTTATTTGTTACAAAGGGAACTGATATAAAATTTATTAAAAAATTTTAAACTTCATAAATTTTTATTAAAAAACTGATAAAAATTTATTAAAAAATTTTAAACTTCATAATGTCGTACTAGATTTCAAAGGAGAAGGTTCCGAGTTTAATAAATTCCCATTTAGGGTTTACATCTAAAGGATTTTATCATATCAGTCAAATAGGTGATGGTGAAGCAATCCTTTTGCTATACCAGTTTTATTTAATCAACATGTTTAATTTCGTCATTTTATTACACGTTTATTTTAATCAACATTTTCATTGTCGGTCAAAATGTCATGCTTTTCGTTATTAAACTGAAAGATCATAAAATGTTTCGAAGGGCTACATTTTAAACTAAACGTTTGATTTTGCATAACTTTATTCTCCGTGTAGCCATGGTATTTATTGCATCATTACATAATTTGTGATGGTATTCACTGCACGATTTTTTATTGTAATTTTCGAAATTATTTTCCGCAGTTTTCACTGTTGTAACTAAGGAAAATTAATTTGAATGATAAAAATCACAACATTAAGTTACGAGTGCAATGGACTCAGACGACGATTTAATATTTAGCACCAGTTTTATAGTTATCGCAGGGCTTTCAAGAAAACGAAAAGATTTTCTTAACAGTATTAGATATGCTAATGATACTTGTATAGTCATTTTTGCTTATTCAGTAGAGGAAATTTAGGGCTTGATGGATAGGATTACAAAAGAGGAAGAGGCTCTTGGTTTGAAAATCAGTCCACTGAAAACTAAGGTGAGATGTGGTCAATAACGTTTCTCATATTCATGGATTTCGAGGGAGTCATAGCAGTCATTACCCCTCAAATTTTTTGAAAATTTTTTTTTAATAGTTTTCAAAATGCATATTTCAGCTTAACACAATTTCTTTGTATTTCTAAAACTAAACGCTGATTTGTTTTTGTGTAAAGATGTTCAACAACAGTACTGTCGTACTGTCTCAACAGTTTATTTTACACAAAAAAACTGCAGAGTGATTTTTATGTTCTCTTGCCTATATGAATATATAGGAAGGAAAGTATTGTTTTCATGTCGATTTTTCAAAATCGGGTTTTCACCGAATCTACACGTTTTCAGACCCCCTAAACAAAAAGAAATGTTTTTAGCGATTGGTCTGTGTGTCTGTGTGAACACACGTTCTCAAGAACGGAACATTGTACGAACTTGAAACTTGTAACTTAAGTAACGTACTTCTAAAGGACCCGACACGAACATTTTCATCAAAATCGGTCAACCGCAAGAAGTAGTTTATTCGTGTAATTTTTAACTTTTTGCGATTTTCTCAAAAACGGTTCCTAAGATTTTTTTTAAATCGTCTCATTTACTACATTCTTTTATGCCCTACAAGATAGGTTAGGCGTCATGCCTTCTGAAATTCTAGGAGAGGCTGTTTCATGTAAAAAAATTGTTTTTTTCAGATTGCGACTTAAATATACATTTTAGCACAAACAATTATATGTAAAAGTTGTAGAATACTTAAAATTCCACAACTTTTATTTCAAACATTTTTTTGTATAACGCTTAGTTTATCGGTAATTAGGGATTTTCTGTTTTTTTTCTCACGAACTCGAGTAAAAAATTGATTTGTTTTAAATTTCAGTCTTGGTATACATTTTACGACAAAAGTCTATAATCAAATTTATAGGAAATTGAAAGATCTACAAGTTTTATTTTGAGCATTTTTCTCTACAGAGCCTAGTTTAGCGTGATAGGGTGATTTTCCGTATTTTTAAGCCAAACAGAGGTCCATTTTCATTTTGCGTCTTTTACTCATAATTAAAATAAGATTATGTTTTTGAGGTTAGTTTTTTGTTTATTTCTAATTTTAGGTTATATTGTTTATTATTTACATTGGCAAGAGAAAGTCGGGTGAGTGTTTCACACCAGAATGTTTTTTTTCTGTTTCCTAATTGTTTACGTCTGGTAATTTTTTCTAAGAAAGGTAAATTTTGTTTTGTGACACGAGGTTGGTAGCCCTACTCAACCGGTATAGATACGGCAGTGAGAGTTGATTCTCCTTTAGCTGTGTAAAATTGTGTGCCGTAAAAGAAAAGAATTACTGAAGCTATTCACTTGAAATTTTTAGGACGTTCCCACAGAATTACAATGTTAATACTGTTTTGAGAATGTTTAAGTGAATGGTTTTAAACTGAAGTTATAGCAATTTTTACTTTCTCTTGCCTATATGAATATATAGGAAGGAAAATATTGTTTTCATGTCGATTTTCGAAATCGAGTTTTCACCGGATCTATATATTTACAGACCCCCTGAACCCAAAAAAACATGTTTTTAGCAATTGGTCTGTGTGTGTGTGTGTGTGTGTGTGTGTGTGTGTACAAAATATCTCAAGAACGGAACATCGTACGAACTTGAAACTTGAAACTTAAATTACATACCACTACCGGACCCGACACGAACATTTTCATCAAAATCGGTCAACCGGAGTAGTAGTTTATTAGAGTAATTTTTCACTTTTTTGCGATTTTCTTAAAAACTGGTCCTACGATTTTTTTAAAAATCGCCTGGTTTACTCAATTTGTTATTCTCTACAAGATAGCGTAGGCGCCATGTTTGCTGAAATTCTCGGTAAGGCTGTTTTTACGTAAAAACATTGTTTTTTCAAGATCGCGGCTTTATTATGCATTTTACCGCAAAAATATATATAATAAAAGTTGTAGAGAATTTAAAATTCTACAACTTTTATTTCAAACATTTTTTTGTATAACGCTTAGTTTAGCAGTAATTAGCAATTTTCTGTGTTTTTCTCACGAAACCGTGTGAAAAATCAATTTTTTTAAGATTTCGGCCTTAGAATGCATTTTACGACAAAAAAGTATATAATCAAATTTATAGAAAATTAAAAGATATATAACTTTTATTCAAAGCATTTTTCTCTACAGAGCCTAGTTTAGCGTGAAAGAGTGATTTTTTGTATTTTTAAGGCAAACTGAGATCGATTTTCATTTTGCGTCATTCATTTATGATTAAATATAATCATAATTAGGTTATATTTTTTTAAGTTAGTTTTTTGTTTATTTCTAATGTTTTGTTACTAACGTTAGGTTATATTGTTAAATATTTGCATTTGCAAGAGAAAGTTGTGTGTGTTTCACACCAGATTTTTTATACACTCTGGATGACTTTACGTCGGTAATGATGAAAAAAATCCATCGAAAGTAATTTTTTATAAAATTCTTTCGTCTAACGTTGTAGCAGATGACACTGAATAGGAGGTAAAAATTTGAAGCCAATATCTTTATGGCTACTGAAAAAACGGGTTAAATGTTAGTGTTAATATAAGTAAGACAGGCATTGAAGCTCCCTTTATCATCAGGTAAATCATTAGTGAAATTCTTTGGGTCAAGGAACGAGGCATTTGAAAATACAATAACTTTCCAGGCTCTAGCTGGAAATCGAACCCGGTACCTTCCAAATTGTACGTTAGCATTCTAACCACTACGTTACTACGGCGACCAATTCAAATTCTTTAAATTTGTTTGAATTTCAATTGTAACATTTTAAAGTAACATTAAAGTAAGGAGAGCAGGTAAATTAAGTGACAACAGAAACATCAAGTAAATCGGAAATGAACAACTTTATTAAATAAAATTATTACATTTTAATATTGATAATATTAAATAATATTAATAATTAAATATTAAATATTAATAATATTTAAGATCTTGGAATCTGGTATGCTGCAAGTGACTGAAACATAGAAAAAAACAATCATCAAATAATAAACTATACACTTTTGAACTTAAATTTTTTTAAATTATTTATGTGTTTTTACGTTCTCTTTTTGAATGTTTATTTAATAAAATATTAACAAGCTTACATTTGAATGTTAAAGGTGTACACAACGACAAAAATTTCTGTAATTATGTATTGTAATTCAGCAGTAGTCATTTACATTGTTTCATCAGAACAGATTACATAGACGATGCATATTTTTAAAATTTTGCATTTAGCCTACTATATTATTTTTACTTTACATACGAGGTAAGGCTATTAAATAACGAGACTGACGTTGAAAACAATTTTATTTTGATTTTATACATAATCACTTATTGTCACCTTCAATATACACTCCTTCTCTATCCGTACAACGCTCCATGCGAATTTTCTATTGTTAGAAACAGTGCTGGAAGTCATCTTCTGTCAGCTTCTTCAGGACACGTGCCGCTTTCTCTTTTACAGCTTCCACAGACTCAATCTTATCCCTTTTAATGAAGATTTCACCTTAGGGAGCAGGTAGAAGTCACATGGTGCAAGATCTGGTGAATAAGGTGGATGTTTTAACACTGAGATCCTGTACTTGGCTAGGAACCTCTTGACAGAAAACGTGGAATGAGCTGGCGCATTGTCTTGGTGGAGAACCCATGATTTGTCCTTCCACATTTCGGGGCGGTTTTTCTTTACTCTTTGACGTAGTTTAGAAAGTACCTCCAAGTAGTAATATTGATTAATTGTTTGACCTTCAGGAACTCAGTGAAGGTACACAATCCCATGGATATAAAGTAAACAATCATCATTGCTTTAAATTTTGACTTGATCATTCGAGCTTTTTTGGCTCTCGCTGAAGTTCAGCTCTTCCAGTGCATGGATTGGCGCTTCGTTTCCGGATCATAAGTAGAAAACCACGTTTCATTACTTGTTATTATAGTTTCCAAAAAATTTGGATCATTTTCAATCGCGTACAAGGTGCCAGTACAAACATTTTTGCGAGCTTCATTTCAAACATTTATGAGCGGCACGTGTCCTGAAGAAGCTGATAGAAGATGACTTTCAGCACTGTTTCCAATAATGGAAAATTCGCATAGAGCTTTGTAGGGATAGAGAAGGAGTGTATATTGAAGGTGACACTAAGTGATTGTGAATGAAATTAAAATAAAATTTTTTACAACGTCAGTCTCGTTATTTAATAGCCACACGTCGTATATTTCCTTATCCCTAATGTCTGTGGGTACGTTGCAATCTGTTCAATTCAGAACATTAAGCAACCCCATGACCCAATGAGATGAAGGTGATTTATGTATTACGTGTAATTAAGGTGTAGTCTTGTACGGACTCAGGCCGACCATTCCTTATATATTTTATGGATATTTTACAGCTAAGTTAAAAACTATTTTATTTGTATATTATTTTAACACTTATATGGAAACATGTTTTTTATAACGTTAATAGAAACACCCGGTCTGACAGACCGCCATTTCATTTTTGGCAATTTTTTGGGAATCAAAGGCAAAGAAACTCAACTAGATCTGTTTAACAAAAATTATATTATTTTACTATAGTATAATGATTGAATTGACATTGGTATAAGATCTGGTTATCGAAAAACAATTGTTTAAATAAAAGAAAAAGCCAAATTATTTATGGTATTAACGACTTAATTTTTAAAATTGATAACATAGGCTACTTATAATGCTTTTTTCACTCAGGTTAAATGAATTATTTTAATACATATGTAATCACATACTTAAATTTAAAAGAGCAAAAATTTGTATAAAAGAAACATAACTCAAAAGTGACTACTTATATATTAGGGATTTTTTTACTGACATTTGTTTTTTGTACAATCAAGACACAGTTTTCTACTGCAAGTCATCAATCCGAACAAATAGAACCTTCCGAGTCACTGTCATCATTTTCCAATAATCTACGAATTCTGTCACCATAGTCGGGATCGCTTGTACTAAGTGGTCGAGCCATTTCACAAATTTACAATTAAATAATAAAAAAAATAATTAAAATATATACAAATAATTAAAATATAAACCCGTAAAGGAAACACCCGTCTTACAGACCGTTAAATATAGTAAGGGAAACACACGGTTCCACAGACCGCTACATGAAATACACAAAAAGAAAAGCGCGGTATCACAGACCGGTATGATTTTTAAGAACGATTTACACTTCCGCAACGATTCACGTGAACTGAACCATATTTCACTATGAAGTAGATAGGAATGAGGGAGGAAGCTATTATGACGGTCAGCACCAACCCTAGCTCAGGGAACCCAGTATTATGTTAACAAATCACCCTTAGTGCCTGTGAGACCAATGTTTCCATATAAGTGTTTAAACTTGTAAGATTTTATCGCTGTTTTGAACTGTACTTTGTAAATTGGATCATTGAAAATGAACATTGATCGAGAATCTAAGAATACACTTACATCACTAGGATCAATAAGTTTTACGATGGGATCTACTGATACCACTGGTCCACCTGGATAGGTCATATGACTTGACTGAAACAAAAATGATAAATAGTTAAATAATACTGAATAATGTAGCCTATATTAACTAATAGTGAAAATTATGTAAATTTTGTGTAATCTTAGAACAAAAATTAAATTTAACCCTTTCTAATCCAGTATGGCATAGAAGTCACATTGGAGTGAAATAACACATAAAAATTTTAATTGTTAGCGACTACTTTGGATTTAAGAGCGCTGGATGTGAAGTTTAATAATTTTCTCTACCCTAGCCAGGAATCGAACCTGAAACCTCCGCTTTGCAGTGTAAAATGCTGACCACTACGCTACACAGGCGACCATTAGTTTCTTATTAAAGTTAATTTTAATTTTAAATATTCGTGTTCAATTACTAAAATAAAGTAGCATTTCTTCAAGTATGTTGGATGTACATACAAGTATATTTTTTAGACTGTATATAGTGATTTTATCCATTTTATCAGTATATTTTTGAACTGTAACATTTTTTAAGTCTTAAGTAATGCTTTGATATTAAAATCATATTTGCTACAAATTATAGTTAAGAGAATATTGTTTAGGAAGCCTGAACATGATTTTACTTGTTCATATTTTTGGGAACTTTGATATCAAGTCCTAATGTGACGTAGGCCTATGTGGCACACTTTTTTGTCAGGCCATAAAAAAGGCTGACGGTCTAAAAGGGATTTTATTACACTTAAATGTCAATAAAATGTATGAAACAATGTAGCTACACATATCTGTTAGTGTATAGTTTAAAAAAATTAGGATTGAAAGGGTTAAGCAATTATATAAAATTCAGTCGATTTACTTTTGAAGGAAAATCTTGTTCTTTTCAATCTCTCCATTATTTTTCAACTAATAGATTATTCAGTCCGTCCCAGAATTCGTCTCCTCAATACCCTTCCTTTGTCTCTTCGAAACTTGATTTATAGAGTACTTATCTAGCTGGAAATTATTTTTCTGGAATTCTACGTATAACAGACAACACCGGGTCATCCAGAAAGTTTGCATCCATTTTAAAAAATTACAGTTTAAAAACTACTAGAGATAGTCATATTTTTACTTTCTCTTGCCTATATCAATAAGAAGGAAAGTATTGTTTTCATGCCGATTTTTTGAAATCGAGTTTTCACCGGATCTACACGTTTTCAGACCCCCTGAACCCAAAAAACATGTTTTTAGCGATAAGTCGGTGTGTGTGTGTGTGTATGTGTGAACAGAATATCTCAAGAACGGAACATTGTACGAACTTGAAACGGGAAACTTAAGTTACACACTAATTCCCGACGCGACACGAACATTTCCATCAAAATCGGTCAGCCGAAAGTAGTAGTTTATTCGTGTAATTTTTCACTTTTTTGCGATTTTCTCAAAAACTAGTGCTACGATTTTTTTAATAATCGCCTGGTTTACTAAATGTTTTATGCTTTAGAAGATAGGATAGGAGACATGTCTGCTGAAGTTCTTGGAGAGGCTGTTTTCACGTACAAAAATTGTTTTTTTAAGATTGCGGCATTAATATGCATTTTAGCGCAAAATTTATATAATAAAAGTTGTAGACCATTTGA
Organism: Catonia carolina; assembly: GCA_035578175.1. Classification (NCBI taxonomy): domain Eukaryota; kingdom Metazoa; phylum Arthropoda; class Insecta; order Hemiptera; family Achilidae; genus Catonia; species Catonia carolina. The sequence continues at coordinate 15,795,643 of JAQMRL010000010.1, forward strand.
AATCCTACAACTTTTACTTTGTACATTTTTTGCATAACGCTTGGTTTAGCGGTAATAAGCGATTTTCTTTTTTTCTCACGAAAACGTGTGAAATAAGTTCTGATTCCCTTAAGCTATTAACAGGAAACTTGCGCTGAAAACTTCATCTCGGTTTACTGTTTAATCCTTCAACAGATAGATCATAAATTTTTAATATAGTCACTTGAGTCACGAGTTTGCCCTTGTTTGCAACGAGGGGTAAAGGAGGAAAGCATCAGTGCGCATGCGCGACAGCTTTAATTTCAGTATGACAAACGTAACAACTTATACTATACCCAGAGCATATACAGTATATCGCGGAACCTTTTGTAGGTTAACTGTACGAATATAACTGTTTGTTACCGTAAACACAAATGTCGGTTTCTCGAAAACGTGGTCGAACTATTCACAGTGCTGAACGCAATGTAATAAAATGTTGTGAAGTTGAAGCTAAACAAAAATATCTATCCGTGCCTCTTAACAAAAGCTTTGAGCGAGCGGCTAACTACTGTGATGTTTCTCTGTCTACAATTCAAAAAATAAAGAAGGAAATAAGGACGCAAAGAAGCTATTCTTTAAAAGTTTTGTTGACACCTGGTAAAAAACGAAAACGGTTAGGTAGATACTAGAGAGACTGATAATGAAAACGCCGATAACAGTAATAGTAAAGAAGGCGATTCATTTGTAATTACAGTAAATCAAACATTTCTAGTCATTTAATTAAGCTATAGGCAATATTACAGGTCATATTTATTTCTTATAAGGTTTATGAAGAAAACTTTTTCTCGGAATAAACCACAGCTTACAAAATGTAACTAGAAACTGCACGGTAATGAAATGTACGAGTAGTGTCTCACTGTTGAAGTTGGCAGCACTGCAAATATTTCACTTCCTTTCCTCACTGCCCATACATACGCAAAAGGCAATCCGTGACTTCATTATCTATATTTTATGAGTCCGTTCAAGAAGATTGAATCAAAAGCTTTTAGTTACGTGAACTGTGGTACAGCTGCACCACAGTCTGGTAACGCAGGATATGGTTGACAAATGTAAATTGGCTTTGTGCTGTGTTCTAGACCACTGTGGTCCGCCTTCATCTATAGTCAGTAGATCAAAGGTGTTAAAGCAATCAAAATGAATAAATAAATTTTTAAAAAATTTACGCTTCAGAGTGACATCTTTCAATCATTTTGCGATAGCTAATTTCTTTTAAGCGCTAACTTTTGTACCTAAATATCACCACAATTATAATTATTTTTTATCTGTGTTATCTCGTATTTCTTATTAATGTTGACGGAGTAGTTTAATCAGGTATATAATTTAAAATTATTGAGTTTAATGTATTTTAATAAAAACTTTTGAATAAAAAATAAATTGATGAGAGTAATAACCAATATTTTATGAATGTTAACTATTTTTATTAGTATTTTCGATAGTCGTGAACAGTTGGATTCTTTGAAATAAAGAAATAAATATTTTGTTTTTTTAAATCCCTGATATGTGTACGTTGCAATCTGTCCAATTCAGAACAACAAGAAACCCCGTGACCCAAATATATATCATCCTCATGAGGATGATGTGTATAACGAGTAAATGAGTCTAGTGTAGTCTTGTACATACCCAGGCCGACCATTCCTGAGAGAGTATAATAGTTAATTGAACCAACCATCAAACACACCCCAACCATCAAAGTACACCGGTAACAACTGTCTGGTACTCAAATCCGTAACAGCTGACTCACGGCGATAACACTTTACCTTTAGACCAACCCGGTGGGTCAAGAAATGAAATATAAATGAATTTGGTAAGACAAGCCAGCTGGAATTTTATGAAAATACTCACGTTTACTGGGTCTTCGGGTACACTGAGTAAGACCTCTCGAAAATGGGCACCAATTTCATGATAGTAAGTAATAAGTTCGTTATCTCCTAATGTATAATTTTCCCGTCGGTCAGGTCTGTCGGCTTCTAAAATAAATAATACGAAAAAAAACGTTAAACAAAAAACAATTGTTTGGTAAACTTATTAGTTTATTTTCATAAAAACTGACTAGCAAATAGGATAACAGGTGGTTAACCAAACACATCACTGAAGTTATATAGAAGTATTTTTTACAAAAAAAATATCGTTGAAGCATTCTAATTGAAGAGGTTGTTTACAAAACCTACTAAGTCGCAGTTTTAAAGATATTGACTTTTTACCTAAATATTATTCAGAAGGCACAAACCCAATGATTGGTACATAGCTTTTTCCCTAAACTCACTAGTCACTACATTATAACATTTTTAAATATCGGATTTTTTCCAGAAGTTACCTAGTCCATTATTGTTGTTTTCCAAACTTTACTCTCACCCGCGCAAGAGCGCATGATGAGCCCACTACATTTTTCTCGTGACAAATATCAAGAGGTTATTGTTGTCATACGAGTTAAGTGCGTTTTAGTCTATTTTTAGTGTTTTTAATAAAAGTAAATAACTAGATATAGACCAAAACAACTTGTTTTTAGGCTCGTGTAATATTTTCAGTTCAAAAGACTTTTTTTCATAGGATGATAAGTTTCTCAAAAAGTAGATACAGGCTACTCGTTAATTTTGTTACATCCAGGATTTAGTTTTGTATAATTAATAATAGTAATAATACTTTGTATGCATAAGTTAAGCGTTTTATTTGAAAGTTATTTCAAAATTAATCCTTATACTTGTGAGATAACTGACAGTACATTTTGTTACATTATATGTATAGGTACATACATTATATCTACGATTGTGGATATTTTTTTGAAAAAAGGCAAAATTAACAAATATAATTATCTATTTATGTACAAATCGTAAAAATACATAGTAATTATTAAAAAATTTAACTTCTTCTTCTTATAGTGCATCTCCTATCGGAGGTTTGCTATCATCACAGCAATCCGGACCTTGTCGACTGCAGCTCTGAACAGTTGAACACTGCCACAGTTAAACCAATCCCTCAGGTTCTTTAGCCAGGACACACGGCGTCTTCCGATGCTCCGCCCACCACTAATCTTTCCCTAGACTATCAGTTGAAGAAGCTTATATTTCTGTCCTCTCATTATATGACCCAGATATTGAAGCTTTCTTCTTTTTATGGTGTTAATGATTTCGCATTTCTTCTGCATCCGGATCAGCACTTCGGCATTACTAACTTTATCCGTCCAGGGAATACGCCACATTCTACGGTAACACCACATCTCGAATGCTTGTAGTTTGTCGATGTGGTTCTTCTTGAGGGTCCATGCTTCAACCCCATACAAGAGCGTGGAAAAAACGTAACAACGCAGCATCCTCATCTTAAGTTCCATGTTGATATCCCGACTTGCAAATAACTTCTTCATCCTTACAAATGTTGATCTGGCTATCTCTAAAAATTTAACTAGCTGAGACTAATTTATTTTTTTAATTTCCTGAAAAATTACATTTTTGAACTTAGTGGTGTTTGGAAAAGAGCTCTTCAATTTGTTTGTCTTTCATTACAGCTACGTACAACTAAATGTTCTATTAGAGTAATAATGCTTAAAAACCAAAGGTAAACAGACTAATAAAATCTTTCCTCTACAGCCCTTGGTGGGCAATGCTTCTCTCACAACCTTCCTCTAACCTCACTGTTAGTTTCTAGTACCCTCCAGCCGGCCGCATTGGCGCAGTTGGTAAGGTGCTCGCCTCTCATCATGCGGTCTTGGGTTCGAATCCCATTCAGGAACGGCATCTTTTCATACATTACAAAAAAATCATTTCATCCTTCACCGTCTGCATTAGCAGTAATTGCAAAACAGTCGGACGTTAAACCAAAACAAAAAAAAATAGTACCCTCCATTTTCTAACACCCATGAAAACCAAACGATTAAGATCATCCACCCACCTCTTCCTAGAAAGGCTCTTACTTCAATCTTAATACCACCTGGCCACCGAATTTCCTGAAGGCCACTGTATCTTCTTCATTAAATCTTCCTCATTTTACCAAATTGCAGCATGGTTTTTACGTTCCGCATTGCAACTGTTACATACATCCCTTTACTTCTCTGGTTGTTCCATTTGTTAATATATAATTCCTATCCGTTTCACCCGGGGCTGTTGTTTTATTTTCGTAACAGCTTACTTTTTGTAGTAAAAGGTTGTTAACCCCACACCCGAGAACCAGTTAACCCTCTGTTAGGGTTACCATACATTACCCGAATAATCTCTGTTTTAAAGGGGTAGTCAACTCAAGAAGATAATTTTTTTAAATTTTGGGTTTTTACAGTTATTTGAAGTTTAAAATTTTCTGAATCACAACAATTGTTTACTTTGTTTGTACGTTGACAAAAAGTTATATAATGTATTTAAAATAAAGCTCACTAGCAAGGCGAGTGAAATTATTCCTTCAACTTTAAGTTTTCCGGGAATATGGTTTTTACATGATTGTACATTCTTGGGAATTAAATATTTTGGTTAGTATTGGAGATATTTGAATGATGTTTGTTTTTCAAATGTTCATAATTTCTTGCTCTATTATCTGTGGAATGATTATTACAAAAACCTTAACAGGGATTTAGTTAAAAAATAATTTGTGAATACATAAAATAAATTTTTTTGAATTTTTTTTTTTTTCAATAAATTTCTTGTAAGAAAAAATACATACAAGAGCATACAACAGATAAAAGAGAGCAATTTTCTGTATTTTGTAGCATAAGAATCATGTTGATATCTTTCTTGGTCCCTGAGATATTTGATTCCCCGTAAAAGCCCGCTTTTCCAACCTCACCCTTATATTAGGGGCTGTAATTAATTTTTTGGTTTGGTTCAAATGGTAGATCATTACTAGTAAATTACTGTTTCATTTAAAATAAATAACTTAATGATAAATTATAGCCAGAAGTTTCGATTTTCATTTTCTGGGTTAACTACCCCCCCTTAAGGCGCCGAGAACGCATCCTTTACCCTCTTACATCTTGGTATACTATAATGTCAACCTACATAACACCATGCATAGTGAACTAGAATTTTCAGGAACTTCTTCTATTTTGTTTGTTTAAATGAATTAGCAATATATTCTATAATATTTTGCAAACCTTTGTACAGGTTAACAAAATATTTAATTTAAAGTTAATTTTTCAATAAATTTTAGAACTTCAATATAATAAAGTTTTCGTCATAACCCCTGTACATAGAGTGAGCCTCAAATACCATATACCATCTGAACTATTCAACATTTAGATGGTGCGTTTCAGTAACTTATCTTTGATTAGTATCGTACCAATCTCAGTACAGCTTATGCTTTTCAAATTTCAGTAAATTTTTCATTCCGTATTTTTAGGAATAAATATTAGTAGTAAGAATTGAAATAATAATATTGTTATTAAATTCAATAACTGACCAAATACTCTCTTTACTTCATGTAAATAGTAGATAGAATTGAGCAATTCATAGGGTTTATTCGCATATACTTTTTCAGCCGATTCCATAACTAAGTCCGCGTTAAATTTGTATAGGATCTGGAAACAAAATTAATCATTTATTCAGTTTCAAAGATACATATATGTAGAATTTTCCCAAAACACTTTAGTTCTATGTATTAATGTCTTTCCAACTGAACTGTGTTTTAACAGGTGCTTAATACCTACTTTTTATTAATTCTGGGGAAATAAGTCATCAACGAGTGAACCAAATCAGCAGAAGGAGCAGTTAAGTGCTAAATTACAATACATTTTATTTGATAATCTTTTATATTAGTACACAATTTTTTTGTTTTATTTACAAATTTAACTACAAATTGTCAATTAATTAAACCAGCACTATTTGTGATGTACGTGTGTAATGTTCTGTTTCAATGTTGATTGAGAAAATAATGCTGAGGTGTTATTAACCCTATTTCGTGTTTTATATGAAATACCTAACACAGCATCTTTTTAAGCTCCTTTTTGAATAATATGGTAGGTTCAGGTGCAGGTGTGACAATATTCATATCTTTGGGTTTGTGTGATTCATTAAATTTTGAAAAACAAGTGTACTGTATAATTTTTAATGGCAGTTTATACTGTATCAATGTTAAGGTTACGATATATTATATGATCTTTGTTTTTTGTAAGTAGTATGGAGTGCATGTGAATAAACGTCAGAACGTTTTTTTGAAAATTTTGTATCCTTTTTACGTTAAAGTTTATGCCGAAGTATAAGCTACATCAAATCTACGTAAATCCACATTTTGTCCTAGGGTGTTGTAACAATTTAATATTATTTTTTTACAGGTAAGTATAGTCTATGGTTAAATGTAGAGTAGAAAGTCTTTACATTTTTCCTTTTGCCGTGCTTATCCGGTTCGGATGTTGACGATCGTCGTGGCTATTTTGACCTCATTAGTCTCAATCCGGAACAATTCTGTGGAGCTCTTACCAAACCAGGTCCTTAAATTGGGGAAACAGGAAATTCGTCTTCCACCAGGATTCCTCTATCTTCCCCCGCAGAATGCGTTACAGTAGATCATATATTTTTTGATTCCTCATTATATGACCGAGGTATTGCAGTTTACGGTACTTAATAATTTTGACAAATTCCAGACCCTGATTCATTCTCAACAAAACTTTAACATTAGGGAATTTCTGCGTCCACGAAATTCTCAATATTCTCCTTTACAACCACAGTTAAAAAGCCTCAAACCAGCATGTAATCGCCCTGTTTTCAGACCCAAATTTCAAAACTATACAGAAGAACTTAGAACATAGCATCTGGCAGCCATAATTTAGTGCCCAATGTCAGGTCATGGCTTCGAAACACTGAACCCATTGCAATGAAAACCCCTCTGGCATTTCCAATACGGCAGTGTATCTCCTGGGAGTTGTCCCATGCCTCATTAAAAAGGGTGTCCAGATATGATAACTGATCTGTCTTTAAGTTACAAAGTCTAATTCAGCGAAAATCTTTTTATCGTGTATGGTGGGTTCCATGTCAGTCTTCTATTTAGAACAAGGTTTAAATACTTAATTACATCTGTCTGAGACACTGGATAATTGGTATAGTGCACGGAAGGAAAAGTTTTCCAATGAAGCGTAAATAATGTGGTGTAATTTTTGGTCATTCAATTTAATTTTCCATAATTTACACCAGTAAAAAATAAATTTCAACTATTATAACTAATAATAATGATTACAACTCTGTAACGTTAACTTTGAAACATTATCTATGTAGGCTATATAATGACCACAAATAAAACAATGTAAAATCAAATAAATAATCTACAAACTGTAGATTACGATATATATTATCAAAATATTCCAGAATTGTAGTTTCTGCCTGACGAATTTACATATTTTTGCTCAAATATTTCAGCAACATCACTTAACGACTTTTGACATTTGGATCCCTCCTCTATATTCCTATTTTTGGAACCTTCAAAGTGCTCCACAAATTCTTCAAGGTTTTGTCAGAAATTAGTTCCACGATTGGCATCATCAGAAATAATTACTTAATTAAGGTTCGTACTTAAAATTGCTGTAAAATCCACAAGGAAATAGAAATTTCTTTCTGGTTAGCGTATGGACAGCCAAACTCAAGATCCTGGCTTTACAATCTGAACGTAAGCAAAAAATTATTATTATCTTGAACATAACATTGTAAATATCAATTTCGATTTTTTTTCTCAGAAAAAAATTAATTGTAAATTTACAAATAGGATAAGTCACGTATTCGGTTTCTAAAAATGTGATAAAATTATAAACACTTTTTTTGAACATATGCATAGCAAATTTTATATCATTAGAGATCAATTTTTTTTTCTAATTATCTAAAGTATTTATAATAATTGTGAGGCAGATGTATGAAAGAATAATCTTACAATTGAAGATTGAATGTACAAGCAAGTTCCAAAATCCTGTAAAAAAATAAAGCTATCGGTTAATAAAAAATTTAAGATAAAAATAATAACATTTGAAATAAATACACACTGCTCCAAATGTTTTTAAAGCACCCTCCTATTTTTCTTGCCAGATCTATATGTACTAACTCACATTACTTCTAGTTCTTTTTTCTTCACACAAATACATATTTCCTTAAGATTTTATTAGTCCAAGGATATTTGAACATTTTTTTATTTTTACTGGCGAAGATTAGCACGTCCAAAGTAAGGATTAGTATAAGTAGTATTAATAGCTGCAGTATTTCCACTTTAACTCGAACTGGGAAATTTAAAATTTCGCTGAAGCAATTCAAAGAATTCCTTCGAATTATTCCCCGTCATGTTTATATTTTTTTTAGTGTAAAACAATCTTCCTAATTCAAAATTTGGAAATACAAATACAGTCGGACTTCTATTTATCGAACTTCTATATTTCGAAGTATTTCCTGAGTCCCGTGTAATTTTGATGGAAAATTTTTTTGTATATCGAAAACAAATTCTATATATCGAACTTAATTTTAGTGAAAATATAAATAGAACTCTAGCCCTCCCATAACGCACTAGTCAATCCGAAACATTGAGAGAGAGCTACGTGACAATACAGTACGTTGACCATTGTGGTCAACGTACAAGAGTAGTGTGATTCTTTTATACTATGTATGATCAAAAATATGTAACTACGATGATGCGAACGAATCACTTTACAAATGGGTAAACATTTTACGAGATAAAAACAAGCCTAAGCAAAAGAGAAAAGTTGTTCTTTTTGTGGATAATTGCACTGCACATCTGTCTTCTGTCTCAACACAGTTGTTAAACGTGAAACTTGTTTTTTTTTCTCAAGTACCACGTCGATACTACAACCTTAAAACTCTAAAAATGTTATTAAAACTCTAAAAATGGGTTATAGAAAACAGGTTCTGAAGAGACTTATTCTTGCGTTGGAAAATGAAAAACCTAATGAAAATTTTGGTAACTTCAGGCTGTACAAATTAGAATTAGTAAAGGTGTGGTAAAAGGATGTAGCGGAATCTACAATAAAAAATTGTTTGTGGAAGAAGTTAATGTACTGCTGCAAATTGAGGAATGTTGAGTCCATTTACAGTCGGCAGGCATGATCAATGACGATATTTTGCTCATTGAATTTTTAAGGGTGGATGAAGAAGTTATTGTAGCAAAATATGGAACAGATTATGACATTTTAAGTTCAATAATAAATCTCGAAGATGAAGCTAAAGATGAGGGCAATGAAACAGAAGACATAGAAGTTTTTAAGCCTTCCAAGAAAAAAATGATGTCAGAATTTGAAACTATTCAATTCGTGGAAACGTATCCCATGATATTTTCCAGTCTCATAACAAACGCGAACTTGTTTACGAAGAATCTACAACAAAGTTTGTTCAGCAGGATATTCGAAGTTATTCTACTACCCAACAATAAAATTCAGTAATTTTTATGTATATGTACGGCATGTTCAGTATTAACCTCTTGACGTACATTGACACATAAATGTGACCATTAACACCACAGCTTGATGATATCTTTCAACTACTTTCCCACATATTTTGTCAGAAACCTTTGTTGGTTAAACTGCTGTCTTGTTTCATTATCAGCTGTTATTCAAATGTACTGCCTACAACAGGCAGGCGAACTATTAAATTATTTGCACTCAATCTGCTAGTTCCAGGCTTACAAAAAATAGTAATGTTTCTTATCAAAAAGTCAGAAAATTATATGACTGAACCATTTAAGAACAGAAGAGGTATAGGTGTAAAAGACACTAGTCAAAGTTATCTCCTTTGAGAGTAATGAATTTCATTATACAGCCAGACCCTATGGTGAATGAAATGAAGGTGATATTTGCAGGGTAGAAAATTTGTACTTTTCAGAGGGCTTGGCATGTTGATAGGCATACTTTTCAGTGAGGAAAATAAGGGTAAACCAGCTCACTCTTCGTTTTACTTAGTAAAGCCCCCAGAGGTTCAAACCAGCCTTTCAGCTGATGACCTGAACAACAAAATTAATATATAATTGCGTGTTTCTCATACCGAGGTTATAGTTAACTTACAAAATTAACTTGCCTCTCAAGAGGTTAAATAAATGCATGTCTTTGATAACTGTTATTTCATTATTTTTAACCAAAATACAGGGTTACTATAAAAGAATCATCGGATTTTAAAAGGCTGTATTTAAAAAAGTAATACACATACAGTAATGAATGATACACGAAAATAATTATAAAATGTCAGAGTTTTAGGTTAGCCGCTGTAGTTGAAAGTGGTTGCCGACAGGTAGCAGCACCAGCTAAGTTTCGAAAATGGCGTCTATGCAACAGAAATCATTCTGTGTTTTAGAGTATGCGAAATGTTTATCGGTTGTTACCGTGCAGCGTTTGAAACAGTTTGAAACCGAACCACCAGGCCACCAAAGCATTCTACGATGGTATCGACAGTTCAGAGACACAGGTTGTTTGTGCAAAGGTAAAAGCACCGGGCGTCCAAGTGTATCTGATGAAACAGTAGACAGAGTTAGGGCGTGTTACGTGCGTAGCCCAAAGAAGTCAACTACCCGCGCTAGTAGGGAACTCGATATTCCAGAGCAAACTGTCTGGAAGGTTTTGCGAAAACGATTACGCATGAAACCGTACCGTATAAAGTTATTACAAAAATTACTCCCGGATGATCTCGCGAAACGATTCGAATTTTGTTGTAATGCCTTGCATAATGCTAAGGAGGATGACGATTTTATTGGCCGTCTTGTGTTTAGTGATGAGGCGGCATTTCACTTGAATGGTAAGGTGAATCGCCATGTACAGTATCATTTTAAGTATAGTGCGTAGCCTTATAATACTGTACGAAAAAACAAACTTTATTGTACACAAATACTGTTTTATAGGCAATATGGTCAAGTAATCTCACTTAATATAAGCAGCAGTCATAATGAGCAAAACCAGCTTTTTTTATCGAAGTTTCTATGTATCAAATTTTTATAAGGAACCTGCAATTTCGATGTATGCAGGTTTGACTTTATTCGATATTATGTATCATTTTATTAGACTTTGTTAGGTGTTCACCGAAAATCCCTCTAGACCAGTTATATTTTCGCAATAATACTGTTTGAGTAACACCACACTAACAAAACTACTCTTTATTGTTTGCAGTTTAGTTGCATTTGTTTTGCGGTCACATTAAAGCCTTTTTTCACCTCAGCGCCTTCTTAACAAATTTATTAAGTTATTTTCTGCCAGATATTTAGTTACTGAACAGTCTACTTATTGTTTTACCTAATTAACTTATTATTACTGATTTTATTTTGTAATAAATTATCTTACCACTTCAATGTTGTCTCTAAATTCGAAAAGTTCTGTTGATCCTTGTGCAGACAGCAATTTGTAACGCTCTAAACAACATATTAAATATGATTTATAAATAAGGAAATCCAATGGTAAGTTTTTAACTAATTTCTGTGTAAAGTCGCTTATATTTAGCGATAGTTGATAACAGATAGGTAGTTGATAAGACCGAGGATATCTATAATAGCAAAATATACTGATATCATACTCGTAGAATGATTATAAAATCAGTTTACATTTTTTGTTACTAGCAAGGCCAGTGCGGCTTCGCAAGCAAAACAAGTGTAGGACCTAATCATTTTTTAAAAAATTAAAATGTAACATAAATTGTCTAGCTGGTAGATCAACTGTATATACACACCAACGTACTCGCACACACACACACAAACTTTTTGATAACTTCCCCCGAGTACGCCTCTTGTTCATCTCCCCTTTCGACTATATTCTTCAAAAATAATACGCACACACACACACACATACACACACACACACACGACGTTTTGATAATTTTCCCCGCGTACGTTCTCGTCTTCAACAAACCCCTTCATCTACTTCAACAGCAATACATACTCACATGTACACACACACACATACTTATTTATGAAAATTTTCATTAGGGTCCTTAGGGTTATCATTTTTGAAAATTTAAAAATAAAATGTTACTGGGAATATAAATACGAATATGCTGTCAAAATTTCATGATAATCCGTCCTGTAGTTTTGGAAATTAGCCTGCACAAAAAAAAACACGCTTTGTCTTTACAATATTAGTAGAGATAAGGCGGACTACAAAGTTTATAAAAATACAAGGTTCATTCGAAAGGAAAAGACGTTTTTATATAACGCACAGCATGATTTCCCACACCCCCACCGCTCAGTTAGTGACTCTGACATTCTCCTGCTTCAGCATGACAGTAGTCGCCATCTGCTATGGACACTTAGGGTACGTCCAAGATGCACGCTGGTTTTCTGAGTCAGACGATCGGCGCCGATTAACGCCGAGTCGGCGTGCGTAAAATCCCATGTTGCTAAGCGGGAGTGGCCATAATGCTCCTGCGCGCAGACTTTCGGCGCGCTGGTAGTCTGACTCAGATTTTTACCGGAATGATTTGTTCATTCTGGTTTCAGACAACCTGGTAGTTGCACAGTGATTTTCGTTGAGTGTGTTTGATTGTTTGACGATGGATATCGAAGATTTGGTATCTAAATCAAAATTTAATAACTAATAAAATTTAATAAATCAAAATTTAATAAATTTATTAAAAAATTTAATAAATTTAATAAATCAAAATTTAATGAATTTAATAAATTTGGCAACTTAATCGTAGGATTATAATAAAATAAAATGTATCCGGGCTCATTCTTAAATATTCAAAAAATCTGTTTTCATCGGCAAGTAATTGCGGAAATAGGTGTTTTTACTCCCCGTACACAGATCTTAATTAATTAATTGGATGAATTTCCCTTCTTATTGGTTTTAACTTGGTTGTAACATTGTCACTAAGCAGCAATAAAGCTGCAGCCTGTTCACTTGTAAGTTCCATTGTACACTGGTATCTTTTGCTGGCACCTCTTTCTGCGCTGACAACCTGCTTGCATAATGGCCACATCCACCTGCCGCTCGGAGTCAGACAGTCAGCGCCGAGATAGATCTGAGCCTGACTACCTGCGTTTATCAGCGTGCATCTTGGACGTACCCTTATTATTAATTGCGTGGTATTGAAATGTGCGTGAAAATTTAGGATTATTTGACATGTGATTCGCTTTTTGAATGCCAAAACATTCGTTCAATTGAAATTTACAGGCAAATCACCGAGGTTTACGGCAACGTAATGAATGAAGGTTCTGTTTGAAAATGGTCCATCATGTTTAATGGCAAAAAAACGGATTTTCATGATGAAGAAAGCTTGGGCCTTTGAAAGAAAGAAAGACTTTAAGGACTAACCTACACACAGTACGGACTGACATTCGAGACTTAAAACCAGAAATTTTTACAAACAGACTTGACCAAGTGACTCTTACACGACTACGAATATTGGTCACAATAAACTGACACACAGTCACCTTATGACGAAACAAGACTGTTTACTGCAGACACTGTAACACGAAATTAACTGTCAAATATATTCTTGTGGAATGTCCTACCTTGAACACTATACGGAAACAATTTCACTTACCGGACAATTACAAAGACTGCGTTAATCACACACAGTACACAAAGACACTGGACTTTATACAATTTTTAAATATTCAAAGACAATTTTAATGCAAATAAAAGTGCAATTCATACAAAATAATTTATAATTTAAAAGTGTAAAATTCAATTGTTAAAGTGTACATTTCATTTAACTGGAAAACATCGTTGTAAACCTAAAGTGTTATAATCTTATGTTATGTAATTAGTGTTTTTTATGTAATGGGGTCGCTAAAAACTTACAATGTTGATGCGAACATAATAAACCAATTGTAAAAAAAAACTCGGGCCGACCTTCGGTTGTGGCTTCCGAACTCAAATTAAAGAGTAAGGAAAAATTCAAGAAAATTGATGTTTCATGCTTGATGAGTTTCAATAACTCAATAATTCAATAACAATACTGCCCATAACAGACAGGTGGAGTGTCAAACTATTTACACTCAATCTGTTCGTTGCAGGGCTAAAATAAATAGTTCTGTTTCTTATCACATGGTCAGTCAATTAAATGACTGAATCATTTAAGAACAGAAGAGGTAGAGGTGTAAAAGACACTAATCAGAGTTATCTTCTCTGAAAGTAATGAATTTCATTGTACAGCCAGACCCTGTAGTGAATGAAGTGAAGGTGTCATTTACAGAGTGGAAAATATGTGCTTTTCAGAGGGCCCGGCATGCTGATAAGCGTACTTTTCCACTCAGTGAGGAAGGCATAGGTAAACCACCTCACTCCTCGTTTTACTTAGTAAAACCTCTAAAGGTTCTAACCAGCCTTTCGGCTGTTGACCTAAACAACAACAACGAGTTTCAATATCGAAAACAATGATAAGTGTTTGAATTTGATTACGATTACGTATAAAAAAAGGTAAAAATTCATCTAATTCTAAAAAATCTGGTGTGAAACACTCACACAACTTTCTCTTGCCAATGCAAATAATTAACAATAAACCTAACATTATTAATAAAATATTAGAAATAAACAAAACACTAACCTCAAAAACATAACCTTATTTTAATCATGAGTGAATGATGCAAAATGAAAATCGAACTCAGTTGAGCTTAAAAAAACCGAAAATCACACTTTCACGCTAAACTAGGCTCTGTAGAGAAAAGTTCTCTAAATAAAAGTTGTAGATCTCTTAATTTTCTGTAAATTTTATTATATACTCTTTTATCGTAAAATGCGTACTAAAGCCGAAATATTAAAAAAATTGATTTTTCACACGTTTTCGTGAGAAAAAACAGAAAATCGCTCATTACCGCTAAACTAAGCGTTATACAAAACAATGTTTGAAATAAAAGTTGTAGGTTTTTTAATTCTCTACAACTTTTATTATATACATTTTTGCGCTAAAATGCATATTAAAGCCGTAATCTTAAAAAAAACAACGTTTTTACGTGAAAACAGCCTCACGCAGAATTTCAGCAAACATGGCGCCTACCTTATCTTGTAGAGAATAAAAAATTGAGTAAACCAGGTGATTTTAAAAAAAATTGTAGGATCAGTTTTTGAGAAAATCGCAAAAAAGTGAAAAATTACACGAATAAACTACTACTTCCGGTTGACCGATTTTGATGAAAATTTTCGTGTCGGGTCCGGTAGTGGTATGTAACTTAAGTTTTAAGTTTCAAGTTCGTACAATGTTCCGTTCTTGAGATATTCTGTTCACACACAGACACACACACAGACCAATCGCTAAAAACATGTTTTTTGGGTTCAGGGGGTCTGAAAACGTATAGATCCGGTGAAAACTCGATTTCTAAAAATCGACATGAAAACAATACTTTCCTTCCTATAATATAGGATTTATTTACTATCTATAATTTATTTACTTTCTCTTGCCTATATGAATATATTATATTCATATAGGCAAGAGAAAGTAAAAAGACTTTCTTTCAATATCGGTTTTAATAAATTGTACAGAATAAAACGTTCTTTACTTTCCAAATGACCCTCCTACATAGTAATCATTACCATAAGTTATTTGCTATATCGTCGTCGTCGTCGTCGTCTTCATGGATTAGGCTGTGCGTTAGCCTGTTCCGGCGTCCATCTCTTCCTCGGTCTACCAATACATCTTTTACCTGTCGGATTATGGATCAATGCATTTAATGGAAGGCGATCTTGGGACATTCTTAACACATGCTCTGACCACTTTTCTTTGTATGTCCTTATAGTGTTCAACAATGGTTGGGCACCGCATTCATTCCTTATTACTTCATTACGAATGCGATCCTCTCTTGTGCAGCCCTTAACTTGCCTTAGAAATCGTATTTCCGCTGACTGGATTCTTGATTCCTGTTTTCTCGTCAGCACCCATGCCTCACTTCCATAAGCCAAAGTTGGGATCGCCATTACTTTATAAAACTTTAGCAATGTGTTTTTCCTGGCTCTATTCTTGAGAGATCGACTTGCACCACATACCATGTTGAACCTAGTTACTTTTTGATGCACATCATGGTCATAATCATACGTAACATCGCATCCCAAGTATTTAAAATTAGCTACTTGCTCCAAACGCTTGCTTCCAATCACTATTTTAGACCTTGTAGGCCATTTTCCATGGAAAGCCATAATTTTTGATTTGCCTTCAGAAATTTTTATATTAAAATGTTTGTCAATTATGAAGAGCTTATGCACTGCCATTTGCAGCTTGTCCTCGGATTCCTGTATAATCACAGTGTCGTCAGCAAATAATAAATAGTTCATAAAAGTATTGCGGGTAAGAGCGATACCCTTGTCTACTTCATGCTGCCACATAGACATAAGCTCGTTGACATATATATTAAATAAAGCAGGTGAAATTGGACAACCTTGTTTGACTCCTTTATTTGTAGCTATTTCCATATATGTACACAATTATTAGGCATAACAAAATAGTAATAGTTAAATAGTTTAAAGAAGTAGGTCCCAAAAGGTGCTGAGTCATAGTTTTATTTTATTCAGTTTTTTTAGTTGATAAAATTTAGTAAGCTTAGATCTATCAACTGATATAATCATATTTTTTAAACTGTATTTTTATGCGCGGTTACAGATTTTTACTTCCCTTGCCTATATGAATAAATAGGAAGGAAAGTGATGATTTCATGTTGATTTTTTGAAATCGAGTTTTCACCGGATCTACACGTTTTTAGACCCCCTAAACCCAAAAAACATGTTTTTAGTAATTGGTCTGTGTTATGAATAAGAATTATGTAAAACAGGCCAATAATAAACAAACACAAAGTTTAAAAAATTAATGTTTAATTAAATCAGCAAAAACGAAAAATAAAACAGGAAATTTACTTAAGAACAACCGATATGGTATCAGAAAGACTACACGTGGTTTCATTAAACGCGCTAGATTGTGCACAAATGACCAAGGGAATAATTTTTGAACACCATTTGTAAGGTATGGATGTTGAAATAAAAGATTCAGCAATTAGGCTAAAATGTTTTGTGTTTATGAAGAACGTTAATTAAAAAGATATTGCATTTTCTGTCTTATTTTTCGTATGTGTCGATTTAATTAAACATACATCTTTTAAACTTTGTGTTTGTTTATTATTACCCTATTTTACATAATTCTTTTCAGAATTAAAATCTCTACAAGTTTTGCTAAATAAATTTACACATTTATTAGCCATTTAACACAGTTATTGTTCTTCACACCTAAAGAAACGTATTTTTATGCACAGATTTTTCCGTTTTTCATTGGATATTACAAACACTACTGGAGATATGGTTCTGAAACTTATTTTATTCAATTTTTCGGGTCAAAATACATAAGAAACCTTCAAATTTACTCATAAAATTGGGTTCCTAGACCTCTAGGATGACTTTATTTAGGCGTATGTTCTGAACCCAGGGCGAAATCTTTCGCTAGCCGTAACTCACTAACGAAGTGTTTCCGAACCAATGTTTATATAAACGTTGTTTTCATTATTTTGATGAGAGGAAACCACCTTAGAAGTTTGTCGGGTTACTTGTGAGACACCCTGCATATATTCCTGGTACAACTTATTATCTTTGAAAATTTTTACAAAATTGAATGTAATTAAAATACTTTATGCTTACCTGGATCCAACGAACTCCTCCCTTCTTGCTGGGCTTGTTGGATAGCTCTGTTGAAACACATTTCGTGGGTTTTCAGAGAACTTCTGTGTCTGGTTGTTAATCTGTCAGAATGCGCGTTTGCGTCGTAAGTATAGCCCTAAATGAGACAATGAAAAGTAAATTCTAACGATAAGATAATATTTCAGAATTTCTTTCACAAGAAGTTCAATGTTTTCAAGTTTTAGCTTCACTCATCTACTTTACCCATATGTTTTGACATTTTGTACAACTAGAATAGTGATTAATTTATGTATAGTATATATCGTTCTTTTTTTAATTTGTAAAGTACCATTTCATTTGACGGTGCGAAACCGTTGTTGTTATCACTAATCGAGGTTTACAAGCCTCCGATACTAAATGCAACTCGTAGTTTAGTGCTTCCAAACATTTTAGAGATTCATCGTCAAATGAAAAACAGGTTACAATGGCCACGACGATCACGTATATGAAGATAAGTTGTTATAACAGGAATCTCACCTCAAAAATCAAGTAGTATTAATACTCGCAAAAATATTTTTGTAAGAAAACTCCTAGTCCATAAAATTTATTTAAAATATTATTTTTTATTGACTGATGAAACCACATAAGAAATGCTCACGATTTATCAATTATTTTTGACAAATTTAGTGGTAATATGTCAAAAATCTCCTTTAGTACTAAAGGTGGTAAACCGTAAATTGTAATTTAAGGCACTGTGTACAGTTACAAATTTTTAAGCGTTATATCAATCACTATGTATCGTGCATCAAACGGATAATTTTAGGAATAACGCAGAAATGAAAGGAAAAAAAGTTCGGAGGACTAATGTTCAAAAAATTAAAATGGAGCATATAGTTTAACAATCATATGAAGGAGGAAAAATAGAAAATATATCTAACACATTCTATGAGAAAAACAAAAATTCATTTTATGGAATATCTATAGAATGTAGTGATGGGCATTATTTATCGTAGCAGGAAGAATGGCTACTGAACTGAGACAGTTATTGTGAAATCAGATTACTAAAAACACTGCTGGTTTTACAACACCGTGATTCAAAGCCGTTTAATAAACCGATGTACGAATGACGCTTGTTTGAATGTTATTAGTAAGGACTGTTATAACCGCAGTAACTAAAACACAGTTTTAAGTACTGTGGTTATTACAGTATATTGGTAAAAATGTATACTGGTATACCTAAAAGTATACTGGAAAAAATAGTATATTAATATAAATGGTTATAACCGCAGTAACTAACACACAGTTTTAAGTACTGTGGTTATAACAGTATACTGGTAAAAATGTATACTGGTATACCTAAAAGTATACTGGAAAAAATAGTATATTAATATAAATGGTTATAACCGCAGTAACTAAAACACAGTTTTAAGTACTGTGGTTATAACAGTATACTGGTAAAAATGTATACTGGTATACCTAAAAGTATACTGGAAAAAATAGTATATTAATATAAATGGTTATAACCGCAGTAACTAAAACACAGTTTTAAGTACTGTGGTTATAACAGTATACTGGTAAAAATGTATACTGGTATACCTAAAAGTATACTGGAAAAAATAGTATATTAATATAAATGGTTATAACCGCAGTAACTAAAACACAGTTTTAAGTACTGTGGTTATAACAGTACAAGACTGTTAAATGTTAACACTAAGTAAAGTTTTCGGAATAACCTTTTTTCTAATAACACTATATTTATCTACGTTATAATATTATTAATACAAACACAAGGGTGATAAATCTCACTAAATCTCTCACGAACACAAAGTTAAATCAAACAGCACAATATTTCCTGTAACCAAATACAACTTGACAAATCAAACGCAATTTTTCTCAAACACTATGTTGCCCAATCACCCTGAATTTTCACGGACACACAGTCTCTTCTTGATGTGCCTATCCGTTACGAATGTTGGCGATCATCATGGCAATCTTCATCTTGTCTGCAGCAACTCGGAAAAGCCGTACCGAACTTGTATTGTACCAGACTCTGAGGTTCTTCAACCAGGATGTTCTTCTTCTACCTGGTCCCCGCTTTCCAAAAATTTTCCCTTGTAGAATGGCTTGCAGGAGGGCATATCTGGTTGCATTTCTCATAATGTGCCCGAAGTACTGTAGCTTTCGAGACTTGATAGTGGTCAGTACCTCCCGATTCTTCCCCATTCTTCTAAGAACCTCTTCATTTGTTACTCGATCAGTCCAAGGGATCTTTAGTATTCTCCGGTACAGCCACATCTCAAACGCTTCCAATTTCTTGCACATATCCTCGTTCAGGGTCCACAATTCAGCACCATAAAACAGAACAGAGAATACATAGCATCGCACCATTCTCACTTTCATACCAAGAGAGAGGTAGTGGCTTTTGAAGAAGGGCCTCATCCGGTTGAAGGTGGATCTAGCCTTTCCAATGCGCGCTCTTATCTCCTGGTTGTTGGTCCATTCCTCATTTATAAATAACAAATGAGTCCATTCCTCATTATAAATGAGGAATGGACACACAGTAAGGTAACTAATTTACCCCTTTTTTATAACTGTTGACTTTTTCAGTGTAGATTTTATACTTGGGTTGAAGTTATAATCTCTTTAACTACGTTGTAATACTAATATTGATACAAACACACAAGTGTGGCAAATCTCACTGAATCTCTTGCGGCCACAAAGTTAAGACAAACCGCATAATATTTCAATAAAATAACTAAGGTCGTGTATGTACATCAACCCGAGAAGTCAGCAACCATGCATCCATAAAGGCTACAGCATAATCAAAGAAAGCCAATACTCAAAACAAACTGACAAATGACTCATGATGTCGTCGCCAGACGGTTTGGTTTAACTTTCACTTTCAGTAAAAAAAATAAATCCAATAAATAATTTGTACAGATTAAAACAAATTTAATAAGTTTTACAGATTACTAATAACAAGGCAAGAGATCATTAACGTCAACCACAAAATAACTAACAACGACAAAACAATAGTTCTTCTGTGGATTCCTTCCCACCTAGGTATCAAAGGGAACGAGACAGCCGATCGAGCAGCCAAACGCGCCACTACATGCTCCAATAGAATAAACAAGTCTTCCAATCGAGATCTGCAGAAAATGTTCAGACACAAATTTGAAATAATTTGGAACGAGTGGTGGAAGACTTTAAGGACTAACCTACACACAGTACGGACTGACATTCGAGACTTACAACCAGAAATTTTTAAAAACAGACTTGACCAAGTGACTCTTACACGACTACGAATTGGTCACACTAAACTGATACACAGTCACCTCATGACGAAACAAGACTCTGTTTACTGCAGACACTGCAACACGAAATTAACTGTCAAACATATTCTTGTGGAATGTCCTACCTTGAACACTATACGGAAACAATTTCACTTACCGGACAATTACAAAGACTGCGTTAACCACACACAGTACACAAAGACACTGGACTTTATACAATTTTTAAATATTCAAAGACAATTATAGTGCAAATAAAAGTGCAATCCATACAAAATAATTTATAATTTAAAAGTGTAAGATACATCTGTTAAAGTGTAAATTTTTTTCTAACTGAAAAACATCATTGTAAACCTACAGTGTTATAATCTTATGTTATGTAATTAGTGTTTTTTATGTAATGGGGTCGCTAAAAATATAAAATGTTGATGCGACCATAATTAACCAATTATAAAAAAAATAACAGGGCAAGATTTTTAAAAGCATATTTTAGTTCAGGTCTTTTCCGTATGTGTCGTGCTATTACTACATTGTATTGTAGGCTGGACGATAACATTGTTATTTTAATAACATGTTATAAAATCCTGTTATCGAACAGGCTATTAATTTTAATATCAGGTTATTAAAAAATAACTTAATTTCCTATCACTGGAATGAACCAAAAAATATTTACGAAGAAGTTAATTTGGTAGATGCAAAATTGGCAAAACTAAAATTAAAGATGGAAAATTGAAAAGTAGATGATTCATAAAAATCTGGTGTGAAACACTCACACAACTTTCTCTTGCCAATGCAAATAATTAATAATAAACCTAACATTATTAATAAAATATTAGAAATAAACAAAGAAACTAACCTCAAAAACATAACCTTATTTTAAGCATGAGTGAAAGACGCAAAATGAAAATCGAACTCAGTTTGGCCTAGAAATACGGAAAATCACTCTTTCACGCTAAACTAGGCTCTGTAGAGAAAAATGTTTTGAATAAGTGTTGTAGATCTTTTAATTTCCTATAAATTTTATTATATACACTTTTGTCGTAAAATGCGTACTAAAGTCGAAATCTCAAAAAAATCGATTTTTCACACGTTTTCGTGAGAAAAAATCAGAAAATCGCTAATTACTGCTAAACTAAGCGTTATACAAAAAAATAATTATAAATAAAAGTTGTAGAATTTTAAATTCTCTACAACTTTTGTTATATAAATTTTTGCTCGAAATTGCATATTAAAGCCGTAATCTTAAAAAAACAACGTTTTTACGTGAAAACAGCCTCACCAAGAATTTCAGCAAAAATGGCGCCTACCCTACCTTGTAGAGAATAAAAAACTGAATAAACCAGGCGATTTTTAAAAAAATCGTAGGACCAGTTTTTGAGAAAATCACAAAAAAGTGAAAAATTACACAAATAAGCTACTACTTCCGGTTGACCGATTTTGATGAAAATGTTCGTGTCGAGTCCGGTAGTGGTATGTAACTTAAGTTTTAAGTTTCAAGTTCGTACAATGTTCCGTTCTTGAGATATTTTGTATACACACACACACACACAGACCAATCGCTAAAAACATGTTTTTTGGGTTCAGGAGGTCTGAAAACGTATAGATCCGGTGAAAACTCGATTTCGAAAAATCGACATGAAAACAGTACTTTCCTTCCTATATATTCATATAGGCAAGAGAAAGTAAAAATTTATATCCTTTATAAAAATATGAAGGAGATGAAGGTGCTACATAGGATGGTAAACCGAAATGAGTTTAGAATAAAATTTTGTTACAGAATTTGAGGGTTACAAGAAAAAGGGAAGACGAAATAAGAAATGATAAGAAAACGAAAAACGAGGTCAGCGAAAAAAATTAAAAACCTTAGGAAAGACGGAAAATACCAGTACGAAAGAAAAGAATCAAATTTTCAAAAACTATTTAACGTGGTCCTCAGTAAACCAAAATTATAAAAGAAAATGAAGAAGATAAACACATTTAAAAAATTATATATAATAGAAATATAAAAATTCTTTTATTTTTGTTAAATTCCAAATGAACGTACCTGAACAATACTGACAAGAGAGAGAATAGTGCACACGGCAATATTCGTAGTATTCATCTTGGCTATCAATTAGACAGAATCTAAGGAGCACCAATTCACAGTTCGTTAAAGCAATTTGCCAAAAACTGCAAAGATTATAACTACTCGGATGAATGCTTAGCAACATCATAAATACCTTTTTTCAATCTTCCCCTCTACAAGTGATTATTTAATGTGATCCCTCTACCGTTCGACTCTCCCTCGATCAGAAACCAGCGAGTAAATCTCTTTGCATAAAATTATTGTACAAATATCATTTGAACCAATCAAATAATAAGTGTATGAATTTAAAGTCTTACAACGTAAGGAATAATATAATAAAATACGTAATACAATCAGCCATTTTGAATTATTTTAATGTATTTAATTACTTGATATTATTGTGACGCAAACCCGATACTAAAATTTAAAAAACCGCGGTTGTTAAATTTGTTTAGGAATTTAATCAATTAATAATAATCAGACTTTATAGATAATTAATTATAAATAAATAAAGACAGAATTAATGTACGAGGTGTGGCTATAAAATAACGAGACTGATGTTGTAAAGAATTTAATTTTAATTTTATACATAATCACTTATTGTCACCTTCTATATACACCCCTTCTCTATCCCTACAACGCTCCATCCGAATTTTCCATTGTTGGAAACAGTGCTGGCAGTCATCTTCTGTCAGCTCTTTCAGGACACGTGCCGCTTTCCCCTTTTACAGCTTCCACAAACTCAAATCTTGTTCGATTTAATACAGATTTCACCTTAGATAACAGGTAGAAGTCACATAGTGCAAGATTTGGTGAATAAGGTGGATGTTCTAACACTGAGATGCTGTACTTGGCTAGGAACCTCTTGGCAGATAACGCGGAATGAGCTGGCGCATTGTCTTGGTGGAGAACCCATGATTTGTCCTTCCACATTTCGGGGCGTTTTTTCCTTACTCTTTGACGTAGTTTAGAAAGTACCTCAAGGTAGTAATATTGATTAATTGTTTGACCTATAGGAACCCAGTGAAGGTACACAATCTCATGGATATAAATAAAACAATCATCATTTGTTTAAATTTTGACTTGCTCATTCGAGCTTTTTTGGCTCTCGGTGAAGTTCGGCTCTTCCAGTGCATGGATTGGCGCTTCGTTTCCGAATCATTAGTAAAAAACCACGTTTCATCACATATGTTATTATCGTTTCCAAAAAATCTGGGTCATCGGAAACGAAGCTTCGTTTCCGAATCAAAAGTAAAAAAACACGTTTCATCACAAGTTATTATCTTCTACCTGTTTCCTAAGGTGAAATCTGCATTAAAAGGAACAAGATTTGAGTCTGTAGAAGCTGTAAAAGAGAAAGCGGCACGTGTCCTGAAGGAGCTGACAGAAGATGATTTCCAGCACTGTTTCCAACAATGGAAAATTCGTATGGAGCGTTGCAGAGATAGAGAAGGAGTGTATATTGAAGGATACAATAAGTGATTATGTATAAAATAAAAATAAAATTTTTTACAACGTCAGTCTCGTTATTTAATAGCCACACCTCGTATTATGAATATAAAAGAATAAGTTTAGTCTTATTTTGTTCTTTTTTTACAATCAAGGATTAGTCTGCCGCCAGTTCCGACTCAAACAACGACAAACTATTGAATTATTGCCATCTCTTGGGTGGTCTCCCAATATCTCTCCTCTCCACCGGCCTGTAATTCAAAACGCTGTGGAGAATTCTTCCCTCAGACATTCTCTTTACGTCCTCTCTCCATCGATTTCGGTATTCTGCAATCTTCCCCACTCAGGTTGTAAATATCCAGTTTCGTTCTTAAATCCTCATTTCTAAGTTAATCCGTACAATTTCAACCCTTTATTCTCCGGAAGAATCACATTTGTGCCGCCTATACTCTACTCTCTTGTAATTTGGTACTGATCCACGATTCACTTCCGTAGAGTAGGACTGGGGCAGCCATCACCTTGTTGACCCTTTCAGTGCCGAAACAATATTGAAAAGTTTGATCTTAAGTGCCATTTAATTTGAATAAGGGTGTACAAAAAGTGCCAGTCCTTATTTCGAAAACTTGCAGGAGTAAGCCTGCCATTGCCGACCAAAATTCAACGTTACAGAAAAATAAAATTTCCTGTTAAAAATTAATTACTTTCTCTTGCCTATATCAATATATAATTTGCGATTTTCTGTTTTTTTTCTCACGAAAATGTGTGAAAAATTGATTTTTTTAAGATTTCGGCCTTAGTATGCATTTTACGACAAAAGTGTATATAATTTAATTTATAGAAAATTAAAAGATCTACTACAACTTTTACTTAAAGCATTTTTCTCTACAGAGCCTAGTTTAGAGAGAAAAAGCGATTTTCCGTATTTCTAAGCCAAACTGAGGTTGATTTTCATTTTGCATCATTCACTCATGATTAAAATAAGGTTATGTTTTGGGGTTAGTTTATTGTTTATTTCTAATATTTTATTAATAATGTTAGGTTTATTGTTAATTATTTGCATTGGCAAGAGAAAGTTGTGTGAGTGTTTCACACCAGATTTTTTTTATTGTTTATAATTTTAAAAAAATAAATCGTTCCAACACTAAAAATATTCAACTAAGGTTTTTTTAGTTTATTTAAAATCGCATCGACAGCTTGGTCTTTAGCAACTACTGTTGGTTTTGGTACCTTAACGGTGGTTTTAACCTGTTAAAATTTCCAGACCCTAGCCGGGAATTGAAACCGGAACCTTTTGCTTTGTAGGCTAGCGCACTAGTCACTACACCACGGAGGTAGTTTCAAAACACATTATTCCATTAATTTTTGTTTAAAAGTTTTTTTTGGAAATGTTCGGTTATCCGGACGTGAGCACTTTATGTAAAACTTACGGACATCTGGTAAACCGGATGTTATCACTATGTAAAATATATTGATGTCCTATTTTCCGGACGTTGATCGTGAAAGGGTTAAATTTTATCTTAATTTCTTTCATTGTTTTTCTGCCTAGGGTTTTGCTAATACTTCCGCACATTCCTTAGAATTTGGCAACTTCCTTCTTTTTATCCAAATCTTGATCAAATCCGGTGTCACAACCTAAATAATTTCATTTTGTTTCTCGTTCCAGCACCAAATCATGTACCACAATTTTATGGTAATAAAAGGTAGGATATTGCCAAGTTATCGCAATCATATATGATGTTTTACGGAAGCTTTGAAATTATATTCCTTGATCTCTGAAGCTCCTCCTCACTCTTTTGAACAATCCACAAATCATCAGCAAACAGTAAAGCATTCAGGTGGTTTACCATAATTCCTGAACTAATCTTGCTTTTCCTTTGTCGGAAAAAGTGATTAAATTAAATAAAATGGTAGATAAACTGCACCCTTATCTCACTCCTTAAGTGATCCTCATTTCTTTCAATCAATTTCTATTTATCATTATTTACGTATTGTTGTATAAACTTGTTATCGCATTTAGTGATGAATTGAATATCCTCTTGCCCCTAAAATACTTCAAAGAATACTTCGATCAACTTTATTAATGTCTATAGAAGCCATGTGCGTCTGTAGGTTAAATTCTCGCCTTTTTACTTTCTCTTGCCTATATGAATATATAGGAAGGAAAGTATTGTTTTCATGTCGATTTTTCGAAATCGAGTTTTCACCGGATCTATACGTTTTCAGACCCCCTGAACCCAAAAAACATGTTTTTAGCGATTGGTCTGTGTGTGTGTCTGTGTGTGTGTGTGTGTCTGTGTGTCTGTGTGTGAACAGAATATCTCAAGAACGGAACATCGTACGAACTTGAAACTTGAAACTTAAGTTACATACCACTACCGGACGCGACACGAACATTTTCATCAAAATCGGTCAACCGGAAGTAGTAGTTTATTCGTATAATTTTTCAGTTTTTTGCGATTTTCTCAAAAACTGGTCCTACGATTTTTTTTAAAATCGCCTATTTTACTCAATTTTTTATTCTCTACAAGAAAGGGTAGGCGCCATTTTTGCTGAAATTCTCGGTGAGGCTGTTTTCACGTAAAAACGTTGTTTTTTTAAGATTACGGCTTTAATATAAATTTTAGCGCAAAAACTTATATAATAAAAGTTGTAGAGAATTTAAAAACCTACAACTTCTGTTTCAAACATTTTTTTGTATAATGCTTAGTTTAGCGGTAATTTGCGATTTTCTGTTTTTTTCTCACGAAAACGTGAGAAAAATCGATTTTTTTAACATTTCGGTCTTAGTATGCATTTTACGACAAAAGTGTATATAATAAAAGTTATAGAAAATTAAAAGATCTACAACTTTTGTCTAGAGCATTTTTCTCTACAGAGCCTAGTTTAGCGTGAAAGCGTGATTTTCCGTATTTTTAAGCCAAACTGAGTTCGATTGTCATTTTGCGTCATTCACTCATGATTAAAATAAGGTTATGTTTTTGAGGTTAGTTTTTGTTTATTTTTAATATTTTATTAATAATGTTAGGTTTATTATAAATCATTTGCATTGGCAAGAGAAAGTTGTGTGAATGTTTCACACCAGATTTTTTTTAATTACTTCTGCTTTATTCTATACCTCTGATCTTGAATTTCTTCCGAAATTCATTCTACAGGTGCAAAAATCTGAGCTCCAAAACATACCACCGTACTTGAACAGTTTCCCGTTCAACTCATTCAGTCCTGCAGCATTTGTGTTAAATACCTTTTAATGCCTTTTGTAACTCATCTATTGGCTACTGACTCACCTTCACGTATGCTCATATAATTGCTATCTGTGACATTCTCAGATTACTACAGGGATGTTTGATACTGTTCCCATTCATTATCAGATACAAGGTCTAACAAAGCATTATCCTTTTTTTCTCTAATTAAGGACTTCATTATTTTGTAACCACATTGTTTCCTGCCATGTGTATCATTCTCTACGATATTAATGAATCTGTTCTATGAATTTTGTTGAGCTGTTTTTAAAATTTTTTTTGCAAAGTTTTTCTTTCTAACGTACCAACATATTGTCACCGGATGGCGACATTAAGTGACGAGTTAAAACCTTTCATTTTTGGTGGCCCTGAAAAGGGCCGTTTAAACGGTAGTCGTCTTGGAGAAGCGTCGGTCGTAGTCGCCGTGGCGATCTGAGGCTGGGTGACACGGCGTGTCATCGTCCAGCAGAGACGTCGTCTTCTTCCCTCACAGTAGTGCGTCGATGGCTGCATCGTCGGATCCAGCGGGTGAAAGGCTCGGTTGAAGGACCGCTGTGGGCATTGCTCTCGGCAGCGGGCGATGACGGTCCGGTCGACGGCTTACGCTGTTGGGTCGGCGAGTGGAAACATCTTCTTCTCTCTTGCGAGGTCGTCGATGAGTCTTCTTTGGAGTCCGGTAGCCATGTGCCGATGGTGGACATCTTGTCTGCTGTCTGGATCAGAATTGAATCTCTTGGCGCAGTGCCGCGTTCTTTTTATAGTCGCCGAGAGCGCTGTGGTATTGTGTTGACCTTGGTGACAGAGGCCTCAGTCGGTACCCCCGCCACAGGCCTACAGTCCCTTTCGGAACTATTGGCGGTTCCCTCTGTCACTACGTCGGAAGCTCTGTATCCGGCAGCACAGTACTCAATCAAACAGGAAGACGATGACGACAATACTATCATGCTTGTCCATTTTCTTATTCAAGCCATCCAGTCCTGCACTCTTCCTGTTTTCAGTAGAGGAAGAATGTATGTACTGGGACAACCTTGACCTTTGACCACCGGAGATAGGATGACCTTCAAAAAAAAAAAAAAAAAAAAAAAAAAAAAAAAGCGACCCACCGCGAGTACTGTATAGAGAACTCTCCGCGCAGTTTCACGATGTCCAAACCTAATGATGACACTCCTCCGATGATGAAATTCGAAAACTACAATCATATATTCCCCATCCCAATGGACGACCCGCTCCGAGACTCATCGTACCTACCTCTTCCGCCATTCGTAAAGAACCGCAAAGCGGTTATTAACGTTAAAAACCAAGACAATAGGTGTTTCAAGTGGGCCATCCTATGCAAACATGTGTCAGGCCCTCACAGGGGTAGAATCGACGGACGTTACGCTGCTCTGCTTAGCAAGTACGATTTCAGCATGGTAGAGTTCCCCACTTCCCTCAGTCAAGTAAAGGCCTTCGCCAAGGCCAACGGAGTGTCGGTGAACGTATATGGGATAGCAGATAAAGAGGTAATAGAACCTCTAGTCGTTACTAATGTCGAAAAGGACGATCACTTCGACCTCCTTCTAGTTACAAATGGCGATGTTCAGCATTATTGCCTCATCAACAATTTTAGTCGGTTAATCAGTCTACAGCTGACAAAACATAATGGTCAAATCGATGTATGCAAGAGGTGTTTCGCTTTCTACAACGTTGACGCTAAGGGTCGTGAGGCGATGACTGTTCACAGAGAGTACTGTGTGGACAATCC
This sequence comes from Catonia carolina, assembly GCA_035578175.1. NCBI lineage: Eukaryota > Metazoa > Arthropoda > Insecta > Hemiptera > Achilidae > Catonia > Catonia carolina. Next base: position 15,824,915 of record JAQMRL010000010.1, read on the forward strand.
GCCATGCAGGATCACCCTACCCAAACCTAATGATGACGGTACTCCTCCAGTGATGAAATTCAAAAATTACCATCACATATTCCCAGTCCCAATAGTTGTGTATGCCGATTTTGAGTGTATACTGAAACCCACTGGAGGATACCTCCCCAAACCGACATCTTCTTTCACTATAGCCACGGAGCGCCACGTTCCTATGAGCTACGGGATGTATTTTGTAGTTGACCCGTCGCTTCCCGACGACATCGCCCAGTTAGTGCCGAAAACACCCTTGCTTTATAGAGGCCCTGACGCAACCGCCCATTTTATGCAGACCCTGAAAGAAATAGTCGAGCGGGTAGCCGCAGCGTCAGACCGTAACGTTCCTATGGTCTTTACGGCTCAGGACGAGCTTTCGTTCAAAGCCGCCATAAGATGTCAGATGTGCGATGTAGCGTTCGGGCCTAAGGTGAGACCCAACAGGGATCATTGTCATCTGACTGGAAAGTATAGGACCGCTCTCTGTTCAAAATGCAATCTGATGAGACAGAACCAGAAGTTCTTGCCCGTCTTCATCCACAACTCGTCCAATTATGACTCGCATTTCATAGTCAGGCAGCTCGGCTATGACGAGAAGAAGATATCCGTCATCCCCAATTCTACGGAGAAGTACGTTTCCTTCTCCAAAAACATAACCAAGACGCTAGCCGTGAGGTTTGTCGACACTTTTAGGTTCATGGCCAGCAGCCTGAGCGCTCTGGTAGACAACCTCCCTCCCGAAGGCTTCTCCCATACCGAGTCTTTCTTTAACGGGTCGCAGCTGCCCCTGGTGAAGAGGAAAGGCGTGTACCCTTACGAGTACACCGACTCGTGGGAGAGACTCGATGAGACGGAACTCCCGCCTCAGGAAGCATTCTACAGCAGCCTCACCGGGGAGCACATTTCAGACGATGACTATCGTCATGCTCTGAAAGTGTGGGACAGTTTTAACATCCGCACGCTGGGGGAGTACTCTGACTTGTACCTCAAGTGCGATGTCCTCCTGTTAGCCGACGTCTTTGAGAATTTCAGGTCTCTATGCAGGAAGGAATACGGACTCGATTGCGCCCATTACTTTACTGTCCCAGGTTTTTCTTTCGACGCCATGCTCTACAAGACGCGAGTAGAACTGGAACTCATAACCGATTATGATATGTACATGTTTCTGGAGAGAGGGATCCGAGGAGGAATCTCTGTATGCGTCAAGAAACATGCCAAGGCCAACAACCCTTATGTGGAAGGTTTCGACCCCGAGCTACCCTCCAACTACCTCATGTATGTGGACGCGAACAACCTATACGGCTGGGCGATGAGCGGGAACCTCCCCTACAAGGACTTTTCCTGGGTTGAAGACGAGGAGAGAAAGATCGCGATAGGATCGAATGTAGGCATCATCCCTGACGACTCCCCGCTGGGCTTCTTCCTCGAGGTGGACGTGGAGTACCCTACAGACGCGGAGACGCAGGACTCGCACAACGACCTTCCGTTCATGGCGGACAACGCGACCCCTCCCGGAGCCAGAAACCCCAAACTACTGACCACCCTGCAAAACAAGACCAAGTACGTTTGCCACTACGCCCTCCTTAAGCAGGCTATCGCGCACGGACTAAAAGTCACCAAAGTACACAGGGTTCTGCAGTTCCGACAGTCTGCATGGCTCAAACCCTATATAGACCTCAACACCCTTAACAGACAGTCGGCCCGCAATGCTTTCGAGAAGGACTTCTTCAAACTGCTGAACAATGCCGTCTTCGGCAAGTGCATGGAGAACGTCCGTAAACGCATGAACCTGGAGCTGGTTAGCAACTCGAAGAGGTTAATGAAGCTGGTCGCCAAGCCCTCCTTCAAAGACAGGATCATTTACGACGAGTCGCTATGCGCTGTCGAGCTGTCCAAGACCTCAGTCCGTTTAGATAAACCTATTTACGTAGGCGCTACAGTCCTGGACTCCAGTAAGACCTTAATGTATTCATTTCATTACGATGTCATGAAGAAGAGGTACGGGTCGAAAATCGACCTCCTGTACATGGATACAGACAGCTTCTTCTACGACATCGAGACTCCAGACTTTTACCGTGACATGAGGGACCCAGAATTCAAGACCTTCTTCGACACCTCCGACTATCCCCCGACACACCCGTGCCATTCCACTACCAACAAAAAAGTGCTCGGTAAGTTCAAAGACGAGTGCAACGGCATCCCCATCGCAGAGTTTATAGGGATGAGAGCAAAACTGTACACTTTCAGGACTGGCGAGGGTATTGTCAAGAAGAAGGCTAAAGGCGTCAAAAAGAATGTGGTCAAGAAAGACATCACGTTCGACGACTACAGAAAGTGTCTCGAAGATCCCTCGTTGTGGTTGTACAGGGACATGAAGCTGTTTCAATCCCGCAAGCATGTAGTCAGCACTGTATTGACGAGCAAGCTTGCGCTGTGCAACTACGATGATAAGCGCGTCGCCGTAGATGCCATCCACACCCTAGCATACGGACATAGGAACATTCCGCAGGAGCTCCAAGAAATTATAAGTTAGTCTCCTTCTAGCACACCCCGTTAGTCCCCGCATATGTCTACTAGCCGACTTTATCCGACCTCTAAACGTCGAACCGCACCAGTATTGGAGTTTCATCAGTATTATTAGTCGTAAGAACTTAAGAGCTCATCGCCATACATGTATTCGTTTTCATCTTCATCATCATCATCTTATATCAATAAATGTTTTATTCTTTTATGAATCTGTCTTTTATTTCTTGTAACCTAAACCTCCTATAGTACCTAAAATACATGCAGGCAGTATCGGTGCTCGATTCCTGGGAGGGTCTGTCCCCGACAGATCCTCGCGTCGTGCTGCGCTTTCGCTTCACGATCAACAAAAGCTCAGGCTTCGGCAAGACTTATATCTACAGGTGTAAAGGTGTTGAAATGACGACACGTTTTGAAAATAAGTTTAATACATATATTCTGAAATCAAAGTACTAGACTAATGTTACAAAAGTTCAGACTCTACAAGCAGCCGTACATGTAGGAAAAAACGAATCGAGGTTACAAGACGCGGCTTTACTGGCTGACGCGACAGTTAAAAATGCATTGCTTGCAGTGTTTTCTCTTCTTGGTAATGGTCCATTCGTCTTCGCCGTAGTCGCTCTCCTGTTGAGCGTGTTCTTCGCAGGGCATCTCCGACAGTAGTTTTTTATCATTCTTGAGGTATAGCGGTAAGGCTACCTTCTACCGAGAGGACTACCAGCTCCTTGATGACCGTCTCGTAATCCGAAGGTCTGATGACCTGAAAATCTACAATGAAGGAAGGCATGTTGTTGCGCGCGACGAGACCTAGCGCACACGGGTTAATTTATCCTCCTGACGGCTCCTGTTAAAGGCGTGTACTGAAGGATGCAATCTGTGATTATCAGGCAGTAGGCGGAGGTATTGGCAGGGATGTTGTTTTTACACCCGATCTCGATCCTGATGTCTATGGCGCCGGTGTTCAGCGACTCGTTCTGCTTCGAGCAGTCGATAAAGAAGAGGGGGACTTTGGTCTTGAAGGTCGAGAAATCGATTAGGGGGTGGTCGACCTGTCCTCCGTAGTAGACCTTATGGAACCGCTTAAAGTTTTCGTAAAACATCGAGTACTCTCCCTTTGCGTTTTCGTACGGGTAGTACACGGAATTGAGGTAGAGTTTGATGTCCTGGAGCTCGCAGTGGTCGAAATGAGTTGATACCGCCGTCTTGGTCTTCTTGTCCGTCTGCAGTCCTACTATGACGTAGCGGGGCTTATCCGCCTGGGAGGAGGACTTGACGGTCCAGATCACGTCGGTGCTCTGCGGTAAGACGGGGTACTCGTACAGGTTCCATCTGCGGAAGGCCATCGATATGGGTGCGTCCTGATCCACCATCCTGAGCAACGGGAGTCTGTGCTGGTCGGAAAGCCTGACGTAAGGCATCTTCCACTCCACTTTGGAAAGAGTCAGATTGTAGTCCTTGCCTGCGGGGACCGCCACGGCGCGGTCGTCGGTAGCCGACCTTAGCAGGATAAGTTCCAGCTTGGCGTTGACTATTATGCGGCGGTAATCCTCGCAGAATCCCATGATCCTCTTCAGCGGGACGTGGGCCGTAAGCCTACCTGTGGTGCTGTTGGCGATAGCCGTTACGGCGTCCTTGTTCCACCCTTCGACGTCTATAGAGTGTTGTTCCCCGTACCTGAAGGACGGAATATTTCTCAAGGCCGTCGTTACGCCGACGTTTCGCACCCTGTCCACTTCGGTACCGTTCATCTCCAGCCTTATTTCTTCAAACAGGAAAGCGGGCCAGTTGTCAGAAAGAGCCAGGGCCGCATCCAAAGTACCGTCGGACGCCGAAAGTTTCACGTCCACAAACAGCAGGCTGTCGCAAGGTAGGGTGTACACGTCCTGTTGGTTCACGGGTATCCTTATCTCGTCGTTGTTGTTGAAAGTCGACGACGCGTACGGAGTGTGAGTATGCATCTCCATGCCTATGATGGCGTCGTCCGCTACGGCGTTAGAGGATCCCACGTCTATTATATAGCTCATTTCTGCAGCACGATGAAACCCAACGATCTTAGAAAAGCAGCGTTATCTGAGGAGAGTCTCTTCTTTTTCACTTCACCAAGTGGCGGGTCGAGCTCTACAGGACGAATGTTCTTCGCTCCGTCCGGTACGGTTCTTTTATAACCCTCTTCCAGGTAGACTAACCCCATCGCGTACGTCTTTTAAGGTGAAGCCTGAGGCTGATGACTTCGTTCTGAAAGCTTATCGGTCTTCCGTCCTGATCCACCACAGAGACGGTCAGTCTTCCTATCCTCGAAGTGTTTACGGGTAGATAGATGACGTTCTTGGGAACTTCGATTATCTTATAACCCCGTTCCACCTGCGGGAAGAACTCGTGCAGGGTATGTCCTTCGGCTCCGTTAGTGTACGAGCCCCGCACGATGTTGCAAGTCAACCGGATGGCGTTCACGGCCGTAATGTTGACAGGGCGCTGGGACGTGTACCATTTATTAGGTTCGAGGATCGCCGCATCGAACCCCAGCACCTCTCTGATGGTTCCGGGTACGGAAAAGTCTACCTTTTCTCCGCAGAATATCGAGCACTTTAGAGTGGTGGGGTCTACGACCATGTTAAGTCTTGGGAGCGGACGGCATTCCGTCTTTGATCCCTTTGACGTCTCCTTCTTCGCATCGCTTAAGGCTTTCGCTTTCGCCTCCTCCTCCGCCCTTTTCGCTTTAGCTTCCTCCTCCGCCCTTTTCGCGACCCTTATTTTCGCCGCATTCTCCAATCTCTTAAGGACCTCATCGAGAGGGTCGGTACTGGATCTCTCTTTCCTTTTTCCCTTCTGTTCCTTTTTCCGCTCCTTCGAGAGCTTTTGGTACTTGAGGGATCCTGCGTCTTCAACATCGGTACGGTTATCGTCTTGCTCCGCGTCTCTGCTGCTGTCGCAGTTCACTCCGCCGTACATCTCCAACATCTCGTATTTGATCTTTGAGTGGATGTCGTCAATCTCGTACATGCCTTCGGGCAGCTCCACCTTCATCCCGTCGCCGAAGCAGAACAGGTTATTCACCCCTTTCCGCACGTTGGGTATGTTGTTGTAGCTCATGAAATCTACCAGTCCTATCTCCCACTGGCCCTCTCCGAGGTCTATGGGAGGGAAGTAATCGACCTCGATCGTAGAGCTCTTACCGCTTAGGCACAACATCTTTACCCGATAGAAACTCTAGGCACAGATGTCCGCAGACGACTGAATCAAAGTCCTGCCTCCTGGCGTAATTATATCTTATGATGTTCCGTCCGTCTTCTCCGTTCTCGAGGTACCTTACGTACTCGGTCTTCCTGTTTCCGTTCAGCTCCATCATAGGCCCGGCTCGTATACCCTTACCGCGCTTCGGTCGGTCCGGCTTCGGAGGGAAAAGCCGGCTTATGATTGAGACGTACTTTTTCCCTGTGTTGGCCTTCACTTGACCTAGCGCCGAGTTGTTCCTTCTGTGGGCGCTTGTGGCTTCCAATAAGTTTTTGTACTCCTCCAAGTCTTCTTCCGAGTAGATGAACGGATCGGGTTTCCTTTTGAATATCAGCTCGTACAGACCGTGCGTGCCTGGGTACGATACGTCTCCGACGATTATCGAGTCGTCAGGCTTGAGTTGTACCGTAGAATCACCCATCACCAATTCGCTGCCTTCGAAGTGTATCCCGTATGTAGAATCCGTATTGTTGTCGGAGTCTGTGATGGCCTCATGCATGTACTGACGGGCCAGACGTCCGGGAAACGTGTTCTTGACCCATACGGAAGCTCGAACCTTACCTAGAGGCGTCGAAAGCATCTCCTCTATAGTGGTAGGCGTGCTAAACTCCTCCTCGCGAGGTAAAGTCCTCGCCGGGGTGGCGTGAGGTCTGGAAGCGTCCCTCATCTCAGTGGAATTCCCGACAGTTGCATCGTCCTCCGTGAACTCCACTGGGAGGCTGACGCTCGTATCCATCTTATCCATCCTATGGGGGTCTCCCGCATCCATCGGTTCGTCCGAGGTCTTCTTCTTAGTATGCCGAGGTCCGAACCCGTCGCTACTCCTCTTCAGATTGGAATACCTGTAGGGTCCGGTCATCAGATCCTTCCATGAGTCGTCGATACTTTTACCTGCGACTCTGTCTTCTTCGTCATCATCATCATCATCATCATCATCATCATCATCATCGTCAAGAGCTTTAACCCGGCTAAAAGGCCGCTTTTCAGGTTTCGTCCTAAAAGGCTTCAATGTCTCCCTACGCTTTACTCCCTTCAACGGTTCGCTCGTTGAGGAAGGGTCGGTCTCGGCTTTCTTCTCGTTCAACAGCTTCGATAGTGGGTCGGTTAGCGGTTTGAGCTGCTTCTGTATCCTGAGATCTTCCTCAGTCAAGCCATGCTTCAGAACTAGTTGCTTCTCTCTTATCCTCCTGCGTAACTCTGCGATCTCCAGCACTAGATTCTCGTCGACCTGTCTCGAAGCCATCTCATCGTCTATTAACGCAGTACCTTTCCACTACCGTCAATATATACACGACCTGCGACTGTACAGCTTTTTCCAGCTTTTTCCTGCTAGCTGCGCAGCTTTTTCCTGCTTATTCCTGCTAGCTGCGCAGCTTTTTCCTGCTTATTCCTGCTAGCTGCGCAGCTTTTTCCTGCATATTCCTGCTAGCTGCGCAGCTTATTCCTGCTAGCTGCGCAGCTTTTTCCTGCTTTTTCCTGCTAGCTGCGCAGCTTTTTCCTGCTAGCTGCGCAGCTTTTTCCTGCTTGTTCCTGCTAGCTGCGCAGCTTTTTCCTGCTTTTTCCTGCTAGCTGCGTAGCTTTTTCCTGCTTATTCCTGCTAGCTGCGCAGCTTTTTCCTGCTTATTCCTGCTAGCTGCGCAGCTTTTTCCTGCTTGTTCCTGCTAGCTGCGCAGCTTTTTCCTGCTTTTTCCTGCTAGCTGCGCAGCTTTTTCCAGCTTTTTCCTGCTAGCTGCGCAGCTTTTTCCAGCTTTTTCCTGCTAGCTGCGCAGCTTTTTCCAGCTTTTTCCTGCTAGCTGCGCAGCTTTTTCCAGCTTTTTCCTGCTAGCTGCGCAGCTTTTTCCAGCTTTTTCCTGCTAGCTGCGCAGCTTTTTCCTGCTTATTCCTGCTAGCTGCGCAGCTTTTTCCTGCTTATTCCTGCTAGCTGCGCAGCTTTTTCCTGCTTATTCCTGCTAGCTGCGCAGCTTTTTCCTGCTTGTTCCTGCTAGCTGCGCAGCTTTTTCCTGCTTTTTCCTGCTAGCTGCGCAGCTTTTTCCTGCTTTTTCCTGCTAGCTGCGCAGCTTTTTCCAGCTTTTTCCTGCTAGCTGCGCAGCTTTTTCCTGCTTTTTCCTGCTAGCTGCGCAGCTTTTTCCAGCTTTTTCCTGCTAGCTGCGCAGCTTTTTCCAGCTTTTTCCTGCTAGCTGCGCAGCTTTTTCCTGCTTATTCCTGCTAGCTGCGCAGCTTTTTCCTGCTTATTCCTGCTAGCTGCGCAGCTTTTTCCTGCTGTATGACGGTCTAAACGGCCCGTAGTTCGGTGATGAACGTGTCGTAATTAAATCTATAGCGGCCGCCGAGGGTTTTTCTCTCTTTGTCGACTACTAGAAACCCGTTCATGTTTCGAGACCACGCCTCACCGCACAGATTCTTGAACTCCTCAAAAGTCATATCAGGGACTACGTGATCGTTAAAGATATGACGTAGGTTGCGCTCGTCCTGACGGAACACGAGTAAAAAATTTGCATTATCTCTAACGAGCTGTTTAGGCGCCTTACTATATGTCTGACATAGGTAAAATACGTCCAGGTTGTTATGTCTCCCCATAGCAAAGTATTTTACCACGTTGTGTTGTTTCTCGCATACAACATCGTCAAACATCATCACGGAATTGGGCTCTACCTCTTCCGGAGGCGGGACTTGCGCATTGTCGCTGAATTCGTGATAGCCTACACCCTCCATATCATGAAACACGCGCTCCAAAAACCTATACTTGGGTTGGTGCAGAGATTTTGAAAATACGTACACATTGCAGAACCTCAGCCCGTTGGGGTCGAACAGCAGGTTGATTATTGCGTTTGTCTTGCCACAATTCGACGGACCTACGGCCAAACATCTGATACTATTCGGCAAGAGGCGACCGTGTCTGTTTCTCGTTTCGCCTATTTCTCCCGACTCGATAAGCACATCTAAGTTGACGACAGGGAGTTTCTCTTTCTGCTCCCTACACCTCATTTTGCGCTAGTAACCGATAAACCTACATTACAGCTCTTATATAAGGTCTTTCTTGTCGATCCATGAATCGTGACTCTCGTCATACCCTAACCACCTGACCAACAACCTGTCACCTTTTCTCTTCAATACCTTCTCGACGAGAAATACGTCACCGTATTTCGTCTTACTCAGTTCCTGTGTGTAAAAACTACCTTTGATCACATGTCCTTTTTCGTCTTTGAGCGAGTATGTGACGGGACGGGTGTGCAAAATACGATCTACGGTAAACACCTCATTGGTCCAATTCGGTATGTAACCCTTGTCGAAAGTCTTTTTGTACTTGCTGATCCTGACCTTATCTCCCGGCTCAAACTTGACGGTTTGGGGGGCGCGTTTCTTACGAGTATTGGACAATATATTTCTTAGCACCTCACCTTCGTTCCTCTTATTTACATCTACAGGTTTGAAACCTATAGTCCTGTGAGACCTGTTATTGTACTGAGACAGGAGGTCGTCTAAAAGACCTACCCAAACGTAATTGCCCCGTTCTGTAAACTTTCTCCACATCATCTCCTTCAGCGTCCTGTTGAACCGCTCTACTATCGAGGCCTTCTTCGGAGAGTAAGTGGAGTAGTGGTTGATCCCGTGCTTAGACAGCAGAGACCTTACAGACGCGTTATACCACTCTTTACCCTCGTCGGTATGAAAATGGCGCATCTTGTGTTTTTCCAGTATGGGGCCGAGAGCGCTAGCGACTTCTTCAGCCGTCTTGCTCTTGAGCGGTACGGCAATAGCAAATTTAGAAAAACAATTTATTACTGTCATTATGTATCTATAGCCCTTATTGACTCTGGCGTATGGGATCATCTCTACCAGATCGGCCTGATACAAGTCGTCGATACCCTTCAGCTCTACGTTTCTGGTGGGATAGTTCCTGCGGGCTTGCTTGTGAAGCTCGCGCGCTATACCACTTCTCAAGCTCATCGTGCGATGCACTGAGAGCGACACTGCTTATATCTAGGTTAAATAGGGATTTTGAATGGAAAAGACGTTATTTTTATATATACATTTATTAATTAAATAATACAGCCTTTGGTTTACTCTTGAGAGTTCTTATTCATTTTTTAAATTCTACTATATTCATTGTTTTCCCATCACCCAAGTCTTTATTTCCCTTGTACACTATTATCCCTCCCCCGTTATCGTTCAGTAAAGCGATATCTTCATCGGTCAGCGTTTTTGTAAATCTTGATGGTAGGAACACTTTCGAATTGCCGATGTATATAATTATTTGCTCTCCGTACATGGTCTGCGCCCTGCCGACCTTCTTAAACCGGTATTCCTTGTTCAACACTAATTCAGACACCCTCATGGTATCTTCATTCATCTTTTTTAGTAGCGCCTCCATTTCTAAAACAAAAAATAAACACAAGTCTGATAAAAACCATGATACCTACATGAACCCTCTCCATCCGGGTCAATACACTCTAACAGTCCGTCTATTTTGAGCGGGTGTTAGTCCTTCAGTCTCTTAAACAAAATAGTTAGTATGTAAATACCTCATGTATTATACGAAATAGCATAGAGGTTTTTCTTTTGAGATCGATGTGGCGCTATACTCGCCTACTATCATGTCGTAGATTTTGTATAGCAGGTAAAACAGCGCTATGAACAGTAACGCTATAACGCATAGGAATATTGTTATAGCGTAAATCATGCTGTCAAAGGAAAATATAAACCGATTTTTTAAACTACTACGTTCGAAGTTCAACTTACGACTATTGTCAAAGTCTTAATTTACAAAAAGGTTTTAGGTTCAAATTTATTTAATTCTACGTTTACATCAATAACGGTTGTTGTTGATGCAGATTAAAACAATAGAGTTCAAATGTAATTAATTCCACGTTTACGTCAATAACGGTTCTTGCTGCTGCAGATTAAAACAGCAGACTACATATTCAGTGTACAGTTACGGTAGTTGTTGTTGTTGTTGTTGCTGCACCAACAACGGTTAAAACTGGTAATGTTGCAGTGCCAACAGGTTCTACGTCTTAATTTCATAAACAGATTTTAGGTTTTAATTTTATTAAAGATTCAAAGTGTATATTTCATAAAGGTGCTAGAGTCTTTCAAATTTAAAAAATATTTAAAGTATAATAAAACTCACCTTCAATTAACGGTAGGTCAACAGGTAGGAGAAGAAGAACTGTGTCTAGCAGCAGGTAGGTGGAGAAGAAGAACTGTTCTAGCAGCGTAGCAGCAGGTAGGTGGAGAAGAAGAACTGTTCTAGCAGCGTAGCAGCAGGTAAGAGAAGAAGATGTGTCTAGCAGTGTAGAGCAGTGGTAGTTGAATTATGGTACAATGGAACAATCGGCGGCCTTTTATACAAATAATTATCCTATGCTAATGCATTGCAAACGCTGAATCTGCGGTTTGACACATAATAACATGCGGTATGACGTTGTTGGTTTTAAAAATTGAAACAAACAACTTATCGCTGACCCGACGACTCGTGATTTTAAATAATACGTTGCAGCATTTAAAAAAATTAACTGTACATTTAAATTCGTAATAAACAAGTTGCATCATCTGAATCAATAGTCTATCACGTCCATAGATAAAAACGAATGACGTCAATGCTAATAAATTAAAGTATAGGGTGTTCCGAAACAAAATTATCAAAATTACCGATTGTTCGGATCCCGAAGGAACCTAACGGTCGAAACCGGACGTAACGCGTTCTACGGGTCGTCCGGATCCTGCGCGCACCTAAACCTCGTCGATCCGACCCTCAGGTCACGTGTTACAAGCGATCTCAGGTTCCATCGGGGATACGGCTACGGATTAGGGCTTATCTTGTAGATCTCGATCTCCCGGTCACGTGGGTACCACGCGCGTCAAAATCGGTCCAGCGGTTGCGGAGAAAATTGAGTTTGAAAATTTGGCGGGAAAAAAATTTGGTGGGAATTTTTTTTTTTTTTTTTTTTTTTTTTTTTTAAATTTTTTTTTTTTTTTTTTTTTTTTTTTTTTTTTTTTTTTTTGAAGGTCATCCTATCTCCGGTGGTCAAAGGTCAAGGTTGTCCCAGTACATACATTCTTCCTCTACTGTTTTCGATGCCTTTTAATGCCTGCTGTAACGTATCTATTTTTATTGGGTCTACTGGCTCACCTTGTTTACTCATATTCTCGCTAGCTTTGGCATTCTCAGAGTATCACAGGTCAGTGTTGTATCATTCCCATTCATTTTCACATATGAGGTCTTACTAAGCATAGTCCTTTTCCTCTCTATTTAAGGATTTCATTGTCTTGTCAAATTGTAATTTGAATATCATTCTCTACGACATTAACCTCTTGACGGACATTGGCAGACATGTGGCCATTAACACCACAGCTTGATGATATCTTTCAACTACTTTCAATATGTTCGAGCAATGTATTAACTACAGCAATATGTTCGAGATTTTGAAAAGAGTATTGTTGTTAAAGTACAATTGTACAAATAATGGAAAGGATAGTCAATTTAGTTAGTACTCCATTAATTAAATATTTAGTTTCAAGCAAGGAAATATAATTTTTTTATTTATTTTTATCATGCTCTACTGACAGCTGGCTCTCAACAATTTTTACTTTCTCTTGCCTATATGAATATAAAAAAGGAAAGTATTGTTTTCATTTCGATTTTTCGAAATCGAGTTTTCACCGGATCTACACGTTTTTAGAACCCCTGAACCCAAAAACATGTTTTAGCGATTGGTCTGTGTGTGTGTGTGTGCGTGTGTGAACAGAATATCTCAACAACGGAACATCGTACGAACTTGAAACTTGAAACTTAAGTTACATACCACTACCGAACCCGACACGAACATTTTAATAAAAATCAGTCAACCGGAAGTAGTAGTTTATTCGTGTAATTTTTCACTTTTTTGCGATTTTCTCAAAAACTGGTCCTACGATTTTTTTTTAAATCGCTTGGTTCACTAAATTTGTTATGCTTTAGAAGACAGGGTAGGCGCCATGTCTGCTGAAATTCTTGGAGAGGCTGTTTTCACGTACAAAAATTGTTTTTTTAAGATTGCGGCATTATTATCCATTTTAGCGCAAAATTTATATAATAAAAGTTGTGGACAATTTGAAATCCTACAACTTTTATTTCGTACATTTTTGCATAGCCTAACGCTTGCTTTAGCGGTAATTAGCGATTTTCTTTTTTTTCTCACAAAAACGTGTGAAAATCGATTTTTTTTAAGATTTCGGCCTTAGTATGCATTTACGACAAAAGTGTGTACAATCAAATTTATAAAAAATTAAAAGATCTACAACTTTTAGTGCATTTCTCTATAGACTCTCGTTTAGCGTGAAAGAGTGATTTTCCGTATTTTTAAGCCAAACTGAGGTCGATTTTCATTTTGCGTCTTTCACTCACGGTTAAAATAAGGATATGTTTTACGAGGTTAGTTTTCTGTTTATTTCTATTGTTTTATTACTAATGTCAGGTTATATTGGTCATTATTTGCATTGGCAAGAGAAAGTTGTGTGTGTATTTCACACCAGATCTTTTTATTAATTTTTAGATCATATTAAAGTATTTGCCCACTGTTCGAAGTTGATGGTGGTGCAAAATTAAGACTTATTTTTTTAAATTCTTAGTAAGAATTTTATAAATTAAATTTCTCTATACATTTATTTATATCGCTAAACGATTTTAACACATGGTTATCTTTTAAATTTAAACCGGTCACTTTTCAAAGTTCTTGTGGTAATAGGATAAATCTACTTATCGTGCTGATTTTCGTTAAAGTGCTGAATTACGATAAAATTAGGAACTTAAGAACATATTACAACTTTTATTATAAACTTTTTTCCTAGTGCTTAGTTTACCGTCAATCAGCTATATTCAAAACTTGGCTTTCAAAATCAAAGTTCAACAGAGTTTGATTCCCCTTAAAGAGTCGATACAGAAACCATTGGGTTTAAAGTTCCGGTTTCGACTGAAAGTGGCCAAAACCGGAAGTCAAGAAGTTAAAGTCGAAATTTGGAAATAAAATTAATGTCATTCGAATCCTCTTAAGAGTCGATACAGAAATCACTAATGGTTTTTGCCATAAGTCAAAGGTAAGCCTTTTTTAAATTCCCACCAGCCATGAGATCCGTCGTCTCAAGAAAGGGATTTTTATTAAACCTTAATTTTATTAAAATACTTAAAATTCTCTAAATAATTTTTACATTACATATTTTTTCAAGACAGTAAGTTCACCACCTTCCATTGTGCGTGTTCTCCACCATAACGTATTAACACGTAGCCTATGTATCCTTTTTGCACGTTAATTGTTATCGCTTATAAAAGAAAAGCTCTTTTTAAGGCCATTTTTTTTACTTTCTCTTGCCTATATGAATATTTAGGAAGGAAAGTATTGTTTTCATGTCGATTTTTCGAAACCGAGTTTTCACCGGATCTATACGTTTTCAAACCCCCTGAACCCAAAAAACATGTTTTTAGCGATTGGTCTGTGTGTGTGTCTGTGTGTGTATACAAAATATCTCAAGAACGGAACATCGTACGAACTTGAAACTTGAAACTTTAGTTACATACCACTACCGGACCCGACACGAACATTTTCATCAAAATCGGTCAACCGGAAGTAGTAGTTTATTCGTATAATTTTTCACTTTTTACGATTTTCTCAAAAACTGGTCATACGATTTTTTTTTAAATCGCCTCATTTACTCAATTTTTTATTCTCTAAAAGATAGGGTAGGCGCCATGTTTGCTGAAATTCTTGGTGAGGCTGTTTTTACGTAAAAAATGTGTTTTTTTAAGATTACGGCTTTAATATTAATTTTACAGCAAAAATGTATAAAATAAAAGTTGTAGATAATTTAAAAACCTACAACTTTTGTTTCAAACATTTTTTTGTAAAACGCTTAGTTTAGCGGTAATTAGCAATTTTCTGTTTTTTTCTCACGAAAACGTGTGAAAAATCGATTTTTTTAAAGATTTCGGCCATAGTATGCATTTTACGACAAAAGTGTATATAATCAAATTTATAGAAAATTAAGAGATCTACAACTTTTATTCCTAGCATTTTTCTCTACAGAGCCTAGTTTAGCGTGAAAGAGTGATTTTCTGTATTTTTAAGCCAAACTGAGTTCGATTTTCATTTTGCGTCTTTCATTCATGATTAAAATAAGGTTATATTTTTGAGGTTAGTTTTTTGTTTATTTCTAATGTTTTATTACTAATGTTAGGTTTATTGTTAATTATTTGCATTGGCAAGAGAAAGTTGTGTGAGTGTTTCACACCAGATTTTTAACATTACATCAAGTTCAGTAGTTTCCAGTCCTTACCAATCATTTTTAGGATACCGTAATTTCATATGATATTTTAAAACTCTACTCCTGTAGCCGGTACATTTATAAATGAGTCTTGTATTATCAATCGATATGATCAAATAATTCTAGTTATAGTAACAACAGTCAAAAATAATCCAGACACCGTAAGGAAAGTTATAAAAGCGTTTATTCTTCGTTCCAAACGCAACAAAAGGATTGTGGCCACATAAAAGCATTACTTTGAATATAAAGGTTAGTTACATAATGTGATAATTTTTGTTTCGTTTTCATTCAATAAAATAAAAATTTTTTGAACTTGTTATTTATTTTTTTATTTACTTTCTGAACTTGTTTTTTTATTTTTTGTTGACTTTATACACATCAGTCAACTCAAAATTAAATACTCTCCAAGTTCTACTTGGAACGTTTTGCATTTATTAACCATTTAACAGAGTTATTCTACTCCAAACATAAAAAGTGAGTTTTAGAGTTAATTTTTTTTGTATTTTACGTCAAATAACGTAAAAACGGCAAAAGTTATAATTTCGAGACCTGTTTTATTCAATTTTTCAGGTCAAGAAACGTACAGAACAAAAACATTTGCATCGAAACTTCAGGCTCGCGACATTAAATATGGCTCCTATTACCGGTGGAACAGGAGTCTGAGCAAAAATTTTCGCTAGCTGGAACTCGCTAACAAAGCGTTTCTGGAGTTATTTATACCATCCTTTTTTTATTTTTAGCTGTAGAACGATTCTCGAGAGATTTGAATGCAGTTCCGAAACACTCGAAGTTGTTGTTTAGGTCATCAACCGAAAGGCTGGTTTGAACCTGTAGAGGTTTTACTAAGTAAAACGAGGAGTGAGGTGGTTTACCATTGCCTTTCTCATTGAGTAGAAAAGAACACTTATCAACATACCGAGCCCTCTGAAAAATACATATTTTCCACTCTGAAAATGACACCTTCACTTTATTCACCGCAGGGTCTGGCTGTATAATGAAATTCATTACTTTCAGAGGAGATAACTCAGATTACCGTTTTTTACAACTCTACCTCTTCTGTTCTTAAATGATTCAGTCATTTAATTGGCTGATGATGTGATAAAAAACAGAACTCTTTCTTTTAGCCCTGCAACGAACAGATTGAGTGTAAATAATTTGACACTCCACCTGTCTGTTATGGTATATCCCGGTACCCGGTATATCATTAAAACATAATATCAAGACATCAAAACTTGAGTATATTATTTTGTTTTTTTTTTTTATTGTGTGTTTCTGTTATCCAAGAATTATTCTACTTTTCAGCGTTGATGAGCTCTAAAGGTATGCATTGCTCCCTGCCCACTTCATAGCTATTCAATTACTTGCCAGCAATGCTGCCAATACTTGCTCTCGTAGCTCTGTTATATATATTTTGACAGCCACTTTTTTGTTTTCTTTTTTTTAGTCATTCAATAAAAAATTGAAGAGCTTATTGAATGAAGGCCCTTTGAAAAAAATGTGATCAAAGTTCTACAGCTCCCATTTTTTGGGTGAGTTTTCTGGTATTTTACATTTTGGTTTCTAATCTTATTTTTTCATGAAAATTTATGTTATGCAATTAAGTTCTATAAACTGTACATAACAATATCATTTTTTACAACTTTCTTATGTAGGCCTATATTACACTAAAAGAGTTCGATACACTCATACTTCTATAATAATGGGTGGAAGGTATTTCAATAATAAATAACAAAACTTTTGAAAAAAAAAATTTTTTTTAATATTTAACACCGTTTAGTCTAATAATGAAGATGTGTTAATTACCATAATTTATACTACTCTAAAAAGATGTTGTAACAGTTTTTTTCACTAAAACTATACATTATCGTATGCCTCTTCTTCCACTATATTTTTTATACTGAAGAGATAGAGCATTCCATATTATCTGCAAAATCAAAAGTATAATAATACGAGTATGTTCAATCTCAATCTCAAAAACTTAGTTTTTTGAAAAATGTTTTTTAGCTCCTTCATTTATTCAGCTCTTCAATTTTATAACCTATGAACATACAACTAGCTGATTATATTATAAAGTATTGCATGTTAAGGCGCTCTATAACTGAAGTCTTCAGTACGAGATCCAAGATACGAGTAAACTATTATGGCTATTTTAGTACGCATGTGCGCGTAATGTTTATCAGGCTGATACATTCGTAAAATCTGACAACGCTGGCAAACGTTCTGATAGGTCTAAACGCGTTCATCAACGGTAAAAAGCATTGTAGTTTAACTAAGGATCTACAAAAACAATACAATTGGCAAGAGAAAGTCGTGTGAGTATTTCACACCAGATTTTTACTTTATCTTGCCTATATGAATATATAGGAAGAAAAGTATTGCTTTCATGTCAATTTTTAAAAATCGTGTTTTCACCGGATCTACACGTTTTCAGACCCCCCGAACCCAAAAAAAACATGTTTTTAGCGATTGGTCTGTGTGTGTGTATGTGTGTGAACAGAATATCTCAAGAACGGAACATCGTACGAACTTGAAACTTATAAGTTAAGTTAGGTACTTCTAAAGGACCTGACACGAACATTTTCTTCAAATTCGGTCAACCGGAAGTATTAGTTTATTCGTATTATTTTTCACTTTTTTGCGAGTTTCTCAAAAACGGCTCCTACGATTTTTTAAAAATCGCCTCATTTACTACATTTTTTATGCGCAACAAGTGTAACATTTTTATTTCAATGTTACGTAATTTTAATTTTAATTAATTTCATCTTTTCCTTATTCAGTCTTGTTGCATTTAAATTTTGTTATCTTTTATTTCACCGCACTCCGTTATCTCGTTTCCGAATTGTTTTTCGTTCTTGCTTTGTACTACCGACTGCTGTTATCGGCAATTCTGGCGTGAGATCCGTTTCAACCTGCTTACTTCTTTTGGTTAATTTGTCTAGCGCGATGGTAGGGATCGATGACGTCAGAGGCGAGGTTTCCTTTTGGGAAATTCGTTTCGTCTCGCTCTTTTTACAATTGGTCTCGACGATGAAAGGATCGTGATTCTTTAACAGTGCCGTAAAATTATGGTTATGTACTTTTTCGGGGCGTTATGCTGCTGGTTGCTGGTTAGACCAATTGTTTTCCCGTTTTAAACGGGACCCAGTTTTGGGGGAGCATCATGTACCCAGTTTTGGGGGAGCATCTGTACCCAGTTTTGGGGGAGCATCATGTACCCAGTTTTGGGGGAGCAATCTTGACCAACTTTGGGGATACAACTCTGAACCTGTTTTGGGGTGTTTTCTTCTAATTTTTATGTATCTGCCCTCGTCATGAGGCAAGAAACTAATATGCCCAAATTGGAATTATCCAGCTTCGCCCGAAAACCTCAGGCACCTAATTTATAAATCTACACATCTATATTTTCTTTTCTTCTGGGAGAAGATAAATTTCTTTTGCAACTTATCATCATATGAATATTTTTTTTTACAAAAGGGGACACGTCGCCCTATGATCGGCTTAAACTTGTCCAAAGCTGGTTTTCCTGCTTAACTCTGCCAGGATTGACCTGCTTTCTACTTTTAAATTCTTCTTCCTTAAATTAAAATTAATTCTGTTTAAATATTTTGTATAAAATAATAAATTAATTATGGTCTTAATTATTATATGAATCTTTAATATGCCACGTTTTATGTTGGCAAGAGCATGTACTTTGCATAATTCTGTACAAGCGTGTTATGAGCCTGCTGCTCTAGCAATTTGTTAAACTAAATTTTGGCTTTCCTTTTTTTTAAATCGTAAATGATAATATTCTTCTTTCACATAATTTTTTTATAAAACTTTATTTATGAAAAATTTCTTTTCGGTAACACAAATTCCTTGTGTTACACAAAATTGTAAAATTTTATATTTTTTTTTTAAAGAAAAAAAAATTTTCTTTTAAAATTAAAAGAAAGAAAGAATAAATTTCTAATTATTCAATCCTAAATTAAAATAATATGCCAAGCATGTTTTTTATTTCAATTCTTCATTTTATCTGTTAAAAAAAATAAATCTGATTACAATCTATTTAATATTTATTCATAATACCGATTTGGTATTTATCTATATTTTTCTTAATTTTTTCTGGATCCAGTATAATAAAATTTTTCTGAGCTCATCTAATATGATTTTATTAAATTATTTAAATTTGGAAATTGTAATTAACGTATGATTAACTATGTAACTTTTATTTATCTAATTTAAAATATTTTGTCTTCTCCTTATTAATTTTGCTTAATCTATTATTCAATCTAATTAAATCTTTTACTAATTTAATTCTATTTTGTAAATTTTTTATATACCACATCACCGCAGCCCCTTTTGGGTTTTCTCCCTTTTTTTGTCCCCTCATGCCAATTTTGCTTCGGCATCGATGTCTTGTCGTTTCGCCTGAGCAAAAGGGGGGTTACACAAGATAGGGTAGGCCCCATACTGCTGAAATTCTTGGGGAGGCTGTTTTCTCGTAAAAAATTTATTGTTTTAAGATTGCGACTTTAATATACATTTTAGCGCAAAAATGTATAACAAAAGTTGTAGAACCCTACAACTTTCATTTCAAACATTTTTTTGTATAACGCTTAATTTAGCGCTAATTAGCGATTTTCTGTTTTTTTCTGACAAAAACGTGTAAAAATCGATTTTTTTTAAGATTTCAGGCTTAGCATGTATTTTACGACCAAAATGTACCAATATAATAAAATTTATAGGAAATTAAAAGATCTACAACTTTTAATTAGCGCATTTTTCTCTACAGAGCCTAGTTTAGCGTGAAAGAGTGATTTTCCGTATTTTAAAACCAAACTGAGGTTGATTTTCATTTTGCGTCTTTCACTCATGATTAAAGATTATGTTTATTGAGATTAGTTTTTTGTTTATTCCTAATGTTTTATTACTAATATTAGGTTATATTGTAAATTATTTGCATTGGAAAGAGAAAGTTGTGTGAGTGTTTCACACCAGATTTTTTATATAACGGACGTATCAGTGCGTTTCCCACTCCCATGGATCTTCTCAGTTTCCCAGTCATTTTCCATTTCTTTCTAGTGCTCTGGGCACCGGTGGCAGGTTCTAGTGGATATAATGATGTTTACCATTTTTACACCCACATCGTTATTTCTGATTTAAAATTGTTTAACAGCTCTGTAAGATTACCTTGACATAATTTTACTGTATGAAAAACAAAATTTTGTTAAAATTAAGGTAAATACATCAATATTAGTCGGAATGTACACAATTTTATTCATCAACAAAATTAATACATTATTAAGAATTGTTAAATTACAATTATATAAATTAATGAGACATTGCATCTAACTGGTTTCATGAAGAAGGAGTTTGATTTGGGGGACTGAATATATGATAACTTCCATTCAAGCGTGGGTCAGTAACTTGTAATGGGTTACCAGGTTGAGGTGGCGGCATCGGTGTATAAACCATTCCTGACTGAAACAAAAGAAAAAAAAAAGTTACAGCTAAGACAATAAAATATTCTTTCATGATTAAACAAACAGGAGTTTCAGCTTTCCTTCATTCTGATTTTGGGAGAAACGGAAAAATGATATATTTCCCTTGGATCCTAATTGAGAATAAAATACAATATATATTTCGTACGCCAATCTTTTACCATTTATGTTCAAATTATCAAAATTTCTGCCCAAATTTAATGATTAAATTAACCAATTTAAAAGACTATTTCAGATGACTTCCAGATAACCAAACGATTGAGATGGGACGAAACTTGTGCTCGAATCAGTTCAGTATTTACATTTTTTTTACTTTCTCTTGCCTATAGAATATATAGGAAGAAAAGTATTGTTTTCATGTCGATTTTTCGAAATCGAGTTTTCACCGGATCTATACGTTTTCAGACCCCCTGAACCCAAAAAACATGTTTTTAGCGATTGGTCTGTGTCTGTGTGTGTGTGTGTGTGTGTGTGTGTGTGTGTGTGTGTGTGTGTGTGTGTGCGCGCGCGCGTGTGTGTGTGTGCGCGCGCGCGTGTGCGTGTGCGTGTGTGCGTGTGTGGGTGTGAGTGTGTGTGTGCGTGTGTGTGTGCGTGTGTGCGTATGTGCGTGTGTGTGTGTGTGTGTGTGTGTGTGTGTGTGTGTGTGTGTGTGTGTGTGTGTGTGTGTGTGTGTGTACAAAATATCTCAAGAACGGAACATCGTACGAACTTGAAACTTGAAACTTAAGTTAGAAGTTAGAAACTTGAACTTAAGTTATACATACCACAACCGGACCCGACACGAACATTTTCATCAAAATCGGTCAACCGGAAGTAGTAGTTTATTCGTATAATTTTTCACTTTTTTGTGATTTTCTCTGAAACTGGTCCTACGATTTTTTTTTTAAATCGCCTCATTTACTCAATTTTTTATTCTCTACAAGATAGGGTAGGCGCCATGTTTGCTGAAATTCTTGGTGAAGGTGTTTTTACGTAAAAAAGTGTTTTTTTAAGATTACGGCTTTAATATGTATTAGAGCACAAACATTTATATAACAAAAGTTGTAGAGAACTTCAAATTCTACAACCTTTATTTCAAACATTTTTTTGTATAACGCTTAGTTTAGCGGTAATTAGCGATTTTCTGATTTTTTTTTCTCACGAAAACGTGTGAAAAATCGATTTTTTTAAGATTTCGGCTGTTCCCAATGTGGCTAATAAAAGTAAAATCAGGAATCTGGGTAGAAGAGAGGAAACCAGACTGTAGGCAGGAGATATGAGGTTCCTTCAGTCTGTCAAAGCGTTTTCCAGATTGGACAGGCTTCAAATAAAGAGATTTGAGCAAAGCTGAGAGTTCAAGCACCGAATGCTAAAATCAGTGAGTGCAGAAAGAGAAGAAGGAATCATGTTAATCGGATGCTTTTAAAAAGGGTCCCCATCGAAACAATCAAGTATAGTCCTAAGGGAAGGAAAAGTGTGGGTAGGCCTTGGAGAAGATAGTAATAGTCGGTTTCTGATCGGTGTTGAACGGGTCAGGCATGTTTCTTTACCTGTAGTCCAAGAAGAAAGAGAAAAAAACACCATCAGTACCAAATATGTTTATGGGATAAATGCTTCATTTCCTGTCAAGCTTTGATTGGAACAAAGAATGACAATAACTGGTAGTTCTTTTTCATAATCAGAGTTATAAAAATTTTCTACTTCACTGAGAGATTTAATACGTAAGAAACTATGTTAAATACTTTTCTGGTGGTATCTAATCACTTGCCCATAATAGGCAGATGAAGTGTTAAATTATTTTCACTCGATCTGCTAGTTTCAGGGCAACAAAAAATATTTCTGTTTCTTATCATGACAGACAATTAGGTATACGACTGAAACATCTAAGAACAGAAAAGATATAAGTGTAAAAGATACTAATCAGAGTTTTCTCCTTTGAGAGTAATGAATTTCATTATACAGCCAGATCTTGTAGTGAATGATGTGAAGGTGTCATTTGCGGGGTGGTAAGTAGATGCTTTTCAGAGGGCCTGGCATGCTGATAAGCATACTTTTCCACTCAGTGAGGAAGGCATGGTGAATCTCCTCATTCCTCGTTTTACTTGGTAAAGCCTCTAGAGGTTCAAACTAGCCTTTCGGCTGATGACCTTAACAACAATTTTAAAATAAACTACTACAGTATACACAAAAAAACATGAAGAGGCGGGTGGGTGATCAGCCTCTTTATGCAATTTATGCAAAATTTTATGTAATCAATCAGAACATTAGTAATTGTTTCATGTAGCCTAACTGGGACTAACGAAAAATATTCAGCTGTGGTTTTGTCGAAGATATTATCTTTAAATTAAGTTCTACTTGGTTAAGTATTATAATATTTACTTACATATTTTTCTGATTTCGGAACTTCAACTAAATATTGTCTCAAAAGTGCTCCGATTTGAAGAAAGGATTTGTATCGTTCGCCGTTCATTTTTTTACCTGTAAAAAAATTAATTTTAAACGATAATACATAAATTATCTAAATATTTATGAATAAATCACGTGAGAGATTATTTATTAAATTTAATACATAAAAACTTTTAAAATTTAGAACAAAAACCGGAAAGATCCATTATCCACATTTTGGAAATAATAATTTGAGGAAACCTGTAACCGGTTCATAGACACATATTAAAATGTATTCTACTGGTGAACCGTTTTCTTAAACACCGTTGCATGATGTAGCCAACTGTAACTTTGCAGACACATGTAAGAGTAGTAAAAAATTTGTTCGATTTTTGTAATATTTTAATGTTTGAGTGATACGGATCTTAAATATAACTTTTTTTTAATGAAAAGGTAGAGGCATATGACACATGATTACGATGCGAAATTTCAAGACAATTTAAATGGTGAAAACTGCACATCGATATGTCATACGGTTTGGAAGATATTAGCCTTGTTTTAACTCTTGAGCTGCTGCCAGACCGCCTGTATCTACTAGACCAAAGAATGTCAAGCTGAAATCCCGTTATTTTACCCGGTAATTTTGAAAAATTGTTAAAAATTTTGTAATTGACACAGAAAGACTTTTTGTATCATGTTTCATCTTAAATTCTGCTGTTTCTTCTCACACAAGTAGTAATAGAGAAATGCTTAAATAGTTTCAATAAATTTTAAGTTAAAAAAATTTATTTTCGAAAGTGTTGGGAGAAGTTTTAATATTTTTTTAATTTTATTTATATCAAAAGAAAGGGCTTTTCTTTTAAAACTACAATAATTATCCGTGGGCCCTACCGTACAAACACACCGTAACAAAATCATACGAAAGTCACACTGGAAACAGTTATAAACAAAACAAATATTGCTGTTGGTTTACTCGAAATTATCAATATTTGTAAGAATCAAAACAATCGATAGATTCGGCTAATACACAGTACATCGTTAGATAGACGCATATACTACTGTCATTTTAAATATAAACGCGATCTATTGAGAAATACTCAAAATGTAGAGCGATACATGAAGGCCGATGTCATCGGCTCTTAGCAGTCTTTCGTAAAAATTTAAATCGGCTTTTTGGCGTTATAAGGATTTAATTTCAGCAACACCTTATTGAATGTCATGTGTTGTTTAGGTCATCAGCCGAAAGGCCGGTTTGAACCTCTAGAGGTTTTACTAAGTAAAACGAGGAGTGAGGTGGTTTACCATTGCCTTCCTCACTGAGTAAAAAATTACGCTTATCAGCATGCCAGGCCCTCTGAAAAGCACATATTTTCCACTCTGCAAATGACACCTTCACTTTATTCACCACAGGGTCTGGCTGTATAACAAAATTCATTACTTTCAGAGGAGACAACTCTGATTAGTGTCTTTTGCACCTCTACCTCTTCTGTTCTTAAATGATTCAGTCATTTAATTGGCTGACCATGTGATAAGAAACAGAACTATTTATTTTAGCCCTGCAACGAACAGATTGAGTGTAAATAAATTAACACTCCACCTGTCTGTTATGGGCATATTGAATGTCATATGTAGACTAATTACTTTGGATGGGTAAAAAGTCCGAGTCAGCTTAATATTTCGAATGTAAGGAAAATTACAAGATATATATGTATAATATCATCATCATCATCATCATCTGGGTATCCTTCCAGCAGGCCGGGTAGGATTTGAGTGGACGATATGCCTCCATCTATCTCTATCTTGATATACCTTTTGTATTCTGATATCCTGTAGTGTCATTCCTTTTGTTAGGAGATCATCCCTCACTTGGTCAGTCCATCTTCTTCTGGGACGTCCAACAGGTCTCTTTCCAGATACTTCCATGTCCAAGTACTGTCTGGGGATACGTGCCTCTGGCATCCTTTGTACATGTCCAAACCATTTGAGTCTTGCGGTACGTAATCTTTCTTCCATCGTTAAGGTCACCTGCATATCTCTTCTTATATATTCATTTCTGACCTTGTCTCTTCTGGTCTTCTGCAAGGCTGATCTTAAAAATTTCATCTCACATGCCTGTAATTTGCTAATGTCCCCTTTCAATAAGACACAGCTTTCTAGGCCATATGTATTGGAAGAAGATATGTTTTAAACATGGTCTGTTTGGCTCTTATGGGAACTGTATTATCCCAGACTAAGTTCCGCACTTGGTAAAAGAAGGAGGATCCTTTATTCACTCTATTTAGAACTTCTAGCTTAGCACTCCCATTATTTGAGACCACGTATAATATATATAGGCTAAATGTGAAAGTTTAAAAAACTCATGAATAATTTAAATTTAAACATTAAATCGTGACAAGAAATGACACATGACGTATGAGATATCGACGTGCACTTTTCGCTATTCAAATTCTATTAAAATTTCTCATTGAAATCATGTGTCGCATGACCACCTTCTGATTAAAAAATATTAAGTTATATTCAAGATGGCGGACAAATTTTTTGATTCATCTTAAAATAGTATTTTGTATTCGAGTGAGGTTGACATTTGTATAAGTTATATCTTGAAATTTTTCTTACATTCGAAGTGGTAAGCCGTTTTTGGTCTTTTAAGACCACAGTATATGTCTGTGTTTATGTGTGCGGTGGACTTCACCCTTCAACAATCTCGGATTCTAACCTCCATTCAACCCTTTCCTGTTTCGTCATACTTCGTCTCCAGCATTCCTCTCCGTATCACTTGAGCCCATCTTCATGCATCCTCCTCATGTGTCCATAACCGTTCAACCTTTTGAACTCCACTGTATTCATAAAAAACTGACATAACTTCAGCTCTAGCCCTGATAACCTCTAGACCACAGTATATGTCTGTGTTTATTTGTGCGGTGGACTTTACCCTTCAACAATCTCGGATCCTAACCTCCATTCAACCCTATCCTGTTTCGTCATACTTCGTCCCCAGCATTCCCCTCCGTACCACTTGAGCCTCTTCAAAAAAAAGAAAAAAGGATGCAAAGGAAGAAAAAGGATGAAAAGGATGCATCTTCATGCATCCTTTTCATGTGTCCAGACCCGTTCAACCTTTTGAACTCCACTATATCCAAAAAAATCTGACATATCTTCAGCTTTAGCCCTGATAACCTCATTTCTACGAGTTTTCACATGTCTGGACCAATATCCAAGACTGATTTCATTCAGCTAAAAAAAAAATGATACAATTTCGCTCTTAGAATGAGTTACTGAAATATTAAAATACTTTAAATCAAGGTATTCAACGCATTCAGTTATTTGATTGTAACTGATACTCACTAAAAGCTTCCTGAGTCAATCTTCCCATCATATGTGCGTTACCAATTTCGGATGGATTATTTGCGTAAGTCGTAAATGCTGATGCATGCACTCTATTTACATCGAGTTCAACCGTAATCTAGAAACAAGAAAAAACAAAAAGTAAATAAAAACTAATATTAGATCCTTAATATTTATCTTGTAACACTTTTTCTTGCCTACATGCATTATTCATTTATAACCATTACACTTTACAAATTAAATCCTATTAGCTTATAAAGTCAAAACACACAAAGTAAAAATACGCGCAGTTGAATCTGTACTTAAACAATACAAGACCTCTCTTAAATTAAAATTATTTGATTAATTTCCTAAACTAAAAGTTATAAGAATAAAGGAGTAAGTGAGAGTTCCGGTCATGAGTGATTGAATTAGTTACAATAGTAATTCCTCATACGGCGCTTTAGTATGAACCGAATAGAAACCTCTAAGAAGATTGATTTTAGAATAAGTTACATCATAATAATTAATTATCGTAAACAATCCCTAGACGTACGGAAGAGAGGAGAAAAGGCTTAAGTGAACGAATGGTGAGAATGTGGGGTACAAAAATATCTCTCAGAACCATCTAGTTGCTTTAAATGGTCTAAAATTGGCTCTACATGGAAAAATACATATTTTGATATTTTTTCACGATGACTGGTATTTCATACTGATGTGAACGAAATTCCTATTATGTGTACAACGTGATTTTGCTTTCAACAAAGTAAGGTTGTGTGAAAAATACTTTCATTTAAATTTAAACACTTGAAAAATTTAATTTGTGAAGCGCAGCTAGCGAGATGTTTCTATAGAAACTGAAGTCACAAAATTGCCTTTTGTGTATGTGTCGGCTGTGAGGAAGGGAAGTGAAATATTTGCAGTGCTACCAACCTCAACAGTGAGATACTACTCATACATTTCATTACCGTGCAGTTTCTAGATACATTTTGTAAGCTGTGGTTTATTCCAAGAAAATGGTTTCTTCATAAACCTTATACGAAATAAATATGACCTGTTATATTGCCTATAGCTTAATTACATGACTAGAAATGTTTGATTTACTGTAATTACGAATGAATCACCTTCTTTACTATTGCTGATATCGGCGTTTTCATTATCAGTCTCTATAGTATCTACCTAACCGTTTTCTTTTTTTACCAGGTGTCAACAAAACTGTTAAAGAATAGCCTCTTCGTGTCCTTAATTTCCTTCTTTATTTTTCGAATTGTGGAATGAGAAACATCACAGTAGTTAGCCGCTCGCTCACGGCTTTTGTTACGAGGCACGGATAGGCATTTTTGTTTAGCTTCAACTTTACAACATTTTATTACATTGCGTTCAGCACTGTGAATAGCTCCGATTTCGAGAGACAGGTAGTGTTTGCAACAGAAAATTTAGTGGTCGACTAACTCTCTTGACAGATGACGTTTTAGAGAATGCGTAAACAAGATTTCTCGACTCTACACGGAAAAGTTTACGGAAACTTTCCTCGTAAGTGTTCAGAAAGATGCTAAAAATTGATAAATTAAAGTAGCCTATCCGTAGTATGGATAATTTAATTTTTTTTTCTAATTTGTGTACGTTGCAATCTGTTCAATTTAGAACAATAATCAACCCCATGACCCAATGAGATGCGGATGATGTGTATGACGTGTAAATGAGTTGTAGTCTTGTACAGACCCAAGCCGACCATTCCTGAGAGAGTATGGTTAATTAAACCCCAACCATCAAAGTACACCGGTAACCACTGTCTAGTATTCAAATTCGTATAAAAGTATTTACCTTTACTAGGATTTGAACCAGGTAAAGGTAAATACTTTTATACGGATTTGAATACTAGACAGTGGTTACCGGTGTATTTTGATGGTTGGGGTTTAATTAACTATACTCTCTCAGGAATGGTCGGCCTGGGTCTGTACAAGACTACAACTCATGTACACGTCATACACATCATCCGCATCTCATTGGGTCATGGGGTTGATTATTATTCTAAATTGAACAGATTGCAACGTACACAAATTAGAAATAAAAAATAATAAAAAATTTTAAATTATCCATACTACGGATTCATTAATTTATCAATTTAATTTAATTTCAATTTCAGTTTTAATTTAGTTTCAATTTCAAATTTAAATTTAATCAGAAATTTCTCCTTTAATTTTTTTGAGATCACACTGTTACTAGAATACTGGCAAGATAAATTGAGCGCAGACAGTGAGGATACAAGTGCAGCAGTACAGTCACTTATCATTGTAAATGTCCACTCTCATTGTCATACGATTGGCCCTACATTCGTTGACCTAATGTGCGTATTGTTATACTTGTTCACAACATAACCTCATTGTTTTATAAACAAATCTTTTTTTAATTGCTAATTTATTGTTTCTAATCTTTTTTTATTTACTTAATCGTGCATTTCCTATAATTTATTATTTTAAATTATTCCTACATAAACTAGACATCTAAACAATACACAACCCAAGCAAACTATACACGACCGATAATTGTATGAAGCAAACTTTTTGATTCGTTGTGTGTTATATCGACGGTACGTTACAGGAGGTGCAGGGATGTGTTAACTGCGCATGCATGAACCAGCGCTCAATTTATCCTGCCAGTATTCGACAGTCTTCTTTTTACATATTTTCTCTACTGGTATATTGATAAAATTGAGTACTTTTAACGAGGAGTCAATCTTCAAAAGATTTTTGTCTTTACAAGCTAATTTTGTAGAGCGCTAAGTTTCTGTATAAAATGGTAAATTTAATAACATTTATTAGTTTTTCAACAGCTTGTTTATTAGCAACTACTTGAGTTGAACTACTTGTTGAACTACTTGGGTTGAGGATTGGTGAGTTTGAATTTATAATAATTTACCAGATTCTGCCCGGAAATCGAACCAAGAACCTCCGCTTCTTTGCAGCGTAGCATTAGCGTAACCACTGGCGTAACCACTAGCCCATGGAAGTTGCCAACATTGAAAAAACTGAATATTGTTATTAAAACTTAACCAGATTGGAACTAGCACCAAGGTTAAATACCAGAGAAGTTTATGGGAACATTATGGGAAAAGTTCAATAAAATAACCAGTAAATTAATACACACATTAAGATATTAGGTTTTTTAATATCTACCATTCTTAAATGAGGTGCAAAAAGCACATGTCTTCCGGTTTGAAAGCGGAGGACATGCGTGTATGTGTCCATACCACTTGCGCACAGATTTATGCATGCCTCTCCACTCGCACGCACTTGCCTCTGGACCGCAATGGTTGAATGCGCAGTTGCAACAGTGCAAACAGTTAAACATGTTTGTATCATCTTTTCTTTGATTGTAATGGTTTTTTTAAGGATTTATTATATATTAATTCTGACGATTAACTGCGTAAATTTGAATGTTTCTTACATGGAACTAAATTATTAAGTAAAATGGGATATTTAGATCTATTATGTTAAAAATAGTTGTCTTACCTGGCCACTTTCTACGTACAAACAAGTTAACAGTCTCTGAAAAATGTACAGGATAAGTTAATTATTTGATTTATGTTTTTGTTTTTTTATAGAAGTCGACAAATTTTAAATTTCGTAATAATCCAATATTATACAGAACGTTGGTAAAAAAATTATTTGAACATATCAGTATGTTGAAATTTATGTAATTTTATTAAAGTCATCAATCGTACATATGATATCAAGGAAGCCTTAGTTTGCAGTTTACGAAAAAAGTGTATATAATAAAATTTATAGGGAATTAAAAGATCTACAACTTTTATTTCAAGCATTTTTCTCTACAGAGCTTAGATTAGCGTGAAAGAGTGATTTTTAGTAGTATTAAGCCAAACTGAAGTAGATTTTCATTTTGTCTCATTCACTCATGATTAAAATTAGGTTTGTTTATTTATAATGTTTTATTACTAATGTTAATAACGTGAAAGAGTGATTTTTCGTATTAATAAGCCAAACTAAGGTTGATTTTTATGTTGCACATTAATTCGTGATAGGTTATGTTTTTTGAAGTTAGTGTTTTTGGTTATATGTAATGTTTTATTACTAATGTTAGATTATATTGGACATTATTTGCATTGGCAAAAGAAAGTCGTGTGAGTGTTTCACACCAGAATTTTTTGTAAGTAATGGGAAAATAAAATAAATAATTAATATCATTTTGGAGAAGAAATGGTTTTCTCAATAAGTAAAAATAGTTCCTGTGGAAAGCTTATTCAACAAATAACACTAATAATGTGGGATGAGTGCGCAGTAAATGGTCGTGCCCACCCGACCACATTAAACCAATTGATCGAACCCTACCAGAGCTCAAATCCAAAAACAAATGGGTGGCCTGGCGTTCGTATTCGCCGGTGATTTCCAACATGCTTTGCCTGTGATTCAAATAGAAACTCGCGA
This sequence comes from Catonia carolina, assembly GCA_035578175.1. Classification (NCBI taxonomy): domain Eukaryota; kingdom Metazoa; phylum Arthropoda; class Insecta; order Hemiptera; family Achilidae; genus Catonia; species Catonia carolina. Next base: position 15,855,597 of record JAQMRL010000010.1, read on the forward strand.
CATCGTGAAAGCATGTCTAAAATCATCTACCATTTGAAGATCAGTTGAAACATTAAATTTACGACCCGATCTATGCAAGCACGTTTTGGAGGCAGTGACCTTGATTTTCCTCTTCAACATATCTATACTGGATATGAAAAAGTACCAACTGATAATGGCTTCATATCTATTAATCCAAGTATAGCAAGACTTATCAGTACTTTATGAGAGTTGATTTCGATGATTTATCCATATATTAAAAATCTGGTGTAAAACACTCACACAACTTTCTCTTGCCAATGCAAATAATGACCAATATAACCTAACATTAGTAATAAAACAGTAGAAATAAACAAAAACTAACCTCAATAAACATAACCTTATTTAAGTCATGAGTGAAAGACGCAAAATTAAAATCGACCTCAGTTTGGTCTGACCTCAGTTAAAAATACAAAAAATCACTATTTCACGCTAAACTATACTTTGTACAGAAAAATTTTCTAAATGAAAGTTGTAGATCTTTTAATTTCCTATAAATTTAATTATAAACACTTTTGTCGTAAAATGCATACTAAGGCCAAAATCTTAAAAAATCGATTATTCACACGTTTTCGTGAAAAAAACAAGAAAATCGCTAATTACCGCTAAACTAAGCTTTATACAAAACAATGTTTGCAATAAAAGTTGTAGGATTTTAAATTCTCTACATTTTTTATTACATAAATTTTTGCGCTAAAATGCATATTAAAGCCGTTATCTTAAAAAAAAACAACGTTCTTACGTGAAAACAGCCTCACCAACAATTTCAGCAAACATTGCGCCTACCCTATCGTGTAAAGCATAAAAAATTTAGTAAAAGAGGCGATTTTTAAAAAAAAATCCTAGGACCAGTTTTTGAGAAAATCGCAAAAAAGTGAAAAATTACACAAATAAACCTACTTCCGGTTGATCGATATTGATGGAAATGTTCGTGTCGGGTCCCGTAGTGGTGTCTAAACTTAAGTTTCAAGTTTCAAGTTCGTACGATGTTCCGTTCTTGAGGTATTCTGTTCACACCCACACACAGACACACAGACCAATCGCTAAAAACATGTTTTTTTGGGTTCATTGGGTGTGAAAACGCGTAGATCCGGTGAAAACTCGATTTTGATAAAATCAACATGAAAACAATACTTTTATTCCTATATAGTCATATTGTTGTTTAGGTCAACAGCCGAAAGGCTGGTTTGAACCTCTAGAGGTTTTACTAAGTAAAAACGAGGAGTAAGGTGGTTTACTATGCCTTCCTCGCTGAGTTGAAAGAGTGTGCTTATCAGCATGCCAGGGCCTCCGAAAAGCACTCACTTTCCACCCTGCAAATGACACCTTCACCTCATTCACCACAGGGTCTAGCTGTATAGTGAAATTCATTACTCTCAGAGCAGATAACTCTGACTAGTGTCTTTTACACCTCTACCTCTTCTGTTCTTATATAGTTCAGTCATATAAGTGGCTGACTATGTGATAAGAAACAGAACTATTTTTTTTAGCCCTGGACCAAACAGATACAGTGCAATTAAAATAACACTCCACCTGCCCGTTTTGGGCATATAGTCATACAGGCAAGAGAAAGTAAAAATTTTGCTAAAATACCGTATTCTAGATTACATACTATTAGTAACAGTTTATTACATTGCATTCACATACTATTAATAGTTTTGCAAAAAAACTATTATCACACCTGAAATGTATCTGCAGATGAGATAAACAACATTATACTTGAAAAGATTGAAGGTGAATTTCGACAATATCAATCCATTAAGGGTAGTGTGGAATTAAAAAATAAAAAAGTTATGGATTTTTCGTTTTTTTGTTAAAAATGTAGTTTGAAGTGTGCGCTTTAAAATGGCGTTACAATCATGTTGCTATGCCAACTAGAAAATATTTTATTATTTTTTTGTGGTTGTATGTTTAAGCTGATTCTGCTATCTGTCACGAAATTTTACAAAATAATTTTCTCTTTCGATTAATAATTTACTGTGATTTATTATACTAATTTTTCACATTGCCGTCTCTCATTTATTCATAGGTTGGCAGTATAAGCTAAAAGTTTATAACCTGCACTATTTTTGTTTTGGTATGTCTTTGTTTACACTCGTGTTTTTGTTTCTCAAACTTTAAACGCGAATATCTTAAAACATCAGTTTTAGAACTTTATGTACCTTTTTCTCAGCTTCCACAAAAGGTACAAGGATGAAATTTTTATGGAGTATGTTAATCGTCCAGTTCTATTGATTGAATAAATTGAGATTAAAAAATGGCACTCCAATATTATTGTTACCCGAGCTTTACCCCCTCCCCCCCACACACACACACAAATTATGTTACGAAATAATATTGCAGTTCAAAATGTTATTGTAGCTACCATTATTACTGGACCTGCGCAGGAGAAATCGCATTCATAGCTCGCATACCTTTGATCCCCACAAATCTTTCTTTTCAATTTAAACCGATTCAATTCTCTATTAAAGTTTCTTTCGCTATTACTACAAATAAGTGTCAGTGTTAAACCCTTACTTTATGTAGGTATAGATTTACGTACAAAATTCTTTTCCCGTGGTCAATTTTGTATGTATCACTTCCAAGACAAGAAAATCCACGCAGCTCTAATCAATTTGTTCTGATTTCCAAAACCATGAATCCAAGAAATGTAGTGCACTCTGAAGTGTTGTGAGCACAGAATTCATCGCTAAGTTACATTTTTAATGTACAGTAAAACCTCACTAATTCGGAATTCCCGATATTTCGGGCTACTCCTAGAAGAGCAGCTTTTTTAATTTTTTTAGAAGTTTTTTAGTTAAAAATTAATAAAGTGCTACTTCAAAAAATAATAGCTTTTAACTGTCTAATAAAAATTGTTTCATCCTGTAATACATTATTGGTTACTTAGTGAAGAAAACGTTCCACAATTTAAGCTAGTGAAGTGAGAAACCACATAGACGAACTTATTGAATTTGCAGACTTCAATCCGGAATTTAATGACTATTATCTTGTCCTAAGAGAGATGCGCCAACAAGTCATAAGAAAACAGTGTAGCAAAGAATCACAGAAAACAATAACAAGTTTTTTTTCTAAGCAACCTCAAATGATCCCTGAGGATATTTGTCAACCGTCTACTTCAACAAGTGCCAAATAACCGGTACGTAAGTACAGTCTTTTAATTAAATATAATTTTACACTGGACATTTATTATTTAACAATATTTTTACTCCCGTAAATATTTTTATTTCTATACTTTTAACTTTATTGTTTTTCAATATACTGTACTGTAAATTCATTAAACATCGATATTTCAGACAAGTAACGTTTATTTTTTAATTTTAATTGCCTAAATTATTCAATTTTTAGATGTAAACAAATATTCGCGATAATTCGGACTTTCAATGATTCGGACTTCTTCCCCCCCCCCCCCCCATTAGTCCGGATTAGTGAGGTTTTACTGTAATTACACTCATATTTTTCGCTGTATTATGTAATATAATATTTTTAATTTCTGTTATACGAGTATATATTTTTAAATTGATTACACACGTTTCGCGTGCGAAGCCGCGACTGGGCATGCCAGTAAATATATACAGGGTGGACCAGGAGGAAAGAAAACATTTTAACAGGTAATTGTAGACCTAAAAACAAAACAAAAAGTTCATATAAACATATGTCTGGAAATGCTTCGTTAGCGAGATAAGTCTAGCGAAAGATTTCACCTAGATTTCCACTCCGAGGATTAAATGAAACCGGATTGAACCAATTAGAACGGTAATTAAAACAAACATTTGATTGTTTCATATGAATTTTGACTTGAAAAATTGATTAAACTAGGTTCCAGAACTGTAAGTCCCTTAGTTTGTAAAATAACTTGCTTAAAACACAAAAATTTACTGTCAAAAAACACGTTTTTTACGTTTGAGACGCTATAATTCCATTAAATGGCTAACAAATGCATAAAATCCATGAACAAAAATTGTAGAGAATTTAATTCTGAGAAAATTGATGTAAATAAAGTCAATAGCAAACAAATTCTAAATTAATCAATTCAAATTTAATTTTAAGAAAACAAACACTAAGGCAAAAATGCACTTTGTTCAGTCTGAATGCAATAACAACAGCTGTTACTGTACCATGTCAGCTGATCAGTTTCAATTAAATTTCATTATTTATTATTTTATTATTAAGTTGGTAGCACTGATCATTGTTACTGTTGGTGGCTGCTTAAACACAGTATGACTTATTCGCATGCGCTTGGTTACTTTAGTGGTGATTGGTGTTAGCTATTGCATTTTTATCTGAGAGAAAAGTTGATTTCAAATTCCATTGACCATTTACTGTGTTTATCAATAATTTAAATTAAATTAAAATTTAATTTGTATTTAGAAATTTGTCGGTTTTGTTTCACATTTCTTTTAATAATGCCTCACGTATTTTCTCACGCCGAATACGCAGATATGGTTTATGTGTATGGCTTTTGTAATGGCAATGCTACAGCTTCAGCTTCAGTTGCAGAATATCAACGTCGGTTTCCTTAATGTAGAGTACCAAATCATAAGGTATTTAGCAGGATTTTTATTAATCTTTGTGAGACTGGTTGTTTTCCTAGCGCAAGAATTTCATCTGACCGAGGGCTTCAACATGAAGATGATGCTGAAAAAATTCTTCAAGCAGTTGAATGTAGTCCCACTACAAGTTCGCGGCGAATATCTATGCAACTTAATATCCCAAAAACTCGTGTGTTGCGAACTTTACACTTACACGGATTGTATCCATTTCATATACAAAAAGTGCAACATCTTCAACCAGGAGACAATGCTGCGCGTCTGCAATTCTGTGAATGGATTAAAACGCATCGTTGTATTGTTTCAAGAATACTTTTTACCGACGAAGCTACATTTACTCGTGATGGTGTTAACAACACCAGAGATTTCCATCAGTGGTCAGATGAGAATCCTCATGCTACAACGGACAATAACTTTCAGTCAATGTGCGGTGTGGTATTGTAGATGATGAATTAATTGGCCCTTTTATATTAGAGAACCGACTTGTAACAGAAACATACATGGAATTTTTACGTAATGAATTGTTTACTTCTCTGGAAAATACACCACTTTTAACACGAATGAATATGTATTTTCAACATGACGGCGCTCCTCCGCATACTGCTCATCGAGTCAGAGAATTTTTAAATGAACACTTTGCAGGCAAACTGATTGGTGCTGGAGGAGTTATTAACTGGCCGCCAAGGTCTCCAGACCTTACCCCACTGGACTATTGCATACGGAGTTGGATGAAAAGTTAAGTTTACAAAGTGAAAGTTAATACACGAGATGAACTGATTACTCGAATTTTTGATGCTGCTGCCCTCATAAAGGAAAAGAAAGATGTTCTTGCAACAGCGACACAAAATATTCGGAAGCGTGTTAAGAAGTGTATAGGCTGTAATGGTGGAATTTTCGAACCTTATTTATAATGTAAGTAAATTAGTTATGTGTTATTTAGAACGATATTATGATGGTAAATTAAATTTGTATCAGATTATTTTTTTTTAAGTTTATTATGATAATACAGTATTGTTACTTTTTTGGAGGGTAGACCTAATACAAGTTACATTAAATATGAATTGATTAATTTATAATTCGTTTGCTATCGACTTTATTTACATAAATTTTCTCAGAATTAAATTCTCTACAATTTTTGTTCATGGATTTTATGATTTGTTAGCCATTTAATGGAATTATAGCGCCTCAAACGTAAAAAACATGTTTTTTGACAGTAAATTTTTGTGTTTTAAGCAAGTTATTTTACAAACTAAGGGACTTACAGTTCTGGGACCTAGTTTAATCAATTTTTTAAGTCAAAATTCATGTGAAACGATCAAATGTTTGTCTTAATTACCGTTCTCAATTGGTTCAATCCGGTTTCATTTAATCGTCGGAGTGGAAATCTGGGCGAAATCTTTCGCTAGACTCATCTCGCTAACAAAGCATTTCCAGACATATGTTTATATGAACTTTTTGTCTTGTTTTTAGGTCTACAATTACATGTTAAAATGTTTTCTTTCCTTCTGGTCCACCCTGTATATTTTATATTAATGTGTTAATTTAAGTAAACATACCTTTTCAATGGGTTCAGTAGCCCTCATTCGCGATCCAGGTTCACACAATTCCCAATAACGTTCTAAATAAAAATAAACATCATAATATACTCAAATTTATCAATACCATATAAAAAATAATCTGGTGTGAAACACTCACACAACTTTCTCTTGCCAATGCAAATAATTAACAATAAACCTAACATTAGTAATAAAACAATAGAAATAAACAAAAAACTCACCTCAATAAACATAACCTAATTTTAATCAGGAGTGAAAGACGCAAAATGAAAATCAACCTCAGTTTGGCTTAAAAATACGGAAAATCACTCTTTCACGCTAAACTAGGCTCTGTATAGCCCAAAATAATGCCTGTAATGTATAATGTGTAATGTATAATGCCTAAAATAAAGGTTGTAGATCTTTCAATTTCCTATAAATTTAATTATATACACTTATGTCGGAAAATGCATACTAAGGCCGAAATCTTTAAAAAATCAATTTTTCAAACGTTTTTCGCGAGAAAAAAAACAGAAAATCGCTAATTACCGCTAAACTAAGCGTTATACAAAAAAATTAAAATAAAAGTTGTAGGATTTTAAATTCTCTACATTTTTTATTGTATAAATTTTTGCGCTAAAATTCATATTAAAGCCGTAATATTATAAAAAACAATTTTTATATTATTATTTTTATAACCTACCGGGTTGGTCTAGAGGTAAAGTCGTCGCCAAAATCAGCTGTTTAACAGCTGATTTTCGGAGATGAAGGTTCCTGGATCAAATCCTAGTAAAGGTAGTTCTTTTATACGGATTTGAATGCTAGACAGTGGTTACCTTGATGGTTACTTTGATGGTTACTTTGATGGTTGGGGTTCAATTAACCATACTGTCTCAAGAATGGTCGGCCTGAGTCTGTACATGACTACACCTCATTTACACATCATACATATCATCTTCATCTCATTGGGTCATGGGGTTGCTTATTGTTCAGAATTGAACAGATTGCAACGTATAGTACATTTGTTTTAGGAAGAAGCTTGTAGGGGGTGGGCGAGTAGGTAGAGTAGGGATAGTTTCAAGGGGCAAGTGTTGTCTCCTTCTCGCTTAATGATCATTCCCTCTCTTTCTAACTGTATACTACTGTTACAACTACGAGGTGCTTCCCCCACCACTAAACAGAACAGCTCAGCGGCACAGAGCGTTGGACGGAAAGCTTCTAGCTAGAAAAAATGACCTATACACATTTTAGGAACTAAAAAAAAATTACCATTGTTATATATGTATTCAAAACATTTTATTTTAAAACTTTCAAAAATGATAACTTTAAGGGCCCAAATAAAGATTTTCATAATTATGTGTGTGTGTGTGTGTGTGTGTGTGTGTGTGTGTGTGTGCGCGCGCGCGCGTTTGTGTGTACATGTGAGTACGTATTTTTGTTGAAGTAGATGAAGGGGTTTGATGAGACGAGAGACGAACGCGGGGGAAATTATCAAAACGTTGTAACGGGTGATTCAAAAAGAGCGCCGGTTTTTAAATAGCTGGTAAATTTTTGTTTATCGGTTGGCAACATTGTTAGACCTCATTTCTATTTCGGAGAACATTCCGATTGACGATTCAGTTGTAGTTTCTCTTGTTCGCAGTGTAGTACTATCGCAGTCTGTGTCTAACCATGGAGAAGTTTACTATTGCACAACGAGTGTTAATCGTCAAAACATTTTACCAGAGTGGAGAGAGTTATGCGGCTACTGTCAGGCGACTTCGCGGTACTCTAGGACGAAATGAAGCACCGAATGAATCAACAGTTCGCAGGCTCATGAAAAAGTTTTTTGAGACGGGTTCAACAGTCGACCTTAAAAGTTCTGGTCGTCGTCGTTCTGGCCGAACTGAGCAGAACGTTGCGTTGGTTCGTGACAGTGTGGCTGTTAGCCCAGCAAAATCAATACGTCGCCGTTCTCAACAATTGGGTTTACGATGTTCTTCTGTACGGAGAATTCTTCGGTACGATCTCCAATATCACCCGTATAAAATTCAGTTGCTGCACGAGAAATAATGTTGTTGCTCCGTGAACGGTTCCAGGATCGCATCATTTCTCGTAATTCCGACCATCAATGGCCACCAAGGTCGTGTGACTTGACGCCTTGTGACTTTCATCTTTGGGGTCATCTGAAGTCATTGGTGTATGCCAATAAACCCCGAAACATCAATGACTTGAAGGAGGAAATTCGGCGGGTTATCGGGCAAATGGAAGTCGAAACTTGTCGTGCAGTAATATCCAATTTCATGGACAGAGTTGATGCGTGCCAGCGCAGTAGAGGAGGACACATGCATGACATCATTTTTCATACATGAAATCGGAAGGTAAGATGAACTTGTTGATGTATTTATTTTCAGTTTTTCAATAAAATAAATCTCTTAATTTGATATATCAAAACCGGCGCTCTTTTTGAATCACCCTATATTTGCTTGTGTATATGTGTGTGTGTGTGTGTGTGTACGTTGTATTATACAGTCGATCTAGCAGCTACACAATTTCTGTTACATATTATATTTTTAAAAAATTGTTTACACATGTTACACGTGTGAAGCCGCCTCAGGGTTGCTAGTTACTGTACATAAGCATTATTGTGGTGACATACTATTCTTAAACGCTTTTATTTAACTTACTCTTGGAAGAATCAAATCTTGCAACTTAAAATTTTAATACTTCTACCGTATCAATATGAATCAAACTTTGCACACTTGTTTATCTTCGATGACAATACGCTGTGGAGGTGTTTGTAAAAAAAAATTTTAAAATTTTAAAAAAAATTTAAAAAAAAATTTTAAAAACGCTTTTCTTTAACAATTACTTAAAAAAATTAACTAAAAATAAAAAAATTAAAAAAATTTACAAAAAAAAATTTTTTTTTTAATTTTTTTAAGAAACGCTATTATTAATATTAATCAAAAGAAAAATGAACTAAAAAGAAAAAAATAAAAAAATTTACAAAAAAAAAAACAATCACAGACATTACAGTTAAAAGCGTGGCGCATTAATATATATAATATTTATTGTAAAATATTCGTTGTAATATTATATATATTAATGCGCCACGCTTTTATTTTAACTGTAATGTCTGTGATTGGTTTTTTTTTGTAAATTTTTTTATTTTTTTATTTTTAGTTCATTTTTCTTTTGATTAATTGTTAAATAATAGCGTTTCTTAAAATGTTTTTTTTTAATTTTTTTTTTTGTAAATTTTTTTTTTCGTAGGATGCCTCCGAGTGGTATGCGTTTTTACGGGAGACGCCACGCAGTAGTAACATTATCCTGTTCTGGCATTAATGTTCTGAGAATTGTCAGTATCTGTTGAACTGCAGAGTTGATCAGATAAAGGATGTTTAAAATTAAATAATGTTTGTGCTCTTGAAGATTGCGGTATGTTGACACTCAGGGATAGACATTATTGGGTCCATCCTTTTCATTGTGTAAATGATGGATTTGAACGGTTCATTTATTTGTATTTAAGTACTAGTCAACACCCCACCAAGTTTTTAGAGTTAAAGCCCCACGAACATAAAAATTCATATTTGGAATAAAAGAACAATATTCAATATTTATTTATGGTAAAAAATTAATTATAAAAATCTGGTGTGAAACACTCACACAAATTTCTCTTGCCAATAAAAAAAATAATTAACAATAAACCTAACATTAGTAATAAAACATTAGAAATAAACACACAAACTAACCTCAAAAAACATTAGTGAAATACACAAAATTAAAATCGACCTCAGTTTGGCTTAAAAATACGGAAAATCACTCTTTCACGCTAAACTAGGCTCTGTAGAGAAAAATGTTTTAAATAAAAGTTGCAGATCTTTTAATTTTCTATAATTTCGATTATATACACTTTTATTATAAAATGCATACTAAGGCTGAAATCTTAAAAAAATCAATTTTTCTCACGTTTTCGTGAGAAAAAATTAGAAAATCGCTAATTACCGCTAAACTTAGCGCTATACAAAAAAATGTTTGAAATAAAAGTTGTAGAATTTTAAATTTTCTACAACTTTTGTTATATAAATTTTTGCGCTAAAATGCATATTAAAGCCGTAATCTTAAAAAGAAAATGTTTTTACGTAAAAACAGCCTCACCAAGAATTTCAGCAAACATGGCGCCTACCCTATCTTGTAGAGAATAAAAAATTGAGTAAACCAGGCGATTTTTAAAAAAAAATCGTAGGACCAGTTTTTGAGAAAATCGCAAAGAAGTGAAAAATTATACGAATAAACTACTACTTCCGGTTGACCGATTTTGATGAAAATGTTTGTGTCGGATCCGGTAGTGGTATGTAACTTAAGTTTCAAGTTTCAAGTTGGTACGATGTTCCGTTCTTGAGATATTCTGTTCACACACAGACACACACAGACTAAAAACATGTTTTTTGGGTTCATGGGGTCTGAAAACGTATAGATCCGGTGAAAACTCGATTTCTTAAAATCGACATGAAAACAATACTTTCCTTCCTATATATTCATATAGGCAAGAGAAAGTAAAAAATTAATATTATAAAAATGGGTTTCTTACTTGATTCACCCTGGCTAGGATCAGCTTCATTGATTTTAAGTTTAAAGTAATCCATACATTTCGTGAAGATTTCTACAAATGAATCATGTTTCTCTCGCAAGTGTCTTTGATGCGCTTCTGAATTGTATACCACACCCTGAAAGAAGAAGACACAATTTTATAAATTACCGTACTTACTCAAATATACCACGCCCTCAAATATCCCGCGCACCCGATTTTTGAAGGTACTTCCAGAAAAAATTAAAACTCAAAAATAAACTTACAAATTTATTTGTACACATTGAAAAATCTTCATAACTTTGAATAATTAACTACCTAGAATTGGTACATTCTCATTGTACGAATCAAAATGAACTAAAACATCTGCTGAACTATAAAAAGTTACTCTCTATCGACGGTATTTTCGTCGCTGTCAGAACCCGCGTCTGGATTTTTGCCCCAAAGTGTGTCGTCTTCTTAGCTATCAAGCGCATTAGAAATGCTGCATTTTAAAAAAACTATTTGAAACTAACTCTGGTGAAACAGTGTCCATGCAGTTTTAATCCACTAGCAGATAGTTTTATACTCCGGAATTTTTATTTTTCCCGCAATTGTTCGTCTTCTAACAGATAGCGAATTCCGATTAAAGCATCGTACTAATCCTACTTTGAAATTTTCACCAAGTTCAGCTGAAATTTTCATAGCTTCTAGAAGACACATTTTGGTTGAAACAGCGTAGTTGTATTGTCAATATATTCACAGAGCTGTTCTTCTACTTGAATAAACTTTGCATGTTAACCACGAAAAGCCCGATTTCTGTTTGAAAGGATTTCCCTTTGAAAGAATAGCGCGCTAAATAATGACAAATAAGTACACAATCCTAATATTGTTTATATTATTATCGGTAACATTCACTATCTCTAAATATCCTGTACAGTACTGCTAAACGAGCATTTATTTTTTATTTTTCCGAATATAAAAAGGTGCGCGGTATATTCGAGTAAACGGAAATTAATTAAAAATCTGTTCTACCGTTATCATAAATATGAAATTTAATTTCAATTATTTGAATAAAGCTATTTGAAATGTTGAAATTTATAAAACCTTTTTCTACCCCGCAAAATTCCACTTAAGTTGCATTTAATTTAAAGTATTTTTTTTTCAGAAACATTATAATCTGTTCACTATAACTGAACATTTATTAATGTTATTTAAAATATTTATTTGCTTGCTTATAATTTAAAATATTGCTTTTGTCCTATATGAAAAAGACAAATTTTAGAACAATAGGGGAGACCGCGGAAGGTTGTAACAAGGGGTTGGTTGTAACACCGTTCATAAATCGGGTACCTGTCGATAGAATTAGTTGTGATTCCAGAGAAGAAGCCTTGTACTACTTAACAATGTGAGTTTAGTGTTTTTGACCAATATTTTGTGAACAAAATTTAGGAAGAAAATATCTACTTTTTACAAAGATGAGTAAATTTTCAAGAATTTTGTTTTCTCATTATTTTTAAATATTCATTATAAGTTATTAAATGTAATGATAATTTAAAATACCCAACAAAACATCACCTTTCTAGCTACATATGTCTGATTACTCAGTCAAGTCTTGTTAGCGACATTTAGACATATTTTGTGTAATGGAGTCGTACGGGGTTGGTTGTAACACGAAGCCCGGGGATGGTCGTAACACATGAGTGTCCGTTACGACCTTCCTCATATATTTATCTTACTATTATTTAGTTCAACATATTTCTTTTGGGATGAAATTTTTTTTTCGTAACTAAGCCTATATTTTACTAAAAATTACTTGTTGGCTCGTCACGAGGAGAAAATGTTGTTCAAAGAAATTTTAAAGAACAATGTTAGTAGAAAACTAGTAGGCTATTTATATTTTTAATTTTTTTTACTGTAGATAGGTGTCCGTGAATTAAATAATTATCTTAATCTTATTACACAAATTCTCTTATTCGTTAGTCTCGATAGATTCATCGCCCGGAAAAAGGAGAGTAAGTTATCCTGTTTAACGACTTGAAACTTCTGAATTTTCGACAAAAATTAAAAAGATGTTACTTCTTGAAGATACCGCCAGTGAAAATCAAGATTGTTTTTGTTTGGTGTGCTTTGAACCGTTTACTAAAAGGAAACCGAGGAAGGACGGGTTCAATATCTAAACTATAGCAGTGGTCACATTTTTCTTGCATTAAAATATCTAATAGGTTGATCTATAATTATCAAAACTGTCTTTCAGATGTCCTATCTGAGTAAATATTATTTTGGATTATTTTTTGAAGTGGAAAACTATTGGTTTTTGTTTATCTTAGTTGAAAATTGTGTAAATAAGAATTTGTTTACTACTTTACTTTCATCTGTATAGCTTTAAAACATTTAAAAAAAAATCATTTTTGGTTTTTTTATATAAATAATTTTACATTTAATCATAAAATCAAGTACTGTCAAATTGAATACTATGTGACATATTTAAAAAATCATTAAAACAAAAATATAAATAATTTTGGTGTAGTCAGTTTATTGTTACAACCAACCCTTATAAGTGTTATAACCTTCCCCTGGTGCGGAGTTGGTCGTAACACAGAACAAGTTATTCCTTTCCTATAAAAAATCTAGGAATTATTTTTAATTGATTAATAGTACTCTCGAGAAAAATGATATAACAAACCAATACCCATTAAAACAAAATTGTTATAGTGCATTCAAATATTATAAAAAATTAAAAACCTTGCTGTGTTACGACCATCCGCGGTCTTCCCTAACAATTTTCGTTAATATCTGTAACTAAAATTAATTCACTGGGTATTTTCAATCTTGTCAAACCGTCATTGGAAAATATTTGCTCCAATTTTTGGGATTTCCTTCAATTAGATTAATACTATTCATCTTTTGTTTAATTTAAATTAATTTTTTACAAAAATTTTAAAATTATCTATACCAAATTTATTTATTTATTTATTACTTTTTTTATTTAGTTGTTTAATTTATTTAGTTGTTTCGTGTAGACGAGTCTTTTAATAAATGAGTATAAATTACGGTGATAAAATTCTAAACCACGAGTCGGCAAATAACTTCGGTTATTAAAGTGAGTAGACGTACATGTGTTTGCATAATACCAAAACATTGTAAGCCAGAACAACAGCCAGTCCTCTCGAGTTCCGGCTTACTCAGGTTTTACTGCAACTATATCTATTGCAAAATATGTTTAAAAAATATATAGTATTTGGGCATAATCAAACGTGTTTTATGTGGGTTTAGAACAGTACCGTTAGATTTAAACATTAAAATCTTTCATTTCGTGGCCAGAAATCAAACCCAGGATTTCCGCTTTACATTGTAAATCTCATCACACAGGTGGTCAGCTTTCACTTTTATTTGGTACTTTTTAAATCAATCTTGTAAAATGTTGCTAACTGGAAAAAAACACTGTGGAAAATTTTTTGGTTTTTCAGATATTTCAGACAAAATGTGATTTGTGATACCACAACAAAAATTTATTCCGAAGTAACTAATTTAAATAAGTACAGCATAAATCTTGTAACAGTTAATGAAATTTGCCGATGGAAAAGAAGATGGAAGCTAAAGCTCAATGAAACCAAATCTATTCACATCAACTTTACCAACAAGAAAATTCAAAATTTTTCAGTTGAAATCAATAGAAATAAAGACCCATACTGCAATACTGCAAAATATCTCGGTATGACGCTTGTTGCTTAACTGCGATGGAAAGAAAATGTCAAAAAGAAAAACAAGAACTTGACTTAAAATATAAGAAAATGTACTGGTTAATAGGTAGGAAGTCGGTCCTGTCAACCTTTAAAAAATTGTTAATTTATAAACAGGTGTTAAAACCAGTTTGGACTTACGGTATCCGTAAGTCCTCTGGGGTTGTACGAAATCCAGTAATATGAAAATAACACAAAGGTTTCAAAAGAAAGTCCTAAGAAATTTTGTCGATGCTCCGTGGTACATTCGGAATGATAATCTCGGGTTCTGAATATTGAAACAGTGGATGAGGAAAAGAAAAGATTCGCTAGGAGAGTCACGAAGACCAACTTCTACGTCATGTGATTGTTGAGGCGCTGCAACTCCTCGATAACTCAGAAGTAATGAAAAGACTTAAGCGCCAGAAAACCTTCGAATTGGTTTGATTTAGGAGATATATATTAGTCTATTTCTCATTAATTTGTAAATAATCAATTGTAATAAATTATCCTGTAAATCAGTTGTACATTAATTATCTGGTAAAATCGTATGTATTGTATTATAAAGTAAGAATATATTTTTTTTAAAAACTAAGAATGCTTTAAAAAAAGAATATTTTATAAAATAATAATAGTATGTTAAAAATGAAAATAAGAATTGTGTAGCCTATTTATAAAATAAGATAACTGATATATAGTTGTTCCATAAATTTATTTTGTGAATCAGTTGCAAATTTTGTTTATTTCTTAATGATTATGTAAATGTGTAATAATAACTAAGATTAACTACAAAGCTGTAGTCTACTTAGGTAAATTTAATAAACAAAGTAAGAATATGATTAGGAAATACTAATCTTTAAAAGTAAGAGTAGCATTAGAGTTATATCTTAAATAATTGTTATTAGAAAATAAGAGTAGCCATTGGGTTTTATTTTCTTATGATAATGTAATCCTTAGGCAGTTTAAGTTTGAAAAAATTGTTCGTTAGTCTAAGACTTGTTACAATATTTTTTTTTTTACTTTATTTTGCAACTGTAGAAGAACAACTAGCAAAAACCAAAGCTAGTTAAATTACCAAAAAAAATTTTTTTAAATCCAACCGCGTTAATGACTTTAACCACCCAGCGATAGCTCTGTAGATAACGATAAATGTGTTCGTTTAAATAAATTAAAAAAGAAATCCTGTAAAATTATTAAAATATATTATTTATTAGTGTAGTTTGATTGGAATTTTTACCTGTACAACTCCAATGAACAGAATAAATGCAGTAAATCCTAAGTAATATGTTGTATTCATCCTGAAATCAATAAGGTGATTACCTAAACGATAAGATTATTGTGTAGTAAATCTGTTTATGAAGGATTGGAGAATACAAAATATCTGAGGCAGAGCCGTAGTTTTATAGCAATTTTATCCCCCCCCACTACAATTTTTGTGATTAATTACCTCTCCGCCTATTCCCCCTTTCTACTGTCAGAGTATATCTCCATACATACTCATTAAGACTAAAATCATATGAACCAATCACAAATTATTTTTTGTGGGTTGAGTAATGACGACATTATTGTTATTCATGGCACCTTTACAAACTACCATTTTGAATATTTTACTACATACGTATTGAAATATCATAATAGTTCATAATGAATTTTAATTAAATATTTTATCAGACGCGCGTAAACGACTTAAAGACTGTACTTTGTATCCCGCCAATGTTAAATTTGATATTTTTAGGTACATTTTTCATAGGATTGGTAAAAGATAGGAAAATTAAACTTTACACACTATAGGTGTCGGGTTACTGCAAGAGATACTTACATTTTTTGAATTTAATCTTTGGATCATTTTTATTTTTTAAATTACGAAAACATAAAATTTTTACAAATTTTGTTTTCTACGTGTTTTGCGTCTTACTAATTTTTGGAGCACCTGAGGAAGTCATAAAAATGTCGGTATTTATGTGAATATACTAGATAATTAACTAACAAAAATTTCAGCCCGGTAGGTTTATTGGTTTCTGAGAAAAATGTACCTTAATGTTAAAATTCTAAATTTACGGGAAAAGTGAAAAGGTAAAAAACAAGAAGGCACAAATCAAAAACAATTATGTACACATAAAAGTAAATTTTCCTTCAACAGCTGTTTAAAAAAAACCTACAGATGCGGATATTAAAAACCGTGATACAGATATTTTAAAAACTAAATTTCTCTTTGCACTAAAACGAGCAGTATAAAATTATGAAAAATATTCGTTCCTTGTAGAATGATAATTTTTCTGTGTAAACCTAATAAAAATTTCATTTTTTTTCAAAAAAAAAATTTTTTTGACATAATTTAATGTTTCTCTGGTCGATCTGGCCTAAACTATCGAAAAACATAAAAAACCAAAAACCGAAATTTTGAGTTAAAACCATTGTCCAATCTACCCTTAAGGTAACCTACAACCAGGAAATTAACAATAATCAATTTGTTTCTTCACATCTAAAATATTCTAAACCTTCTGCACAAAATATTGCATTTTTATTGTCGTGCAATTACCTTATTAGTAATTTTTCTGTAGATTTCAAATATTAACAGTGCACGGTTAAATGAATTCTGTAAATGCACATTCAATTTTCCAAATAAAATTTTGTTATTTCTCAAGGGAATTTTTATCTCACAAAGAAATATTTTGTTCTTACTTCATTTTTCACGATTTTTAATTTACAAAAATCTCGTGTAAACACTCACACGACTTTCCCTTGCCAACGCATATAATGACCCATGTAACCTAATACAGTATTAGTAATAAAACATTACAAATAAACAAAAAGACTAAAAACGTAACCTATCACGAGTTAATGATGCAACATGAAAATCAACCTTAGTTTGGCTTATTAATACGGAAAATCACTCTTTCATGCTAAACTAGGCTCTGCAGAGGAAAAATGCTTTAAATAAAAGTTGTCGATCTTTTAATTCCCTATAAATTCGATCATATACAGTTTTGCCGTAGAATGCATACTAAGGTTGAAATCTTAAAAAACTTATTTTTACAGGTTTGCATGGAAAGAAACAAAAAACCACTTATTACCGCTAAACTAAGCGTTATGCAAAGAAATGTTTAAAATAAAAGTTTTAGATTTTGTAAAAATTTTCTATTATACACTTTTACACTAAAATTCATATTACGCCGCTGTCTTTAAAAAGACCATTTTTTTCTATGAGAGGACAGAAAAAGAATTCTTAGCAGGGATTTTTGAGAAAATCGCAAAAAAATTTAAAAATCACACGAATAAACTACTTTATTTCTTTGTTACTTGTTTATTTCAATCATTTTGTTGATTTTTTGTAAAATGCTTAGTTTAGCAGCAATTTTTTAGGTTTTTTCATCAAAATCAATAAAAAATGGGGTTTCTTAAGATTGCAGTCTTACTATTCATTTCACGACAAAAGATCTATAATTATTAGAGTTATAGAAAACTAAAAAATCTAGAACTTTCATGTCAAGAATTCTTCTCTACAGAGCCTAGTTTAGAGGCAGTTACTGATTTTCCAAATTTTTAAGTTCCACAGAGGTTGATTTTATTTTGAGTCAATCACTCATGATTAAAATTAGATTATGTTTTTCATTTTACATTGTTTAATCATGATTAAACGTATGTTACATTGTTCATTATTTACATTGCTAAAAGAAAGTCGTGTGGAATGATTAACACTAGATTTTTTCATGTATTTTAAATAAATTTAAAATAATAAACTCAGGTAAATATGACGGTAAAATTTATAACGTTTGAATAAATTTGGTCTATTTAAACACAAATGGGAATATTTACGACAGAAACAAAATTAATATGGTAGTAGAATGACATGAGAAAATCTCTTTCAATCCAAATGCCATGTTTCCCGACAACCATTACTATAACAGTAATGCCATAATAACAGAAATGTTCTTTATAGAGCATAAAAATGTTATAAGTCTTTGTACACGTATAACAACATATTTGTTGGTTTGTCAGGTTGGTATAACTGAAGGGAAAATACACATAAAATCCTTCCTTTACAATTCCATTCCATCAGATCGTATCAGGTATTTATTTTAATATGGATATTGACTTTAATATTCAACCACTCGAATGAATTTTCAATTTTTCTGTATCAATAATCCAAGTTCAAATTGTATATCTACTTTTTTCGATATTTAAATTTCTTCGTAGATGCTTGAATAAAAATTTTAAAAAATCTGGTGTGAAACACTCACACGACTTTCTCTGGCAAATTCAAATAATTACCAATATAACCTAACATTCGAAATAAACAAAAAAACTATTCTCAAAAACATAATCTAATTTTAATCATGAGTGAATAATTCAACATGAAAATCAACCTTATTTTGGCTTAATAATACGGAAAATCACTCTTTCACGCTCTTTAGAGAAAAATGTTTATAATAAAAGTTGTAGATCATTTAATTTCCCATGAATTTGATTCCTACTCTTTTGTCGTAAAATGCATACTAAGGCTGAAATCTTAAAAAATTTATTTTTTACAGATTTTCATGGAAAAAAAGCATAAAATCACTAATTACCGCTAAACTAAGTGTTATACAAAGAAATATTTTAATTAAAAGTAGTAGGTTTTTGAAATTTTCTACAACTTTGATTATACACTTTTACCCGTCCATACAGATTAAGGCTGAATCTTGAAAAAAAAACATTTTTTTCTACGAAAGCACAGCCTTCTAAAGAATTTCAGCAGACATGGCGCCTACTTTATCTTGTAGCGCATAAAAATGTAGTATATGAGACGATTTTTTAAAAAAATCTTACGATTTTTGAGAAAATCGAAAAAATGAAAAATCACACGAATAAACTACTACTTCCGGTTCACCAATTATTATAAAAATGTTCTTATCGGGTTTTCTAGTGATACCTAACTTGTTTTAAGTTTCAACTTCGTACGATGTCCCGTTCTTGAGATATTTTGTTCACACATAAACACAACAGAGAGAGAGAGAAGCCAATCGCTAGAAACAAGTCTTTTGGTTTCAGGGGTCTGGAAACGTTTACATCCTGTGAAAACTCGATTTCGAAAAATTGACATAAAAATAATACTTTCCTTTATATATTTTAAATATATTTATATAGGCAAGAGAAAGTAATTATGAGGGAGAGGTGATTACTATCGGATTTTAAATTATGTGCGCTCAAGTTTGAGAACAGATATCTCAATAACCACTCGTCCAATTGATAAGATGATTGCAATAAAATTTTACCTGTTCAATTCTACGTTTAATGGTTAGCATAGATTTTTCTATATTATAGGACCGTTTTTCTTAGATAAATGTTTAAAATGAGCCTATTTTTCGGGGTGTGATTTGAAAGAGGTAACTTTGTCAGCTTATAATATCTTCAAAACAGTTTGCCCGGTCAAGTTCAAACTTCGGAAAAACATTTATTATAATATTTTAAGGGTTCATACTGAAATTCAAACTTGTGGGATCAACAGTTTTTTATCAATAACGTTTTTAAGCAACCTTGTTATCTCTTAATGTGATAGATCCAGAAACATGAAGAAAAGACTTTTTTTTTATCTAAATTTCTTTATTAAAATAAATCTGGTCATGTGCGACAGTTGTAAGCAGTTTCTCAGTTATGATTTTTTTTATTGATAAGAGAGGTAGTTCCTGGCAGAAATGGAAACTTTTCCTTAACCGGCTATCAGAAATACATTAGACATAATTCGAAATCTTGAATCCTGTCTATTTTTTTATCTTGCCAGTCAAACATCTCTATTCTTATTATTCAGGTCAGCAGCCGAATGGCTGGTTTTAACCTCTAGAGGTTTTACTAAGTAAAAACGAGTAGTAAGATGGTTTACTATTGCCTTCTTCACTGAGTTAAAAGTATAGGCCCTCCGAAAAGCACCTACTTTCCACCCTGCAAATGACACCTTCACTTCATTCACCACAGGGTATAGCTGTATAGTGAAATTCATTACTCTCAGAGGCGATAACTCTGACTAGTGTCATTTACACCTCTAACTCTTCTGTTCTTAAATAGTTCAGTCATATAGTTGGCTGACTATGTGCTAAGAAACAGAACTATTTTTTGTAGCCCTGAAACCAGCAGATCGAGTGCTAATAATTTAACAATCCACCAGCACGTTATGGGCAAAAACGTCACTATTCTAAACAAAATAATAGAAAATATTACATGAATCTTATTCGTACTTGTGTACTAATATTATCTTTATAAATTTAGTAGTTTAACAATTTTCTTAACTTGGCACTGATTTTAAAAGTGGTCTTTTTTAACATCTGATTTCATTTACAATCAGTTTTAAAACAAAAACTATAAGTAAATAATATGTAAGTGTTTACATGAAGACAACACCCAATGATATTGCTTCTAAAAGAAAACAAAATTATTTATAATTTTTGAAAACATTAGGCCTAAATCTAAAAAAAGATGAATAAAGTAGAATGCGTAGAGGAAGAAGATGATGTTGATAGAGATTAATAATATGGACTTCAATTGTTTACAATATAAGTTAATCGGTAAATCTAAACGGAAAGTCAAGCAATTTTATTCTTTTTAGTCGTGTTACGTCCCTCAAGTAAATTAAGAGCTGAAGAATTTGATAGTTATCTGACAGTTTTTCTTGATATTTTTAACTTAGCTGCGTAATTTCTTTTTTCACGGTGTTGACACGTAAGTTCTTATGCAGCGCATCATTTGTCACATACCATGAATTATTTGTTATAATCCGTAAAACTTTTGACTGGAATCGTTGGATGATAGCAAGATTCGATTTTGCAACCGATCCCCAAAGCGGTAACCCATAAGTCCACAGCGGTTTCAATATGGCTTTGTATTAGGAGCTTGCTCTCTAATGAGTTTTGAACGTTTGTTCATCATCCAATACAAATCTCTCAGCTTCGATCCTAGTATTTTGCGTGTGTTCCAAATATATTTG
Source organism: Catonia carolina (assembly GCA_035578175.1). Classification (NCBI taxonomy): domain Eukaryota; kingdom Metazoa; phylum Arthropoda; class Insecta; order Hemiptera; family Achilidae; genus Catonia; species Catonia carolina. Next base: position 15,876,929 of record JAQMRL010000010.1, read on the forward strand.
GATCAGGTAAGGCGTCGATCTTAGGACTTCATCAACCTTTTTGTTAATTTATTATTGCTGTAACCTTATTTTTTATTACAGAGAAAAATTTAGTCCTTCTTCTTCATTTTAATCCTAATATAACCCATTTTTTATGATCTTAATAAGTGTATTTATTTTAAGCGATTAATAATTAATAATTTAATTCATTAGAGTGTGGGTTGTTATTTTTTTATTATTATTGTTTATTATACAGGTAGCAAAGTAAGAAATAAAACTATAATACGCGAAATTTACTTTCTACTCTCGTTAATTGAAACAAACACATTACCTAAAAAAGTTTGATGTGTTTATTTATTTGGGTGTGGTTATAGGTTCTCTTTCATTTTGTGGATTTATAACATGTCATTGTATGAATAACAAGGGAACAAGAAAAAAGAAAAGTTAATGAATTTACGTTTTTAAAATATTTTACTTGTTCCACTTTTCCATGAAAATAAACATTGCTGGCAGTTTTTAAAATTGTCATCTATCATTCGGTTTTGTCCGTCCGTCACACCCAGATGTAATGAACTTTCAGAGATTGCAACAAACGGTTTTCAGATTCGTAATCTGCACAAAACATTAGTGAGCAAAAATTGGGTTTGAAGTTCCGGTTTTGACAGGAAGTGGCTCAAAACTGAAAGTCAAACAATCAAAGTCATAAACTGCGAGAGATACCATAAAATGGTTTTCAGATTTGCAACCTACACAAAAAGTTAGTGGACTTGGATTAGGTAAGAAGTTTCGGTTTTTACCGGAAGTCAAGAAATCACATTTGGAATTTGGGAACATAAATAGTGTCATTCGATTCCTCTTACGCCATTTTCACAACGACACCGCGAAACCGTAACAGCGGTTTCGCTTTCGTTCCGCAGCAAGTGGTCGATCTGAATACGCGATAATCAGGCGAAACAATATGTTGCCCTCCTACTGAGATATCGGTTGAGACGGCTAGAGCAGCGAAATCCTTTCACCAGTTCGTCACAATATCGCTTCAGTACCGCACGGAATCTGCCGCAGTCGACAGATTTTTGCCAGCGAAACATTTCAGAATATTGCATTCTGTTATCTTTTGCAAGTATTTTTCTAGTTTACTATTATCATGGATAACACCGACAGAATTGTTGATTTAGTCAGTCAGTCAACGACCTGAAATATATTTCATGAGTCACCCGGACTATAAAATTAACATAAAAAAGCAAAAAGCCTGGATAAAAATACAAAAAGAATTAGTGAAGTTTAACAATTTCATTTTAAATTAACCTCTAACAGAAATAAAAACACAATGCCAGTCTTTGCTTCTTGGGGACAGCTTCTCTATAATTTTAGTATCTTGTTTAGTGATACGAGGTTGTAGTAAATTATGAAGCTCTTCAAAGCTTTTTTGGTTCAACCGGAAGTAATTGTGAAATCGATATTCATGAGACTCCAGTTCTTTGCGCAACACATTTTCTCCAAGATATTTTATTTTTTTGTTTATGTCATGAATCCAAATTCTACGCTTTCTTTTTTGATGCTAAGCCCACATCAACCGCAATATTTCCTCTTCAGAAGAAGAAGAAATATTTGACATTTTGTATTAACACTACCGAAGTCAATCGACCATTAATAAAAAAGCACCAGGAATCAAGCGATACCGCTTTGAAATTTTTGCGCCGGTGTGAAAGTCATTTCACTTCAAAATAACAGCTAAACCGCTGTCACTATATCGCAGCGATTTCGCGGCGGCGGTGTGAAACCAGTGTTAAAGAGTAGCTACAGAAATCATTGGATCTGAAGTTTCGGTTTCGACCGGAAGTCAAAAAATGAAAGACAAAATTTGAAACAAAAAATAGTGTTATCGATTTCTCTTAAAGAGTAGATACAGAAATTACTAATGCTTTTTGCCATAAGTCAAAGGTAAGCCCTTTTTAAAAATTGTCACCAGCCATGAGACGTGTCGTCTCATGATAAGGTTTTTTTAATATTCCTGTTAGACACGTTAAACGGTTAAAGTATCCCTATAAGGTAGATTTTTTTTAAAGTTATTTTATACTAAAATGATTTATAGCAGACAAAAATGGTAATAAGAAAAAAAAGATGGTTATGATGGATAATGCGGATAAGCATCCATGTATCCATTGTACCATTAACATTTATTAAGCAGCTTTGGTAAAGTTTCCTACTGCAAGTTCTTAACCACTAGCAAATCAACAAATATGTACTCTCTACATTTAGTTTTATTAGTTTTAGAAATACATCCGATCGTTTTTACCAGGGGATAACTACGACTGCCTTTATTAGTTTATCTCATAAGGAAAATAATGAAAAGAATATTAAACAAATACAAGGATTAATTCCCTTGGGATTTTTAAAATTTAATTTTTTAATTTTTTCAATAGAGTTGTTAATCAACTTCTCATTAAAAATTGTGTTGCCCCTTCCTTGGGTTTCTCATTTTAAAAGTACCAGTTTTAGACCACGTAAAGCAATTTTAGTCATTTCTGGAAATGTTTTTGCAGGCCATGTTTTCATAATTTTACCACTGTAGTATTTCTCCTTCTCGTTCACCAATTGTTCTGATTTTGCTCTTCCTTGAACCCCTTACATTAAGTAATCAATTTACTAAATTTGGTTAAATTCAATATATTTTCTCAGTTTTTTCCTGTTTTTTTTTTTCAATATTCCTTCTGATTTCTTTCAATTCCTTATCCAACACCTTTGGTCTATTGTTTAATATCTTAAAAATTTGTTTTTGTTTCAACCGTTGTCATCAATTCCCGTGAACCTGTCGGTAGAATTTTAGTCTTCAGTTTTCGATCTTTTCTATTAGTTTTTTGTTTTTCTTGTAAAGTTCATCTCGCCCTCATATACGGTACTCTCTGCCTTAGAACCCATTCATTATATTCTGGACTTCCCACTCATTCATGAAATGAATGAGTAATATTAGTAGTAAATTAGTAAAAATTTTCTAAATTAAATAAAAAATTTAATTTTAAATTAGTAAAATTAATGAGAATCAATATATTAATTCTAAATATATTCTTACGTCATCCTGGAGGATACACTGCTGGGTGTGACCCCTCCTTCCACGCCTAATAATAACTCTCATCAAATCTAGTGGTTGTGCTTTAATGTATAGTATAGTGTTCTAGATTTATAAAATTAAAGGCAAAAAAATATATTCTCTCATTTATAAAATTAGAATATGTGACCTTTGTTTATTTTTAGAGTGCATCCTTGTTAAAAAACAATGGTGAATTTTTTGGAGTCCAGTTCTTCGGAACTCGTTTCGCAGCATCGAAATTTTTTGCAACGATCAAAACTGGGAAAATCTTACACTAAAGATATTCGGTAAAATTCATATTTCGAGATGCCTTTTCCACGTGATAGCGTTGAATAGGTGAAGCATTTATTTAACTGAAATGAAGAGGAGAGCTTTCGGCATAGAATCGTAGAGCTACAATCGGACAGAGTAATCTGTCTCACCATCCTTAATTTCCTTTTTTACGAGTACTGTCTCTTGCCTATATGAATATATAGGAAGGAAAGTATTGTTTTCATGTCAATTTTTCGAAATCGAGTTTTCACCGGATCTACACGTTTTCAGACCCCCTGAATCCAAAAAACATGTTTTTAGTGATTGGTCTGTGTGTGTGTGTGTGCGTGCGTGCGCGCGCGTGCGTGTGTGTGTGTGTGTGTATGAACAGAATATCTCAAGAACGAAACATCGTACGAACTTGAAACTTGAAACTTAAGTTACATACCACTACCGGACCCGACACGAACGTTTTCATCAAAATCGGTCAACCGGAAGTAGTAGTTTATTCGTGTTATTTTTCACTTTTTTGCGATTTTCTCAAAAACTGGTTCTACGATTTTTTTTAAAATCGCCTGGTTTACTTAATTTTTTATTCTCTACAAGATAGGGTAGGCGTCATGTTTCCTGAAATTCTTGGTGAGGGTGTTTTCACGTAACAACATAGTTTTTTTAAGATTACGGCTTTAATATGCAATTTAGCTTAAAAATGTATATAATAAAAGTTGTAGAGAATTAAAAATTCTACAACTTTTATTTCAAACATTTTTTTGTATAACGCTTAGTTTAGCGGTAATTAGAAATTTTCTGTTTTTTTCCTCACGAAAACGTGTGAAAAATCGATTTTTTTAAGATTTTGGCCTTAGAATGCATTTTACGACAAAAGTGTATATAATAAAATTTATAGGAAATTAAGAGATCTACAACTTTTATTTTAAGCATTATTTTGTGCAGAGCCTAGTTTAGCGTGAATGAGCGATTTTCGGTATTTTTAAGCCAAACTGAGGTCGATTTTAATTTTGCGTATTTCACTAATGTTTTTTGAGGTTAGTTTTTTGTTCATTTCTAATGTTTTATTACTAATTTTAGGTTTATTGTTAATTATTTGCATTGGCAAGAGAAAGTTGTGTGAGTGTTTCACACCAGATTTTTTCTGTTATAAAGAGAATAACCTGTTAACGGACATTCAACTGGTACTAACACTGAGCCTAAGTAAAGCAAAGGGGTAATATTTTATAGATTATAAAAAATAGAAAGAAAGGATTACCCTATGTATAACATAAGGAGACCAGTGGCTAAGCCAGAGGAAGTGGGGTAAAACCAACGCCAACAATTTCCATCTAACCTTTTAAATTATTAACTTAGCCTAATGGAACTCATTTATCTACCAAGTGCTGCTATCTAGTAGTAACAAAATGAGATGAGGTCTCAACATTACTGGTGCGCGCTAATTATTCCCCTTTCTTTCCCTAGTTTCTTTACCGTTACAAATTGCATACTTTTCAATTCACCATTACCTTTTGTCCCCATTACCGTTTGTTCATTCTACCTTACAGTTTTATTTTTATGTTATACAAAGTAGTGAATCTCTTTGCAACTCATTTTTATGAAAATGTGTATTCTAAAAAATGTATTAATTTTTTTCTACCATTTTCGTTATATATGCTTTGAATGACTATACAAGCTGTCCCTGACAGTCACCTATGATATAAGTATACTGTGAACAGTCAGTTTATAATATCCTTTTAATCTTCCCAGAAAACGTTTCTTACAAGATTTAGTTTTTAAAAAATCAATTTTTCATTTCTAGAGAATGCTCCCGTTCAATATATTGGCTCAATATGAGAATTTAGGAATAGAATAATACTCAAACAATTTCAGAATTAAAAAACGAATGAAAGTTTAAACGGCATCTTTTTCCTCCTTTCTGTACATGCAAAAAAATCAGACAGTCAAAAACGAATTTTTATACCTACTTTAATAAAATTTTCTACATAAACTACTAAACTCAAATATTCAAAATTAACAGAAATTAATAAACCATATCAATACAGCAAATATTATTAGTTGGGTATGAAAAATATTGCACAGTTGTAAATAAAAATGAAGTTGTCAACTGAAATGAAGTGCACTTGTACACAACCTATGCCTACCATACTTCCCCAAAATCCCCTCAGACGTCTATGCCGGCGATGGAGTGGGGACATCATTTTTTAATGAGTAATTTCTGATTGTACACAAAATTAATTATGTAAACAGTTTACAGAAAATTTACAGCTGGAGTCCACTGTTGAGTGGTGATCTCCTACGTCTTAAATCACATTTTATCTGTGCTTTCACCTTATCAGAATGCATTTCATTATCTAGAGCATATGTTTTACCAGTGCGAAATTATTTTCAGGTTTATAGATCCGTTGATGAAGTCAATGTATGCATATGCAAAAATAAAAATGAATACCACAAATTTACTTTCTTTATCTTATTTTTTAAATACGATTACAAACCTTATTAAAAAAAACTTTTCTAAAGAAATAAAGGAATAAATTTTTTCATTGGTGCAATGATTTCTTACAGTTTTTTTTTCAGTTGATGTAATGTTTTATTGGGTTAGATTAGACAATAAGTGATGGGTTGAAAGCTTCGTGCACCTAAACAAAGGGATCATTGTGTTGAAATTCGATAGTTCTACCCTAAATCAAGCAACATAATTAAAAGCTGTGTATACAATGACAGAAACTACTGAACCAAAACTTTCAATTGTATGTACCCTTTAATCCATCAAGACTAAAAACTGTGATTCAACTTGCCGTTAATGCCGGATAGTTAAAGATTTGGGGAATTACGTTCCTTTCTCATGCTCCCAATTCTAGGATTAGGCAAGGTGTAATTGTAATTAGTCTACCCCGTATTCATTCTAGGTTGAGGATATTCCAGTGGTGAAGTTAAGGTTCCTGGTTTAGGTTCCTGGGATATCTTCAAAGTCCAAAGTACACTAGTGAGATGGTGACAAACGGTGAATTTACGTAATCTCTTATAAAATAACCCTCCCCGATTTCCTAAAAAAATAGCTGACAAAATATATAACAGAGCTACGAGAGCAAGAGTTGGCAACGTTGCTGGAAAGTCATTGGCTAGCTATGAAGTGGGTAGGGGGCAATGAGTACGTTCAGAGCTCATCAGCCCTGAAAAACAGTACAGTCAGAGTTATCTTCTCTGAGAGTAATGAATATCATTATACAGCCAGACCCTGTGGTAAATGAAGTAAACGTGTCATTTGCAGGGTGGAGAATAGATGCTTTTCGGAGGACCTGACAGGCTGATAAGCATTGGCTTCTTTGTACTCAGTGAGGAAGGCAATTGTAAACTACCTTACTCCTTTCGGCACTAGCCTTTCGGCTGTTGACCTAAACAACATAGTTGAAAAAATTATTTTGTCGTTCAGAGTTCAGAGTTTGGTAGTTGATATTTTCTTTTACAAACTTAAACCGCGAGCCATAACCCCTATTTACTACATATAAAAAATGTCAAATATTAAATTCTAAAATTATTGTAATTAAGTCAGTAAAATATTAAAGTTAATATAGTCAGTGATCAACAAAATATTTAACTTTAGATGTGTTAAAACATACTTACTACTCACTGGCTTGGTCTTAGATCTACGATTTCAAAGAATGTTTTTTGGCATCGATATACTATTCTAACTAATAAACAGCTAACTGCATTATTAGCTCTAATCTTCTCTACGCATCCGCAACATCAACTTTCATTCTGGAAATATCCATGTCCAGTTAGAGGTTGCCTGCTTCTATTGACCAGATCATCTTACCTTACAAAATTCTACTCGAGTAAATCATTATAGAAAGCAATTTTATGTTATGTACCATTAAATGCGATATATATGTTACATTTTTAGGTATGAAATATTTACAGTCCATCTCGGGTAACCTAGATTTTCTTGATCTACCTAAATCTATTGATACATTACTTAAAACTAAGATAGATTACCTAGATCCCCAGCCAAGGGGTAAGACAGATACTGTTATGTATACCAGCGTCAGACCTAGCCGCATTCTAAGTAGAATGCTCATTATTTAAAGTAATTTTTTTGAACAGGAAAAAGAAAAAAGAAAATAATTTTTTAAACGGATCCTTTCAATATATTTACCTTCGTTATGCAATATTATCTGCATTATTCGTCTTTGACAAGCTTGATAAAATAAAACCGCTGATAATTCTTCAAAATGAAAAAAGGTTGAGGCAGACACTAATTATTTTGAGACAGTATTTCATTATTATAAAATGATATTTCATCATTATACAAAGTATTACAGATATACTTTGTAAAATTTGAATTCAGATTGTCTAATTAATGCAAATTGTTGTAAAGTTGAAGAATAGAAAGAAACAATGAATAAAAAGAGAACACAGTATACACTAATAGAATACAGAAGACAAATTTAGTTAGTAATGACAGAAAATAAGATAAAGTCAACTTTGAAATGAAACAAAGAGGTTTAACATAGAACACTTCCCTCCCAGCTCATCCCGACCTATTCAAGGTATTACTCTGTAGTTGTAAAGATCATAAATTTATGGAATACCATATTGCTGTAACGGACTTAACTTTACTCTCTCTCTCAAAGCACATCAACAACAACAGACCAAAAGTAATGACATCAGGTTGTTCTCGCTTTACCGCGAAAAGTTACACCAGGAGAACAGAACGTAGATATAGCTAAACTAAAGTTTAGTAAGTTTTACGGCAAGTTAACTTTCTCGAAATAAATTTATATGACACTAAAGAAGAAGTTTGAAGTTACGCTACTAGGATAAAGGTGGTACACTCTGATGTTTTATACTATAACTAACTAACTAATGGGATGGCTTCCAAAAAGTTTTCAAGAAGAAAACAAGAGTCGTTGATAAAGATTTCTTATTCCTTTACTTTGTTGTTGATGTTTTTGTTTCTAATCTAAGAAGTATTTTTGTTTAATATGTTCTTCATAACGTAATAACCGTAATGATTCATTAAGAAAACTTCTTACCGGTCTTTTATCCTTACAAAACTTTCTCACAATTTCCCTAAATATATTTTTTCTATGAACCGACTTGACTCCGATGGAATAAATTTATTTTGGTTTCTTTTATCGAGTTACCATTTTCTATTATAGAATTACAATACCGGTATTACATTAATATCTATAACATACTACTGATTGAAAGTGCTATTAATTATATTAGAAATTTTTAATATGATTGAGATTGTAATAAGTGATAAACAAAAGTTAAAAAAAAATTTTTATAAAATCAGTTACTAATTAACTGCTATCACTTTTATTACGAATGAAGAAATTTAATTTATGCTAAGCAATTATTGTTTTTAACAACTACTTTACTTCTTTTAGGTTTTTGATGTTGTTCTCAAGTATGCTGCTGGTAATATAAAGCCAATGTTACCGGATGATTTGACTAAAAACAGTACAGTTTAACATGGTCTTTCAATTCCGCTTGTTTAATAACTAAGAGTGAATAAATACAACGTAATATTATTGTTTATACTTAAAAAGTGATTCAAAAACTTTAACCAATCATTCTATATTCTTTCCATAATATTTTATGAATAAATTCTTAAGTTAATATTTCTTTGATAATTTTATAGAAATTTCGTGTTTTAAAATTATAATAATTCCTGGGTTATTCATGTACTACTGATATTTTAACAGAAAACCTCATGCGAATTTTCGATTAAAAATCAAATAATAGTAAAATTAGCACGAAATAACAGAGCTTAAGGAAAATCGGATGGGTGTTTTTAAAAAAAATCACTTTTTGTATTACAATTAAAATATTTTATATTACCCAGAATTTTTCTTTAAAATGATGTATAATAATAAAATGTTTATAATAATCTGATGAATAAACATTGTGTAATAAATTTTTTCGTGTATCTACATACACTGATATTTTCGTAACTGTTTTCTTGGATTTCTTGTACAAGAAAAGGAGTTTCAGAAGGTAAATTTTGTTTTTCTTAGGTTAGGAAAATGTGTAATAGGGCTAGGAATTTTAAAAAAACTAATAAATTATTAATTAAAAAAGTAGAACTATCACCTAGTGTGAGTGTAAGCACTGGTACTTTTTCCAGTACCATTCAACAAAAACCATAACGGTATACTTTAAGGTCAATGTGACCTCAAGTTGAAGATATTATGCATTAACTTGATATGCCAGGGGTGGTGTCAACTATTTGAAAAATAATAAATTGGTATTGTTAAGTATAGTTTTGAATACGTAGAGCTAATACGTTATAAATTTGAAACAAACTACTCTTTTTCATAAAAACTGAAAGTTCAATATAAGCCCACATAAACAAATTTAATTGAAATTTATTTTAATTGTTTTAGCTTTTTATTTGATCGCCCCAATTTGATCGTTGCTTTTCGCTGTATTTTTTTATGACGTGATTCGGGATGAATTGTTGAACAGAGACCCCCAGTGGAGTTTGTTGAGGACTGGTTGTCAGCTGGTCACCATACAAAGTCGCTTGCCCAACCGGTGTTACTTAACAAATAATAGCAACTTTCTACCAGCTGACTGACTAGGCTAGCTCGAAGGCCTAAATTGAATATAAAATTGGTTTTAACATTTTTAATAACCTTATCTCTCTTGCTTGAACGTTACCGTCTTTCCCTTCACCCTTCCCTATCCTTACATTCCGTTTTCCTTATTTAGTTCAATTTCTTTACATTGTTTAAGCTGGATGGTCGTCGGCGTCGTTTGATCTAATCACCTGATGTGTCATCAGCCGTAATGTAAAGTAATGTCGTTTAATTGCTCGTTACGTCGTTTTTGGAGACAATTTTTAAAATATTGACTTTTATCATTTTCCTCAAATCGTCTGTCCCTCCGTTACACTTAGTTGTTAGAAACTACAAGAGATATCAACAAATGACTTCCGGATTTGTAATCGACAAAAAAATTGGTGGGCCTGGATTGTATTTAGAGCTCCGGATTTGGTTGGAAGTGACCCAAAACCGGAAGTAAAGAAATGAAAGTCGGAATTTGGAAACAAAAATAGTATCTTTCGATTCTTCTTGAGTAAATACAAAAATTATTAGGTTTGAAGTTCCGGTTTAAACCGGAAGTGGCCCAATACTGAAAGTCAAGAAATCAAATTTGGAATTTGTAAAAAAAATAGTGTCATTCGATTCCTCTTAAAGAGAAGATACTGAAATCATTAAAGAGTAGACACTGAAATCATTGGGTTTTAAGTTCCAGTACCGGGAGACGCGTCGTCTCATGAATGGGATTTTTTATTTATAAATTAATGTTACGTGTTTTCTATCAGTGTTAGTATCGTATAAAACTATCGTATTCAAGGTGTAGGTTGATGTACTTAAATATGCGTCTTCTACGTTAATCTTCTCTGTTGCAAAGCTTACTGCTGTGTCGATCCGTCGTTACTTCAAGGTTTATGGACTTAAGGAAGATATTTCAAGTAAGTCTCATTATTTTTTAAGTTTTCGTTGCATTGAAAGTTACCTTCTATTCTGTATTATCCTGTTTTGTTCTATCCCAATTTCCTGTTCTTCCTTCAATTTTTCTTACGTTACTCATGTTAAATACCTTCTTGGCGGGTCAAAATTGTTAAATGGTTCTTCAGTGGGCTTTATGCAACCGTAAAAATGATGATTGCTTTACAACCAGCCTGTATACCTAACAGATTTAATAATATTTGCGGATGCCTGATGATTGAACAGACAAACAGGTGTTTACTTATAAACCAACCGGACAACGTGGACGTCCGTGGAATAGATGGACATCCCAACTTCTTTACAAAATAGCATATTAATAAGTTTGATTTTAGAACAGGCCAGGAGGCTTAATCCACTATGTTCATGATCCTGATAATTTTGATTGTTCTGGGAATATGTAATAAAAAATTTGTGTAAAGTTTGATCTAGTTTTGTATAAAGAAACATACGACTAAAATTACGTTTTTTAATATTTTTTTTTTGATCACAAATTTTTTGAAACAAGAATCTACACTGAAATTTGAGAAATTTTAAAATATTCCAAAGTATTAAACGTGAAGAGAGAGGCAAAAACGAACAAGAGAAACTAAAATTGGTTGCTTATTCAGCAATATAATGCTGAACAGTGTTTAAAATTAGGAGAGAGCTCCGTTTATGCGGGCACTACCAGCTATATACTCGTGTTCTCTCTATTCACTCACTGATAGAACGGAATCACTCTTGACTGTTGTAGTTCTCTGAACAGTAACATTAGAGGGAGTAAAGAGAAGAGGAGAGTGAAAGAGCCGTACACAATACAATAGAGAGAGGTGAAAGATACAGAATTCTGGTTTTCAAGAGGAACGTGAATTAACTAACTGTATGGCACAATGGAATCTAATAGACCGAGAGAACTTGTTACGTATTCATTATACTTTGTACCGAACAACTAAAATCACATCAGAAAAATTTACTAAAAAAATTTCAGGCAAGTACCTACGGAAGGTATTTAATATAATATTATATTTACTCATGTAAAAATAAAAACTAGGTACCATAAAACTGCAAAAATGCCATGTGCCATCAATTCTAATGAGCAGTATGGTTGGCTATATCTTTTTTCGTTCTTTTACTTTTTCTTTTCACAATCAAGGATTAGGCTTCCACCTGTTCCGACTCATAACAGCGACAAGGTACTCAATTATTGCCATCTTTTGCGTGGCCTCCCACCATTTCTCCTGTACACTGGTCTGTATTTAAACACACTGATGGGGATTCTTCCCTCAGGCATTCTCTCTACGTACCCCTTCATCGATTTCGATATTCTGCAATCATTCCATACAGGTTTTAAACTACCAGTTCCTTTCTTATGTCCTCATTTCTTAGTTGTTCCCTACGACTGCAATCCTTTGTTCTTCGCAGGAATCGCATCGCTACCGCCTGTACTCTACTCTCCTGTGGTCTGGTATTAAACCATGACTCACTTCCACAGAGTAGGACTGGGACAGCCAGTCTATTCAAACAGATTTATACAACCAGTTACCTTTATTAATGTTACAACTGTGTGTACATACAAATAGTAAATTTGAGGATTGCTTTTGCGATGATGGGTAAAAATATGACGAGAATGACTTAAAAGAGAACAGTATTCGGTAGTAAGACTCCCACAGGTAATTTTTAAATTTTTTACTAGATATCTCTACTCTATCTTGTATGAAGCCTGCGCGGGGGATTACCGGGTGGTAAATATAAACATTTAGAGATTTACGAGGGCGTATTTAAAAGAAATGCCTTCAAAACTATAACTATTATAATGATGGGTCAGATAGTCTCAAAAGTGCTTAGTCATGAACTGGAACTCTTCGTACACAATTCACCCTAGCGGCGATTTACAGCCACAACCGAAAATTTCCAAATTCCCATCATCCGGGAAAGTCATGATTATCGTTTCCTGGGATTGTGATGTTATCCTTCATATGAAGTTTTTGGAACGTGACTGTACTTCAACTCCGAACAATATGTTGCTATCAGTTTTTTGTATATATATCCGAGGCGGCGAGAAAAACTCATGTTCACTCCCTCACGATGAGGGAAGTCGTGTTGGACTCAATTGAGGCGTTCTCGTCCAGCCCCAAGGAGGCCGCAACCGCCTTACCAACCAAAAACCCGCCGCCTGGCCACTTGATCCGGCATTAGCAAACAACCCTCCACCTCCCTCGGAACTGTTTATATACAAGCAAAATTTTGGGTTAAAAAAAATGTTGCTATCCTATCAAATCTGAAGTGACGGCTGCGTACGGTTCGTTTAGACAAAAAGCCAATTTCTGCATCATGACAACACTTGTCCTCTCACAAGTCTGAAAATGAGTACAGCATTAGAGAAGCTTGGGTTTCAAGACATCTTACCTCATCCACCTTTTAGTCCAGATTTTGCGCCCTGTGACTTTTTTCTCTTTCCGAAGCTTAAGGAACATTTCAAGGGCATGCGTTTCTCTTCAGATGCAGAGTTGATAGCGGAGATGAGGAAATGGTACCGTACGAAAACTTCAGACATTTCTGTGACGTACTTTTCCAAAGAGTAGTGCATTGGCACAAATGTGTCTCTGTTAACGATGATTATACGGAAAAGTAATTTTATTAGTGAGTAGGAAACCATTTAATCTATCACTTCACGCTAATATGTAAACAATATATCCATTACTAATAAAGTTATACCGATGGAGACATTACTTTTCAATACACCCTCGAAGTAAGAGTTAGTTTTCGTTTTCAGGAAATTTTCAAAAAAAGTCTGGAAAATTGATAAATTATGTCATTAACGTATGGAACGTGTAAGTCGTTTTTAAAGTTTTGTTAGTTACGTATCGGTGCTTCTGTAATAATCAATTCGTATGCAATAATCCGTATTCTATGTCTAAAATTTAAAATATCGCATTATGGAAGATTTTAGTAATTAATTTATCTATTTATTTGTTTTTTGTCTTTCTTCATTATAAAAAAATTAAATTAATTTTTACTAAATAAAATTAAATTAAGAGTAATTTTCAATAAATTTCATTCGAAACACAAAGATACTAGATTAAATTTCTTCTTTTTTTACTGCATTATAAGAACTCGTATTGATTCATATTTCCATCAGCAGTTTTTGCATTATTATAAATCCTACAACGGAATATTTTGCAGAAGAATATTTTTATTACTTGGTGGTTTAAATTGCAAATATTTTTTGCGGTCCTAAACAGCCGACGTTGGCAATCTTTTTCTAACTTAAAGTTTTGTTCTGTAGGGAATACTGCTTCAAAAGACCACTACGGTCTTTATGAATAACCAGCAGTACCCCGCTCGTTGCGCTTAAGGCAAACTAAACTGAAGGTGTTTAGCTTCTCACACAATCACACACATTGAAAACCAAATAAATAATGTACGAGTATAAATAAAATCAATTAGTATAGAAAACAGGAATTTTGTTGTCATCAGCATGAACTACAGAAAAAGGGGGGAAATATGACCAGAGAATAACTGAATACTGTACAAGCTTTTGATTTTTGTTTACATATTGTGACACTTATTGCTAAGGTCCGTTTCGGGATCTAGGTTATTAAATAATTAATACACTAAAGTTTACAATTACAAGAATTTATTACACTAAAAGATTACAAAATAAATAATTCAACTGATTATAATTAAGAAATACAATAAATGATTTAATAATTCACTTAAAATAAATAACAAACAATAAATAACTTAATAACTTACTTAGCCTACTTACAATCACTTTTATAGATTACACTAACATACAAGACACAAACTGAATCCACAAAACTACACATTAACTTTACAATACACACACAGCAAAGAGATTTTACACAATCTTGAATAACTACAATACTCGGATGTGTAACCTGTAAATACACACCCACGATAATCTCTCGGCAAAGATCACACGAATACTGACTGACCGCACTCGGGGGTCTCTTTTTATACCTACTCATTCATAAAGATTGTTCCAGAATAAAGTAGTAAAATCTACTCAAGTACAAAAATAACTCTTTATTTATGAATGCTAGAAAAATCTTGTTAATAGGTCAACAAAAAGTCTTTTGTAAATAGAAAACGTAAACAACCTGCCTCCCTCATAATAGCTGTACACATTACCTAAACTTTATGATAGTTATTACAACCCTTATGAATGAATAGACACTTTTATGGTTACAACTGTCATTTACAAAACTGATCTTATTGTGTAAGTTATTGTTATTTTATTATTTCTTAACTATTTTTATGAATGGAATTCTGGGACATTCGTGTCTTTTCTTGGATCTTGTTACAATATTATACTTCTTCTAAGCAGAAATCGTATGTGACATTATTTTTCGGATATCTATCCCGTAAATCATTTTCAAACAATTTTAAATAAATTAAAAACTAAAGAATTGGATACAGTATTGTACCTTATCTGGTACCTGACTGTATTATACCTGATTACATAACACGATACATTGTAAATAATAACAGATCATCAGTTCTCAACCTGGGTACGCGAACCCCTAAGAGTTCGCAATGGGTGGCAAGGGGGTTCATGGAAAGAAAATGAGTAATGGTGAATTTATAAAACGAATAAATTTTAACTAAACAAAAATATTTTCATTTTTCATCATTAACTCATGATTAAAATTAGGTTGTTTCATTTTACGTTGTTTACTAATGATGAACATAGGTTATATTATTCATTATTTACATTGACAAGAGAAAGTCGTGTGAGTATTTTCCACCAGATCTTTAATATTTAAAAATTACGTAATGCCGTAAAGCCTACGTTACTCAGAGAGCTGTAAGCTTTCCAACAGTGAAACATTTGTTAATCGGTTAGATAGTTTATGAGAATATTTCATAAGTATAAACTGTCATTACTTATTTGCAGTATTTGTATAGATATTAAATTCCAAAAGCAGCCATCCAAGATCGCTGACATAAATTTTGAAGGTACTGTAAAATTATACAATGACGCATGAGTTCAATCAATGGTGCGTGATTACTTTAGATATTAAATAGGCTGCTAAAGAACCATAGAAAACAGTATTTCAAAATATTTCGCAACTATGTAATTGCGAATCATTCTCTCCTTCTCCCTCTACGCTAAATTATCACTAGAAGGTGCAAGAAACGTTTTTTTTTTTGGCTAAATTAAGCACTAGTTTATCGTATATAACGGACTCCAAAAAACATATATTTGATTTACTTCTTCTTCTTCTCCTCCTTCTTCTTCTTCTCCTTCTCCTCCTTCTTCTTCTTCTCCTTCACCTTCTCCTTCTCCTTCTCCTTCTCCTTCTCCTTCTCCTTCTCCTTCTCCTTCTCCTTCTTCTCCTTCTTCTCCTTCTTCTTCTTCTCCTTCTCCTTCTTCTTCTTCTTCTCCTTCTCCTTCTCCTTCTCCTTCTCCTTCTCCTTCTCCTTCTCCTTCTCCTTCTCCTTCTCCTTCTCCTTCTCCTTCTCCTTCTTCTTCTTCTTCTTCTTCTTCTTCTTCTTCTTCTTCTTCTTCTTCTTCTTCTTCTTCTTCTTCTTCTTCTTCTTCTTCTTCTTCTTCTTCTTCTTCTTCTTCTTCTTCTTCTTCTTCTTCTTCTTCTTCTTCTTCTTCTTCTTCTTCTTCTTCTTCTTCTTCTTCTTCTTCTTCTTCTTCTTCTTCTTCTTCTTCTTCTTCTTCTTCTTCTTCTTCTTCTTCTTCTTCTTCTTCTTCTTCTATAAGTCAAAGGTAAGCCTTTCTAAAAATTGTCAGCCGTGAGGTGCGTCGTCTTATGAAAGGAATTTCATTTTCTATTACTTAAAAATGATCATTCTGAACTATCTACCGCAAGCGCCTCCTCAGATTTTCTAATAGTGATTAGCAAATAGATTTAGTTTTCTCCATGTTTAAAAGTAAAAATACTTCACACCTCGTTTAACACATTCTTATTTAAACTTATTTTAAATTTACTGATTCCTTAAATTAAGAGTTCAAAAAGTACGGTTAACTTTTACTCATAACACTTCTGCTTCTATAGTTTGTAAATTCTTCAGTAATTTTTTTACAAAAAAAACAGAAACGTTGTAAACACTGCATTGGAATTGATAAAATATTCGTACAAACGGAAAATAGTAATTTAAATATCTTTTAACGAAACCGAAACTGGGAAAAAATAATTTTTTTCAGGTTTTTTCATTTTATGAAAATGCATAGCATTCTGAGTGTTTTGATCTATTATTTATGGTCGTAGTTCAATTTTTACGAATATAAACATTATATCATTGTACGAAAAAGTGGGGTTGAAACCTGGAAAACATGTTATGTGCAATGGAACGACTAGATTCAGAACGAATAGAAGATACTGAAAGAAAACTGTCAATTTGAAAAACAAATACGGGAAAAGTGGAGTTTAAAAAGAAAACAACTTAAAGATGAGGATCCAGGCCAACCGTCTTACAGCGCTGGACGTTATTAAAAAAGTATATAAATTACAATTTAAAGTCAATTTGCGGCAAATCATGATTTTTGAAAGTTGATGCAAGTTTTCTCAGGAATGGTTAAAGATTTCCGTATGAAATTTTCACGACACATTTTACTTATAATGGGCTAGTTCCGCAGACAGGATTATTTAAGAATTGTCCATAATAAATATTTTACGATTTTTTTCATTATTTATTTTCTCGAAATTATTTGTAATTTTTAATACTTTATTCAAAAATAAGCTTCCGTGCGGAACTAAATAAAAGCCTGAAGTTCAATTTTTTTTTTAAATTAAGATTCTACTTTTTATAGTTTTTGAGAAAAGTTTCAAAAACTTAACATATAGCCAGTTATGATCTCCTTAACATTACTACAACTAGTAATTCTTACGTTTAGTCTTGAAGTTATACTTTAGTATTCTTTGAAATTTTTTCCGCTTACTTACTTTATCACAAGAGATGGGTATCCCAGTTTCTTTTGATACCCGTAAGTAATTATTTTTCTCGAGTCGTGCTTATATAAAAGACAAATAATAATAAACACATTTTATTATAATTAAAAAGTAGTTTAAACTAATTTCTCTTCTTTTGACAACTTTATAACATACACTATTCATACAATATAAACCAATCAATATAGTAATTGTTATCAGTTTGAAACATAAGAAAGACAGTAGGCCTAAATACAAATCTGATGAAATTTCTTCATTAACTTTGTAAGATCTAGCGAAAGTCAATCATAAACTTTACTGTAAAGTTATAATTTAGTACTGCAATTTAGAAAGCACAACTGAACTATATGTATATTTACTTAGGAAGTACTGAAAATCAGTATTTCATTAGTTTGCAACGTTGTCACGAATTTCATTAAGTTTACTACAAGCGAATTGTGATTCAAGAAACTAGGCGGTTATAAACTGCCTATTTATTGTTATCGACAAAAGTTATAAGATAGAGAACGTCAAAATAGCCTGTATGGAAACAGTGCTATACAAAGTTTACAAACCTTATCTAAGAACATATGTGAATAACAGCTTTAATTGAGACATATATGAATGGAGTGATACTCGAAAACACATTTAGAGTCTAAAAACTTATCAAATATTTCTTTCTTTCAATTTTGCTCTTCAAGTAAGTTTCTTTCAAAAATAAATTTTTAAAATGTATCCTGCAGCTTGAAATCAATTCTATTATATATTATATCAATTTCACTAACTTTTCCAGCTGTTTTGATCCTTATTCTCTACTTACAAGTGTTAAGGTGGGTCCACCATTATCAGAGTACATAAAATATTATAAGAATCTTTAAAGTAATTTTTAAAACCTACAGAAGTTGTTGTATCTTCAGTAATATAAAAATTAGGTGACTGAAGATGCAGAACTTAGACAGGAATCGAATCCGTGACCTTCGTGTTACAACATAGCATGCTACCTACTGGACCTCGGATGCTGTAGTTCTTGCATCAGCGTTTAATGGATGGGGTTTCTTGTTTCAATAAGTTAATGAGCGACCAATAGTGAAATGGGTTATAAAGTCTTGCTTCTCTGTTTAATTATATTTAAATATATGTAGTTTTACAATATGTTGAGGTTTTTTTAACCCCGTCTTATTCTATTAGATGTTTAATTATGTTAAAGTTCAATTCCAGATTGTTTTAAGTCATATAGGATAATGCGAGAACTAATACTCTCGTTTTCTATATTCTAGAATGAGACGGTATCAAAATTAGATAAAACCAACTGTATTAAATGCTCTTGCAACACTATTTTTTTTAAATTTTGGTAGGAATTTTCTTGTAAAAGAAGGATGATTTTATATTTTAGTGTTAATATTAGTTTTATCATTTGGCTCAGCCTACGCTCTTCAATGTGAAATCGATCGGTGATCAATCGCCAATCAAAAAATTCTTAAAACACTATGTTTGGAGTGTATCATTATACGGAGCGAAACATATCTTAGGTGATAGGAGCTGTAGAAAGGAATAGAATAGAAGCTTTTGAAATGTGGTGTTGTAGGAAAATGTTAAAGATTAGGTGGGTAGACAAAATCAGTAATTTAGAGGTTCTTAGACGAGTGGATGAAAAAATAAATATATGGAAACATCTTACCAAGAAGAAAGGATAGGCTAGTGGTAAATATCTTAAAACATCCAGGTATTTCTCTATCAATAATGGAGGGTAATATTAAAGGAGTGAATTGTAGGGGGAGGCAAAGGTTACAATATTTAAAGCAATTACAAAAGATGTAGGGTGTTGCAGATATGTAGTCATGAAACAACTTGCACAAAACAGAACATCTTGGAGAACTTCATCAAACCAGTCGAGAGACTAATGACAAAAAATATAAACTTTGTAGCCAGATACAATAATTTACATTGTAACATATGAAAAGATAATAAATTTGAAAGAAAATTGGAATTTTATACTACACACAGAACGAAAATAGTAGACTAACGAGTTATTTGCTTGGAGCGGCCAAAGGAAACAGTAAAAACCTTTACCAGGGCAGCCAAATATTAAATTAAAACTAATTTAATACAAATTATTTCTGATAGTTTTTAGAATTCATATTCACAAAAGTTAACTAATTAATATCGTCCATTATACAGTTTTCACTTTAATTACCAAGGAACAAAACAGAAAAGTTATAATATTATGATTTAAGAGAATATTACAAAGTATTTGTACAAACAACACATTAAAACAAACTGAAAATAGTTTAATACTTATTTTTAACTAAACTTGAATAGATTTCAACATAACTGATAAACTTTTGATAATAAATTTTTAAAATAAGAGTACAAATTACATTATAAAAAACGTGCAAGATATGTTGGTTTTTTAGATCCATTAAGCCGGTTTTTCACTTACCGATATATTTTCGTCGATACCGATAATCCGACAAACGGGGCATCCGGAATCTATTGAAGTACATACAAACGGTTTTACATTTGCTGATATCGGTGCGACATGTCGATGTCATGACATCAAATCCGACATATCAGTGGCACAGCCGTCTGGTGTTGTATCGCACCGACAAAAAAGACAGACAAATTTTGTTTTTATAAATACCGATATCGGGGTCGACAATCGAATGGAAAGTTTTCAACGAATGTCGGTATCAAGTCGGCCGCAACGTCGAGATCGGCGACGATATTTCGGTATCGTATCGGTAAGTGAAAAGCTGTTCTTAGAAGGAAGACACTTTACTAACTAGCAACAATGGTTTATATTTTTTTGTTAATAAGCTTAAATGTACTTTTTTGACTAATTTAGTCAATGCGAACCAACTTCGACAGACAACATGACATAATTGATGTTCGGTATTAATGTCGGAAAGTTCGGAAGACAGTCTTTGATAAAGCGTTTGGGAAATGATGGCTTTCTAATGTAATTATCAGTAAAAGCGTCATTGAATATGCAGTGGTAGGTAGAATTCATTGATGTCGTGGATGTAGCCTACTTGAGGAAAATTTGAGACATAGCACTTAACGTAGAATTCATGGTAGAGTCTTGTTTTGTTTCATTTAGATTTAGCCGTAAACCCACAAGAAGAAGGTATGAGCAAAGTAATTTTTTAAATACTTTTGTTATTGGATAATCTGTAGGCTATAGATGCGAAAGCCCTCACTAACTCACTCTTTTATCACTAATTCTCTAAGTTCCCGATCCCCTTCAGATCTGAAATTCAGCAATTTTTCTTAGTGTTGAATAGCAAAACTAAAGAATTTACATTCCGATTTCTTGCACCCAGAGAAAGAAAAAAGTTGCCTATCCTTAAGCAATACACATTATCACTTCTCGGAAAGCTACAGTTCTAATCAGAATTCAATAAATAAGAAACACGCTTGTAACAACTTAGTAAAATTATTATTTATTGAAAAAATTAATAATGTTTAGTAACCCCTGTAAAGCACAGATTGCTAAAGTACAGTCGTTAAATTTTTGCAAAATAAAAAATCAGATGCAATTTTAACAGAAAACCTTCCTGGGAAAAACCTTACTCAGCACGAAGCTGTAATTAGACAAATTTAATCAAAACAACTAAATAGATAAATTTTAATTCAAAAAATACTTGAGTAATAACAATGAAAATATTTTTCACAGTGAATCCATTGCACTTTTCTCCTTTTTTTGTTTTACGTCCGACTGTTTTGCAATTACTGCTAATACAGACAATGAAAAGGATGATAGATGATGATAAGTGATGAAAAAATGCCAGAACTGACCGGGAATCAAACTCGGGACCGCAATTATACTCGTGTACAATACTGCAAGCTTTTCGTGCGGATCAAATTTCCTATCTCATTAGTAACACATGGTTTTTAAAACTGTATGCGTATTCTCTATAAGATATCTAGGAAATATGAATTACTAGAATCTAGACCATTTGGTTCTTAATCGTAGAAAGGGCGTAAAAGAGTGTAAAAAAATTTTTAAATGTAGCTAACATACTCAACGCCTGAAATTCCGAAAATCTGTTTAAATTCATAAAATCGGGTAAGGAAATAAACCAGATAGTTGAATGCACACCGTTGTAACGATTCGAAAATGAGTCACAGATAGATCTGTTTATGTTTGCTCTAGTGGAGAGTATAAACAAACTCAGCTGGTTTAAAATAAATGTAAAATTATTTAATTTATCTAAACAAAGTTTCGTTGCTAGGAAACCGGGAAATAAGAAGGAAGATTTGTAAAGGAATTAGGGGGAGTGTGGTACTGAACGTCAACCAAGATGGAAGGTCCACACATCCATTCTTAAATATAAGTATATGTACATATTTAAAAAAAAAGATTACACAAGATACATTAAATTAATAGTTGAAGGAATGACGATTTAAAAGTTACAAAATGATTTTTATTCTTTAAAAAGTAAGAAATTTAACAAGAAACATAAAAAAAACTTATGTAACAATGATCTAGGTTGTGAAAGATTTTAAAATTAAATAAAGCAAGAATTTATTCACTGATATTGATATATGATTTAATTATTTCACAACACCGTTGACGATAGCAAAGCATATTTTGTTAGTCAGTAACGTATGATTATTATCAGGTTCGCTTCAACCATGAGTTGCAATTTCATATTATATTTTATTACAAACAATAACAATATATCTATAGAATGGACCAGAAAATATTTACGAAACAGTTATTTGATAGATACAAAAATTGCAAAACACAGAACACACGGTTCATAGAACCGAAAAAGCCAACAAGAAGACGAGAATTGATAGCAAGAGATGGTCAGAAAAAGAGTTTATTGAAAAATAATAAAGGTTTAGAAAAGATAAAATAGATAAAAGATTAAAGATAAAATAGCATAGATATATAGATAAAAGATAAAATGGATAAATTAGCAACGAAAAAGAAAAAAACATTAGGCCTGATTGAAATATCATTTAACGTGGTCCTTAGTTGGCCGAAACGACTAAAGAAAAATAAGAATGAACAATAACAACATAATCTAGTTTAGTTTGAAAACAAAATTTTAGAACTGTAAATCATTGTTATTGTTTAGGTCATCAGCAGAAAGACTGGTTTGAACCTCTAGAGACTTTACTAAGTAAAACAAGAAGTGAGGTAGTTTGCAATTTGCCTTCCTTACTGAGTTGAAAAGTATGCTTATCAGCATGCCGGACCCTCTGTAAAGCATCTGCTTTCCACCCTGCAAATGACACCTTCATTTCATTCCCCACAGGATCTGGCTGTATAATGAAATTCATTACTCTTAGAGAAGGTAATTTTGACTAGTATCTTTTATACATCTACCTCTTCTGTTCTTAAATGCTTCAGTCATACAATTGGCTGACCATGTGATAAGAAACAGAACTATTTTTTGGAGTCCTGGAACTAGCAGATCGAGTGCAAATAATTTAACACTCCACCTGCCTGTTATGGGCATCGTAAATTAATATACAGTCCAGCCTCTCTAAGTTTGCTCCTAATGTAAACAAATAATGACGTCACTGAGCATGCGCATTGTATCAAAATGTGTACACGCTGATTAAAAAGTAACAACAAAATACTTTCAAAAGTATTTAAATACAAAATACTTCTAAAAATATTTTTCTAAATTAAATTGTTAAGCCTACATCATATTATAACGACTGATGTTTTTAGTACTTTAAGTACTTATAATTTAAAAAATAGTTAACTTAATAGGAATACGACATCCATAAAGTCACGGACTCTAGCGTGCACCCTGTAGTAGCTGGTTTTGGTTTGTTGACAGTAGGAGCAAACTTAGAGCGGCTGAACTATATGTTTTTAACGAGAGAAAAAATAGGCGCAATATTTTTGCTACTGTGATTACGATCGTTTATGAAGTAGGGAATATTAAAGCTTGTCTAGAATTTAGTAATAACCGTTTTTATTTGGTTTGTGTGCTTCTAATCACAAAAAAAATTTAACTATATTCTTCGCCCTACGTAAATTCACTCCTTTAATTATCCTGCATGCAATTTTCTGGTATCGTAAGCTTTATGTCACGGTACGGTTCTAATTAAAGAGTTTTTATTGTACCAGTTAGTTTTGTTACCCAAGAATAGTTGAAATCGTTGAGATTTCATAGTACTAAGGTATTTGTCATCCTATTAAAACTCTAGCACATTCCCGTGATATCCAATTTATAACTAGCCGCCTCCTTTTAATATGGTAGATACAAAACATTACGTTCCTGGTTCAATTCCTGCTTAAGGTGTGGAAATTTTCCAGACTTTTCCACACAAATATAATGTTTATAACCCAACGTACTCCCCATAACAGACTGGCGGAGTGTCAAATTATTTACACTCTATCTGTTCGTTGCAGGGCTAAAATAAATAGTTCTGTTTTTTATCACATGGTCAGCCAATTAAATGACTGAATCATGTAAGAGCAGAAGAGGTAGAGGTGTAAAAAACACTAATCAGAGTTATCTCCTCTGAAAGTAATAAATTTTATTATACAGCCAGACCCTGTGGTGAATGAAGTAAAGGTGTCATTTGCAGAGTGGAAAATATGTACTTTTCAGAGGGCCCGGCATGCTGATAAGCGTACTTTTCCACCCAGTGAGAAAGGCAATGGTAAACTACCTTACTTCTTGTTTTACTAATGTTTTAAAATATCTACAGGTTCAAACCACCCTTTCGGCTGATGAACTAACAACAACAACAACCCAACGTAATTGTTTAAAAATCAAAAAGTTGACCCAAATTTTGTAAATTAAAAGTTACATCCTTACAGTAATACCTAAAAGTTCTACATAAAGACAAAACGAAGTAAGTTGGGCCTCAAACAAAGAAAAATTATACTGGTTACTAGTACATCAGTAGCAACTGCCTTCCCACAATAAAATAACAATTTATAATCAAATTTTTAGACCCATCAGGGTTTAATGTATAAAACTGCAAGGTTACGGCTGAGAAAGTTAAACAAAAAGTTTCCAAACGTTCCAGAATAAAGTACTTACGGTTGGTATGTTAATTAGGCATGGTGATTTTCACAGAGATCTTAAAATTTCGTTTATGTCCAGTGAAATTAAGATATTTGCTTCTACTAAACTCGTCTTCATTAATACTGAAGCAATCCAACGTTTCCACAATAAAAATTTTCTTTGAAACTTAAGCTTGAACTTAGGCTTGAGTACCAAACCTTTGAGTTGGTATAATAATGCCAGGTGATAGTGGTAAAAGCAGAGAGATGCGCAGTATATAAGCAGAATTAATTTATATTTAATGTTAAATTAAAGAACATTCATGCACTTCAGTGATTGATAAAAAAGCGTGTTGCAAAAAGTGCAACAAATATAAAAATAAAATATATATGGTCATGGTATTCAATGTACACAATAGAAACACTCTTACCTATACTCTGTTGAAATTTCACTAAAATCGGATAAGTATTTACGGAGTTACAGGCCAATAAGTTTGCATAACCCGTAAAATATTTTCAAAAACGGGCACTATTTTGTTCTAATGTCACTATCTTTTTTAAAAAAGTAGATAGAAATTTTACGAACTGACGCAGTTGCTAACAGGGTGTGGTTGCTTTGGGGCATATTTGACGAGGTTCAAATTCATGAAGTACCAAAATGTCGACTGTGGACAGTGAAGAGGAGGAGTCCATTGCGCATATTTTTGAAAGATGTCCCTATTTTTGTCTCGACAGAATGAAGACATCAGAGAAGATAGGCGTTCTACAGTGGATCCCAGAGAGAGTAGGGGCATGCAATATGGTCGCTCAGTTTGTGGAGGGGTGGTCGGGAGACTGCGGAGGGAGGAGACATCTGGAGATCAGCAGGATCGCCCTCTCCCACAGTAAATCAATCCTGTCCCGATTTCAGAAGGTAAGGTAGGCACACTAATTTCCTGAGCTGGTAGTGAAAAAGGTGAATGAAAGTGAGAGAGTGAGTGTTGGTCAATGACAGCGAGAGGGGAATTATGCTACGGTTCCCTTCCGCGCACCGTTGACAATATGTATAGATTTTAACCCGACATTTCCCTTGTAGTATTATATAAACAGTTCCGAGGGAAGTAGAGGATTGTTTGCTGATGTCGGATCAAGTGGCCAGGCGGCGGGTTTTTGGTTGGTAGGCGGTTGCGGCCTCCTTGGAGCTGGACGAGGACGCCTGAATTGAGTCCAACACTTCTTCTCGCACCATGACGGAGTGGAGTGAACATGAGTTTTTCTCATGCTTTTCATTCAACGCAGAATTAAATAGGCATTAATTTTATATACGGTACGTTAAAATCGATGTCATATTCTTTTAACAATAATTATTATTGAGCTTAAACTCAGGTTCCTATTAATTTTGACGTGAACATTAGTCGTAAGATATTATGAAAGAAAAAAATGGTTGTATTTTAACCAAAATAGTTTGTATAAAAAGTTATTAATAATAAAAATATTAAATATCTTTCAAAGAATAGATGAACCCAAACGCAGAAGAAATAATTTCTCGTTTTAATAGTTGGTTAAAGTAAGTGGTAATATATACATAAAGGAATATTATAAAATTATTACAGAGGATAAATTTTCAAAAGTAAAGCACAAATGAAAATAGATAGAGACAGCAAGAATTATTAGAAACAGAGAGAATAAAATACATCGTGGCCTAGAAAGTAAAGGAGTGAAAACTATGACGTCATTTGTAGTTGAGAATAGTGAGGATTAAAATGATGAGGATAGACCCTGGGGGTGATAGATTTAGAACTGGAAGTTAAGTACAATATCTCAGGATCAAAGGCAATATTCTAGTCCCTTTTCTACTTCTGCTAGAACAGTCTACAATGAGAGAGAACTAAACTTTACAAAATGTCACTAGCAGCTAATTCTATCTTTCTCTTTCGTATTTTCTTTATCTCTTAACACACAGAAACACTCACATACTTGCTGACTCATTGTTTCCATTTCCTCGTCTACGTTATAATACTCTTTATAATGGTAAGTTTAAAATTTTGGAGTTATTACTTTACTCGATACTTGGTATTACCACATTATAAAGGTCTGCGTTATTTCTGTAATAAATATTTATTAATCTTGAGATATTTATATTTATTTTGATATTTTTTCAAGAAAAAATAACTAAAGGGTTTAAAAAACTGGTTAAGCGATGTCAGGACCAAACTTAATGATAAAAGTAAAAACTTAGCAAAATAATACCAAATTAATTTCTTTTTACATGTCTTATCAAGATTCGTTTTAAGTACAGTAAAGTGGGGCATGTGCGACCTAGAATTTAAAAAGTTGAAGTCCACATTTATTTTTGGACAATAAAATGTAATTATTAAAATTTAATTATTACAGTGACATCAAATTATAATATAATAGGCTTCTAAACATTTTAAATTTTCTAAATATAACAATATTTTTGTTTAGAAGCCTATTATATTCTCATTTGGTATCACTGTTTCTTGGATACATTTTTTTATATACAAAAATGTTAGTTAAGCCGGTCGCATTGGCGTATTCGGTAACTTGCTCACCTCTCATCAAACGGTCTTGGGTTCGAATCCCACTCAGGCACTGCATATTTTTATACGTTACAAAAAATTATTTCATCCTTCAGTTACAATCCAACGTCGTCGTTAATGACCACAGTAGTTGATGCGACGTTAAATAAGGAAAGAAAAAAAGTGTTAGTTAAGGTGATGTTAGTCTTCTCTTGCCCCAAGAGTCTGTTAATCTTGTTTCGTTTTACATGTAGAACAAGTACAAACTAGGTTGTTAACTCTTTCTTACCCAGTGTGGCATAGAAGTCACATTGGAGTGAAATAAAACAGACATAAAAACTTTAATTGTTAGCGACTACTTTTGATTAAAGAGCGCTGGATGTGAAGTGTAATAATTTTCTGCACCCTAGCCAGGAATCGAACCTGAGACCTCCGCTTTGCAGTGTAAGATGCTGACCACTACGCCACGGACGCAACCATTAGTTTCTTTTTAAAGTTAATTTTAGTTTTAAATATTCGTGTTCATTTACTAAAATAAAGTAGCATTTCTTCGAGTACGTTGAATGTAGGGCCTATATACAAGTATATTTTTCAGGCTGTAAATAGTGACTTTGTCCATTTTACCAATACTTTTGAAATGTAACATTTTTTAAGTCTTAAATGATACTTTAATATTAAAATCATATTTAGTTTTTTTAGCTACAAATCTAAGCAAGAGAATATTGTTTAGGAAGCCTGCACATGATTTTACTTATTTATATTGTTGGGAACTTCGATACAATCAAGCCCAATGTGACGTATGTGTCACACTTTTTTGTCACGCCATCAAAAAAAGGCCGAAGGTCTAAAAGTGATTTTATTTCACCTAAATGTCAGTAAAGTGTATGAAACAATGTAATATTTGTTTGTGCATAGTTAAAAAATTCGGGATTGAAAGGGTTAATATCCATACATTGCTATACTAAAAATTCGGGGCAAGTGCAATACAATATTTTGTATGTTTTCTTGATTATCAGCCAACAAAAATCTACGAAGTCTAACATGTTAACTTACAACAAATTTTTTTAAATCAATAAAAAATGACCCGGTAACCCATTAATTGGCTACTAGCTTTAAAATCCAGGGAAAATGAAATATCATTAAACCAGAAAGAGTTTTATAATTGCTACACAAACAGAAATGTTAAAAAACTGTACAAAGAAGCCTAAAAATTTTAAAAATACAATAAATTGCCGTAAAATCAAGTTTTTCTAGAATTTCGTAGAACATTGTAACACGTATCACTTTCGTTTAACCGAAACTTAAACGGATTTTTTAATTTCCTTAAACAAGTAACTTCAGTTTCTCCATCACAAGTCTTGGTAATACAATACAGGTATGTATAAATTATTTTTTTTCTTCTGGACTAAGCTCTCTACGAGGAGGTTCAATACACCATTTTGTTTGATTGTTTTAGTTCCGCAGATTTATTCTTATGCCCATAATAACAGACAGGTAGAGTGTCAAATTATTTACACTCAATCTGTTTGTTGCAGGGCTTAAATAAATAGTTCTGTTTCTTATCACATGGTCAGCCACTTAAAAGACTGAATCATTTAAGAATAGAAGAGGTAGTGGCGCAAAAGGCACTAATCAGAGTTGTCTCTTCTGGAAGTATTGAATTTCATTATACAGCGACCCTGTGGGGAATAAGTAAAGGTGTCACTTGCAGAGTGGAAAATGTGTGCTTTTCAGAGAGTCCGGCATGCTGATAAGCGTACTTTTTCACTCAGTGATGAAGGCAATGGTAAACCACTTCACTCCTCGTTTTACTTAGTAAAACCTCTACTGATTAGTAGATCTATGAAGTAAATTTTCTGATCTAGTCGATTTGCCTGGGCTACATTGATACATTTCACGGTTAATTTGTTTTTTCTGAAACCGTAAGTCTTCCAGTCATTCTTTCATGCAGATACCCTTTGTTTTTAAACTGTGTATTCCAGTCGAAGATTAATTTTTTGTCGTTTGTATTGATTTATGAAATTTTGTTCGGAAACGTCACTGCACAACAGTAACCGAGTTTTTTTTTTGGTTAATTTGAGTAACAGTCCATTCGAAATAACATGATACTAAGTATCTAAATGGTGGTAACTTTTCTTAGTAAAAATCTCTTTTTGAAAGTAATAAAGACTTTAGTAAAGTCCCTTCTCCCTTTTAGTTATTCTTACAAAATATACGAGTATATTATAATATAAATCTTTTTGTGATTTTTAAAATCATATGGAATTTTCGTCATAATTATTTTAATGGCATTTGATATTGTTGCATTCAGTAACCCATGCATTCAATACACAAGACATGATTAATTAATAAATTTTATTTCTATTTTCCGTGTGTTTTTGGAAAAATCTTTTTTTTCCACTATTAACTTATCTTTTAAAACGCTTTCATTCATTAACAGGGAAAGTTAACCCAAAAAAAAATCTCTTAAGTGACTGACGCATTAGCATATTACAAAATTCCCTCTGTTGCTTATTCCATTTAAGTAATACTATCATGCAATTTCGAATGGACTGTACGAAAATTTTCATTGTTTATCTATTTGAGCAGTGACCGTCTTGCTTGGTTGTTAATCTATTACAACTTATGACATCATTAACTGTAATACCAACATAAAGTTCTGACAATTCCCTGTAAAACAATTTCATTTACTGTCTTGGTCGTCGGGCCAACTCAGTCAGTCAACTGGTAGAAAGTCCCTATTATTTATTAAGTAACACCGGTTTGGCAAGCAATTTGTATGGTGACCAGCTAACAGCCAACCGTGAACAAACTCTACTGGGAGTCCCTGTTCATATTCATGCCTAATTCACGTCAAATAATACAGCAAAGCAGCGATGAAATTGAGTAGTTGTCAATAATGTACAGTTCCTGATAACAAAATAGAAAAAATCTGGTGTGAAACACTCACACAACTTTCTCTTGCCAATGCAAATAATTAATAATAAACCTAACATTATTAATAAAATATTAGAAATAAACAAAAACTAACCTCAAAAACATAACCTTATTTTAATCATGAGTGAATGACGCAAAATGAAAATCGAACTCAATTTGGCTTAAAAAAAACGTAAAATCACACTTTCACGCTAAACTAGGCTCTTTAGAGAAAAATGCTTTAAATAAAAGTTGTAGGTCTTTTAATTTTCTATAAATTTTATTATATACACTTTTGTCGTAAAATGCATTCTAAGGCTGAAATCTTTAAAAAAATCGATTTTTCACACGTTTTCGTGAGAAAAAAACAGAAAATCGCAAATTACCGTTAAACTAAGCGTTATACAAAAAAATATTTGAAATAAAGATTGTAGAATTTTACATTCTCTACAACTTTTATTATATAACGTTTTGCGCTAAAATGCATATTAAAGCCGCAATCTTAAAAATAAAATGTTTTTACGTAAAAACAGCCTCACGCAGAATTTCAGCAAACATGGCGCCTACCCTATCTTGTAGAGAATAAAAAATTAAGTAAACCAGGCGATTTTAAAAAAAATCGTAGGACCGGTTTTTAAGAAAATCGCAAAAAAGTGAAAAGTTATACGAATAAACTACTACTTCCGGTTGACCGATTTTGATGAAAATGTTCGTGTCGGGTCCGGTAGTGGTATGTAACTTAAGTTTTAAGTTTCAAGTTCGTACAATGTTCCGTTCTTGAGATATTTTGTATACACACACACACACACACACACACACACACACAGACACACACACAGACACACACACAGACCAATCGCTAAAAACATGTTTTTTGGGTTCAGGGGGTCTGAAAACGTATAGATCCGGTGAAAACTCGATTTTGAAAAATCGACATGAAAACAATACTTTCCTTTCTATATATTCATATAGGCAAGAGAAAGTAAAAAAGCTAAAATTTACTGTCTCTACTTAGACAAGTATATGCACTCAGACTTTTTATAATGTTACTAAAGCATTTATTTATAAACACCCTGTATTTTTGTATAATTTTGTTAATTAATTTTAATTAAATAAATTAAATTATATCAACAGAAAAGTAGTTTATTAGGAGTCCAGATGGCTCTGACATGTTGTAACATGGACAATAATAATGCAGCCCCATATTATACGTTATACTAATGCATCCAAAGTGGTTTGCGTTTTAGAGGAACATGAACACGGATGGTGAGGATACAAAGAGAAAGGTGGAGGGGTATTTTACGTATATGTGCAATAGCAATCTGTTTAATGATTAATGTGTAGTGTACATACAACATTAATGTTACTAGTATTGGTGTTATAATAATACTATGTAATATTCCAACATATATTACATCACAACTGTTGTAATGTATGTAACTGGGTAACTATAACACCAAATGCTATGATGTTATTTACAAATTTATATCTGTTACATACTAGTTGCTACGAACCGACTCTATAAATAGACTAGTTTACATCATTATTAATTTTATGCTACGATAATATTCACTTTATCATAATTTTGCATAGTTTTTCTCTAAAATTAGAACTACAAATAAAACATTTCTGCAAACCTCATCGCACAAAACATTACTCTTTATAAATTTAAAAAAATAATCAGCAGTTGCGGGACTGACCGATAGAAATGACTAATTTATTAATTAATTAAGTTAACAAATCAAATAAAAGAGATTTTTGTAAATTAATTTTTGGTAATTGTTTATATCCGAGCGGGACGTGACAGCAAACCAAAGATTTTCTCGTGCAAAAAACTCAGCCAGGCGTGCCAAAAGAAGTAGTCGTTTACAAAAAAAAAAAGTTATTTACTGGTATTAAGACTAAACAACATTCGCGCAGATTACAATTTGATAATATCTCTCAAAAGACTAATTTTATTATTAGAAACGCCATTAATGGTGTTTCTGGAAGAATTCCCGGTAAGATCAAAATCAGAAATGAATTTTTTTTTTTTTTTTTTTTGGTTTAACGTCCGACTGTTCTGCTATTACTGCTAATGCAGACGATAAAGGATGAAATTATTTTTGTAACGTATGAAAATATGCCGTGCCTGAATGGGATTTGAACCCAAGATCGCATGATGAGAGACAAGCACGTTACCAACTACGCCAATGCGGCCGGCGTATATTATTTATAATATTATATATTATTTCCCGGCCAAAACTGAATGGGAATCTTTTGAGTAGGTATCCAATTTTAAATATTTCGGATGTGACGTGTCTTTCCCAAATAAGCAGGGTGTGACGAATAAACTAAATAGGTTTAAAAGGAGTTCATACCGAAAATTCTATTCCATACTTAATTTTTTGTTTTTTATCGAATGTTTTAAAGTATAGTACGTTTGTTTTAGGAAGAAGCTCGTAAGAAGAGGGCGAGTAGGTAGAGTAGGGATAGTTTCAAAGGGGCAAGTGTTGTCTCCTTCTCACTTAATGATCATTCCTTCTCTTTCTAACCGTATACTACGTTACAACTACGAGGTGCTTCCCCCACCACTAAACAGAACAGCTCAGCGGCACACAGCGTTGGAGGGAAAGCTTCTAGCTAGAACAAATGACCTGTACTATAAATTGAACAAGCGGTTTTGAAGAAACAAGGCTCCAAACTCGAGTATATTATATAATAAAGAAATCGACAATAGATGGGTATTCTTGTAGAAAGAAAAAGTAAAAATTAACCACAAGATTAGAGAATACTAAAAAACGAAATAAGAAAATAAATTACTGGTACTAGTGCAATAACAACTACTAGTGCTGGCAGAAATTAACTTATTAACAATAATAAATGTGACTTACATATAATTACATTTAATTGAACAATAAAACTATTTCTTAAGCAAACAGTAAAATTAAATTACGATCAGTTTTATGTACCTATAACCTACATAAATTATATAAATTTAAATTAATGAGAAGCCTTAAAAATTAATGCAAGCTCACTTACACAAACGAATCAGGAGGAATAGGAGGATACAGTGTTGCCAAGCCTCCAAAACAGCTGTTGGAAAAAACCTTGTCGCCTAATGTCAAGTATTTGAAAAGAAATAAATCGTGACACTTATCGCTAAGGTTTGTTCGGGATCTGAGTAAAACAAATAATTAATGAACTATCGTTTAAAATAACACTTATTTATTACAAACCATACATAACAAATAGTAATCTTACTTAAATCTGTTAATAAATTACAATTACTACATACAAGATATTTGTATAAACTGATAAACTAATTATAATTAATTAATTACAATAAATGAACTTAACTAAATAATCTCGCACTTATTTAAACTAAATAATACTCACAACCATTGTGGTACCATTTACAGGACACTGGGTTACAGAGCTAGAACAGAGATAATAGTTAAGTTCTACAAGGTAATGGCAGTTCTTCTTTATAGAAGTGAGCCATGGGTTACCACTAAACGCCAAGAAAATAGTATACAAGCTGTTGAAATGAGATTTTAAGAAGGGTGAAGGGCTGCTCGAGGCTGGATTTAATATATAACGAAGAAATTAAATCTGATTAGGGTGTTTTTAGTCTGAATGAACAAGTGGAGTACCGCAATCAATGGAGGTAACATTTGGAACGGATGCCAGAGGAAGGAATATCCTTCAAAGTTACGGAATATGTTCCAGTTGGAAGAAGAGAGGTGGGAAGACCTCGAAGTAGATGGGAGTAGTCAAAATGTTGTGCGTGTTGGAATTTCTCATGTTTTTGTATATGTACAGGATTGGATTGTTTGTGATTTCGGAACAGGCTTATGCCTAATTGTTGATAGTAAGAAGACATAGAAGACTACTCAAAACCAATTATAGTATACCGATGTTTACAGTACGCTGGACCTTTTCACAAAACGTAACTAAAACACAGTATCCAATTGGATTCAAGTTCACAATTCACTCACTGAATGACCATAGGTCAAGACAAACTGTTTCAAGACGACCTAGCCTTATAAATACCTAACTCGTCGGGGTTCTAGATTAACAGATTTTTCTATATAATAATAAAATTATAAAGTTTTTCTGTCGGTTCTGAATGAATCTTAACAAAAGGTAAAAACATTTTATTTGAATAAAGGACGCATTATAACGCTAAAACAAAACAGCTAATTATCTAAGATACCTCAACCCCTCCTGTGGTCTGGTATTAATCCACGACTCACTTCCGTAGAGTAGGACTGGAGCAGCCATCACCTTGTAAAACTTTATCTGAGTTTCTTTACTTGTTTTCCTACCTAGGGTTCTGCTAATATTCCCTCACACTGCTTGGAATTTGCAACTCTAGAACCAACAAATATATAATAATGAATTTATTAACTGATAAACAGTCTAACAGGTGCCTCCGTTTTAGCCTTCCCAATGTACCAATATTGCCTAATTAATGTATTGCTTAATAATTTTTGTGATATTCAAATCTTTTTTCGTATTTCATTCATTTACAATTTGTTCTTTAACTGTTGAGATATAGAGGTCTTTGTGAATTTGGTTATTTATACAGGGTGAAGCTGTTAGAGCTTGGAGGACTGTAACGCTGGATGATTTTGATATTTGGGATACTGGATGCACCCTGTACCTGAATACCGTATGTTTCGACTAGTTATAAACGGTTTTTTAAATTTATTGAAAAGTTTATTTTGAAGCGATAATTTTTATGTCGGTTTCAGCATGGAGAAAAGGTTAGAAGGTTAGGTTATGTTTGTTTATGCAGGTTGAAACAATATAAATCCGTTTTTTTTGTAGTTTCCAAATATTTCCGTGCCATAATAGTTTCATACAATGATTTTTAGAGAAAATTTAAGGAAATAACAAAAATTTCACTATAAATCTATACAATTAAGTTTATTACGTTCATAAAAGTAATTGTAGTTATCATCTATCTAAACAGCAAGGGTATATTTATTTAACCAAGCGTTCCAATCAAGATACTTAAGGCTTGCCTTGAAGTACCTAGGTACTTCGGAAACAAAATCCTTCGTTCGGACATTCCCTGCATAAAAAAACGTTCCAAGACAGTTTTATAAAATTTTCTTTGTAAACATTACAAATTCATCCAAACGACCTCGCTCAACGTAGGATATTTAAAATTTACCAAATATTAGACGTCTTTAGTGTAGAAATCTTAAATAACTTCCTGTTGTAATTTCATCATCATTCTCTTCACCGTCATGTCTCCGCAATTCCGACATTGGCGGCGATGCCGTAGTCATTGTTATCAACCTTATAATATGACTATATCATTCTAGAGGAAACGCTGGTGAATGTGACCCCATCTTTCACACCTAATAGTTTTATTTAATTTAGTAATTGTTATGAATGTGTAGTTTTAGGTTAACAAATTAAATACAACACCACATTTTTTTCTGAACAAAAAAAATACAAACGGATAGATTTCTAGTATCCCAGAAAATGTATAGAAATAAAAGTAATATTGAGGAGATATATGTAAAAAGGACGTAAGTTAGAAATTTATGTTTTGAG
The DNA here is from genome assembly GCA_035578175.1 of Catonia carolina. Taxonomy (NCBI): domain Eukaryota; kingdom Metazoa; phylum Arthropoda; class Insecta; order Hemiptera; family Achilidae; genus Catonia; species Catonia carolina. Next base: position 15,912,643 of record JAQMRL010000010.1, read on the forward strand.
AAAACAAGGTTTGAAACTTAATCATGCCTGTAAATTTTTTAGGGTACAATATTTTGGAGCAGGTATCTAATTAAATATTTTTAAAATAAAGCTAACGAATTGAACTATAGTACTGAATATAATTTATTTTGGCAAATTAATAAAGATACTAAATAAATTTTAAAATTATGCGCCCTCTTAAGGGAGATGATCATCAGCCATGTTTTACACAGTTTATTATATTTACTGTAATCAAGAAAAATAAAACCGTAATACTGTATGTATACTGTAAAAAATTCTTTTTTTAAATTTTAATTTATTTATTTATTCATTTCTTAGTTACAAATAATAATTAATAATTTAATTTAATACTAGCAATACAATCATATGAAACTTCCAAAATACTATAACGAAAGAAGTAAATATCTTTACTTAATATTTAAAGAAACAACATTAACTCACTTATGCTAGGTAACTTATTTCTTATAAATGATTAACTAAAATAAACAATTTCTTTTTATTTCTATACAACCTACCAAGAAAAGGTAAAAAATATATACATATTCTTTGTTGTTTTACCAACAGAAGAAAATATTTTTTGCTTGACTTCATACTGAATCAAAGATTTTAATAAAAGCTAACAAAATTTTTCATAATCTGTTATTAAAATACTAAAGTATAAGATAGAATGTTTTTATTAACCTTTTTACCATTTTTTTAACCTCATTCACAAGCAAAAAGTATTCAGGGCATTATTCTTTATTTCAACGTTTCGAACTGAAATACAAAGATATTGAAATAAAATTGTTTAGTCATATAAAGAAAATCGTGGAAAGTTCAAACACACCATCTCCCTGAAAAGGACGTATATAGTAAAGAGTGGACGCCAAATAAGCTTGCCGGTGTTGCTGCGCGAACAGTTCGGATTCAGTCGGTAGATTTCGTGTCTTAGTACAGAACTGCCTATTAAATCACATGTTCTAAACGATGTAAATTTTCATCTATTAGCGACGTTAAAAACATTCAATTGTAAACATTGTATACAACAATTTAATTGGTATCACAATACAATACATTACAGACTAATGTTTTCAGATTAGCTGATATATAACGTTGCGAGAGCGAAGTGACTCTGATCACAGCACTGACCCCCACCACTCGCTGAAGCAACCGAGCGCGCCATCACCAAAATAAATCTTCTGCGCACATCAGAAAACCGGCAAGCTTATATGGCGTCCGCTCTTCCAGAATACGCCCCCTTTATAGATACTTAAGTCACGAGATTTTGTGTCTGGATGAGCCGTGAGGAAGGGAAATGAAAATTTAACAGTGCTGCCAACCTCAACAGTCAGACACCACTTGTACATTTCACGACCGTGCAGTTTCTACATACATTTTGTAAGCTGTGGTTTATTCCGAGAAATTTTTTTTTCATAAACCTTATAAAAAATAAATGTGACCTGTAATATTGCCTATAGCTTAATTACTTACTTACTTACTTACGAAGCGCTACAGCCCTACGTGGACCTTGGCCTCCTCAACAATGCGCCTCCATTCATCCCTCTGACCTGCCCGTCTCCTCCAGTTCCCCACCCCCAAGCTCGTCAGATCCTTTTCCACATCCTGCAGCCAGCGTGTTCTAGGGCGACCCCTCCTCCTCGTTCCCTCCATTCTCCCAACAAGCATCTGTCTCTGCATCCTGTCCTGTTCCATCCTGTGCACATGTCCCAGCCAGCTGATTCGTCTAGACTTTATATACCGTACTATATCTTTTCCTTGTAAAATGGTGTTGATTTCTGCATTGGTTCTTATTCTCCATTCGCCTTCGTCATATATTGGACCATGAATTCTTCTCAAAATCTTTCTTTCAAAAATCCTCAATGCGTTAACTACATAGCTTAATATACATAGCTTATATACATAGCTTAATATAGCTTAATATAGCTTAATTACATGACTAGAAATGTTTGATTTATTATAATTACCAGCTATCTTTTTCCATTGGAACGAAATTTTCTACGAATGAATCGCCTTCTTTACTATCGCTGTCACCGGCGTCTCCACTATCAGTCTCACTAGTATCTACCTAACCATTTCCTTTTTTACCAGGTGTCAACAAAACTGTTGAAGAATAACTTCTTCACGTCTTTAATTTCCTTCTTTATTTTTCGAATTGTGGAAAGAGAAACATCACAGTAGTTAGCCACTCGCTCATGGCTTTTGTTAAGAGGCAGGGGAAAGGTATTTTTGTTTATCTTTAACTTCACAGCATTTTATTACACTGCATATTAGATTTCGTTCAGCACTGTGAATAGTCAGCCCACGTTTTTAAAAGAATAACATTTCTGTTTACGTTAACAAATTATATTCGTACAGTTAACCGACAAAAGGTTACGCAATATACTGTATATGCTCTGGGTATAGTATTAGTTGTTATGTTTGTTGTACTGAAATTAAATTTTTTTTTTTTTTTTTTTTTTTTTTTTTTTTTGGTTTAACGTCCGACTGTTTTGCAAATTGCTGCTAATGCAGACGGTGAAGGATAAAATGAATTTTTTGCAACGTATGAAAAAATGCCATGCCCGAGTGGGACTCGAACCCAAGACCGCGTGATGAGAGGTGAGCACGTTACCAGCATCGCCAACGCGGCCGGCACTGAAATTAAAGCAGTCGCGCATGTGCACTAATGCTTTTCCCTATTTACCCCTCGTTGCAGAAAAGAGCAAACTCGTGACTAAAATTACTATGACATAGTCTCCTTAATTACATTAATATCAGATTAGTTTGAGATAGATCGATTGTTTTGTGTTGTATTTCAATAGAAACAAATTCTTCAACAATTATAAAAAGCGTATGCGAATCGAATGAATCGAATGTGTACTTTAATATAACGTACAAATAGTGAAAAGCAATAGGTATCTGACAACTGATGAATGTCGGTATGGCGGAATTTCAGTAATTAACTTTTGTGGTGGGCGTTATTGTTTAGTTAGGCTAGATATTGATAAGAGAATTCTAAACGTGTTTTGAATAGAAGGAAGTAAAGTGGTAAAGCAAAGGAGGAGGTGGTACAATACATCCACACAAACAAATTCATCTTACATTTCAAGTTTAAATTACGTATTGGAAATTTAATATTATAGTGAACAAAATTCATGAAAGGTTTTTAAAAAAATGCTGGCTTTAATAAGTGACATGATGATTGTTTTTAAAATAGAATATCGAATTCTTGTCTGTGAAGTTTTTATTAGAAATAAATAATTGGAGTAATTCAAGTAAAAAATTATAATCATATTAGTATAATACTTTTTTTAATTTTTGTTCTTGGGTTATTTAAAATCTAAATCATTAGCAATTGCGGTGAGTGAAGGAACAGAGAGTTTTAACATACTAGAATTTTCCGTTTCTAGCCAAGAATCAAATATTGTCAAATATAGTCCTCTTTGTTGTTCAGCATTCTACCACTACACCAAGCAGGCGGCTATTTTTTTTCTCTGTTTCCTAAGATAATTAAATTTTCAAAAATAAATATTTTAACCGAAATTTTAATCTTATTAATTTCGACAATACCATGTTAAAATTGTTAAATTAGGTAGTCAAATAAACACCACATCTCTGTATACAGAAATAGGCTGACATTTGATTTAAGTTTAGGTAAGGCTTATTAATACTTTAACCAAAAGTGGTGCAGAATATTATAAATTATTATTCTTAAACATTCTACTTCAAAATTTTAAATTTGTATAAGCTGTAGAAGCACCATAGCAAAAACTCAGTTTGTAAACTTGTCACTGTAAGTGATAATTTTTTTACTTAGGCCTATGACACCCACATTTAAATTTGTTCTACTTTCTTCTGCAAAATGATACGTAAATTGTTATCTACACTGATTGAAACTTCTCCAACTTTATCAAAATATAAGATAAAACAATATTCGGTAAACAGATTACGAACAAGGTAAAATCGTATTGCAAACGAAATATTAACGTTACTATAATCTATGTGTTTTACTTTTTACTTTCTCTTGCCTATATGAATATAATAGGAAGGAAAGTATTGTTTTCATGTCGATTTTTCGAAATCGAGTTTTCACCGGATCTATACGTTTTCAGACCCCCTGAACCCAAAAAACATGTTTTTAGCGATTGGTCTGTGTGTGTGTCTGTGTGTGTGTGTGTGTGTGTGTGTGTGTGTGTGTGTGTGTGTGTGTGTGTGTGTGTGTGTGTGTGTGTGTGTGTCTGTCTGTCTGTGTGTGAACAGAATATCTCAAGAACGGAACATCGTACGAACTTGAAACTTGAAACTTAAGTTACATACCACTACCGGACCCGACACAAACATTTTCATCAAAATCGGTCTACCGGAAGTAGTAGTTTATTCGTGTAATTTTTCACTTTTTTGCTATTTTCTCAAAAACTGGTCCTACGATTTTTTTAAAAATCGCCTTATTTACTTAATTTTTTATTCTCTACAAGATAGGGTAGGCGCCATGTTTGCTGAAATTCTGGGTGAGGCTGTTTTCACGTAAAAACAAAGTTTTTTTAAGATTACGGCTTTAATATGCAATTTAGCGAAAAAACTTATATAATAAAAGTTGTAGAGAATTTAAAAACCTACAACTTTTATTTCAAACATTTTTTGGTATAACGCTTAGTTTAGCAGTAATTAGCAATTTTCTGTTTTTTTCTCACGAAAACGTGAGAAAAATCGATTTTTTTAAGATTTCGGCCTTAGTATGCATTTTATAATAAAAATGTATATAATCAAATTTATAGAAAATTAAAAGATCTGCAACTTTTATTTAAAACATTTTTCTCTACAGAGCCTAGTTTAGCGTGAAAGAGTGATTTTCTGTATTTTGAAGCCAAACTGAGGTTGATTTTCATTTTGCGTCTTTCACTCATGTTTAAAATTAGGTTATGTTTATTAAGGTTAGTTTTTTTGTTTATGTCTAATGTTTTATTACTAATATTAGGTTTATTGTTAATTATTTATATTGGCAAGAGAAAGTTGTGTGAGTGTTTCACACCAGATTTTTTGTATAGGTTACATCAAGCTTTTTAGTATTAGCATTAAGTGCACAGAACATTAAGTTTTTTTTTGTTAAGTTGAATAAAGTATGTAACGTAGTTTATTAGCTAATTACCCACAACATTTTAATAACATTCAAGATTGGTGTTAAAAATGGAAGATCAAAGTAAATGAACAGCAGTGTACACATAATGACCACGCTGACACGAGAAACAAGTTCACCAGTAACATTTCGCAACAACGTAATTCCACATTCAGATGACGTGAGATACTTAGGCATTAATTTAGACAGACGATTAACTTGGAGGAGATATATATGAGTACGCTAGAATCAAAACTCACATGTTCCAAAAAGTCGAAAATTTAGGTGGCAGTGGATTCTTATAGTATTTTTATCGTAGTTTTTGAATAAATGCTACTGGTTGGAATAAAAACAAAATGAAGGATAAAGTTCGTGGATTGTGTCAAAACTAACAAGTTCCATTGGAACATGTAAGTTTTTAGACCACCTGTACTGACAGCCAATCAGAGGCCGCCATTGTGCTGTTTCGTTTCGTTCTTGAGATTGTGTTGTTTAGCTATACTGGTACGAGTTTTTTTAGTCTGTGCGATTTTTCATTAATTATTCCAAGTAAAATATTTATAAAATATACCTGAGGAATTTTTGTATACAAATGAGGTTATTTTCATTAATAATGGACTGTATAAAGCCTATTTCACCTGATATAGCAATTGTCAAAACTAACAAGTTCCAAACTTAATTCGTAATATTATCTAAACAACACAGAAACTGACCATTTCGATTATGAATTTGCACTTTTCAGTTTGATTTACATAAATGAATAGTGTCACTTCCTTTTAAGTTTGCTTCAGGAAGTGCCTGTAATGGTCTTTCATCAATTCTGAAAAATCACTTTTTTGGAACATGTAAGTTTTGATTCTAGCGTGCTCATATGGACCAAACGGAAACTACTTGGTGTTAAAGTACAATTATATTGGCTTGTTGGGAGGCGGTTACAGTTGCCTTCGGAAAATAAAATTACACTGTACAAGGTGATGATAAAACCAGTTTGGAGTTATGGAACTGAATTTTGGGGCGCAGCAAGTACGTCTAATGCAGTAGAAATATTACAGAGATTCTAATAGGAAGTTTCATCCACTAATATGCTGTGCACCTTGGTATGAGCCTAATGAAGTACTCCACCATGACCTGGGTATATCTACGGTGAGAAAAGAAATTAGTTTAAAAAGTATTTAAACAAATTAGACATTCAACCTAATCATTTGGCTATAAATCTTCTCGACGACAATATTGAAAATCAAAGACTCAAAAAGGCGAGAATATTATATTCCATTCCGGTTCACTTGATCAAAGATTTTGAAAACACAAAATTATAATACGTATGATTTATTATTATTTCTCAATAAACTTAATCTCAATAACACTCATTAATCTAAAAACTCAATCATTAAATGTTATCTCAATTTTTTACTTTTCGCATCTTCATTCACTTCATGCATTAATTTTAAAACTAAGTATAATAATAATAATAATAATAATAAGTGTCTTTATTAAATTAAATTACAACAGACACAAATAATAGACAAAACAATTTTTATAAAAATTAAACTAAGACATTTCTTTATACAACGAAAAAAATGAAGCTGCTACAATAGAAATAATAAACTAAAAAACCAAACAAAATAAATAAAAAGAATAAACAAATAAAAACCCTATTTAAGTTATAACAAAATAATATCAACTCCAAAATTATTATTTTCTTGACACTCACGGCATGACCTTGAGGTCGTCTGCCAGACTTGTCGTTTCCTCAATTTGAAAGACTACAGCACGCTTATCTCAGCGCTCACATTATCTTTTAACAACATCCAAAATAAATTGATAATGAATTAGCTACCGAGTAAGGCTAAAATGACTTGCCACAATAAAATTATTAAAGATATTGTTATTAAGTAACAAATAACAAGTTAATAAATACAATACATTATTAAGATATTATTAAAGATAAATTAAAGATATTGTATAAACTTATTTTCCTTTAGGTAATAAATAACATCGTTAATTAAATATGAAAAAATCTCATATGAAAAAATAACTCGGTAGTAAATACGAAAATCAAAATTAAATAAAAAGCAAGTAAACAAAGAATATATTACAAAATTATTGCAAATCATTAATGAGAACCTATCTTAACTAAAACAATGGTCCACCGGTCTGCAAAGTAGAAAAAAATAAAAAAATAAATAAAAACAACAATAAAATAGGTAATAACAATAATATATGAAATTATGTTTTTCTACATAATATCCCCTCCAAAAGACCATCCCATTCCTATTCCCCAACCGATACCAGTGCGGACCAGGTCTAGGTTCAAAACAAGAACAATATACCTACTACACACAGACACGCCCACATTTACCTAAACTCCTACAGGCGCATTACTACAAACACAACAGACTTCAGTAATTGAATTCTTCCACTAGGAAATTTCTGTATTTTTTTGCCTCCCTCACAAACCCAACTAACAATCTCCAATTTCTCCCATTTAAATAAGTTATTACTTCCTCAACATTCAACATATCCCTGTGAAACCACCTACGTCTTATTTCATTTAGGACGGGGCATGCTCCAATAAAATGCTGTACATTTTCTTTCTCACCCAAATTGCATAAGGCGCATAGACGTCTACTTTCCTCCCTATGAGGTCCATTGTTTAGACCCAATTGACCGCAACGCGTCCTGAAAATAGTACTCATAAACGACCTATCGTACGTATCCGAAATATAAGATCTGTCTCCGAGATTAATAGCTAAATGTTTATATAAAGTATTAAATTCGGCTCGTTAAAACTAAGTATTTCTCCGTATTAATGAAAATTTGTACATCGTCTGGACCCAAGGAGAAACCTTGGATCACTTATAACCAAACGATTACACGGAAGCAACGATGCTGAGTGCTGTCTTCTTCAAGATATACTCTAAAAATTTTAACATATTAACTGAAAGTTTTTGTTAAATTGTTTGTAATCTTAACTGTTAAATAAAAAAAAATAGCTAATTGTCCAACGAACATATCCGGCTAAAACTCAGCTTCGTGGAAACAAATAAAGAAAAACGTAATATTATTAAGGCTACGGTTACGCTACATTACGAAATAAAAATGAAATTATAAGGTGACACTGTACTTTGTATCCCTCCAATGTTAAATTTGCAATTTTTAGGTAGGCTATATTTTTCATAGGATTGGTTAAAGTTAAGAAAATGAAACTTTATACACTTATCGATGTTGCGTTTCTCTAGCTACTGGCATTTTTTTAAATTTAATCTGTAGGACCATAAAATTAAAAATAAAATAACGAATAAAATAGAATTTTTACAAATTTCTTTCTACGTGTTTTTGCATATTAATAATTTTAGGACCATCTGAGGAAGTCATAAAAATGGCAGTGTATGTGCATGTATAAGAAGAATAACTGGTAAAAATTTCTACATGGTAGGTTTAATGATTTCTGAGAAAAATGTACCTAAATGTTAAAAATCTAAATTTCTGGGAACAGACAAAAACACAAAAAGGCACAAATCAAAAACAAAATGTACACAAACGTGCAAATTTTCCATCAACAGTTGGTTATAAAGCTGAACCAACAGTTTTGAAAATATTAAAAACAGTATGCAGATATTTTAAAAAACTGAAATTCCCTTTACACTAAAACGAGAAGTATAAAGTTCTTGGTAACATGATAATTTTGCTGGGGAAACCTGCTACGTAAATACTTAATTTTTTCATTAAAATAATTTTTTACGTAATTAAATGTCTTTCTGGTAGATCTAGGCCTGAAGTACTAAAAAACTTAAAACACCGAAAATCGAAATTTTTAGTCTAAACCATCGACAAATCTCATCTTAAATAAAAAACGAAATTCTGTTATTTTGAAATATATTATTGTTGAAAATTAAATTTTAAAATTGTAAAATTAAGTTTGAAAATTTAAATTTAGAAAAAGTAAAGAAATATTATTGTAGTTTTGATAGATGACTACCTTACCGTGCACATCGATGTTGTGTTGTTAAGGTCATCAGCCAAAAGGCTGGTTTGAACCTGTAGAGGTTTTACTAAGTAAAACGAGGAGCGAGGTGGTTTACCATTGCCTTCCTCACTGAGTGGAAAAGAACGCTTATCAGCATGCCGGGCCCTCTGAAAAGCACATATTTTCCACTCTGCAAATGACACTTTCACTTCATTCACCACAGGGTCTGGCTGTATAATGAAATTCATTACTTTCAGAAAAGATAGCTCTGATTAGTGTCTTTTACACCTCTACCTCTTCTGTTCTTAAATGGTTCAGTCATTTAATTGGCTGACCATGTGATAAGAAACAGATCTATTTATTTTAGCCCTGCAGCGAACAGATAAAGTGTAAATAATATGACACTCCACCTGTCTATTATGGGCACATCGTGTGCACACCGTGCACATCGATGTAATAAGTGTTTATTATCTGAAGATAAGTAAATATATTTAAATAATGTTTGAGCTTTGCTCATAAAAAAAATTCTGTTCTTTGCCACGAATATTAAAATTATTTATCGAATGTGATTCTTACTAGTTAGTTAATTACGATGATTTCAAATACATTCAAGTAGGCCTAGTTTTTTTTTTTTTTTTTGTTTAACGTCCGACTGTTCTGCAATTACTGCTAATGCAGACGGTGAATGATGAAATGATTTTTTGTAACGTATGAAAAAATGCCGTGCCTGAATGGGATTCGAACCCAAGACCGCATGATGAGAGGCGAGCACTTACCAACTTCGCCAATGCGGCCGGCAAGTAGGCCTAGTAGTAATTATATTCTCATATACCGGGGTGTTTCGAAACGCCTTACGCGCGCTTCATTTTCGTATTTTATATATTAAAACAAAATATTTCGTATGAAAAACTTTCAATTAACACTTCGTTCTCATTTTATCCGCCATTTTGTATTTTTCAAGAGAATCATTATATCACGTAAAAAGATTGAAATTTTTAATTGAAATTTCGTACAAATATTTGCACCTATGTACTCTGAAAAATAAAAAATTACGATTTATGCATTTGCATTTTTTACTTTCTCTTGCCTATATGAATATATAGGAAGGAAAGTATTGTTTTCATGTCGATTTTTCGAAATCGAGTTTTCACCAGATCTATACGTTTTCAGACCCCCTGAACCCAAAAAACATGTTTTTAGCGATTGGTCTGTGTGTGTGTGTGTGTGTGTGTGTGTGTGTGTGTGTGTGTGTGTGTGTGTGTGTGTGTGTGTGTGTGTGTGTGTGTGTGCGTACGTGCGTGCGTGCGTGCGTGCGTGTGTGTGTGTGTGTGTGTGTGTGTGTGTGTGTGTGTGTGTGTGTGTGCGCGCGTGTGTGTGTCTGTGTGTGAACAGAATATCTCAAGAACGGAACATCGTACGAACTTGAAACTTGAAACTTAAGTTACATACCACTACCGAACCCGACACGAACATTTTCATTAAAATCGGTCAACCGGAAGTAGTAGTTTATTCGTATAATTTTTCACTTTTTTGCGATTTTCTCAAAAACTGGTCGTACGATTTTTTTTAAAATCGCCTGGTTTACTCAATTTTTTATTCTTTACAAGATAGGGTAGGCGCCATGTTTGCTGAAATTCTGCGTGAGGCTGTTTTTACGTAAAAACATTTTCGTTTTAAGATTGCGGCTTTAATATGCATTTTATCCCAAAACGTTATATAATAAAAGTTGTAGAAAATTTAAAAACCTACAACTTTTATTTCAAACATTTTTTTGTATAACGCTTAGTTTAGCGGTAATTTGCGATTTTCAGTTTTTTTCTCACGAAAACGTGAGAAAAAACAATTTTTTTTAACATTTCGGCCTTAGTATACATTTTACGACAAAAGTGTATATAATTAAATTTATAGAAAATTAAAAGATCTACAACTTTTATTTACAGCATTTTTCTCTACAGAGCCTAGTTTAGAGAGAAAGAATGATTTTCCGTATTTCTAAGCCAAACTGAGGTTGATTTTCATTTTGCGTCTTTCACTCATGATTAAAATTAGGTTATGTTTATTTCTAATGTTTTATTACTAATGTTAGGTTTATTGTTAATTATTTGCATTGGCAAGAGAAAGTTGTGTGAGTGTTTCACACCAGATTTTTCAAAATGGCGGCCAAATCAAATTTTCAAAACCGTTTTTCTCGAAAACCAATAGTTTTTCAAAAGAAAAAACTTTGAGTCTTCTTATGAAAATGATGTTCTTAAAAATTATTTTAAGAACAAACGAGGTAGAGGTATGAAAGATACTAGTCAGAGGTATCTCCTCTGAGAGTAATGAATTTCAATATACAGCCAGACCCTGTAATGAATGAAGTGAAGTTGTCATTTGTAGGGTGGAAAGTAGATGCTTTTCAGATGTCTCGGTATGATGATAAGCATACTTTTTCCTCTTAGTGAAGAAGGCAATGTGGTAAACCATCTCACTCCTTATTTTACTTAGTAAAGCGTCTAGACGTTCAATCCAGCCTTTCGGCTGATAACCTAACCTAAACAACAAGTTTAAAAAACAAATGTTCAGTATTATAATTCAGTGGTTAATATACACCTATATATATTATGAATGCCCAAAACGGGCAGGTGGAGTGTTATTAATTGCTCTCGATCGGTTGGGTCCAGGGCTAAAAAAAATAGTTCTGTTTCTTACCACATAGTCAGCCACTTATATGACTGAACTATTTAAGAACAGAAGAGGTAGAGGTGTAAAAGACACTAGTCAGAGTTATCTCCTCTGAGAGTAATGAATTTCATGCAGTCAGACCCTGTGGTGAGTGAAGTGAAGGTGTCATTTTCAGGGTGGAAAAAGAGTGCTTTTCGGAGGGCCTGGCATGCTGATAAGCATACTCTTTCAACTCAGTGAGGAAGGCAATAGCAAACCACCTTACTTCTCGTTTTTACTTAGTAAAACCTCTAAAGGTTCAAACCAGCCTTTCGGCTGTTGACCTAAACAACAACAACATAAATATATTATGAATAGAAATTGTAATTTTTTAGTATAAGAACAAATAGGTACGAGTATTTATGAAAGTCTGAACATAAAATATTTATTTTTATTTTATTTTTTAATTTATTTAAAGTCGCATCACCAGCTCAGTTATTAGTTAGTTAGTCAGTTAGTAACTAGTTAGTTAGTTAGTAGGTAGTTAGTTATTAGCTCAGTTATTGATTATATAACAGTGGGTTTTTACTTGTCAAATATTTTCAGACCCTGGCCGGAAATCAAACTCGGGACCTCCGCTTTGTGGGCTAGCGCGCTACCACTACGCTATGGAGCCCACCAATATTTTTTTATTATAAAATTATTTACAAATAGTAGTTCTTTAAAATTAAACAACAAGAAACAGAATATTACGGTATGTTTCATTTACTAATTAAATACTAATTTTCTTTAGTTAGTAAAGTATATTAGCCTTACATTAAAACAGCAATAACTAAGAAGGAAATTTCTATAAGTTTCTTAAACTCTCCTCCATGCTTAAAACCTTGATTAAATGTTATTGCATGCTCTGTAAGTCATTCTCCCTCTGAAAGTCACTATCAAGTTTTGTAAAGTTAGATAGAGAACAAAATAATGTATTACGTGTTACATTAATAATTTATTCAGTGCCATATTCAATTAATCCTGCCCTAGACTAGCTGTTCTTTGTTTATAATTTAATTGAACAGCAAACGCTATATAGTGTTTTATAAAATAATTTATTTGATAGCTAACATCAATGTAAACTACGTTCTTCCAACAAAGTTTTCACGTACAGAATTTTAGATAGAGCTCTGAACTTTTAATCATTCAACAATATATATTTTTTAATCTGATTAACACTCAGTGCCAGTAATAATACGAAGTAACTATTTAGTACCAACTAGTTCGTATTTTTAACCAAAACTAGATACTTAGTAACAAGTCAATAGAATACTCACAAAGATGTCTTCTCATAACTTATTTGAATGCTATTTATTATTATTATTATTCTTTTTCCTCCTCCTCCTCCTCCTCCTCCTCCTACTCTTTTTCTTCTTCTTCTTCTTCCTCTTCTTCTTCTTCTTCAATACCACCTCTCAACCACCTCTTTCTGTTGCATTGCACCATCTCTCTCTGTCTCGCCAGTCCTCATCGGAGAGCCACCGCAAAGACATTGCCTCCTGCACCCGAATCAACCATGTCACTTCCGGCCTACCTTTCCTTCTTTTTGTCCCATACCCTCTTTGGCCACCTACCATCCTCCATCCTCTGCAAATGGCTAAAAAATTTTAACTGCTTCCAGGGTATGGTATTTATGGTATTTCTTTGAACACCGATTCTTTTCCTAATTTCAGAATTCGGAATTCTATCGATCCGTTACACACCACAGCTCTGCTTCAAGAAATCCATCTCCAACGCTTTTAGGCGAACCTTTTGGCTCTTTGTCAATACCCACACTTCCGTAGCATAGGTACACACACTCTCCAGAACAGCATGATAAATATTTATCTTTGTTTTCTTCCATATTTTATCATTCCACAGGACAGAATTTAACTGCCTTATAACCCTTCGCCCTTGCGAAATCTTGCTGTTTACTTCCGCTGTACTTGTCCCGCTCGTACCAAAGATGACTCCCAGGTATTTAAAACTTTCACAGCTTTTCACTAAACCCGTACCCAGCTGAATATAATTTCCTGGCTCACCAACGGTAAGGTATTCAGTCTTGTTTACATTTATACTGAGACCCCATCTTTTATACTCCTCTTGCAACTTTCTCATCATATCGCTGGTATCATCGTGATCTGCAGATATGACAACTTCACCATCCGCAAAGAAGAGAGCATAAAGTATATTCTCGACACCAGGGATTCCCATATCACAGCATTTCCTTCGCCATCCTTTCAAAGCTTCACTGATATAAATTTTTAAAAGCGTGGGTGCAATGCAGCAACCTTGGCGTAGTCTCTATGTCACTTCAAACTCGGGAGACACTCGAGATTTTAATTGAACTAGTAGCCCCAATGTAAAAGTCCTTGACTACTCTATGTATTCGTTTAATTGTGAAATGACCCTTCCGAAACCAAAACTGATAATCAAAACTAATTGCAGTCTTTTTAAAAAAAGCTTTTCAAAAACTTTATATAATACTGGCAATAAATTAATCGGTCTCCGTGATGAAGCTAAATCAGGTGGTTTATTAGGTTTCAAAATCATTATTACGATGGATAACTTCCACTGCTCAATGGATAATGGGTAATCCTGAGTACACATCACAACGATGTTATGAATACTATTGCATTATTTGGGAGATTTTTTAAAAGTTTGGGTGTTATTGTGTCATAACCGGATGCTTTCCTTAACTCTCTTAATAATTATCTTCACTTCTCTCATTTGATACTCTCATTGGAAGTGGACTATCTAAAAATTCGTTGATTTTTAAGGGTCATTTACATTAGGAACAGCCTGATATGATTTAAAGACACTTGAGAGATGTTCACAAATACTTCTACTAAGAATTTGTTTACCAAAAAGAATTCTCTAGAACAAACTAATCAACGGATGGCATACGCTATCTAGTAATAAACAATAAAATCATATCAAATTTAGACTAAAAGCAGTACAAAATCGAATTTAAAAAAAGGTTCAAAATTTGGCAGAAACCTACACCAATCGGTTAATAAACTATCAAAATGTAAGATCTCCATCGTGATAACGAATCATCCAAAGAAAGTGGTTCACCATGACTGTCGAAAATATTATTTTCATTGTAAATTCAAACCTCAAAATAGGTTTAGAATAAAATGTGAATACGAAAATGAAACGACCAGTATTGTGCGAACTAAAATCGCGTCTAAGGCTAACAATTTGAATAAGAATTGTTGTAGAACTTTATTGATCTTAACCATACTCTTTTGGTCTCTGAATTTGGTAAGTTAATGCAAATTGAATGAAATAATTTTTGTAGGTGAATTTTAAAGTTATACAACGGAAGGTGGGGGATTTAATTTCCAGGGGGAATTAAACTAACCTTTACACGAATCATTTTTTTACTACCGAACAAAAAAATAATTAAACTGTGTTTCTATCGTTATTCTACTGTGGATTACTTTGAAAAATTACATCCTAATTCAATCTAAAAAAAAAATTATAATACCACATGGTTTTACTTTTAAGTGTGCTTTTGTATTTCCGTCAGTTTAATTAGACATACATAATCAAACTAATACACTTGGGTATTAGATTTAAAGAAAACTAAGCTACTTTTATTCCTCTCTTAAACTGTAATGGTCATCGTAGCTTGTTTATGTACTAAGGATCCTGGGTTTCATTCCTCGTTATTTTCCATCGTATATTTTCATCTTTCACCTATTGGAAATTGGGAATAGGCTGTATGAAACATTAGGGATTATACGGATTTTTTTTTAATTTTGAAACTCCCACGCTTATCGCTATAGATAGTTCAGAACAGCTGGTTTTCTGTCTCATAGTCGTTAATAATCATAATCATAATCATATGACCATCATCCTGTTTAGGTTGGGAAGGTTAAATCCAATATGGCGGATCCAGGATGGCGGACAAAGGTTTCAGGTGTCACCTGGAATATTTTTTTTGGTGCAACAGGCGGATAGAGTCGTTCTGGTCACCTGGTCACGCTCGCTTTTCTGTGGTTCGGCCGTTTCCAGACTTGGTGGACGCCCGGTATAACCATTCACCTGATCACAATTCTGGTGGCATGAGCTCCAACTCACTCCTCTCTCTTCTGAAACTTGGTAGATCATGAAACAACAATCCTCGTTGATTATTTGGAAAATTTTTTGTCGTTTTGAGTTTATGGGTGTCCAGAACGAGCATCATCTCACCACTTTCGAAGCACCCAAACTACTCGAACACTTGTGAGGTTCGTAATGTTCTTCTTTTCAAAGCGTGCTGAAGCATTTGGTTAGCGTATGATTTAGTTGAGATTGTACTAGTGCAATGTGTTTTGGACTTTTTTTTTTGTTAACGTCCGACTGTTCTGCAATTACTGCTAATGCAGACGGTGAATGATGAAATGATTTTTTGTAACGTATGAAAAAATGCCGTGCCTGAATGGGATTCGAACCCAAGACCGCATGATGAGAGGCGAGCACGTTACTAACTTCGCCAATGCGGCCGGCAAAAAATATTTAATATACTATTAAAATATATTAATAGTGTTTTGGATGAAACTGTGCAAGTTTAGTGTGCTTTTTATGAGCTGTACATACTGTATGAATCTAAGCTTTGTGCAGCTGCGGTATGAAGGGGACAGACGAAGTACCAGACTGCTGTTACGTCATAACACTCTACTAATCATCTCATTGCTATTCGGTAGGCAGTAGGCTGCCTAGTGCGGTGACATATGTGGGTGTTGTTTTCACTATTCACTGTAGACGGCGACACAAAATATATGTAGTTCAGATAGTACCCGTGACTACTACAAACATAGTACAAGTAAAACATTATTAATACTAACGCAATCTCTGACAGGTAGAGTGTCAAATTATTTACACTCAATCTGTTCGTTGCAGAGCTAAAATAAATAGTTCTGTTTCTTATAACATGGTCAGCCAATTAAATGACTGAATCATTTAAGAACAGAAGAGGTAGAGGTGTAAAAGACACTAGTCAGAGTTATCTCCTCTGAGAGTAATGAATTTCACTATGCAGCCAGACCCTGTGGTGAATGAAGTGAAGGTGTCATTTGCAGGGTGGAAAGTGAGCGCTTTTCGGAGGGCCTGGCATGCTGATAAGCATACTCTTTCAACTCAGTGAGGAAGGCAATTGTAAACCACCTTACTCCTCGTTTTTACTTAGTAAAACCTCTAGAGGTTCAAACCAGCCTTTTGGCTGTTGACCTAAACAACAACAACAACAACAGTCGTTAATAAATAATTTTAATAGCATGTTTATACTTTTTTGATATGGCATCTCCCCACCAGTAGCCTAACACTTCACAACACGCAGATCCTACAGGCAGACCCAGCTCAGTATACTGGATTATACATCTTAAAATTGCTGATTAACAAGGAAAATAGATGTACGGATAAAGAGTAAACCCCTAACAAAATGTTTCATCAAACGTACTATTTTTTATAATTATATACCAAAAAAAAACAGCAATGTGCCTCAAAAAACTCGCAACTAAGTCTTGTTTAGAAAAACATTCGGCTCATTGACATCTTGAGCTAAAAGTAGTGTTTCCAGTTTTAGGTAGATCAGTACCGTGTAATATAGAATGAATTTGGACATAGTTTATGTTTTACCAATTTAAAAAAAAATATGCTGTCCAAGGTCACCCAACTTTAAAAGTGACTTTAGACAGACTTGCTTTTTAAGTTTTGTCCAAAGTTACAATTTTAAATTAATGGCTTTGGAAACTATTTATTTTTAATATTCTACTTTTTGGATATTGTGTTTAACAGATAAGAAAAATTACAACTATCACCGGATGGTGAAATTGACTGGCATGAGGAAACTATAAATATTTGGGCGCCCTGAAAAGGGCTGTTTATGTTTGAGGTCGTCTAGGTAGAAAGAGTCGGTAGTTTAGGTAGTCGTCTAGGTAGGTAGAGTAGAGGAGGTGGTCGACACGGCGTTTCGTCGTCCAGCGGAGACGTCATCTTCTTCCCTAGCAATAGTGCGTCGATGGCTGCTTAATCGAAACCCGGTGGGCGCAAAGCTCGGTTGAGGGACTGCTATGAGCATCGCTCGCGGCAGCGAGCAATGAGAGTCCAGGTTGACGACGGTTACGGTGTCAGGTCGGCGAGCGGAAGCAGCATCTTCTCTCTTGCGGGGTCATCGATAGATCTTCGTCGGAGTCTGGTAGTTGCGTACCGATAGTTGTTGTCTAGTCGGAGTTGTAGAGTGGAATGATGATCGGGCTCAATACAGTGCTGTCATTATAGTAACCAGAGAACCAGTTAATAGCCCCCTGCATTACCGACAAAGGTCTGCTGGCCTTGTCGGTAATGCAAAGGGTGAAGGGTTGCTCGAGGCTGTATCTAATAAATATCGAGGAAATTAGATCCGAGTTGGGTGTATTTAGTTTGAATGAAAAAAGGGAGGAGTACCGGAATCAATGGAGGCAACATTTGAAACGGATGCTTGAGGAGAGAATACCTTTAAAAGTGACGGAATATGTTCCAGTTGGAAGAAGGGAGGTGGGAAGACCTTGAAGAAGATGGCAGTAATCGAGATGTACGGGCTGGAGTGTCTCGTGTTTGTGTAGACGTACAGGATGGTTTGTGAGTTCGGAACAGGCTTATACCTAACCCTTAATAGTAAGAAGAAGAAGAAGATCAAGTCACAACTGAGAAAATTACTTGGTGACAAAAGGTTTGACAAAAATTTACTCTCACCCAAATGACACTAATATCAGCGATCAAAAGTTATTCTAAACATAATTTTTTAGCTTGTAGTTTCATGAATATGAAAAACAGTTCGAAACTACTCTGTCTGATTATACAAATGCAATATTTTATCTTATGGAGCAGAAAGAATGTGAATAAATATATACCTTATATCTTTTGAAAGTAAATCTAGATCACACTTATTATATTATTGCAAAATATGCCAGCAAAAAATCTAAAATAATTATTAATCATAATAAAAACTAAATTTAACTTATTTTGATATTTTTAATTATTAATATTTGCGAGCAGTGAGACAGACAGCCTATGTTCAACATTCAATTACTCAGATGATAACCATAGTGCATTGGGACTCTCAGTGGCGTGTGACCTTTTTTATAATTCACAGTACACAAACTGTTTAACTAGACTGTTAAAAAGCATGCCTAATATTATATAGTAATCCGGATAAAATAATGAAATACGTTTATTAGTATCAAGGTCTTGTATTGGGTCACATCACATTTTATTTTTAATGCAATTCTCACAATTTTTTGCATTTTCTTTTATTATTAATGTTTTATAATAAATTGTTCATGTAAAAGTATCTTCAGTATGATTAAATCCACGCCGAACGTCTGGTATAATATTGATGAATTATACACAATTTCTTCTCACGGTAAAATCGAATTGAATTTAACAATGTCAAATAATAACGACACTGAAATTCACGAAGATATAACAAATCCTAAAATTGAAAAAGTTCAAATTGAAAATTCTAATTCTGGATTATCTCGTATTAAGAGTGAATCTCATCTTCATAATCGACTTGGAAGGTTAGTAAATGTGTATCTTTAACTTATATTTTTACTTTCTCTTGCTTTATATGAAATAAGTAAGGAAGTAATGTTTTAATGTTAAATTTTCAATATCGAGTTTTCACCGGAAATACACGTTTACATATCCTCTGAACTCAAAATTAACTTGTTTCTACCAACTAACTGGAAGTACTAGTTTAATCGTGTAATGTTTCATTTTTACTTTCTCTTGCGTATATGAATATATAGGAAGGAAAATATTGTTTTCATGTCGATTTTTCGAAATCGAGTTTTCACCGGAAATACACGTTTTCAGGCCCCTTGAACCTCAAAAAACCATGCTTTTAGCGATTGGTCTATGTGTGTGAGTAAACAGATTTCTCAATAACGGACTATTATACAAAATTAAAACTTGGAACGTAAGTTACATACCACTACCGGACCCGATACAAAAATTTTCATCAAAATCAGCCAACCGGAAGTAGAAGTTTATTCGTGTCATTTTTCACTTTTTGCGATTTTCTCAAAAACCGCTCCTACGATTTTTTTGAAAATCGCCAGATTTACTAAATTTTTTTATGCTCTTCAAGATAGGGTAAGCCCCATGTTTGCTGAAATTCTTGGGAAGGCTGTTTTTCACGTAAAAAAATTGTTTTTTGATAGGCTTTAATATGAATTTTAACGCAAAAATGTATTGAAAGTTGTAGAAAATTTAAAACCCTACAAGTTATATTTCAAACAGTTTTTGTATAACGCTCAGTTTAGCTGTAATTAGCGATTTTATGTTTTTTCTCACGAAACCAAGTAAACAAATCGATTTTTTTAAGATTTCAGCCTTATTATGCATTTTAAGACAAAAAAGTATAATCAAATTTATAGGAAATTAAAAAATCTACAACTTTTATTTAGAGCATTTTTCACTACAGAGCCTAGTTTAGCGTGAAAGAGAGATTTCCCGTATTTTTAAGCCAAACTGAAGTTGGTTTTCATTTTGCATTATTCACTCATGATTAAAATAAGGCTATGTTTTTGAGGTTAGTGTTTGTTTATTTCTAATGTTTTATTACTAATGTTAGGTTATATTGTTCATTATTTGCATGGGAAAGAGAAAGTCGCGTGAGTGTTTCACACCAGATTATTTTTTAGTTTATTTAAAGTCTCGTGAACAGTCCGGTTATTAGCGACTATAGTGGGTTTTAACTCGTGAAAATTTCCAGACCCTAACTAAGAATCGTACCCGGAATCTCCGCGTTATAGTCTAGCGCGTTACCACTACGCTGCGGAGGCGACCACTTTTATTTTTAGACAGAAATTATTTCTATTTTATATAATTACCAACTCCTTCATAACTCCTTTTATAACTCCTTCATGTATGATTCTGGTTAGGCTTACTTAGTATATGCAGATCTTCAAGAACTTCGAGAACTTCAAAATATGAAAAATTTATGATGGCGTCCTCTCTGGTAAAACATTCCGGAGATAAACTAGTCCTCCATTCGGATCTCCGGGCGAGGAATATCAGAGGGGACTTCATCAAAAAAATAAAAGTTTCTGAAATTCTGCGAGTTGGAACATGGAATGTTAGGAGTTTAAAACAAACTGGTAGGTTAGAGAATTTAAAAAGGGAAATGGATAGGTTGAAGTTAGATATTGTAGGCATTGGTGAGGTACGCTGGGATGATGGAAGCATCTTACCAAAAGAAGGGATAGGCTAGTGGGGCATATCCTAAGACATCCAGGTATTGGGCTATCAATAATGGAGGGTAACATTGAGGGAGTAAATTGTAGAGGGAGGCAAAGATTAGAATATATAAAGCAAATTACAAAAGATGTAGGGTGTTACAGGTATGTAGATATGAAACGACTTGCGCAAGATAGAACAGGTTGGAGAACTGCATCAAACCAGTCGAGAGACTGATGACAAAAAAAAAAAAAAAAAATAATAATTACCAAGCGTAATAACTGTTTCTTATGGTCTATTCCCACGATGCTAGTTTACTAGCTACCAGTACCAGCTGCAATACTGCTAGTAGGACCTACTAGCGCGTACTTGACGGTTCCCACGGAACTGGTTAATCAATGCCAGTGCACTAAAGACATACATGAATTGGGTTGTGAATTGGTGTACCAAGTAAATGTTACTTAATAAATCATGTCTTCTGTTGGTGTTAATCGTAAAACTTTGTAAAAAAAAGGTTTCGTAAACTTAACCAAAAAAAATCTGGTGTGAAACACTCACACAACTTTCTCTTGCCAATGCAATTAATTAACAATATAAACTAACATTAGAAATAAACAAAAACGTAACCACAAAAAACATAACCTTATTTTAATCATGAGTGAAAGACGCAAAATGAAAATCGAACTCAGTTTGGCTTAAAAACGCGGAAAATCACTCTTTCACGCTAAACTAGGCTCTGCATAGAAAAATGCTCTAAATAAAAGTTGTAGATCTTTTAATTTCCTATAAATTTTACTATAGTAATTTTTGTTGTAAAATACATACTATAGCTGAAATCTTTAAAAAATCGATTTTTCACACGTTTTCGTGAGGAAAAACAGAAAATCGCTAATTACCGCTAAACTAAGCGTTATACAAAAAAATATTTGAAATAAAAGTTGTAGTATTTTAAATTGTCTACAACTTTTATTATATACTTTTTGCGCTAAAATGCATATTAAAAAAAAAAACAATTTATTACCTACGTAAAAGCAGCATTTCCGAGAATTTCAGCAGATATGACGCCTACCCTATCTTGTAAAGCATAAAAAATTTAGTAAACATGGCGATTTTTAAAAAAATCGTAGGAGCCGTTTTTGATAAAATCGCAAAAAAGTGAAAAATTACACGAATAAACAACTACTTTCGGTTGACCGATTTTGATGAAAATGTTTGTGTCGGGTCCGGTAGTACACACACACATACACACACGCGCGCGCGCGCGCGCACACACACACGCACGCACAGACCAACCGCTAAAAACATATTTTTTGGGTTTAGGGGGTCTGAAAACGTGTAGATCCGTTGAAAACTCGATTTAAAAAAATCGACATGAAAACAATACTTTCCTTCCTACTTATTCATATAGACAAAAGAAAGAAATAGTTACAAATGACCATGGAAATCCACCTGATTGGTCTAGTAATAAAGTCATCACTGTGAGTCAGCTGTTTAACAGCTGATTTTTAGAGATGAAAGTTCTATGGTTCAAATCCCAGTAAAGGTGGTAACTTTTATACGGATTTAAATACTAGATGGTGGTTACTGGTGTACTTTGATAATTGGTGTTTAATTTACCATAATCTCTCAGGAATGATTGGCCTGAATTTGTACAAGATCACACCTCATTTACACGTCATACATTTATCATCTTCATCTAATTGTGTCATGGGGTTGCTTATTGTTCTTTAACAGATTGCAATGTATGCACGTAAGAATTAAAAAATAATAATAAATGACCATGCTGTTTATGCAACTTTAAGTAAACTAAAAAAAACATGAAGAGCCAACAACACAATATGTATGTAAGCTTATTTGTATGCATTAAAAGTACATGCTAAAATATAACGCTTAGCATTTGTTATTTTTATTCAGAGTCACCTGGTCAGCCCAATGAGTGAGCTAATCGAAATCTATAATTACAGTCGGACCTCTATTTATCGAACTTCTCTATATATCGAAGTATTTCCTGAGTCCCGTGAAATTTTAAATGAAAATGTTTCTGTATATCGAAAACAAATTCTATATATCGA
Source organism: Catonia carolina (assembly GCA_035578175.1). Lineage (NCBI taxonomy): Eukaryota > Metazoa > Arthropoda > Insecta > Hemiptera > Achilidae > Catonia > Catonia carolina. The sequence continues at coordinate 15,935,648 of JAQMRL010000010.1, forward strand.
ATTTAATTTTAGTGAAAATATAAATAGAACTCCGTATAGCCCTCCCATCACACACTAGTAAATCCGAAACATTGAGAGAGAGAGAGAGAGAGAGAGAGAGCAACGTGACAATACAGTATGTCAGTACGTTGACCACTGTGGTCCACATACAAGAGTAGTGTGATACATTTATACTATGTACGATCAAAAATAAGTAAATACGAAGAAGTTTTCAAATGGGTACCTAATACTGTTACGAGATAAAATCATGCCTAAGCAAAAGAGAAAAGTTATTTTTTTTGTGGACAATTGCCCTGGACATCCGTCTTCACACTAAAACAAACTTTATTGTAAACAAATACTGTTTTTAGGGAATATGGTTACGGTCGAGTAATCTCACTTAATATAAGTAGCAGTCATCATGAAAACAAAAAACAGCGTTTCTCTTTATCGAAGTTTCTATTCATCAAATTTTTTATGAGGAACCTACAATTTCGATATATGGAGGTCCGACTGTAATTAATAAGTTACACCAGCTTAGCAAGTCGCTTTTTATGGTGCTCATTAGAAAGCTGACTATGAGTAGAAATCTTGTTAAATTACTCATTAAAAATTACTATGTTAAATGCTCTCACTAAACATCCAACCAGAAACCAGTTTGGTCTTTCTTTCAGTAAAAACAAAATGCCTAATTAAATTCCAACAGATATAAAAATATCCTTTTTTCTGTTAGGTAATGCAGAATAAGAAATTTTTTGAACATAAACTGAATGACATTCATGTCTAAATAATACTTCAAGAATGTGAAATAATATATAATTTGACATCCAAAATTTCACAAAATGCAATAAAAAAGATTATGGAATTCCAAGCCTTAGTATTGTAACATCTTTATTGAAAGTTTTGTGTTTATAATTATGTATAATTTGTTTCCTTTTCTATACATTTTAAAAATAAAACATTATATTCATAATAAACATAAATATGTATTTAATTTTTTTTTATTTTTGTGTTTCACAGAATATTATGGATTTTTGCGCTAATAATCATTATAATTTACTGCATTTTCTCTGGTTGGTGTATAATTACAACACTAATATATGGATTGGAAGAACCAAAATTGACGATTAATTATTTGCCAATATCTGACATCCCATTTCCTGCTATTACAGTTTGTAGTGAACATAAAATACTCAAGAAGATTCAAACTAGTTTTGAAAATACTGATACTGATTTATCTTGGTAAGAAACTTCTATCAAACAAAAAAACATTTTGCTTACACACAAAAAGTAGCAAAAACTTGATCAACATTTCATTCTGATAATCAAACTTTAGTTTAATTAACAGTAACATAATTTTTGTGTTCTGAAAATCACAAGTTATGAAATGTCCAAGTGAGCATAAGATTCTAAAAAGTTGTTAAAATCATTCAAATCACCATTCTGTGCCAAATATTTATTTGTATTTGTATCTATAGCCTATTAAAAAATTTGTTTCATTATAAAACTACTAAGGTTTTAATTTGAAACACATTTCATACGTAAAACTTATATTAAAAGGAAATAGAAATCAGTTCAGGTTATCTGAAATTTCAAATTAGCGGGTTTGTTGTGTATAGTTGTTGTAGTACAACATTGGTGGGTTTTAACAAGTAATAATTTCCAAGACCCTAGCTAAAAACCAGTCCTGGGATCTTTTAGCCATTATGTCATCAAGGTGTTCATTTTCTTTATAAATTTACACAATATTAATAACAGTTGTTATTTAATCAACAGGTATAAAGAATGGGAAGTGCGACAAGCATTATGTAATTTAGAAATATATGGTAACCCACCCGTCATTATTCAACATGATAATTCTATTATAGAAAAAGCTCTGTCAGAAGTAAGTTGTGCCAAAAATACTTTGTAAAAACTACTTATAATTAGTGAAATTTAGTATTAAAAACAATTATCAAACATATGTTAAACATATCAGTCAGAACTGGAGAAGACAAACATGATGAGTTTCAGGGATCTGATCATCTCAGAAGCAAATTAGCTCTGAATAATAAAACCTTACAGGTTCACTTGTTTGTTTATTTGGGATGTCATGGTATCTTCTGGGCAATCATGAAATTTGAAAATCAAATTGGAGAAGTTTCAAAGGCTAATATACACTGTAAGAAAAATCTGGTTCGTAAATTACAGAAGGAGACCATTTAAAATTTTACCACACCTTGGTTTTGCCTGTTTTAATTGTATGGTTCAGAGTGTTGGACCCTGGCTGCTCAGCAGATATCAAGAATAGAAGCTGCTGCGATGAGATTATTAAGACCTTTAGCAAAGTATCATTTATTGGACCATAAATGAAATGAAGATAAGATTTGGTATCACCAGGGGTGATGTCTTTGCCTTTTTGCAGTTCCTATCCATTCCAGATGTTGGCAATTAAGTTGGCTTTCTGACTTTATTGACCTCTGAATACTACCTTTACTTACTTTAAGCGGGGATCCTACAGCTGCTCCCACATTCCACATCCCACGCCTCAATCTCCACCTTAGTCTGTTCCACCAGTCCTCCTTCTCCAGCCCTCTGCTGTATGACACCCTCTGAATAACTGTGTAGTATTATTAGAAAACCACTTTTGGAGATTTTTCAGTTACAAGATTCTTCTTCCTTCCACACTCCCCTTTCAAGCACCTTTCCTTGTAATATTACTGGCATCTGCATCTGGTATCTGCACTTTCGCGTAATGTGCCCCAGGTATTCATGTTTTCAGATTTTTACAGTGTTCAGTAGTTCTCTCTCTTTTCCATTTGTTTCAAGATCTCTTCATTTGTACCACATTCTATCCACAGCACCCTCAAAATTCTATGGTAGAGCCATGACTCAAAGACTTCCAATTTCTTACTGCCTACCTGTCTCATTGCCCAAAATTCCATATCGTATAACAAAACATACCAGTATGACAGACTTAGCTTTATATTTGCTGTCAGATAATGGCTCTTAAAAACTGCACTTATTGTATTTAACACAGCTAGCTTTTCTTTGTGAATGAATTAATTTTCCATGAATGATCCCATTGATCGTTCATTTTGGTACCAAGGTATGTGTATTTGTGCACCCTTTCTACGAGTTACTGCTTTATTTAGAGCTTGACATTGCTTATTCTAGTATTGTAGTAAAGTAATAGCTTCTACCAAAAATACAGGCAAGAGTGGTATAGTCATTTTTTGAGAATGCCAGATAATTGAACACCTAAACAGGTGTTCACTTACAAACCAACAACACGGTACTGGACGACCTCAGAATAGATGGCCACCCAAACTTCTTCATGAAATAGCTAACTAACTAACTTTGAAGCTGGAACAGGCTAAAAGGCCTGATCTGTATTGTTTATAATCATGATATTCCAGTTAACACTTTCTAACCCAGTGTGACATAGAAGTCATATTGGAGTGAAATAACAGACATCAAAATTTTAAACGTTAGAAACAACTTTGGATTAAAGAACGCTGGGTGTGAAGTGTAATCATTTTCTGTACCCTAGCCAGTATTCGAACCTGAGACCTCTGCTTTGCAGTGTAGTATGCTGAATCATTGCATCATGGAGGCAACCATTAGTTTCTTTTTAAAGTTAATTTTGGTTTTAGATATTCATGTTCATTTACTAAAATAAAGTAATATTTCTTCAACTATGTTGTATGTATGTACAAGAACTTTTTTTTAAACTGTTAGTAAATTATGATTTTATCCGTTTTACCAATATTTTTTAATTGTAAAATTTTTATGGTCTTAAATAATATTAAAATCATACTTAGTTCTTTTGCTACAAATCTAAGAAAAAGAATAAGTATATTTTGTTTAGGAAGGCTGAACATGATTTGACTTATTCTTATTGTTGGGAACTTTCATACCAACAAATCCTAATGTGATGTACGTGTCACACTTTTTTGTCAGGCCATCAAAAGGGTTAAAGGTCTAAAAGTGATTTTATTATACAGTAAAACCTGTCACATCCGAACCTGTGATATCAGGACCCTCCCATATCCGGACGTATCTCCAAACTAACTTTTTAATTTCGGTTAAATGGTAAGGAATGGAAAAGTGAAAGTTGCAGCTGGAATGTCGTTTGACAGTTTGCAGAGCTTGTGAAAACCCTCCCAGGGTGTTAAGAAATCAATGACGATGAAGTCAAGCGGTGGTTACTCAGAGGTTTTAAGTGGACATTAATTCAACAAAATTGCATACAGTAACATCATAGAAATGGTGTGCAATAGCGATGAGAAAATCTCTGAAACCCAAAGAGGATAGCAACAAGCCTGTAATGAGTCACTCTGAGGCATTCAAGACCATCGAATCTCTGATCAGTTATGTTCAACATCAAGACGAAATAAGTGAAACTGAAGTGATGCCATTACAAAGATTGAGTGACATGTTTCCAAAAAAAAAAATGTGTGCAGTGTGTAAAGCAGACGAAAATCACAAACTTTTTCTAGTAGGCGTATAGTAACTTATGTACTGATGTAGAAGTAGTACTGTAAGTAAAAACTTTTAACCAATTTTAGTTGTTTTATTTTAAAGAATACAGTGTACAAACAAAAATTTTAAACCAACAGAAATGCTGAGAATAACATTTAACTATTTCTTGTTATTTATTTCTCGGCATCTAACTGTTTATAATTAGGCCTACCTTGGTTTATTCGAATTTTTCCATATACGGATCGGCTGGTCGCCATATTAGTCCGGATGAGACAGGTTCTACTGTACTTAAATATCAGTAAAATGTATGAAACAATGTACACATATTTTTTGTGTTTAGTTTAAAAATTTGAGATTTAAAGGGTTAATTACAGATGTCAAAAAAAATTTTGATAAGATTTTATTTACGTTGTTAAAATTTAATGCTGTGGAATATCTTACATGGAGAGATAGAGCTCAGGTAGATGTAGAACATTATGTTTAAAGAATCTTCAGAACTGGTACGGTGTGAGTTCGGTCACCCTCTCTCATCAGGCAGTCGACAAAACTTAAGTGGCCTTGATGGTAGCCAATATTCTCTAATGACAAAGCACCTGAAAAAGAAAAACAGATAATGCTTTTTGTTCAGTATTTACTATGTATTTAAGCAAAAAATGAAAGGTTAATTATTCATTTTACCTTTTTAATTTGTTGCAGCTAAGCCCACCTTTAATCAAATTTATGCAGAGTTGTGAATTTGGTAAAAATTACTGCTTTAATCATTTTGTTCCCATTGTTACTGATGATGGTCTTTGTTTTACATTTAATGGAATTAACAGTTCACGTCTTTACAGTCCTGAAATGTAAGTACAATAATTAGTTCTCTTTGTTTAAAGATGTTAATTTATTTAATTACCTCTTTCACGGTTAGTGTAACTAACAAAGTACCTATTAAGAATTTTACTATCTTTTGTATAAGTGAGGAAACATTCTGACAAATTCTCAAGGGTGTCTTCCACTAATTCCTTTTATTTAACTTCTTGTCAAATTCACATTTTCATTGACCACTATTTTACTGTAATTTTTTCAAAAAATACAAAATCCAAACCCTCAATATGACAATTTTTTATCTTACTTTTATCATCTTTAATATTTCCAGCCTATTTTCTCTTCACATTTAGTTATGTTTAGTAATATTCTGTGACAGCTTATAGAGATGAGAAAAATAATAGCTGTAAACTCACTATGACATCAAATAACATTCTGTTTTCATGAATGACTGTAGAAATCAACTTTATTTCATTCATTTCATAATAATGATGGTTTTAACCTGTTGTAGCTTTTTCTCCTTTCTGGTTCTTTCACGATAATTCATTATTTTCAAAATACTGTATGACAATGTAGTTTTTTTCTGTGTTATTCTTTGAGCTCCAAATCTTCACAGCCTCTCATATATTTCAATTTTCTAATCCAACCACTTGTTGTCTCATCTATAGATAGGACCCTATCGTGGGATTATTACACCGATCAAATTTGTAGTAAAATATCATCTGGGGTATTTGCATTAAAACAAATTGCCAGATTAAATGATAAAAAATTGCTTATAGCAGCTTATCATGGTTTAATTTTATCTCATATCAGGTATGCCATATTAGTATGGGGTAATTCATCACAGGGTAACATGGAAAGAGTTTTTAAAATACAGAAAAAAGCTATTAGGTGTATGATGGGAGCCAACCACCTTACCTCATGCAGATCACTATTTAGAGAGCTGCAATTGCTCACGGTTCCTTCTTTGTACATTTTTGAAGTGATAATGTACGTAAAGAAAAATACATTTTTACAGAATTTAGATGTTCACAACCACTACACAAGAAACAGAATCGATTATTATGTTGCTAATCACAACACTAAACTGTTTGAACAAAAACCAACTTATGCAGGTAGAAAATACATCAATAAATTGCCTCAAGGTTTAAAAAGTTGTGACAATTTAAGTCATTTTAAAAAAAAAGCTAAAACAATATTTGATTGATGAAACATTTTACAGTGTGCACGAATTCCTTTCTAAATAGTTTTGGTATTTAACTTTAATTAAACAAATATTGTGTAAAATTTGATACAAAGGGGTTCATGACAAGCCTGCTGAGTTAAGCAGTGGTAGGGGGAAATGATTGGTAAGTGATGAATTTATCATTGTGTTTGATTTATTTTTATTATTTATTGTGTGTGATATTTAATTCAATAGGGTTCATGACAAGCCTACTGAAGTAAGCAGTAGCAAAAACAAATTTTGGTGGTAAGTGATAAATTTATCTCATTGGTGATAAACTTTCAGTTCATCAATTTTATCTTGACATGTCCTATACTCCCTTTGGAGTCTCCAGGATGCAAGTAACAAAAAAAAAAAAAAAAAATCTATCATACTCCTTAAGAATAATTTCAAAACTGTTTTTACTTTCTCTTGAATATGAGTATATGTCTTCCTAAATGAATATATAGGCAAGGAAAGTATTGTTTACAAGTTGATTTTCTAAATCAAATTTTCACTGGAAAAACACGTTTTCAGGCTCCCTGAACCCAAAAAAGTGTTTTTAGTGATTGGTGTGTGTGTGAGTGTGTGTGTGAGTGAACAAAATATCTCAAGAACAGAATAATGTATGAGTTTAATTTAGGAACTTATGTACCACTAGCAGAGCCGACACAAACATTTTCATCAGAATCGGTCAACCGAAAAATATGAATAAATATTCATGTGAATTTTTACTTTTTTATATTTTTTTCAAAAATGGCTCCTATAATTTTTTTTACAAATCGCCTCAATTACTACATTTTTATGCTCTACAAGATAGGATAAGAGCCATATCTGCTGAAATTCTTCGGAGAGTGCTGTACTCACGCGGTAAGAAATGTCGTTTTTAGGTTGCAGCATTAATACGCATCCTAGGGCAAAAGTGGATATTATCAAAGTGTTAGAGCATTTAAAAATCTACAAATTTTATTTTAAACATATTTTTACAACTCTTCAAAAAACACAACTTATACCATACCCAGAGCATATACAGTATCTCAGAACCTTTTGTAGGTTAACTGTACGAATATAACGGTTTGTTACAGTAAACAGAAATGTTAGTTTCTTGAAAACGTGGGCAGACTATTCACAGTGCTGAACGAAATCTAATATGCAGTGTAATAAATTGCTGTGAAGTTGAAGCTAAAACAAATTACCTTTCACTGCCTCTTAACAAAAGCCATGAGCGAGTGGCTAACTACTGTGATTTTTCTCTTTCCACAATTTGAAACATAAAGAAGGAAATTATAGACGTGAAGAAGCTATTCTTCATCAGTTTTGTTGACACCTGGTAAAAAAAAAGGAATCGGTTAGGTAGATACTAGTGAGACTGACAATGAAGACACAGGTGATAGTGATAGTAAAGAAGGCGATTCATTTATAGAAAATTTTGTTCTAATGGAATAAGGTAGCTAGTAATTACAGTAAATCAATGATTTCTAGTCTTGTAATTAAGCTATTGGCAATATTACAGGTCACATTTTTTTCTTATAAGGTTTCTGAAGAAAACATTTTCTCGGAATAAACCACAGGTTTTAAAATGTATACAGAAACTGCACGGTAGTGAAATGTACGAGTAGTGTCTGACTATTGTTAGTGTGGCAGCACTGTTAAATTTTTACTTCCCTTCCTCACAGCCCATCCATATGCTAAAGGCAATCTTGTAAACTTCAGTGTCTATACCAAAATAATTTTCTTGTATTAAGATTTAAACACATCTTAGAGATAAAATCTACTGCATTAAAAATATAACCATTAGCTCATTAAAGAAGTAACAAATCAATTTATACAGCTCTTTTAAGTAGGATATTAACAAGAAGTGTTTTATGTTCCAGATCAAATCAATGGACAGAAATTGAAACTAATGAGATAAATAACTTTCATAATCAAAATGGGAAAGGATGGGCACCAACCAGTGGTTACATAAGATCGCCATACTCTTTATTGAATAACAGTGTAGAAGATGAACTGTATCCCATGTACACAGTGTCTCATAACCATGAATTAATTTTACAATTAATGATAAAAGCCAATACAGAAGAAATGTTTGATGACACATGCAGGGATTCAGATGGTTTTAAAGTAAGCATCAACAGTTTTGTTGAACTGTTTCAATTTATTGTTCAACTGAACAATTTATTGATCAAACAGAAATTACTACAACATTTTTTTGCACACTTTTTGGTCGTTAACATCAGTATAGTACTTAGTACAAAAAGAAAATCCCTTTTAAGGGGTTTGAGAATTATTTCCAATCATAATTATTTTGATATCCTTTACCTTTTTTTTATGACCACAAAGGATCACTTTAGTCTCTTTGGTTGGTTCTTTTCTTTGGCAGTTTATTTCCTTTTCATTTCTTTCTTTCCAATACTTTTTCATTCTGTCGGATCTTGCTTTTCTCAATTCGTCTGAACAAACCTGTTCTTTTCGTTTAATTGTTCTTACTGATAAAATTTTGTTTTTATCTTTAAATTGTTTCCTTGTAAACCAATGTGCGATCTTTGACATCAGCAATAATTGTTAGATTTAGTTCTGTTCTGTCTTTTTTGATTTCTTCAAGCCAAGGAATTGTGGCTCCTTCTGTTTTTGCACACATGAATTTTTCTACAGTTTTCCTTAATAATCGGTTTTCTGGAGTTCTGAGGATATGTGCAAAGAAAGAAATTCTCTTTTTGGGCATTGCATCAGTGATTGGTTCTATTTCTTTATAAATTTGTTCTCTTGGAAAAAGTCTGTGCTGGTTGTCAATTATGTGTTTCTTGTTTATGCAGGTTCTAAGAATCCTTCTTTCTATTTTTCTGATTGTTTCTTTTATTCCATTTTCATCAATACTGAAGAAGGTTTCATTGCCGTACATTGCTTGTGATCTTAGAACTGCTTTATAATGTTTAAGGTTTAGTATTTACTAAAGCTTTAGCTGTTTACTATACCTGTGGAATTCAAAAAAATATCCTTATAATCCTTATAAAAATCCTGCAGCTTGAAATCAATTTCAATTTTATATTATATAATAAATTTCACTAACCTTTTTAAGCTGCCTTGACCTCTACTACTCATTACTTGCATGTGTTTCAGGGGATCCACCATCATCAGAATACACAATATCATTTGAAAGTAAAAATTTTTATTTTGAAATCTATAGAAGACATGTGATCCTATTAATTCTTATGTTATCACACCAATCCCTACAAACAAAAAACTGTGTTTTAACCCTTTATAGGGCAGTACTAAGGGGAAAATTATACATGTTGTAAGATGTTAAATTTTGTTTTATAGGGACTCGAATAATGTATTTCTAGTTCCAGAACAGTAAGATATTTCATTATTTATGTTAAGCCCTGGTAAGTATACTTTCCAAGGAACGTTTACTGAAATGGGAATCACATAATGTTTAGTGGTAAGAATGCTTATTAAAACAACTTGTAGCCCTATATAACAGAAAAATGTGTAGAATAACTTATCTTAAGTTTATATTAGCATGAATGCTTGGTTTCCCGTAAAAAAAACTCGAATTTTCTAAGCAATGTACAAAAGTAACAACAAACAACACGGTTGCGTACACTGGTATGAATCCTTACCACATTCGTGTAACTCATTAAGCAAATGGTCGCTGCGCACTATTTTCAATATATGGTAGCCTACTTACCAGAGAACATCTATAACACAATAAAATGCCAATAAGGTTCGACTGCATAGCTTATTCTTAAATAAAATCGACCTTATTGCTAGTGGTAATTATTCCTACCACAGACCTATAAAGGGTTAAGCAAAAAATTGTTTTAGAAGTAAGCTTTGAGAATACATAATACTACTGTATTTCATTTCTATTTTTATTACAGATAATGATTCATGATTCTGCTACTGTACCACAAACAAGCACAGCTAAAGTAATACCATTATCTTTAGATAGAGAAACAGAAATTACAATTAAACCAACTTTGACTACAGTATCAAGAGATTTAACTTTACAATACCCTGATCATTATCCATGTTATCACCATTATGATAATAATGTATTAGATTATTTCCAGTTCTATACAAAAGAAAACTGTATTCTTGAATGTTTAACTAAATACACATTCAGATTATGTGACTGTGTTGCCTTCTATATGCCAAGTAAGTAATGAATTAAACAAAGATTTTGTCCAAAGGTATAATTATGAACAAATTTAGTATTTATAATAATAAAATCCATAATTTCTTAGAGTTTTTTAAGAGATTTCACTTACTATTTTCAATTTCTCTGTCAATTGGAAACAAATATCTAAATTAGCAACATTACTTCTTTATTCTTACTAAACTTCACAGTTCAGTATTGTTAATATATTTACATCAATTTTATATTTAAATATTTATACCATACAGTCAATTACCTAAATCAATTGGTTTCAATCAAACAGTTTAAATTGAAAAATTCTTCGAAAAATAAAACAGTGGACTAGTCATTGGTATTAATAATTGATGTCAACAAAGCCATTTGTATAATTGAAGTTGAACTGTAAGTTTTTAGTTTATAATCATAAATTTTCTATTTTATTTTATTTTTTTTTTATTTATTTAACGTCGCATCAACTACAACAAGGACGTTGGGGTGTAACTGTGTGTAATGAGGATGAAATGATTTTTTGTAACGTATGAAAATATGCCATGCCTGAGTGGGATTCGAACCCAGGACCGCATGATGAGAGGCGAGCACGTTACCAACTGCGCCAATGCAGCCGGCATAAAAATTTTGTTTTGTGTTTTACTAATGCAAACATTGTAGGTAAGGCAGCTGTGTAAATAGAAAACAATCGAGGAGAATTTTTTTTTCTTTTTTTTGTTTAACATTCAACTGTTCTGCAATTACTGCTAATGCAGACGTGAAGGATGAAATTATTTTTTGTAACGTATGAAAATATGCCGTGCCTGAATGGGATTCGAACCCAAGACCGCATGATGAGAGGCAAGCACGTTACCAACTACGCCAATGCGGCCGGCAGATGAGGAGCATTGGAATACATAAATTTACGGATTCACACAAAATAGTTACGAGAACCTATTTAAAATACTCTTTTAGTGGTTCACTCAGATTGAATGTTAGTCAGTGGTTACCAGTGCACTTTGATAGTTGGGGTTCAATTAACCATACTCTCTCAGGAATATTTGGCCTGAGTCTGTACAAGATTACACCTCATTTACACATCACACGTATCCTTATCTCATTGGGTCATGAATGTGCTTATTGTTCTTAAATTGAACATATTGCAACGTACATATATAAGGAAACAAATAAATAAAAGTGGTTCACCAAGGACCATTTCTCAGTATCTCATTTCTCCTTTCATCACGTAAAAATTTATAATAACAAAATGTATTTATAGACAACTGCTAATAAAAAACATAATTCATTTTCTTTTAGGAAATGAGAGCACACCAGTTTGTAATTCAGAAAGCATACGATGTCTTGATGATGCGTATGGTGAGTACATAATCCATGTTATATGATAGCATGTTGTGAACAGATTGAACTATAACACTGTAAGTTATGTGATTATTTCAGCTTAACAAGAAAAAGCATGATATTCTATTTGTCTGTGGAAAGAAGAGAGTTGGCAGAGAGGCACATAACTGGGCATATAGTACCATTTCAAAAAACATTTCCTTTTTTAATTTATAAAATTTATTGTAAATGAAGTTACATAATACAGAAAATGTAATCCTTTATTTTTTTTGTCTAGAGAAATTTTCAGGTAGCTACATGGAACTGTTAAAAATTCATTTCAAGTTTTCCTAAAAATTCCATTTTTCTGAAATTTTTGATATTTTTTCGTTTACACCATCGTCCTTTCTTATTTTCTACCCAACAGAATACAGGGGAATTTTGTAAGTGTGCCTGTTATGTGTCAAGAAGGCTATTGTAATGAATTAAGAAGAAATTTAATAATTATAAAATAACATAGTATTTAATAATTATAAAATGGATCTCTGTTTATTCTTATACTACCGAAACACGGAAACCAATTTTATGATTTCGATCAGCACTATTAGACAAAAAATATACACCTCCAGTTTTTCAATTATATAAATGCATTTACCATAAATTTTATTAATTAAAAAAAAGAAAATGATTTTTTAAATGGTAGTATACACCAAGTTTTGCACCTTTCCGCCAACTCTCTTCTTTCCATCGATAGGCTAAATAGTAGGTACCAGGATGCATCACAAAGGCTTTTGTTTTTGTGCTAAACAAGGTTTTCTGAATTTAATTTAAACAAATTAATAATTTAAGTATTGTTTAGATTTAATATAATTTTGTAAACATGAAGTAATTAGGAATAACCCAGCCCGCCCCTCACCTAGCTGTGATTGAAAGCTTCTAATGAAATTCATTAAAAATTAGGATTAAATTTAATTGAATTTATTTAAAAACCCGGTTGGGGACTGTAAATTTTTACAAGTCTAAACCCACAGTTCTAGTTAAATAATCCATCATAGTTGCTAATAAGCAAGGTTAATGTGACTTAAAATAAACTAAAAAATATTATGATTAGTTGAAAACTTCTTTATAAACAATGTTCGTAGTTTTTTTTATCTTGTATTGAGTACTACCTCACATGTTGAAAGCCAAATCTTGATTGTACAAATAAAACCAATTATTAGGCTAGGTACTGGAAATAGGAGTTTTGTTAACATTAGAATGAATCACCAACAGAAGCAGAGAAATATAGCCTCAGAATAACTGAACAGATTTACTGTAAGAAAAATAATGTAAAAATCTATTTCTTGAAATAGGTATTGTACAATTTCTTTGATTTTTGTAAGCTATACTATACTGTATGAATCCAAGCTTTGTGCAGCTGCGGGATGAAGGGACAGACGAAGTATCAGACTATACTAATCATCTCATTGCTATTCGGTAGGCAGTAGGCTGCCTAGTGTAGTGACATACGTGGGTGTTGTTTTCACTATTCGCTGTAGACGGTGACACCAAATATATGTAGTTTGGATAGTACCTGTGATTACTACAAACGTAGTACAAGTAAAACGTTTCTACTACTAACGCAATCTCTCACAGTAGTAGTGACGTAATGCATTCCTCTCAGCTGCACAAAGCTTGGGAATGGGCAGTACATAATTACCAATGTGAAAATCAGACATGACATTATTACTTTCTCTTGCCTATATGAATATATAGGAAGGAAAGTATTGTTTTCATGTCGATTTTTCGAAATCGAGTTTTCACCGGATCTATACGTTTTCAGACCCCCTGAACCCAAAAAACATGTTTTTAGCGATTGGCCTGTGTGTGTGTGTGTGTGTGTGTGTGTGTGCGCGCGCGCGCGTGTGTATGTGTATATGTGTGTGTGTGTGTGTGTGTGTGTGTGTGTGTGTGTGTGTGTGTGTGCGTGCGTGCGTGCGTGCGTGCGTGCGTGCGTGTGTGTGTGCGTGTGTGTGTGTGTGTGTGTGTGTGTGTGTGTGTGTGTGTGTGAACAGAATATCTCAAGAACGGAACATCGTACGAACTTGAAACTTGAAACTTAAGTTACATACCACTACTGGACCCGATACAAACATTTTCATCAAAATCGGTCAAACGGAAGTAGTAGTTTATTCGTGTCATTTTTCACTTTTTTGCGATTTTCTCAAAAACTAGTCCTACGATTTTTTTTTAAATCGCCTGGTTTACTCAATTTTTTATTTTCTACAAGATAGGGTAGGCGTCATGTTTGCTGAAATTCTGGGTGAGGCTGTTTTCACGTAAAAACATAGTTTTTTTAAGATTACGGCTTTAATATGCAATTTAGAGCAAAAATTTATACAATGAAAGTTGTAGAGAATTTAAAATTTTACAACTTTTTTTTCAAACATTTTTTTTTATAACGCTTAGTTTAGCGGTAATTAGCGATTTTCTGTTTTTTCTCACGAAAACGTGTGAAAAATCGATTTTTTTAAGATTTCGGCCTTAGTATGCACTTTATGACAAAAGTATATATAATCATATTTATAAGAAATTAAAAGATCTACAACTTTTATTGATAGCATTTTTCTCTACGAGCATAGTTTAGCGTGAAAGAATGATTTTCAATGTTTTTAAGCCAAACTGAGGTAGATTTTCATTTTCCGTCTTTCACTCATGATTAAAATAAGGTTATGTTTTTTGAGGTTAGTTTTTTGTTTATTTCTAATATTTTATTAATAATGTTACGTTTATTGTTAATTACTTGCATTGGCAAGAGAAAGTTGTGTGAGTGTTTCACACCAGATTTTTTTTTGGATGTATTTAACAGAAAGTATTTTGCAAACATTTTGAAAAAAGGAAAGAGTAAAGAATGAATATTGTAGAGCAGTACTGTACCGTATCTGACAACTGGCTGTGTAATACAATACCTCGTAAGTTACACAATACTGATAGATAAAAGAACTAAACTTCCCAGACAACCTTACCGGGTGAGCATAAAGTCTTGCCCTGATTATAAAAATTTATTGCAGAATAACTGTTTGACATAATAATTTAAATTTTATGCTGTTACATAGGTTAGTGTTAATAGTTTTTTTAAGATTACTTACATTAGTAAACTTCAACGTGTGCCCCCTTGGTAGCTCGGAGAATGTCGAAGCGGTATTCCAGTTCCCGCCAGGTTTTCGGGCCGTTTTTCTTCACGGAAAACACCATTAACGCTAACATTTACTTAGATGTTACGCAACAGTTCATTGCACCACAGTTAGAAGAATATCAACCATGGATAATTTTCCAGCAAGATGGGGCACCGCCCCACTGGGCTTTGATAGTGCGTAATTTCCTGGATGAAACATTTCCGGATCGGTGGATTGGAAGGGATGGTCCAACACCCTGGCCACCCCGCTCTCCAGACATTACTCCCCTTGACTTTTTTTTCTGGGGCTATATCAAGGATAGAGTCTTCGCCACACCAGTTGCTGACGACGAACTGAAGGCTAGGGTACAAGCTGCTGTGGGTACTGTGACAGAACACATGTTACAAAACACCAGGCGGGAACTGGAATACCGCTTCGACATTCTCCGAGCTACCAAGGGGGCACACGTTGAAGTTTACTAATGCAAGTAATCTTAAAAAAAACTATTAACACTAACCTATGTAACAGCATAAAATTTAAATTATTATGTCAAACAGTTATTCTGCAATAAATTTTTATAATCAGGGCAAGACTTTATGCTCACCCGGTACATCAAACAAATAAAATAAAAGATAACTTTATTTTATTAATCACATTTTTTTAAATATTTAAAATTTTGATATGATCTCATAGGTGACTATGTTACTCAGTTCTAAGCTTTCCAATAGAGAAAGAATTTTTGAAATCAGTTTGGTAGTTTCTTAGCTACCTTTTAAATAAATTAATAAATTTATCATATGAGTTAAATAAATATTAATTAAGTTTGTACGCTAATTATTAATGTTACTTTTTTATAATATTAGTATAAAAAAACAATTTATTTTTTTATACTCCAAGTTATCTGTTTTGTACTGTCACAGTGTATTTATGAGACTGAAATTATTAAAAACTTTTAGGAGATGGTATACCTTCAGTCACTTGTATAAGACCATTCAAAGATTTCAGAAGCTGTTTAAAGATTTCTTCTAGTTATAGTAAAGAAATATAACTCTATCAAACAAGTGCTAATGAGAAATCAAAATAGGAACTTTGGTTCCCAAATGTAAATGCCTTGCATCCCACAATAATATATAACTTATTTTGTGTTCTACCTGTTAGAGGGTTTTGTGTTACCTAACATAACCTATTTCATATGTTTACAGAGAATTTTTTCTTCAATATCAGTGTATTTAATAATTGTAATTGTTTACCGTCCTGCAATCAGATATCATATGAGTTTTCAATAGCTAGTAAACCATACTCTTGGGCAAAACATCACAGAACTCATACATTTAAAAGGTTGGTATATAAAATAACACAAAAAAATAATACATTTATAAAATACAGCTTGCGGAAAAGATCAATAATTTTTCTTAAATCTATTAACTCAATTTTTGTATTTAGGACTGATGGGAAATTTCCACATCATCAAATTGTTCCCATGATTTATGAAAACAACTCATTGGATTTTTCTCTTAATTTATCTTGGAACTCTGTCATATTTCTATAATTGTTGTTTATACTGTAAATTGTATCAACACAATTTTTAAACTTTCAAACATTTATTAATTTGACCTGGTTATGAAAACAAACAGTTCTCTCTACTCATGAACTATTTACAACTATACAAGAAGTAACACCAGTTCTAATGTGATTGAGCAACATGAATTTACTGTTCATAGTGGTAATTATTTATAATCAAGTCAATAACAAAGCTAAGTTCACAACACTTGCGATTACTCCACACGTAAAAATCACTACCAGATAATTGGATTATGAAACAATATAATGGTTATACAACAAATTAGTGATATTGAGCTCCACATCTGAAAGACAGAATAATTTAAGTTTTTACAACCCGTAACTATTGTCTGATTCTAAGTCTGTGACAGCACCAGCAGTAATGTTGGCAGTTTGTGAAACTTACCTTTGCTTCTGAAAATTCCCTATCACACACGAAGGGCTTCAACTAAAACATAAGTTTCCCACTAAATTCTCCAACTATTAACTGTAGTTCAACCAAATATTGGTTTATTATATTAAATTCATTAACTTATTTTAATTTCTTTCTGTTAAGTGTATTTATTTCTTACAATCAATCTTAAGTATATGAAAATCAACATGGCACATAAATAATTAAATTTTTCTTTTTAGCTTATTTTATTTGTTATCGAAAGTTGCATTTATTGACAACCACCCAATTTGATCGCTGCTTTTCACAGTATTTTTTGATGTGATTCGGCATGAATTTTTGAACAGGGACCCTCAGTGTAGTTTGTTCAGAAATGACAGTCAGCTGGTTACCATACAAAGTTGCTTGCCCAACCAGTGTTATTTAACAAATTATAGTGACTTTCTACCAGCTGACTGACTGGGTTGGCCCGAAGGTCAATAAAATAGATGTATGCAAAATTGTAGATTGTTGATACTAACTAACCAGTTAGAAAGAATTTACTGTAGCCTATTTTAGCAGACAGAAGAAAAAATTGATAATTCATTAATTTTAAGACACAATAAAAATGCATTATACAAAATTGATTGTAGAGATGTAACTAACATGAATACCTGATAGTTCTATTAACAGTGTATAATTTATTGTACAAATGATAAAGCTGGTTATTACAAAAATGAATAATCACTTGTTATTGGATTTCCAGTTTGATTTTGTTCATTGCGTTTGTAATAGGCAGTGAGGTTTTTCCTCTAGCTAACACTGACAAACCACCTCGCATTACAGTTGTCTGAATCAGACTTCTGTGTTGTCGTAGCAGTAATAACTATGTGCCAAATAAGACCAGTTACATCTTCAAATGAATATTACATACCAATTATTTACCGTTGTTGTTGTTGTTTAGGTCAACAGCCGAAAGGCTGGTTTGAACCTCTAGAGGTTTTACTAAGTAAAACGAGGAGTGAGGTGATTTACCATTGCCTTCCTCACTGAGTGGAAAAGTACGCTTATCAGCATGCCGGGCCCTCTGAAAAGCACATATTTTCCACTCTGTAAATGACTCCTTCACTTCATTCACCACAGGGTCTGGCTGTACAATGAAATTCATTACTTTCAGAGAAGATAACTCTGATTAGTGTCTTTTACACCTCTACCTCTTCTTTTCTTAAATGATTCAGTCATTTAGTTGACTGACCATATGATAAGAAACAGAACTATTTATTTTAGCTCGTTAATCATTTATTTGTTATATCACTATTTATTTACCGTTAATCAAGTTAAATGTCAGGACATAATAATATCAGTTTCCCAGAAGGTGCAGAGTTAAAATCAAATATATCATTAAATCCATCAGTAACAATAGTGACATACTAGATATTTAAGTCATAAACAAAAGGCTAACATGAAATCCTACAAGCTTTACATAGTAAAATAAGAACTGAGGTAACTCACCATTGATTTCCTCGACAGGTTGAGAAATAAAATTGATTTTCAGCACTCCAAGCCTTCTGTAAAGGATTTTTCCAACCAAGGAAAATCATAAAACTTTGTTAATCAAAAGGTTTGGCTGTACAGTGAAATCCAATAACATAGAGGAAGTATTTATAATTAGTACAAAATAATTAAACTATGTCATTATATTTTATTTTTTGTGAATTTCTTTACGAGTTTGACAATCATAACATTTTCTCTAATTTTTTTTTCCAGTATGAGCAAAGTAAGAATTCATTACAATGATTTTCAATTTGAACACTACAAACATACATTATACTCAGGTTCGCTCAATAATTCAAAGTATACATTTTTTGTAATCAATTTGATTGGTAAGTATAAAAATTAATTTATTAAAACTAGATTTTAAATAATATGGGTTACACAACTACTAATGTTGTCAACACTCTGCTGCTTTCCATGGTCAAAATTTCTCACACTTTATGTCTCCTTTAACATTCTTAGGCCCCTACAATACATTAGGCATTATATATGGCAAAAGAAAGTAAAAATTTTATATTGATTTTTCAAAATTGAGTTTTCACCGGAAATATATGTTTGCAGGTCCCATGGACCCAAAAAACATATTTTTAGCGATTGGTCTTTGTCTTTGTGTGAACTAAATATCTCAAAAACAGAATAGCATACAAAATTGAAACTTAGAACTTAAGTTAGGTACCCCTAGTGGACGTGACATGAAAATTTTCATCAAAAAATTACAAACCGGAAGTAATTTTTTCACTTTTCAATTTTTCACTTTTTTGCAATTTTCTCAAAAACGGCGCCTCATTAATATAATATCTCATTTACTACATTTTTTATGCTCTACAAGAAGGGTAAGAGCCATATCTGTTGAAATTCTTAGGGAGCCTGTTCTCTTGTGGTATAAAATGTTTTCTAAAGATTGCGGCCGTAATATCCATTTTAACCCATCGGGTTGGTCTAGAGGTAAAGTCGTCGCCGAAATCAGCTGTTTAACAGCTGATTTTCGGAGACGAAGGTTCCTGGCTCAAATCCTAGTAAAGGTAGTTACTTTTATACAGATCTGAATACTAGACAGTGGTTACCGGTGTACTTTGATGGTTGGGGTTCAATTAACCATACTCTCTCAGAATGGTCGGCCTGAGTCTGTACAAGACTACACCTCATTTACACGTCATACACATCATCCTCATCTCATTGGGTCATGGGGTTGCTTATTGTTCGCAATTGAACAGATTGCAATGTACACATATTAGGAATTAAAAAAAAAAAAGTATCCATTTTATGACAAAAGTATAGGCCCTATAATGAAATTTATAGGAAATAAAAAACTCTACAACTTTTATTTCAAGCGTTTTCTTATTCAGGCCTAATTCAGCGTCAATAAGTCATTTCCCATATTTTTAAGTTCTACAGTGGTTGATTTTAATTTTGCGTCATTCACTCATGATTAAAATTAGGTTATACTTTTAATTTTATATCGTTTACTAAAGATTAAACGTAAGTAATAAGTTTTATTTACATTGGCAAGATAAGTCATGTGATTGTTTTACAAATTATAATTCTGATCCCTCTTCCAAGTTCCTTAGCTTTTAATAATTCCTCTTTCCCAGCTTACATCAATAAACCACTTTTCTTCCATTGATTCTTTGGCACTTCATAGTTTAATAACTAAATACAGTAACAATAAAATGTGTGTCTAAAACCATTAACAACCTGTTGTTGTTGTGTTGTTTAGGTCAACAGCCGAAAGGCTGGTTTGAACCTCTAGAGGTTTTACTAAATAAAACGAGGAGTGAGGTGGTTTACCATTGCCTTCCTCACTGAGAGGAAAAGTACGCTTATCAGCATGCCGGGCCCTCTGAAAAGCACATATTTTCCACTCTGTAAATGACACCTTTACTTCATTCACCACAGGGTCTGGCTGTATAATAAAATTCATTACTTTCAGAGGAGATAACTCTGATTAGTGTCTTTTACACCTCTACCTCTTCTGTTCTTAAATGATTCAGTTATTTAATTGACTGACCATTTGATAAGAAACAGAACTATTTATTTTAGCCCTGCAATGAACAGATTGAGTGTAAATAATTTGACACTCCACCTGTCTGTTATGGGCAGATTAACAACCTATGGTCCTAAAACACTGACTATGCATCTGCTAAGAAACTTAGAATATTATGCAACAAAAAATGGAAAGATCAATGCTTGGTGTCAATGCAGATCATATTAGAAACGAAGCAAAGAACAGGTGTCATTGTTACATAGATTTCAATGCTGAAATGGAATTGGATAGAACTTGTGGTCCAAACGACAGATGGACTAAGAAACTGCTTGATGAAGATCAAGAACAGATAAGTAATGCAGAGGAACCCATCCACACATTGAACTGATGTTGTCAAGCCAATGATTGGCAACTGGATGCAGAAAGCTTAAAACAGAAAAGAATGAACAATAAAAGATGCTTATGTTCAGCAGTGGACGCAAAAGGCTGGATGATACAAATTAATTCTATAGGGATGAATCACAATATAAAATCACATGCATTCCCGATAATGATATTTGTCAGTTAAAAATATATTGTGATAATATTCTCCTTATATTATTAAACTAATGTTTTTAGAGTAGGCAACTTCTTATCGATATTAAAAAACAAGAAGTTTTCCAGTGATTTGTAGTTTTTGATGTTTAAATAAATACATTTTTTTATGTGTCAATTATGTTCAATTTAAGTGTATACGCCTGTAGATATGCTGAAAGATTTCAGTAGGTTTTTTCTTTAGTTTAGTTTCATAAAATGTGAAGATCTACAAAAAACGATTGATAAAATTATTTTAGTTTTAACAATTAATTATAAAATATATTTTATTAAAGTACAAGAAAGTTAAACTTAAGATTAGTCAGTGTGCACAATATGAAGCTAGTACAAATACACAAATTGTAGATTAAAGATTAATATCTTCTTTAGATGCCTATCAGTCCGGACTGTAGGCGGCCATCATTGCAAATCTCACTTTGTTCATTGTTCTATGAAATAGCTCTTGTGAACTTTTTCCAAACCAAGTTCTTAGATTTCAAAGCCACAACACTTTCCTTCTTCCAGGTTTTCATTTTCCATACATTTTTCCCTGCAGAATGGCTTATAGTAATGAATATCGTAAGTCATTCCATATGATATGTCCAAAATATTGGTGCTTCCTATACTTGACGGTGGAAATGACTTCCACATCTTTCTTCATTCTCCTGAGAAGCTCTATATTTGGCATCTGAGCAGTCCATGGGGTACTCAATATTTGTCTATACAGCCACATCTCAAATGCCTCTAATTTCCTTATGGTGGCTTTATCCAAGGTCTAGAACTCTACACCATTTAAGAGCACAGAAAAGATATAACATCTTAGATGCCTTATTTTTGTTGCAAGAGTAAAGTTGTGGCTCTTAAAAATAAGACCAATTTTATCAAATTTTGTTCTTACCTTCCCTACACAGCACTTTCTATGTCTTGTCCCCTTCGGTTTCCTTGTGATAGCTTTACCCAAGGTCCACGACTCTACACCATACAGGAGCACAGAAGACATATCATCTTGGATGCCTCATTTTTGTTGCAAGAGTAAAGTTGTGGCTCTTGAAAATACGACCAATTATATTAAATACAGCTCTTGCCTTGCCTCCACAGCATTTTATTTCTTGTGTATTGTCCCAATGCTCATTTATCATGGTTTCCATGTAACAATATTGTAGTACTTTATACAGGTCTGGTTGATTAAACGGTGAGCTCCATTCATCGGCTCTCAGCTAATTATCATGAACTTTGTTTTTAGAACATTATGTTGTGAACAAATACAGAGTCCAAACTGCTGACTGCACTCTGCTATCCTGTCCATCAATTGTTGCAGACCTTCCAGCCTGTCAGCCTGGAAGATAAACGTACCCGTATTAGAATACTGGCAAGATAAATTGAGCGCTGACATTGAGGATACAAATGCAGCTGTACAGTCACTTCTCGTTACAAGCATGCACCCTTGCTACTGTACAACAGGCTTACATTCATTGACTTAATTTGCATATTGTTGTACTTGTTCACAACATAACCTCATTATTTTATAAACAAATATTTTTTTGCAATAGGTAATTTATTGTTTCTAAACTTTACTTATTTAATCAATCGACAATTCCTTTAATTTATTATTTACAATTTCCTACATAAAGTAGACATTTAAATAGGACACAACAAAGACAAATTGTAGACATGTACGAGGGGGTACCCAAAAGTATCCGGAATAGCTCTGCTGTGGGCGGAGCTTGTGCAGTACAAATTCCCGCCACTAGGCTGCTTGTAGCGCTACTTATTGCCAGTTCAATGCCATTTTGTTCGTTGATCTAGCTTGTTCTGTTCTCGTGCAGTGATTGTTCTCGCTAGTGCTGTTTTGTGCTCGTGTCGTTTTTCATGATGGCAAGTTTTAATGAACAACGTGCGGCTGTGAAATTTTGTTTCTTGCTCGGTAAAAACGCCGCGGAAACAGTTGTAATGTTGAACACAGCTTACAAAGACGACGCTATTGGAAAAACCCAAGTGTACGAGTGGTTTTTGCGCTTTAAAAATGGCGACATGTCGATTGAGACCAAACCTCGTTCTGGACGACCGTCGACTTCCCGAACAGACGAAAATGTTGTGAAAGTGAAAGAAATTGTACGAACAGACCGACGACAGACCATTGACCAAATATCACAGGTTAATGGGTTATCTTGGAGCTCAGTCCAACGCATTTTAACAGAAGACTTGACAATGAAAAGAGTCGCTGCCAAGTTTGTGCCTCGGGTTCTGACAGACACTCAAAAGGAACGTCGAATTGAAACGTGTAGTGATTTGAAACAACAGCTTGAAACTGATCCAGATTTCATGTCAAAGATCATTACGGGTGACGAGTCTTGGTGCTATGGGTACGACCCAGAAACCAAACAACAATCCAGTCAATAGAAGAGTTCATTATCGCCCCGACCAAAAAAAAGTCGTCAAGTCAGATCGAACATCAAAACAATGCTGATTTGTTTTTTTGATGTGAGGGGAATTGTCCATTCAGAGTGCGTTCCACCAGGCCAGACGGTAAATCAAGCTTTTTATCTTGAAGTGTTAAGAAGACTACGAAACAGCATTCGTTGTAAAAGACCTAATTTGTGGCAGACAGGGGACTGGTTTTTCCACCACGACAACGCGCCTGCACACACGGCAATCTCGGTTACCCAGTTTTTGGCGAAAAACGGCATGGTTTTGCTACCACACGCACCGTACTCACCCGATCTGGCTCCGTGTGATTTTTTCTTGTTCCCACGCATGAAAAGGGGCATGAAAGGTCTCCGATTTAACAACGTTGATGATGTCAAGAAAAAACGACGGATGAGCTGGCAGCCATCACTGAAGAGGAGTACAAAAAATGTTTTGAACAGTGGAAGCACCGGTGGGACAAATGTATTAGTTGTAACGGAGAGTATTTTGAAGGGGATAAGGTTCTTTTGTAAAAAAATTAAAAATAAATAGTTTTAAAAAATAATTCCGGTTTCTTTTGGGTACCCCCTTGTATGGCGACTGTGTGATACAAACCTTTTGATATGTTGTGTGTTATATTGACGTACTTTACAGGAAATGTGTTAATTACAAATGCGTGAACCAGTGATCAATTTATCTTGCCAGTATTCTACTACTTCTAAAATTTCACATCAAATGCATGTATCTGCTATGGTTGTATTCGAACGAGAATAAATTTTGCTGATGATTTTTTTTCAGTGATCGGAGTGTTAATGATTATATTTACATTCTTTGGTATCAGTGTGATCAATATTTTGGAATTTCTATTTCATATCCCATCATTTTTTATTAGAAAAAAATCAAAAACCAAAAATGATGTAAAACAACAAAATGGTAATGTACAAACTCAATGGTGGTTTTAGAAGTAATAAACTGCTAATCCAAAAAAAGTATAAATAAATGTATTTAATTTTTTTTAAATTTGTTTCCATTTTTATCAAAATATCCTTACCATGAACAGATACCATTGAGAAATTTGCAACATAGTGACTGGTTGTCATATAAAACTCTTTGAGTTTTTTACTAACATTTCTAATCAAAATATCCTTACCATGAACAGATACCATTGAGAAATTTGCAACATAGTGACTGGTTGTCATATAAAACTCTGAGTTTTTTACTAACATTTCTCACTAAGATCTTGAGTCTCCAGCTGATTTTCAGACATGAAGATTGTGGTTTGAATCCTAGTACAGGTAGTTTTTATATGGATTAAAATACTTATATTATTTAAGTTACTAGTTAGCAGAATCCATATTAATGTATAGTTTTTTATGTATATATAAAAAAACTTTTTATATTTACCTTATACTGCTTTTTATACTTTGTTTCTTACAAATACTTTCGCGGTGCGTACCACTTCTTCAGGTAATAATAATAATATCTTCTAGAAATTGTTTATTAAGATTGCATCTTCCTTTGTTTGAATCAAACAGTTTGATTCAAAGATCAAAAAAAGACAATCTCCTTTGACAAAATGCAGGTGCAATCTTCACAAATAATTTCTAGAAACTATTATTACTACCTGAAGAAGTGGTGCGCACTGCGAAAGTACTAGTAAGAAACAAAATATAAGAAGCAGAAGGTAAAAATAAAGTTTTTTATACATATATAAAAAGGAATACATTAATATTAATTTAAACACTACCCAGTGGTTACTGGTGTACTTTGAAGGTCAAGGTTCAATATTGACCATACTCTCTCAGAACAGGTTGGCCTGAGTCTGTACACCTCATTTACATGTCGTAACATCCTCATCTCATAGTCATAAGGTTGCTTTTTATTCTTAAATTGAAAAGATTGCAACATACACACATTAGGGATTAAAAGGAAGATTCCCAGTCAAATTGGTATTGAAGTTAAAATTAACCAATGTTAACTAGATTTAATATTGTCTTGATTTTGTGTATAACAAGGTATGCATGAGAGTAATTCACTACGTGCACTAAAGAAACAGAAGAACTGTTATAGATGTGAATATACATTAATACTCAAATTAATTGTAACACTGGAAATTTTGCTATATTTTTGTAATAGACATTATGGAATGTATGACCTTTTATGGACCATGACCATTAATTCCAGTAGAAGAAATGATGAATTCTGAAAAATACATACGAGTACATTTTCTCCAGAGAACAGTAGTTCCAACCTTATAAAAATTGTTTCCAGTTAGCGATGGATTTTCCAGCAAGAGCTATGGCTACTCCTTGTAGCCATACATCTAAAAAAATGCAAAAACTTCACTGAAAATACATAAATGTTCTTTCATAGTCTGATAACACACCAGACCTAAACCGATCAAGAATCTGTGGTCAATTTGTAAGCAGAAACTTGCCAATGAAGACTGCAAAACAAAAATTCTGGGGTTTCTTCACTGATCAAGATATGATTTTACCGAACTAAAAAAAAACATGTGAGCTATGTTTTTTTAAAAAAAATACACATAATATATAGAATCATAAATACAGATTTTATTTACACATTCTTTAAATTTTATACATTATTTTACTTATTAACCTAACAATAATTATATTCATTCAACATATTAACACATAAAAATAGACTTTAATACACTTAATTTTCTATTATTTGATAAAAAAGGAAACAGGAAATCAGACCTAAAAGTGCAGTTACAAAATCAAAACGAACAAAATGGTTTTAATGAAAAAAAAAAAAATTTTTAATACAAATGATATCTTAGCATATAAAAATCACATGACATACTCAGATTTAACTGATAATAAAAAAATCCCATCCCATAATTTTATGCTTAGATGTCAACCTTCAAAAAAAAACCAAGTAATTTTATTAACTGTACAACTGATTACTATAAAATCAAACATTCTGGAATCTTTTAGTTCATTATAAACGAAATTTTATCACGCATAATACTGATGTTGACTTTTTTTAATATAAAGTTTTAGCACAGCATTGAAATCATATTTTAGTTTTACCCAAATTTCAGAAAATGTTCAACTGCTGAAATTTTAAATTACATTTTTTAAACAGTTATAAAATGAAAAAAAGGTTACATATTATTAAAACAAAAACAACGATAATTATGGCGGACATGAATTTTAAGCAAATTATGCTAGTAAAGTTTTTACAAATTTAAATATCAGATCTTGTGGACTGTACGAAGAAGCTAATTACCTAATTAAGGACTAGGTAAATCTTAGACAATGTATTCTAAACAAAAACAGAATAGATAGAAACAATAGTTTACAAATATGAATTTGATCCTCCGCTAAAAAGTGTTCCAATTGATAAAGATACAAAATAAATTGGGACCA
This sequence comes from Catonia carolina, assembly GCA_035578175.1. NCBI lineage: Eukaryota > Metazoa > Arthropoda > Insecta > Hemiptera > Achilidae > Catonia > Catonia carolina. The sequence continues at coordinate 15,962,563 of JAQMRL010000010.1, forward strand.
ATTTGATAGCCTTACAATTTTAATTTTTTTTAAATTAACCAGCAATAGGGTATTAGAATCCGCATAGAGAAAGCCCGGGCTGCATTTGTGAAAATGAAGAGGATGCTGTGCAACCACAATCTGAGTCTGGACTTGAGAATTCGTGTGCTGAGGTGTTACATCTTTCCGGTGCTGCACTATGGTGCAGAGGCCTGGACTACCAATAGGCAATGTGAACGAAGACTTGAGGCCTTTGAGATGTGGGTTTACAGAAGGATGCACAAAATATCTTGGACAGAGAGAGTCACAAACATGGAAGTCCTAAGGAGGATGCAGAAGGGAATGGAAGTGATGATCGAAATCAAGAAGAGAAAGCTGGTGTACCTCGGCCATGTCTTGATAGGTCCAAAATATGAAATCCTTCATCTTGTCATCCAGGGAAAGATTATGGGCAAACGATCGGTTGGAAGAAGAAGAACCTCCTGGCTACGGAACCTGCGAGAGTGGTTTACTTTGTCATCCATCGACCTATTTAGAGCTGCAGTTTCCAAGGTCAGGATTGCCATGATGCTAGCACACCTTCGTAATGGAGATGCTACATGAAGAAGAAGAGGGTATTAGTACAAAGTTACATACAGTCAGAATTAAACAGGAGTTAGAGCGTGTTAGTGAGCTGATAAAGAACAGCGTAGGCAAGTCATGATAGCCTTGTGCATACCGGCAGCTGTACTGTTTCAGATTCTTATCTTTTAAAATTTCATTAATATTACTTTTTAACCAATATACAGGCCATAATGTCACAATGACATATAACACAGAATAGGTTATGTGATGCAGCCTTTCCAAAAAACCGGCAATGTTGGCCTGTTGCCTTAGTTTGTCAAATGGCCATCGTTGACATTGATATTGGTCCACCACTCAGCCGAAGAGCTCCTATACGAATTCCTCTCTCACTGTATACCTTGGACAATTCGAATTGGCACAAGCAGTTTCGGTGTTTACTCCACTCTTCACCCCTCGCCATGCAACGACGGTACAGTCACAAAAGTATACAATCGCTGCTGTAATGTGCGATTCACGCACGATCACTACGCTTTGTTTTCACTGTTGTAATTTATCTGTCAGACATAATGATGTGACTAATTAGTTTTCATATATGATATTCTGTTCGTTATGTACTCAGACCAATTTGTTTAGTTAGTTGCGTGCATCTGTAGGATATAGTTTAATGAGTTTTTGCAGTTTAGTTCTTGTAATTTATAATTTAAATTTTTACTGGGACAAATTAAATACATATTTTAAAATGAAATAATTATTTGTATGTTTGTACATTGAAATAAGGTTGTAGGCATTTGCGTACATTAAAATTTGTACACCTTGTTGAAAGAATAGGCTATGGATATACTTTATGCAGAACTGTGTGTACATGTAGAGCAAGAGTTGTGCCAGTCCGAATTGTCTACAGTATAATTAAGTATTCTTTTATACAAAGCTACCCAAGATCAATTTCATAAATCCCTCAGAAAAAAATCATTCCTCATGAAATATATGACATATGAATGTAATTACCTGAAAAAACTACTTCACCACATTCTCACACCAAGAACTACCATTTAAAAATATTATATTCTTAAGAACATGGAAATCAACAGTTAGATTTTTATAAACACTTAAAACCATTTGAAGTAACTTTCAATATGTTAATAACTAAAGAATTAATTATATTTAAAAATGGCTGACATCAAGCAGAACAAAATAAATGCTTCGTAAAATCGACAGAAAACAAATAAAATAATATACTATTGTAATAATCTCAAGTTTTGTTTATTTTTATTATTTCATTAACCTATAACGAATGATCACACATCTATCAAAATTCATTTACACATTAAAAAAATATTAAAAATAGTATTACACAGCATAATAATGTCTTTTACTTAACTTCCATCACGCATACGGCAAGAATATACAACAAAAATTAAAAAAAAAAAAAATACGTAGATTAATAATTGTAACCAGATATATTTTAACTAAATTTCTCTTGTCAGAAATATTAGATATGTATATAGTGCATAATTTGTTTTGTTTATTATATTAAATGATGCAAAGACAATTAGTTCCACTTGCATAAATATTGCATAATTACAACATTATCTTTGTAAAGTTAACCAATAAATCAAAAGACAATATCTGTTGAATTATACAGTCACTTTCTTACCAATATGGATTTATTAGAAAATTGCCTATTTAGAGTGCTAATTATTTATTTAATGTCACATCATTAACCCTGGCTGGAAAATGGACCTGAATCTAGCTTTTTGACTACTACTACTTTTAGTATGCCTGGACTGCGAATTTTGCCCGGAAAAATTTCTGGTTTGCCATTACGTCACATTCAGCTATCAACAATTAAATTATTAATTAATTTACAAAAATTTTTATTTAATTTGTTAACTTAATAAATTAAGTAGCCACTTCTGTTGGTCATTCCTATGATTGATTTTTTAGCTCTCTAATAATATTTCACAGAGGCAGCCACTTTGAATTTACTTAATCTTTTGAGTGGTATGCCCTAATATATTCATTTCTGCTCTTGTGCAAAAATACACACAAGCCCGAATAAAATCAGTTTAAAATTTACTGTTGTAGGCACACTCCCATATTCCATCCATTGTTTAGAAGTCAAACATTCAATTTTTTGGCTTCTACAATACATAGTTAGATGATGCTATCTTTTTGAAAAATTCTAAACTAAATTCCAAAGAGAAAAATATGTATTTTGTTACAATAGATGCTAAAAATCTGCTGAATACCCAAATTAACTTCCTAAAATTATCAAATAATTTACATTTTTTCTTTTTGTTTTTACATCACACTCTATTGCGCATTACTGCGAATGCAGAACCTAACTGGCAATTTGAACCAAGAATCCCTGTAACAGAAACAAGTCATGTAAACCAGAACATCGAAAACCAATTTAAAACTTCAGAAAATTGTAAAAAACATAATTTTAAAATTCACCTTTACTAAACTTAATGCTATTATTATGCAAGAGGAAATTTTAACCTTTCAACCACTCAGTATTAAAACATTTAAGAATATTATTAGTTCCTTTTCAAAAAAAAAATTATGTCACAATTGGAAAAACATATTTATGTGCACATATCATTAATTCAGTGTAGAAAAATTTAATTTATTTATCAACTGAGTTCATTTTTAAAGAATTAAAGGTTGAAAAATTATAATATTATTATAAAATTCTATTAACATTAACTATTCTATTGTTTTCAAGTGACACGAGATGTTACATCAAAATTTTCTTATACTAAAAGAGAACATTAATTATTATTAAACTTCATAAATATTAATATTGATTTAGAAGTTAAATTATGTTTTGATCAAAACTTCAAAATAATAATTTAGAAAGAAAAATGTCATATTAATTTTTGGTAGTAAATTTGTTCCTAAATATACCAAGAACATCATCAGAGAAGATACAAGTCTCTCAGACAAAAGGATGAATATTTTCAAAACATTTACCAACAAAGAAGTAATAAAAGACAAATAAGAGAATATTATTTAAAAAAATGTTAAGATTTATAACAGGAACATCACTAATTATGGCTTTCCTAATATATTTTATGAAATTAAAATGATAATAGACAAAAAAATTTAACGACAAATATGCAGATAAGTTCACCAGATTAATCACTCAATATTTTGAATATATTTTAGCATATTAACAAAAAAAGGGAGGTAATCACAGTAGAGTTCTCAAACCACTGTTTACCTGATTAACAATTAAATTAAACTATTAACATATGACTTAACCAATTAAAACACACCGAAACTAATCTTTATTTAATTACTCAATTATACAAAAATATTAATTTAATTGTTTCTTTCACATAAATTCAATAAATTTATTTCGTTGCAAGGGTTATTCAGAAAGTAGGAAAATATTTAAGTATCTCTTGCACAATTGGTTCATCAATCCTTAAGAAGATTAACTATTTAATTCATTATAATCACGACTTAGTTTCAGCTAAATTTTACGATTGTTAATTGCTATTTTCCTTAACATACAAATAACCATAAAACTAAAAGTAATAAAAAATATAAGATGTAAATTTTGTTTTGTATTTGTTTCATAGAAACATTATCCCTTAACAGATTCACAAATAATTCATTAGTTACTAGAGTCACGAGTCTGACTTAGGTTTTAACGAGGGGTAAAGGGGTGAAAGCATCAGTGCGCATGCGCGACTGCTTTGGTATCAGTTTGCCAACACAACAACATAAACTATACTTAGAGAAAATACAGTATATCATGGCCCCTTTTGTAAGTTAACTGTACGAATATACGAGGGTAGGCTGATAAGTAATGCACACATGCTTGTAGAAGACAACTAAATAAACTTCAGTAGCGCGCCTGGTGGCATGTGGAAGTACTATTTCTCCTCTACAAGCCTGCGCAGTTTGAAGGCGTTGCTTTCATTCAGTTTGTTTTGAGTAGTGGAAGTATGGCGTCGTGTTCTGGTGCTATGTCAACGAGAATTAAACAACGCGAATTGAACAACTTTTGAAGCGCTACCGTGACGAAGGAGACGACTTTCTTTTGAATATTGTGACGGGGGACGAGTCATGGGTTCATCATTACGATCCCGAAGAAAAAAGGCAGAGCGCTGAATATCGTCATCCACATTCTCCTGTTGTGAAAAAGTTCAAAACACAACCGTCCGCAAAAAAAATTCTTTTGACTGTGTTTTGGGATGCTCGCCGAGTTTATGTGACTGATTATCTGGAACGAGGGGCAACGGTAAATTCTGCTCAGTATATACAGACTCTGAAACACCTCCGACGTCGAGTTTGTCGTGTTAGAGGCAACCTGGCGCCAATAATTTTGCAACACGACAATGCTCGTCCACACACTTCGCGTGCAACTGGAGAGGCTCTGAGAAACCTGAAGTTTCAACCAATTTTACACCCTCCGTATTCTCCCGACCTTGCGCCTTGCGATTTTTATTTTTTTCCTCTACTGAAGAGAGACCTTAAGGGTAATCATTACAGCTCGGACAATGAGGTGAAGGCAGCTATTGCGTCCTGGGTTCGAGGAAAGTCGGAAGAATTTTTCAGTGACGGAATGAAAAAACTTGTTAAACGTTGGGAGAAATGTGTAATGCTTAACGGTGACTATATTGAAAAATAAATAGATAATTTGGTAGGTTAAGATTTGTACTTTAATTTGTTATTTACCCCATCTTGCTATTTCTTTTTGTTCGTCTTCTACAAGCATGTGTGCATTACTTATCAGCCTACCCTCGTAACTGTTACTGTAAACGGAAATGATGGTTTAATAAAATCTATGCAACGTAATAAAATGCTGTGAAGTTGAAGATGAACAAAAATACCTTTCCATGCCTCTTAACAAAAGCCGTGAGTGAGCGGCTAACTACTGTGATGTTTCTCGTTTCACAATTCAAAATACTATAAAAAAGGAAGTTAAAAACAATGAAGAAGATAATTCTTCATCAACAGTTTTTTTGACACCTGATAAAAAAGGAAACGGTTATATCAATAATAAGTGATGCCTAAATGTGAAACTTTATAACTGGTTTTGAAAGAAAGACAAAATTTTAGCTGGAAATTTTATAGGTTAAGAAAATTTTTAAAGGAAATGGGGTTTAAGTGGAAAAAGAGTCAGTCACGTAGTATATTAATTGAAAATGTGGTTAACAAACAATGCAATTGCATGGTAGTAAAATATAGTGTCTCACTGTTGAGGTTGGAGGCACTGTCAGAATTCTCTTTTCTTCCTCACAACCCATCCATACGCAAAATTCATTCTCGTAACTTAATATCTATAGGTACGAAGGGGACAAGTATAAACAACATACTCCACAAAACAAAAAATGAGATTATGATGACAACTGCTTTTTCACTGTTTATGTTTTGACAAGACAAAGTGAACAGGATCAAACAACTACCTCAGTCACTTGTAACGGTAGCAAACAAATGATACCGCTGAAATTGTATCATTGCAGTTGAAACTAGCCAAAAAACAATGCAATCCAACAACTGATCCTTGCGCAAGTGCAGACAACTTCAACTCTTACACCCCTCAGAGTTAACCATCCGTACTTTCATAAAATGTGGCCAGTTTTTTCACATTATACAGAAGTAGGTGCAAAAAAAGAAATAATACATTTACAAAATATTACTATAAGCTGTGCTAACTTTTTCTTAAATTTTTTGCACCTTTAAGTCAGCTAAAAACTTTGTGCTGACAACACTAATTGCCATTCTTGTTTTACAAGAAGCCAATTGGGTCAAGCTTGAGATCCAAACTAATAAACTTTCAATACTCGGAATTAAATTTACAACATCTAGAATTGCAATTTCATTAGATTAACTTTATTTAACACTACCACTAACTTTTATTTCATGCCTTATACTTTCTCTTCTAGGATTCAAAACCAAATTTTTTTACAATTTCAAACATTGATTTTTTTTTAATTTTCTGAAGTATTTCAAACATTTAAGGGAAAATAACAATAAACTTAACATTAAAGAATTATTCTGCAACTATTATAATCTAGAATTATAATTATAGCATTGTTCAAGTTACTGAAACTTCATAACCTGCAACTGATAAAAGAACTAAATAGTTCCAAAAAGTTTATTGTTAAAATCAAATACAAGTTATTAATTTCTTAATTTTCAAGTTCATAAGATAATCTTTAAAAATTTCAAATGTTACTTCAGATAAGGTTTACACAGTCTTATCTACTACTAATGGTCAAAATAAGTCGGTGAAAATGTTTTTAAAAACGTTATTGTTTGGATATTCAGATGCATTTAAAAACAGTATAATATAAACATTATTAAAAGAGAACATAACTGAAACATGAGATCACAAATTAATTTACAATGAAGAAACTCAAATATTAAGTTTCAATAGAAGATAGTTCTGAAAAGAACTTAACAAAATTTCACAAATAAAATCAACAATGATGAATACATTAATCTTAAACAGAAAAAGACGAACGAATAGTGCAAGAGTTACACAGAAACATTTTAAATTTTATTTTCTGGACGATCCTTGCATATAGATAGCTATTGCATATATTTATATATTTATTTACAATATACTTCATAAATTTTCCGTACAATAAAACATATTATTACCTTACAATATAGATATTAAATATTATATTTATTTATAATAATATACTTATATAATATTAATTTATTTTATACCATATAATAGTAATAGTATTATAATAATAGTAAATTAAAGTATAATTGTTATATACACAGTCAATGGATTATTATGCATTTCTAATTTTTCCAGGCACATAGTTTTTATCAATCACTGGTTCTTGTAAAAACATGTGCAGACAACGTTCATTCTGTGCCAAAGGGTGACCTGCAATTCTGAAAATTTAAAAGAAAACAAAAATATAACATATTTAATGGGAAAATTATAACTGTTATACAGGTGATTCAAAACTATACGGCAATCTCTTGGGATCTCATTCTACAGCTAAAAATAAGAAAAAAAGTTCATATAAATATATGCCTGAAAACGCTTAGTTAGCGAGATACGGCTAGCGAAAAATTTCATTTAGAATTCCGTACCCTCAGTGAAGTAAGGCCGTATAAAAATGTTAAAGGTAGTTACAAAGATATAATACGAATGTTTCTTATGTTTTTTAATCTGAAAAATTGAATAAAATTGGTTCCAGAGCTGTAAATGGAATACTTTTAGAGATATCTTACATAAAACACAAGATTTAGCTCAAAGAAATAACACATTTTTGTGTTTAACGTAAGATTACTACCATAAATGGTAAATAAAGGTATAGTTTTTCTTAAATAAATTTGTAGAAAATTTAATTCTGAAAAGATTCATGTGAATTAATCAGGAAAAAAATGAATAATAGATATTGAAATTTCGCTTTATTTAAAATCAAAAGACGCATATTTTTCAATATGTACATAATATTATATATGTACATAATATTAGTTAATATTTTATGCAGTTAAAAATGTGCGTCTGTTTTAATTTTAAATAAAGCGAAATTTCAATATCTATTATTCATTTTTTCCTGAGTAATTCACATGAATCTTTTCAGAATTAAATTTTCTACAAATTTATTTAAGAAAAATACACCTTTATTTACCATTTATGGAAGTAATCTTACATTAAACACAAAAATGTATTATTTCTTTGCACCAATTCTTGTGTTTTATGTAAGATATCTCTGAAAGTATTCCATTTACAGCTCCGGAACCAATTTTATTCTATTTTTCAGATTAAGAAACATAAGAAACATTCGTATTTGTATTCTTTGTAACTACCTTTAACATTTTTATACAGCCTTACTTCACCGCGGGTACAGAGTTCTAGGTGAAATTTTTCGCTAGCTGTAACTTACTAACTAAGCGTTTTCAGGCATATGTTTATATGAACTTTTTTTTCTTGTTTTTAGCTATAGAATGAGATTCCAAGAGATTGCCGTATAGTTTTGAATCACCCGGTATATATAAATTTTTTTTGGTTTTCTGTCCGATTATTTTGTAAGTGCTGCAAACGTAGACAATGAGAACGTTGATAGATGAAAAAATGCCAAACCTAACCGGGAATCAAACGTAAGACCCGTGTGTAGGAGCCCATTGCACTTACCACTACGCCATGGGCCGCTCAAATACACTAAAAAGTTAGGAGACAAGAGATATCAAAAGTAATTTCATATGAATTATAATCATGATTCTTTAAACTGCAGCTTAATAAAAATGAAATCATTCCAAGATTTTTTAATTATACATTATACAATTTCAGCTTGTGAACCCTTCTACAGCCATCAATGAGATCTCACATCCATGAAACTCTACTAACTAGGCAATATCTTGTAGAATTATTTTATTAAATATCTTCTGTGAGATATCTTGCAGAATACAGTTTAAACTTTGGCAAGCTATTACTTAATAATTGTATGAAACTTCACAATATGATATAACAATTCATCGAAACAAAACAGGGAAATTTAGATTTATTAGCATTTGTTTTGTTATCATAAGATTTTTACAAACAAAAGTAACATTTTACGCTTGGGTATGTTCTTTGCATGTACTCTGGGTTTATGTTTTGTTCTCATCAGTCATATCTTGCAATTTTTTAATACATTAAAGTTAAGTACAATAGAACATCGATAATCCGAACATCAAAAATCCAAATGTCATCAGAGGATTTTTTTCGATAGTTTAATTCGCACGAGAATGGCAAAAGTAAAGCAAGGTTTACACTGCATAACATGTTTAATCATTTTTTGTTTTAAAAAAAGTGTTTTGTAACATGTTACAAGTAAGCATCCGTTTTGTACTGAGTAAATGTAATACTGTGTTTAACAGAAATACATAGGGTTTTGTTTGTTTTCAATTTAATAAACAGTACATACTGACCTATTACATATAGCTATTGCATATACAGTAAAGTATACGCCACAAATTTCCACGTTTACCGTCCGACCAGTATTACGGTGCACGCTATCTAAAGCGAAAATATTCCCTCATGTTCATTTCATATTAATAGATAGACTCGAGTGATAAGTAACTTTTTACAAAGTTAATAAATTTTTGTACTGCGTTAAGCAAACATAAAGAAATATTACATTAATTTCTATAAATAAACCTTAGAAAAAAAGTAGACAGGCCTAATGAGAATCAGACAACATAAAGACAAACTGCTTAGGCTTTACTCTAGTCTTTTTTGCGAACACTGTAGAAGAAGCTAGACACCAGATTGGAACTCTGGAAGACCTAGCAAAAAAAATTGGATTGAACATCTCACATGAGGAAACTAAGTTTATGATCATGGATTCACTCTGCATACATGAAATAGACATATGAGTACACAGTGTAGGAATAGTTGAAAAATTTAAATACCTAGGCAAATACATTCATCACAGGCTTAATGAAAAGATATGCCGGGATGACCGGATCGCTAAACTTAGATGTGGACAAGTGTTAACATGGAATACATACAATAAAAAAATCACTATCAGTAAACACAAAAATTAAACATTACAAAATGACTTTAAGAACCAAAATCTTATACGGCAGCAAAACCCTAGCATGGATAGACATGGGAGGAATCAAGGAAACCTGCAGAAAAGTAGAACGCATGATACTCAGAACTTGCATAAACAAGAAGCAAAAGGTAGACAATCACTACAGACTTTTGCCTAACGATCAAGTCTACAGACATAGAACCAATAACAGTGGCCATGCACAAGAAACGGTTGTCATACTTTGGACATATACTAAGAACACCAAACATTAGACTTTTACGCAGAATAATTGAACATGCAATGAGATGAAAAACAAATGCTGGTAACGCATACTTGTGGCACAAAGAAATCAAAAGGGATTTACAAGAACTTAGACTAACTCACGAAGATCTAACGGAAAAATCACCCAAATACAAACAGGTCATCAAGGACCACAACCATCGACTTATGACACAGAAAAGAGAGTATAAGAGGGAATTTTCAGAAGCAGCCAAACAGAAGCGTGCTCAGAATATGAGATCACGCCAAAAAGAAACTGAAAGCTTCCAAATTGACTTTAGTGGTCCATCTAAACAAGCACTTAAAAAAAAATAATAATAATAATAATGTTAGTCATTAATTTAGGCAGGGTACAGATGGACAGCACGTTACATCAGCGTTACCACGCAGCCAACGTTGAGCGGTAGTGCATACAAACGTCGGTATTTATTAACCGCTGAAAAATTTGTCGCGTCACCGGCCTACCATCTGTCCTTCACCATCTGACTCGACCACCCAACAGTAATGAAGATAATTATTATCTTCATTATATTATATACACTGATACGGCGATATTCACGGTAATTATATACACTGGCCAAATTTATGCATCCGCCAGTCACCTGGATGTGTTCGATAAACCGCATAAATACATCCCCCACACTGAACATATAAAGAGCAGTATTGAAAAGTAAAAATTGATTTGTAACGAGGATTACACCATACACCAAACAAAAGAAATCCGACAATTCACAAAAAGATAACAACCCTAGAACTTTAGATTGCATTTATCCATTCAACCTTTATCCACTGAACTCTTTAATTACTTGAAACTTGGATTTAAAATGAATTAGTAATACTTACTTATTAACAAATGTTTCTAAACCTTTCCGTCTATCTTCAATAAAGTCCTCTTCAAAAATACCATCATCACCTCGAAATGGCATCTGGCGTTTCCAAGCTTTGCCAGGTAATGGAGGGACAACAATCTAACAAAAAAAAATACACCATTATTCAAAAGATTTATTAACTGTAATAAAAACTAGATTATTCTAGAAAAACATATTTCAAATACAGCAATAACTTATTCATTCAATTGGTAATGAACTCCAATGTTACCTATTGTTAATGATGTTACCAGAATTAACTATCTCTTTATGTTCATTTATCAGAATCTCAGCACCTGATAAAATATAAATGGTAACTTACATAATTTAGTTAGGGACAATTATTGGAAAAAAAATGAAAATAAATCAATATTATATATTTTGAACAACAAAAACAATGTACTCAACACAATCACATACTTGCTTCTGGTGCGAAACCATACAATACAATTCAATATTCTTGTCAAGCAGTAATTTACGGGAAAAAAAATATGTATAGGACAATTAAAAATTATATGCATTAATATTTATTTATTTTTATCTTATTTTGAATGAAATAACTGTGCATCCAACCAAAGAGTTTTATAAGTTTGACTACTTTTGACAAATATTTAACAGGTGGACTGCTACTCAAATGATGAGTAGTCTTGCCAGAAACGCTACAATGTTTTTTCCCCTTTTCATGGAGTACAGCATATAAAAATCAGTTACTAACGGCTGATTCAAAAAGAGCGCCGGTTTTGATACATCAAGTTAAGAGATTTATTTTATTGAAAAACTGAAAATAAATACATCAACAAGTTCATCTTTCCTTCCGATTTTATGTATGAAAAATGATGTCATGCATGTGTCCTCCCCTACTGCGCTGGCACGCATCAACTCTGTCCATGAAATTGGATATTACTGCACGACAAGTTTCGACTTCCAATTGCCCGATAACCCGTCGAATTTCCTCCTTCAAGTCATTGATGTTTCGGGGTTTATTGGCATACACCAATGACTTCAGATGACCCCAAAGAGGAAAGTCACAAGGCGTCAAGTCACACGACCTTGGTAGCCATTGATGGTCGGAATTACGAGAAATGATGCGATCCTGGAACCGTTCACGAAGCAACAACATTGTTTCTCGTGCAGCGTGACAGGTGGCACCATCCTGCTGAAACCACAACTCGTCAATGTCCATTCCATCCAAATGACGTCACAAAAACTCCCTAATCATCGTACGGTATCGGTCTCCATTTACTGTCACGGCTTGTCCTTGATTTTCAAAAAAGTAAGGGCGGATGACACCGCCCGACCAAAACCTGCACCAAACTGTCACTCGCTGTGCATACATTTCCCTTTCATTAACCACGCGAGGGTTTTCTAAACCCCACATACGGCAGTTCTGTTTATTAACAAAACCGTTTAAGTGGAAGTGTGCCTCATCACTGAAAATGATTTTGTTTGCGAAGGTGTCATCATCCTGCCGTTTTCTCAATACCCAGTCAACAAACTGTCGTCTCTTCTGGTGGTCTGCCACTTTCAAATAAAGCGTCAACTGAATTTTATACGGGTGATATTGGAGATTGTACCGAAGAATTCTCCGTACAGAAGAACATCTTAAACCCAATTGTTGAGAACGGCGACGTATTGATTTTGCTGGGCAAAATCACAGTTGGTTCGTGACAGCCACACTGTCACGAACCAACGCAACTTTCTGCTCAGTTCGGCCAGAACGACGACGTCCAGAACTTTTAAGGTCGACTGTTGAACCCATCTCAAAAAACTTTTTCATGAGCCTGCGAACTGTTGATTCATTCGGTGCTTCATTACGTCCTAGAGTACCGCGAAGTCGCCTGACAGTAGCCGTATAACTCTCTCCACTCTGGTAAAATGTTTTGACGATTAACACTCGTTGCACAATAGTAAACTTCTCCATGGTTAGACACAGACTGCGAGAGTACTACACTGCGAAAAAGAGAAACTACAACTGAATCGTCAATCGGAATGTTCTCCAAAATAGAAATGAGGTCAAACAATGTTGCCAACCGATAAACAAAAATTTACCAGCCGTTTAAAAACCGGCGCTCTTTTTGAATCACCCTTTAGTAACAAGAAATTTAATTCTTTCTTTTTTAATATTAAGAAATAAAAATTGAGACACAAAAATATGTGTCTCGTATTTATTGGTACCTATAAAAAATTTCATTTTACCTTATGCATAATTTTAAACATAAGAAATTTACAAATAATGTTGTGTGATAAAGTTCAAAATATAATTTGTGAGCAACTTAAATTCCTTATGAATTTTTTTTTAGTTAATTTGTAAATAGCATCAATATATTTGTAGCGACTACTTTGGGGTATGAAACAATGGCTTTTAACGCGTAATAATTTCCAGACACTAGCCGAGAGTTGAGCCCAGGACCTTTCGTTTGGTAAGCTAGCGTACTAACGACTGTAAACAATCAGTTTTATTACAAAATAACTATCCTGTTAATTCAAGGAAAAACATTGTTGTAACTATAATTGATTTAAAAATAACACAAATTGTAATAAAAAAAAGTGTAAAAATCAATGCCAAATACGAAATGAAATAATATCATCTGAATAAAAAACCTAGAAAAAAAAGTTATTGCTAAAATCAGCACAGTTGTTAATACCAGACAAAGTCAAGAACGACATGAAAGTGATGAAACACTGATGTGTCTCTCATAGCGTTTCTGGCAATATAAACTGAGACACCAAAGTATGTCTCACAGCAGTCAACCTGTTAAAGTAGCCTACTTATCTAAGGAAGATTTACAGAGATCATTGTGTGTATTTATTTTTATTGTTAAGCAATGATCAAGACGTTAAGACCTGACGCTTGCACCTCCACATAAAATTCTTCATGGCAGTCGGTTCATAAAGGTGGGGATGCCCACTGAGGCATTTCTGCCACTGACGCTGTCAAAGTGACAACTGCGATAAATGAAAACTGAAAAATTATACGCTTTTATAGAATTGCTTTAAACAGAATAGGTTTTTTTTTTATTAACTTTATTAATGAAATTCACAACTGTTACAAAATAAACAACCAGTGAATATTATGGTGTGTGAAAGAATGAATGAAATGACCTGAGTGATGCGCATGAAGAACACCACCCACTGATAAGTCTCCGACATGTTATTTGGTTACTTCTCACTAATTCATCGATTTATTTATTTATTAATAGCATACAACCACTTCTAAAACAGCTCTCTGATTCACTTCCTCAATCTTTGAACGTTGGTTGGTAGATGACAGAATAAGTAAACAATCAATATAACAAAGATACGAGTACGGTTCTGTATTTCATTGTTAGTGGTGTACAACTTGTTGACATTAAAAGAATAAATAAACCAAAACAACAGTTTATCGCTTATTCAAGTTGAATACAATCATACACTAAGACACGTAGCTACAATTTTGTTAATCCTTAAATCTTTATCTAGTTAGTTAGTAGTAACCACTACTAGCTCAGTTCATATAACTTTGTTAAAATTGTCAGTGGGTTCAGGAACTACCCGGTCCCTTGGAGGTCACTATCTGATAATACTACTGTATATACATATTAAAGATTCACTTAAACATGAACATAACAAATTGCATGAATCTACTTACATAACAAACAGCTACCTATTATAAAAAAATAAACTTCAATTAGATATAACAAAGGTTTTTATACAAGGGTAAAAAGTAACTTCCATTTTGATACACACAAAAACACCAATTACATTATAATTTCTTTAGTAGGCCGAATCTATAAAAGAAGAAGAAATCTGTAATAATGTGGCTAAGCTTGGAAACTGTGTTTTTCATTTATTTAAATGTTTAATTGTTTTAAGAGAAAACCCCATTTCAAGAAGCCAAACGTACTAAAAAAATATTTTATTAATAGTATTTTGTAAAGAACATGCTTTTTTTCTATAATTGGTTCACCAATCGCTAACACCATCTTTACTGTACAGACGAGATAATGAAAAGATTTGTAAGTTGAAAACGCCTTCAAATTATTTCTTCTCGTACAAAACATATTAAAAACTTTGAAATACACAAGTTTCGAGCAGCCATAAAATTGCAGATTTACCTTCTCCTTTAGTATATTTACTAGCTGCTTATCATTTTCTGTTTATTCAATTAATCATGATTACAGAAACAGCAGAAACACCTGAAATAATTGCATTAAAGGAAAAAACACAATGCAATACAATAAAATAATGCCATTTAACAAACCTATGACCAAAAGTTAACATCAATAAAAATTTTAAAAACACTGATGAAGAATTCATATTCTCCGAAAAAGTGTACTAAAGTTGAAAAAAATTTTTAATAAAATTGACAAGGTATAATAAACACACTGATAAAATAGAACACCAGTAAGTTAGACATTACAATATTGATAAAGTCTTAGATTTCAAACCGTTTTTGGTAATGCTGCGCTCGGTTGCCTCAGCGAGTGATGGGGTCAGTGCTGTACTAACTGTGATCAGAATAGCAACGTTAAATATCAGCTGACCTGAAAACATTAGTCTGTAATATGTTGTATGTGGTCAGTGTTAATAATTGTTGTATACAATGTTTACAATTGAATATTTTTAACGTCGCTAATAGATGATAATTTACATCGTTCAGCGCCTGTGATTTAATAGGCAGTTTGGTACTAAGACACGAAATCTACCGACTAAATTCGAACTGTTCGTGCAGCTACACCAGCAAGCTTTGTTGGCGTCCGTTATACAGAGGTCCAAAACTTTTTGGTGGTTGATATAATCCAACAACTGCACAAACTTAAAACTGCAGATAATAGAAGATTTTGCTTGAATGCTGTACAAAACTTTAAAGAATAGTTTTAAATACATTTAAATTTAATAAGCAAAACATTTAATGATACTTTTACTACCAGAATAAAATTTAGTGCGTGTTCCTATAAGATAAACAGAAATGAAATAAACAGTTAGTAGACTAAGGCTGCTGCCACAACGGCACACCGCATCCCAACCCTCGCCACACATGGCCCCTTGCATTGTATCTATTCCAGAATAAAGGTATGTAACGGGTGTTTTATTAAGGCTGCAACCCTGATTATAAGAAGATAGAAGTAATACATCGGGAAATTTTCTGTCCCCCAATCAGTATGTTGGCAACAGTGTACTCAAGGCCAACTACCTAAGACAGTTAAAATGTTCCATTCAAGCATTAGTGTGGTAAAAGCAGTCGTTTCGTTATATTGTGTCAGCAATGGTTTCTTTTTCAAGGAAGAACGTGTGTTTATTGTAGAGACTTACATAGCGAGTAAATCTTACAAATAAAATACCAACGCGTTAAGGATGCAAATGTAACTTTTTCGTAGCTCTGAAAACAGTAGTATGTTAGCCAAGCTTGCAATGATAATCTTCTAAGCGATTTTTTAGGTGATTGAGTCAAATGATTTTTCAAATCTTCAAGAACTTCCGCGGTTAACTTTGTTGGCTGGCAAGGTGGTTTCTCATCGAGTACACTCCCAGTTCTACGGAATTTATTTATCAAACGCAATATTGACGATTTATTCAGAACGGCAGAACGGGGAAATTTCAACTGAAACATTTTTAAGATTTACTCGCTATGTAAGTCTCTACAATAAACACGCGTTCTTCCTTGGAAAAAACCATTGCTGACAATATAACGAAACAACTGCTGTCACCTCACTAATGCTTGACTGGAACATTTTAACTGTCTCAGGTAGTTGGCCTTGAGTACACTGTTGCCAACATACCAATTGATGGACGGAAAATTTACCGATGTATTACTTCTATTTTCTTATAAGCAGGGTTGCGTCCTTAATAAAACACCCGTTATTTACATAATCATGGCGATAACAGAGCCTATCCCCACACACTAACCTTGGTCTCTAATAGCACACCAATAATTGCACCACACCGAGGAATTGAGCTCCGTATTTTTTTGCTTAGCATCCTCGCACCCAGTGTTTAGTATTCAATCGCCAGTGGCGATATTTGAGAGTAGAGGCGATGGTCAAGCACAGTGTAGTGTGCTGTGGTGGCCTCGACCAAACAGAAAGAGGAGGCACTCTCCCATAATAGTTACTTTGAACCCTACATACTGAACACCGAATTTTACTAAAAATTTATTTTCAACAAATAGTACTTTTATATTTTTATGCAACAACACATAATCCACAGAAACTTCACAAAACACACATTTATTAATAAAAATGCATTAAACAAATATTATTAACATTTTTCAATATTAGTCCACACTTGTATTAATATCAAGTAAATGTACACATCAAAATAGTTGTTCATATTTACACATTAATTTTACTTTTTTTGAAGTTCATCACAAATATGTAAACATTTACAATCTAGAGTTTAATACGTAATGTTTATAATATAATCTGTCTGATGTCGACCTAAATGTACAACAAACACAATAAACCTTTTAAACATACTTATTTAAATTTTAATTTTGAATTGTAAACTTCTATGTAATTCTTATATCTAATCTAAATAATTTTATTATTTGTAAACTACTCTAGGACTTTCAACCCTTTTGATGAGCGATAAATTAAACCCTCATATTGACCCTGAGAGCAAGATTTTTTAAATTTTTTTTTGAAAATCATCCTATAACCTAAAATTCGGAATTTGTTATCTCAAATTCTTTTAAATTTACATTTATTTTATACATTTTATTTATCAAATACACAGTGTTTTAAAATCACTGAATTCATTATCTGTATCATCACACATGATAACGTCACAGATTTGTTGATCTGACAATCGCAAACTTTGTAAAGTCAAGGGTACATACAATAAAAAACTAAAGCACTTTGTACGCAAAAAAAATGATATTAGTCTGAAAGACTGTTTATTAACCATACTTAAGAAGCACAATAACTTTGAATTAACAGAAAACACACCGTTACTGACATAGGTTAGAGTATCATATACATACAACGCAACGTAAACACGTTTTTCAAGGGCTGAAAACATGTCAAATAATAACCACATAACCAAGCTGTAAAATCAAACATGTTAACATATTTAACAACAGATATAAATATTTTAAATAGATCAAAGTTATAGGATAGATATGTTGTTGACGTTCCAGAACATCAATACTCCAACCAGCATGTAACATTCTAGATTGTCAATACTCAGCAAAAGGTTAAACACCATTTGACAGGCTACCAACCTTTGAGCTTTCAGAGGGAGAATGGTAAAGTTGCTGTAAACAATAAAGAAAACCGTAAGATTATAATGAGTACTTTAAACAGTTGAAGTGAGCTCCAAAAAAAAAAGTGCACAATATGTACAACAAATGAGAAATTGATGACTTCACCCCCAACAAATCTACAAGAACTTTGGAAAATAGTCACAAAACTAATGAACAACTCCAGTGGAGAAGAATCTAAGAAGTGTTTAAAAAAGGGTTCAATCGTAGCATCAAGAAGATAGAAGTAACACATAAGTAAATTTCACGTCTCTTTACATTACAGTTGGCATCACTATTCTAAGTTAACAGCTTATAGCAACTGAAATGTCATTATTGTGCACCAGTGCTATTCCAGTATCCATTCATCTCTATTGTGTCAAAAATGTCGTTTTCCAAAGAATGTTTATTCTTGAGACTTATTTCGCTTATAAATCTAACAAATTAGTAAAAGATGAGTTTTAGTAAACATTTCCCAATTCAGGCAAAAGAAAGAATGTCTATATGCTCCACAGAACACACGACCAGTCTCAAATCAGGCTAAACTATTAACCCTGATAAAACCTGAATGTTTAAATAAAAGTGAAAAGCCTATGAATCACCAGAAATGCTAGGTTACGAGAAGCCAAGAACCTTAATAGAATAATCCTTAACAAAATATTTAATCTAAAGCAAGTAAACAAACAATGCAGGTCACAAGAAAAAGAGAACTGTACAATGAAAATGGAGATAAGGAGTCTACCAAGAGTGAAATCCTAGAGACACCTGAAAAAATTAATAAAAAATTATTTAAAAAAGTTGTTCAGCAATTTAAGATGTTTTAAAGTGGTTTATGTCCCACGAATCCTTAAAAAAACTGAAATTTAATAAGAAGATACATTGTCAGAACTAAGCAAAAATTGATTATCAACTTTTAGGGCTTCACAAAAAGTAATGGTAAACAGTGCTCATGAAAGCTTCCATAAACGTTTTAAGTAACGTGAACAGATCTAAAACAGACCTAACAAAGAAAAATATTTGTGATATAAATTCCTAATTAAACCATGTAGGCCTAATCTCTTTCTTATTTTTTCTTATCCCAATTATAAACTTATCAATATATTAAAAAACTCTACACTGGTTGAAAATAATTTATTGTCAGGTAATGAGCAACCTTACAAAACTGTAAATTGTCAGGCGAGAAATTAAATTATAGCACAATTAAGATACAAATTAACATAAATTAATACAATTGAAAAAATACCTAATTCAACAAATATTTAAAAAATGTATAACAGTTAGAAATAGGCCTCTAAAAATTATTTAAATACGTTGGAAAACAAATTTTTGATTACTCAGGTGTTCTACTACTGATAAGTGTTATGACAAACCATTAAGACAATTGGCAGAAAAAATCATACTGATCTTGATTACAATCCACAGAAAAAATATGCCAGTATAAGTTAGGCTCAACTATTTTAATTTCTTACATTTTAATGTACAGAACCTTGTTCAACATACACAAGATGAACTGTGAAAAGAATAATGAAATACTACTATATAGGTGATTAGATTCAGGATTGTTAATAATTGTTTTTTTTAGTCAAAAACAAAAAATAACTTATTCAAATCAATTACCAGAAGATTATAAATGTTTGTTGTTGTTTAGGTCATCAGCCAAAAAGCTGGTTTGAACCTGTAGAGGTGGTTTACCATTGCCTTCCTCACTGAGTGGAAAAGTATGCTTATCAGCATGCCGGGCCCTCTGAAAAGCACATATCTTCCACTCTGCAAATAACACCTTCACTTCATTCACCACAGGGTCTGGCTGTATAATGAAATTCATTACTTTCAGAGGAAATAACTCTGATTAGTGTCTTTTACACCTCTACCTCTTCTGTTCTTAAATGATTCAGTCATTTAATTGGCTGACCATGTGACAAGAAACAGAACTATTTATTTTAGCCCTGCAACTAACAGATTGAGTGTAAAAAATTTGACACTCCACCCGTCTGTTATGGGCAGTATAAATGTTTGTGGATGTTATAAAAATGTTGTAAATAGTACCTACAAAATAAATATAAAATTTCCCAATATAATGTAAAAGTAAACAAAAGTAAAGCCAACTTTATGAGAGCTTCAGACTCTTCAATTAATATTAAACGCAAAACAAAAATCACTGAAACATTTTATTTCAATAACATAATTACATGGAATCTCATTGAGAAACTATCAACTGAAAACCATCTAATTAAACTTAAACAGACCCAAAAAGTCACCTGATTCACAAATGAAAAGAAGTTGCTCACCATCAATTCAAAAATATGACACCACAACTTCGTAATCAAACCAGGAGTTACATGCATCAGTGAAACCGATTTTAAACTGAACACTCATTCAACTACTAACAAACTCCAAAAAATAAGAAAAATAGACAGAAGAATTATAAGAACAGCCATTAATTTAAAACATTAAGTTTAACAACAAATTCGAAAATAAATCTTTATAATGCATCCCCTGCAGTTTGAATTAATTCTATTTTATATAATGAATTTATATAATAAATATCACTAACCATCTTTTTAAAATGTGTCAACTTTTATCTTTACTTATACGTGTTTCGGTGGAGTAAATAACATAGCTACTTGAAACTAAAAAATTTTTTTCTTTATTTAAAATCTATAGAAGATAATACATCTTCAGACAAGTGACTGAAGATGTATCATCTTCTGTAGATTTTAAATAAAGAAAAAAATTTTTTAGTTTCAAGTAAAGGGTGATTCAAAAAGAGCGCCGGTTTTTAAACGGCTGGTAAATTTTTGTTTAACGGTTGGCAACATTGTTTGACCTCATTTCTATTTTGGAGAACATTCCGATTGACGATTCAGTTGTAGTTTCTCTTGTTCGCAGTGTAGTAATCTCGCAGTCTGTGTCTAACCATGGAGAAGTTTACTATTACGCAACGAGTGTTAATCGTCAAAACATTTTACCAGAGTGGAGAGAGTTATGCGACTACTGTCAGGCGACTTCGCGGTACTCTAGGACGTAATGAAGCACCGAATGAATCAACAGTTCGCAGGCTCATGAAAAAGTTTTTTGAGACGGGTTCAACAGTCGACCTTAAAAGTTCTGGACGTCGTCGTTCTGGCCAAACTGAGCAGAACGTTGCGTTGGTTCGTGACAGTGTGGCTGTTAGCCCAGCAAAATCAATACGTCGCCGTTCTCAACAATTGGGTTTAAGATGTTCTTCTGTACGGAGAATTCTTCGGTACGATCTCCAATATCACCCGTATAAAATTCAGTTGACGCAACATTTAAAAGTGGCAGACCACCAGAAGAGACGACAGTTTGTTGACTGGGTATTGAGAAAACGGCAGGATGATGACACCTTCGCAAACAAAATCATTTTCAGTGATGAGGCGCACTTCCACTTAAACGGTTTTGTTAATAAACAGAACATCAATGACTTGAAGGAGGAAATTCGACGGGTTATCGGGCAAATGGAAGTCGAAACTTGTCGTGCAGTAATATCCAATTTCATGGACAGAGTTGATGCATGCTAGTGCAGTAGAGGAGGACACATGCATGACATCATTTTTCATACATAAAATCGGAAGGAAAGATGAACTTTTTGATGTATTTATTTTCAGTTTTTCAATAAAATAAATCTCTTAATTTGATATATCAAAACCGGCGCTCTTTTTGAATCACCCTTTAGCTATATGTTACTTACTCTGATGTTGGTGGATCTACCCAAACATGTGTAAGTAAAGATAAAAGTTGACACAGTTTAAAAAGAAGGTTAGTGATATTTATTATACATAAATTCATTTTACAACAAATGATGGATAATCCCCAACAACATAGTCTACAATGAAACCAATTCAATAATCGACGCAATGAGGAAAAACGAGAATCTCCTTTTAAGATCAACTCTGCAAATTACAACGCAAGAGTCTATAATTTACTACCTCAAGAACAAAACTCACAATAACTAGATCCAGGAAATAAAATTTGATAAAAAGGAATTATTATAACTAAAGAAATTATCCAAAAACGAGAAGAAAATTTTAAATATAATCATATATCTTAATAAAGATCTTAAAATAAAATAATGAACCCAAAAGTCCCTTTCAAGAAAGAAAACCTGATACAAACACAACAGAGAAAGTGAAGTCCACCAGATCAAAAAATATGAAACATTAATATGGAAACAAGACATGCAGTATTAGGATAACTGTAGTTTAAAGATCTAATTTACATGGAAAGACTTAAAAAAAATGCTTATTAGAGACAAAACTTAAAAACTCATTGTTGTATAATAACTGTAACAGCCATAGCGACAACTGTAAATCATGGAATGGTAGTTACTGTACATTTTATTTTAGTCAACAGCTTGGTCATTAGCGAATATGGTTGGTTAAGAAACTTTAACCATGGGTTTTGACATATAATAATTTCCAGACCAGGAATTTAGCCCGGAATCCTGTGACCTCCATTTGGTAGGCTAGCATGCTATGCACTACGCCACAGAGGCAACCAGTTAGGGGAGAACAAGGTAATAAGATACAATTGGGGGAATAAAAAACAAATGAAAATTACACAGCATTCACCAATATATTTATGATGTTGATTATTTTATGCCATACTTATAAAACCAATAGCTGTTTACAAAAAATTAAAATGTCTCTAACTAAAAAATGAAGAGAGATAAAAATTTGTTTTTTATTACAGCACGCAAATGTATCTTATTGCCCCACTTGGAGTAAAAAGAAACAGTATAGTTATTTCAGTAAGTAATAGCATTAAAAATCAAATGGGGCTATAAAAAACATCTCCTTGGTGTATCTTAATGCCCCACTAAATTTCAGATTTTTTCCCCAATTCATTTCCAAGTTATGAATAATCAAAAATTAGGGTCAAAAAGTTAACTCTATTAAAACCTCTAAATGCTACCCAGAAATTTAACGCACAACTTTTACTTTACAACCTAGCATGCTAACAACAACACCACCACCACAAGTCTGCCAACACAACTTAAACCATCAAAAAAATTGTTAATAAATTAAACTATATTTTTAGGCATTAACACGTTCAGCACGGATGCCGCCTTAAGGCGTCATATACAATACCACATTTCTATAGCTTTTTATAAATCGCCGGTGTACTGGCAGTGTTAGTAAAGGTTGTTCAGGGGTTCAGATCTATTCTACGAGCGCCACTGTGAAGATCGTCTTTCGTTACCAACTGCCGGGAATTTTTGACGAATTTTTAAAATTGTAGTCTATTTGAACGTCCTAGTGCCGTGTAATTTTATTGTTTTATTTAATTATATCAATTATTCTACGAATTTCTTCGTTTCCAGTGACTTCTTTTTACAAATAAAAGGTAAGAATAATACATTTTTACGTAAAAATAGTTTAATTATTACTCAAAAGAAAAATTTCTGTTACTTTCTGAACTCGCGATTTCTATGCACTGTGTTTCTTTTGCAGTTTTGTGTTTTTATAAAGTAATAAGCTTTATTACTACTGTATTACTTAATTATTTAATGTATTTTATTTATTTAAATTTTTTGAATTAAATATTATTCATTATCAAACATAATTGTATTTTTCTATTTTACACACGATAATAATTTTCATTTATTTAATAATTTATACGTATTAATTTTTCTAATAACTAAAAAATGAATTTCAAATATAAATTTCGTAGAAACAACAAACGTGTATAATACCGTACTATATTTAGCCGGTGAGTAGATGAGCAAATAAGTAAAATCGTTTCAGGGACGAATGACGCCTTAAGGCGGCATGGTATTTTTTCACTGCAATGGCGGGTCGGCACAGCGAAGCATCCGTGATTCCAGCCGCCGTGCTGAACGTGTTAATCACGTTATTTACTTTGGAGTTTTCAACTGCAATGCTGAAGATATCCTAGATTCGATTTTCAACTAGGGTTTGAATGAATACAACAGCAATCAAAAATACCCTAATAATAAAAGTAAACAGATATGAATTTTAACTCCAAAAACAAATTTAATACATCAAAATCCAGAGAGTAAGAAGCTTACCTTACTATCACGCTCTAATTCATTTCTCAACCATTCAAAGTCACTGTACCTTCGTCTTACACTTGATTCTTTGACCTTAAAGACTGGCAAATTTGTCTGCAACAAAAAATTAACACATGCATCATAAAAACATCAGAAATTTCACATGAATCGTTGGTGAAGAAGTGATAACCTGGTAACTATATTTCCTGAAAGTTTACAGGAGAGCTGAAAAACTAAATGAAACCCATACAGTTCCCGTGAAGATATTTGATAAGATTATCACAACAAAACATGTCAATTTGAGTACGTAGTTTTTCCAGCAGATACAGACTTAATTTTCCTTTTTCCAATGATACTCAAATCAGTTTTTTGCCTAGAAATGGAATTAGCAGGCTAAAACTCTTCAAGAATGAAATTTAAATTTTAAAAATTAAATAAAACATGAGAAGTAGGTTAAAAAAATTTCCAGTACATGCCTTAACTTACCTTTCACAGAAAAAAACTCAAAGACTTGATTACAATAACATATCATTTAATAGAATATTTTCCTCAACTATTCTATCCGGCCTAATAAAATGAATATTTTGCATAAAGAACCTTTAATACAGCTGTTTCCTGTTGTCACTGATATTTATCATCAGAGATAACCAAATGGCAAAAAACTTTACATATCACAAGGGTACACCCATCTACTCTCTCTATTTATTTTATCTCCTGGCAGTAATCTATAAAAAAATATTTAAAAAAAATCTGGTGTGAAACACTCACACAACTTTCTCTTGCCAATGTGAATAAATGACAATATAACCTAAAATTAGTAATAAAACATTAAAAATAAACAAAAAAACTAACCTCAAAAAATATAATTCTATTTTAATCATGAGTGAAAGACATAAAAGTGAAAATCAACCTCAGTTTAGCTTAAAAATACGGATATTCACTCTTTCACACTAAACTAGGCTCTGTAGACAAAAATGCTCTAAATAAAGTTGTAGATCTTTTAATTTCCAACAAATTTGATTATACTTTTTTGATGTAAAATGCATAATAAGGCTGAAATCTTTAAAAAAAAATCGATTTTTTTTTACACGATTTTGTGAGAAAAAAACAGGAAATCGCTAATTACTGCTAAACTAAACGTTAACAAAAAAATGTTTGAAATAAAAGTTGTAGAATTTTAAATTTTCTACAACTTTTACTAGATACATTTTTGCGCTAAAATGCATATTAAAGTCGCAATCTTAAAAAAACAATTTGTTTACGAGAAAACAGCCTCACCAAGAATTTCAGCAGAAATGGCACCTACCTTATCTTGCATAGAATAAAAAATTTAGTAAATGAGGTGATTTTAATCATAGAAGCCGTTTTTGAGAAAATCACAAAAAAGTGAAAAATTACACAAATAAACTACTACTTCCGGTTGACCGATTTTGATGAAAATGTTGGGGTCAGGTTCTCTAGTGGTATATAACTTAAGTTTCAAGTTTGTACGATGTTCTGTTCACACACACACAGACCAATCGCTAAAAACATGTTTTTTTTGGGTTCAGAGGGTCTTGAAAACGTGTAGATCTGGTAAAAACTCAATTTTGAAAAATCAACATTAAAACAATACTTTCCTTCCTACATATTCATACAGGCAAGAGAAAGTAATAATTAATAATACAGGAAAGAAGTAATTTAAAAGCTTAGAGCTTCTAGAGTAACATAGGTTATATAGGATTACATTCTTTTTTCATTTTGGAGAAAAATTGTGATGGGTAAAATTAAATAATCTTTTATTTGCTTGGTGTAAGGTTAGATCTTTTATCAATTGTTTCTATAAAATACCAACTATTGTATTATGAAGGTGTCAGATATGGTATGATACTTCTATTTTATGACACCATCGCTTTCTTTTTTAAAAAATTTTAAAAATTATTTATGGGACAGATATCTAAAAGTCTCACGTATTATTTACACACTGAAAGTTATGTAAACTTTTTAAAACTCAAGATCGTACAATTTTTTTTTTAAGAAATAGACTTAACCTACATTTGTAACACATTCTCAGTTATTTTCAGGTCGTATTTATCCCCTTCCACTGGTAGGTAATATTATATACTAATGTCAACAATATTCCTGTTTCCAATATTGATTAGTTTTATTTGTACAGCCGTGATTTGCTCTCCCAACATGTAAGGCTGTGTGAGAAGTTAAATCCTTTATGTTCAGTTTTTGTCAATAACAGACAGGTGGAGTGTCAAATTATTTACACTCAATCTGTTAGTTGCAGGGCTAAAATAAATAGATCTGCTTCTTATAATGTGGTCAGCCAATTAAATGACTGAATCATTTAAGAACAGAAGAGGTAGAGGTGTAAAAGACACTAATCAAAGTTATCTCCTCTGAAAATAATGGATTTCATTTTACAGCCAGACCCTGTCGTGAATGAAGTGAAAGTGTCATTTGCAGAGTGGAAAATATATGCTTTTCAGAGGGCCCAGCATGATGATAAGTGTACTTTTCCACTCAGTGAGGAAGGCAAGGGTAAAACCACCTCACTCCTCGATTTACTTAGTAAAACCTCTACAGGTTCAAACCAGCCTTTCGGCTGATGACCTATAAAACATGTTCAGTTTGCCTGAAGCACAATGAGAAGGAAATTGCTAGTAGATAATAAAACCACAACCTTGGTAAAGAGTGTGAATCTGCCAACTCCTGAAACTTTCCAAGAGAGCTGAAAAACTGAATGAAACTTGTATTGTTCCTATGGAGATAGCAAATAATATAGTCACAACAAAACGCAACATAATACACATTAAATATGATACTTTTTTTTTTTTTTTGTAATCCCTAATTTGTGTACGTTGCAATCTGTTCAATTTAGAACAATAAGCAACCCCATGACCCAATGAGATGAGGATGATGTGTATGACGTGTAAATGAGGTGTAGTCTTGTACAGACTCAGGCCGACCATTCCTGAGAGAGTATGGTTAATTGAACCCCAACCATCAAAGTACACCGGTAACCACTGTCTTGTATTCAAATCCGTATAAAAGTAACTACCTTTACTAGGATTTGAACCAGGAACCTTCGTCTCCGAAAATCAGCTGGTAAACAGCTGATTTTGGCGACGACTTTACCTCTAGACCAACCCGGTGGGGATAGACTTAATATTCCTTTTTCGAATGATATCAAAATTAGATTTTGGCCTAAAAATGGAGTTAGCAGGAAAACAATCTTTTAAAAAAATTGCACAATCTATAAATCTTCAGTTATCCTGAATGACATTGTATGCCTAATAAATTTTCTTTGAATACCAAAAATTATTACACATTTTTCTGACAGTAAGTAGGCATTACATCATGTTGCAATGTGCTGATATTCTTCTTAACTGAATAGTTATTTTTATTGATTAATCAAATATTGGTAAACAAAACTATACAGATAATAGATAATTATTACATTTTTTGGCAGATGTTTTCAGATTCAACATTTTCTGTATTTTACTTTCACTGCTCACCCTTAATTTCCAAAACTTAATCTTTTTATTTACATTAATTACAACTTGCCTCTTAATTAATTAATTTTATACCCAATACATTTTCATCTAAATAATTATGTTGTCTTCCACAACCTGAAACTCTTCGTGAAAGAATTTTCCAACATAGAAACACAAAGCTTCCAATTACCTAAGTAATACAAATGGAGGAGCGACAATAGTAAACGTACACTTAATTTAATAAATGGAATACACAAAAAAAAGTAAATTAGGTCCTCTATTTCCCTATTACACAATTTTAAATTATTAATGTTTACAAAATAATACATCAAAACTTAAAATGCAACTTTTAAAACTGATTAATTTGGTACACAATTAGGATGACCATGTACTGGTAACGCAATATAAGTTGACGATCGTCAGCGAGAAAAAGACTGGACTATGCGGGGGAGGGTGGAAGTGCTACTGTGAGTGCTTTTCTAATACATCATAGCAACAGCTCTAACCATGACATCATGTTGTAGTTTTACTCTTACATTGATTTATTATGTTTACTACTATGTAGGTTTATAAACATTCCATTGTATTATTTACTGATTCTTAATAAATTATTATCCTAATAAACATTCATTCTAAATAAGCCGTAATACTAGGCCTAAGCTATATTTAGTATCCTTTTTGATCATCAGCAGTAAACTAAATTACTGCACTCCGACATTTGTAGTTGATAGACTAGTTAGTCCATGAGTTCCATCGATACGAGCTTATTATCGTGAGTAATACTAGTTTTACGGTAATTTCAAAATGTTACTGAATTTTTAGGCTTTTCATATTTCATTATTTTCAGTAAAGTTATGTTAAATTGCAATTGAATTTTAAACAATTCACTTTCTTTAAATAATTACATTACTATTTACTTATTTAGTGTGAAGGGTCATGAACTGAATTTTATTACATAAGTGTTTGTGCCTTTAGGCATTCAAGGAAATATTATGGATGCCGTATCCCAGAAAGAATTAACCCTTTATAGGGCAGTATTTCGCCCGTAATAGACAGGTGGAGTGTCGAGTTATTTACACTCAATCTATTCATTGCAGGGCTAAAATAAATAGTTCTGTTTCTTAACACATGGTCAACCAATTAAATTACTGAATCGTTTAAGAACAGAAGAGGTAGAGGTGTAAAAGACACTAATCAGAGTTATCTCCTCTGAATGTAATGAATTTCATTATACAGCCAGACCCAGTAGTGAATGAAGTGAAGGTGTCATTTGCAGAGTGGAAAATATGTGCTTTTCAGAGGGCCCGGCATACTGATAAGCGTACTTTTCCACTCAGTGAGGAAGGCAATGGTAAACCACCTCACTCCTCGTTTTACTTAGTAAAACCTCTACAGGTTCAAACCAGCCTTTCGGCTGATGACCTAATATCTATATCTAAGTGTTTGTGGTGGTTACATTTTCAGTTACTTGCTTGATACATGTCTTATGCTTTCGGGTTGGCCGATGTAAGTAGGATAGATAGTATACTGTCCTCCGCATGATAGGTGCAATCATCAACTTATAGCATGCTACCAGTACCCATTCTTTGTACAATATATAATTAATTATAACTGTCAAACAAACTCATTAGCCCTAGCCTTAAATAAGGTTTTCTTACCCCATAAAACACTAAACCAAAATGGCATCAGTAAATGAATTCAGCTCTAATTACAGTAACCTTTATTAAAAGAACACCAGTTCAAAAATTCAAGCTTAACATTTTAAACCTAAGAAAAGTGACAATAAGTAAAATAAACACGAAAATACTATAAACAATTAATAAAATGTAAAGTTAGATAAAATTCTAATTATATATTTTGTATTATGGAAAAACAAGGCTGTTTACAAAGAGAAAAAATAGTTGACAAACGGTTAACAATAAATTTTTATTAAGATTATTTTGTTATTCACAATAGTAATGAAGTTACCCTAAATCTAATATGAAAACATATAACTGTCTGCATGAAAAATCCTGCCTAGATCCAGTTATTAGGCCTGGACATCGTCAGATAACCTTAACGTTACAATCCTGGTTAAAAGTACTAACAATCTGGTTATATATCGTAAATGTAACCACATTTGTAAAGTTTCTATGTTTAAAAAAGCTACAAAAAGTTTTTTTGAACTTTATGTGGCTTAAAATGTATCAAAAAATTCATGTTCAGGCCAGTTAATTTTAAGTGATATCTCTCTGGCATTACAAATTTCACTGGTTCTCAAATAATAAAAAACATAATTTAACTGACAGTTATCAAAAACAATTACAGTAAAAAAATTCCACGGGGAATTTATTTGATAATCACTTTGGATAGATTACAGTAACTAACTCATGATAAAAATAGAGTGAGTGTATAACCAAATGATATGGTATGTAATACTTAATGCAAGTAAAAATAAATATAACTTGCAAAGATTAGTATTTTACTTCCTACATAAGACTTCACTGATTAAATTAAATTGGAATTACATAATAAAAGTCAACTTCAGAATAAAATCAATCTGAGTGAACAAGTCCTTATCAAAGGTATCAATAAAATGGATTGCTTATCTACCAAAAATAACTTATCTGTAACGTTCGTTACTACACAGAATTATTACATAAATGTCACGCACAAAATGGGATTAAGAAGTAACAGAAGTTAATTCATATGCACTTATGTAATTAATAATCAAATAAAATTCTGTACCTTACATTTCAAGGACAAGTAAATGAAAATAAATAATATAAAGAAAGTATTTTTCATGACGCATGCTAAACAAAAGTGAATTACCTAATTAGTTTTCCACGTATGAAAACGTATAAATTAATTATTCGTAGATATAATGCATTAAATTTGATAGAATAATTCGAAACACGAAAATGATTTAAATTCAAAAAGTTTAATTGAATCACTTACCCGCATTCTGACTTCGTAATCGGTGTATCTCTTCTTCGCGACACCATGAGTAATGGGGTTAATAACATCTATCTCCAAAAAATTTGCTGGAGCTGCATAAGCATCATCTAAAGTTTGTTTTTTGACATTTAGTCGTCGAGTTGCATCCACTGTAGTGTCTGCCATAGTTTATTAGCTACAAAATTACGATGAATTAGACAGACAATAACCAATGCAGCTGGAACATTGCAGGTTGAAACGCCCAGTGCCGTACGCCAGCAAAACAGAAAACATGGGTATGATTCTTCCCTACAACTGTTTATAATAAAAATTGAAACCCGTTTATAGAAAAAATAAATAAAAAATTAGAATAAATTTGTAGAAAACGAGACTATTGTTAGGAACACAAGTAATTTTCAATACAGAGTTATTATTCACATAAAACAATATCTAAATAATTGATGAATTTTACACAACAGAATGTATTATTGAAAAATTACTTGAGTATCAATTATACAATTTAATTAAACGTTTTATAATTTATTGAAACAATAATAAACTAATATAATTCAAAATATATTAATTAAATAGTTACACTATATTCTTCATTGTTTTATTCTATAGGAAACCAATTTATTTAAATAGTTATTGAAAGTTTTTCCTTAAATTTTTTAATTGGTTATTGTTAATTTGTGAGCAAACTACTGGGTGAATAATATTTTAGTGAGTTGGTATCAATGGGTATTTTCGTAGGAAATAAATAAGAGAGGTTATGTTGTGTCAGGTTATATTTGTTGGTACAAAGATATTAGAATTTGTGTTAATCAAGTAGACGAAAATCCATGCTATTTTTATACAGATAAAAATATGTATTTAAAAAGTGCTGAAAAGACCTGAGAAATGGATGATTTTTATGTAACTTTGTTTTGTTTTACATTAATACATTGCTGCATATACTTCTTTGACACACTTTTTAGAGTAAGCGTCATTATGCATATTTGTTTATTATTTTAAACATTTCATTGAAATAAGTTACTATTGTTACTGTGTGTTTATAAATAAGTTACATTAACTGTGTTTGGTTATTTGTTTTCAGACGTGTTCTCATCTCCCGTATTTGTATTTTTTGAAAAGCACTGGATTACAAGTACGGCCTTTCAGAATCGATTGGTTTACTACAGCTTTCAATCGTTTAATTCAGAAATGGGGATCGGTTCGAAATAAACTACAGCTTGCTTGGTTTACTGCAGGAACTTGGTTTGCTATAGTTTTGCTACCCTTTGCTTTGTGGCTTGTATTACATTCTCTGTTCCAAGTTTTGAAACAGCTAGTAATCAAAGAAGATAGATACAAAATTAGTGATGTCGCATTACTGGAACCGATTGTAAGTATAGTAAATTTAGGAATAATTTATAGTATATAAATTAGCTTAGTGTAAATGCTACAAACTTAGGACCATGTGTAATGAAGAATTTTTATACCGCAGTGTACTTGGGAAGGTTAATTTTTCCTAGTAGATACGTAATTTGCTCAGGTTTATAATCCAAGCTGGCAGAATGTGTATTTTTGGTTGTAAAAATAATGAAGGTAATGAAATGCTAGTATATTCTCATCTTCCAATTAGTTGATTTTTTTCTAAAGGACTGTCAATGCTAATTTTTGTTTGACATCCGACTGTTTTATATATTATTGCTATTACAGGTGGTGCAGGGTGATAGATGAATATGATTGATAAAAAATGATAAATCTGAACAGGAATCAAACCTGACACCCTTAGTAACCGGTTGTGCTAACCTTTAAACCAATGGGTTAGACTTGGAATGGAATCTGAGTGAAAATGTATTTATGTATTATTTGTGAATATTCTTTGTTATAAAATCTAATACATATGCATTCACTAACCTCTAAAAACTAACAAGAAAGCTGTTGATACAGTTTTAAGAAGATATTTAATCCAAAATTGTTGGTTTCTCCTCTACTGTGTTGAATTTGATTTATTGTGGCATTCTAAACTGAAGTGAAAAATTGATATATTCCCATTGTTCATTTATTTCTGTTTGTAATTTTATTTGACCATTTGAAGTGTATTGGATCATAGTTCCTGATTTGAAAAAAAGTACTTATGTCAATACAGTGGAACCCCGCTAGTCCAAACCCCGCTTAATCCAAACCCGTTTTGACCCCCAAAAAATTTAAAAAAATATTATATTAAAATAAAACAACTTTACTTACGGAAACAAAATAGTAGTATAAATTCAGTACTGTACATATGGATAGTTTACTCATGAACGCATTATTGATCACTTTTCACAAAGTCAGTTATCTTTTGTTGGCGGAGTGATGAGAACCTAGCAGACGTTGCTGTATTTAACCCCAGTCTCATAAACATTACTTCTGCAGGTGTAGCGTTAGGATGCTGCTCTATGTACTGCAGTGATTTCTCCATCGCCTTTGCTGCTTCCGTGTGTGAAATCGCCGGGGCTCCATCTGGTTCATCTTCCACATATTTGTCTGAATCATGATTAATTATTGAAACAATTTCCTCATCAGTTATAATTTGATCTTTATCTGCCGACAACCACTCTGCAACATGAGTGTCATCAGTTTCTTCACAGCCTGGGATTTGTTTCATAAGAGCAATGACTTCGTGTTTCTCATCTGTATTTTCTGATAATTCTGTGAACTCATAGGGAAAGAAAGTGACTGCTGAGGTATAAATAACATAATAGGGCACGCCGGCGACTGTCAATGACCTTCACGCTTGCAAACGAACAAAAACTATTGGAATGGTGCAATCGCTGCGTCGGCAGAGGGGCAGTTCTGTAGTTCGTAATTACTGTAGTTAGTGTTTTAAACATTTTTGTTTTTCTGTTTTAAATGGCTAGAGAAGTTTATTTAATTTTTTTTATACCTTTATCAGTATTTGGTTACTAGTTCAGTAGTCTATTAATGTTTCCAGCTTTATGCCTAATACATGTAATAGGTACATTTTATAAATGTTTCTTGGAAAAACCCGGATAATCCAAACTTTCTGCCGATCCAAATGGGGTCCGGTCCCAATTAGTTCGGATTAGCGGGGTTGGACTGTATTTTGTGAATTGTACATTGGGGATTAAAGATAGTAAATTTTACTGTTCTCTAACTGATGAGTGACAGTAATCATTAAATTTTCGTCATTAAGATTTATTACTAAGAGACCTGTTTTAAAATGATTGTATTTTAAATTTTAGGTACCAGGGGTCAATTTTCCAATTACTGATCTTGGCTACTATATGTTTACATTAGCATTAACAAGTATATTTCATGAAATTGGACATGCTATATCAGCTGTAAGGTGAGTAAGTTTAATGTAGTCTTGAATTTTATTCAATTCATGAGGAATTTAAAGAATATTATTGAGAGTAATTTATTTATTTATTTAATTACATTAGATTGTTTACAACAGGCCAAAGTGGCCCAATGATAGAAAAACAATATTACATATGTGAGGTGGCCCAGGAAATCATGCCACCTGTCGCGCGGCATAATTTCACAATACGGCGCAAAACAGTTGTTTAGGTATAAAATATTAATTTTTCGATTTTGACACTATCTGTTAGCTTAAAGTTTAAACTATTAACTAAACTAACACTTCCTGGTGGAAATAAAAAGAATTAATAGAAAAATATGCGATTTATAAAAGCCTTGCATAGCTGACAAATCATGCCTCATGTCACTAATGTAAATTTTTCATAACGACATCAGGCATGGTTTATGCTTTTAATGTTTACAAATTAGTTGACAGTTCTAAAAATTTTTTTGTATTTTTGTAAATCTTTCAATTATTTTTTGATTTAATACGAGCTTATTTCATAACTTTTTACGAGAATTGTTAATAAATATGTAAAACTTCTTTGTAACAGTAGCAGTGGGCATGTTATTCGCCAGTTGACTTGTTTACTGTTTGTTTATGGATGCTATTCGTTTACGTGTAAAATTATTATTGCTATTATGGCTAAGAATAAACATAAACATTGTATTTTTACTTTCTCTTGCCTATATGAATATATAGGAAGGAAAGTATTGTTTTCATGTCGATTTTTCGAAATCGAGTTTTCACCGGATCTATACGTTTTCAGACCCCCTGAACCCAAAAAACATGTTTTTAGCGATTGGTCTGTGTGTGCGTGTGTGTGTGTGTGTGTGAACAGAATATCTCAAGAACGGAACATCGTACGAACTTGAAACTTGAAACTTAAGTTACATACCACTACCGGACTCGACACGAACATTTTCATCAAAATCGGTCAACCGGAAGTAGTAGTTTATTCGTATAATTTTTCAGTTTTTTGCGATTTTCTCAAAAACTGGTCCTACGATTTTTTTTTTAAAATCGCCTATTTTACTCAATTTTTTATTCTCTACAAGATAGGGTAGGCGCCATGTTTGCTGAAATTCTCGGTGAGGCTGTTTTCACGTAAAAACGTTGTTTTTTTAAGATTACGGCTTTAATATAAATTTTAGCGCAAAAACTTATATAATAAAAGTTGTAGAGAATTTAAAAACCTACAACTTCTGTTTCAAACATTTTTTTGTATGACGCTTAGTTTAGCAGTAATTAGCGATTTTCTGATTTTTTCTCACGAAAACGTGTGAAAAATCGATTTTTTTAAGATTTTGGCCTTAGTATGCATTTTACGACAAAAGTGTATAATAACCAAATTTATAGGAAATTTAAAAATCTACAACTTTTATTTAACGTATTTTTCTCTACAGAGCCTAGTTTAGCGTGAAATAGTGATTTTCCGTATTTTTAAGCCAGACTGAGGTTGATTTTCATTTTGAGTGTTTCACTCATGATTAAAATAAGGTTATGTTTATTGAGGTTAGTTTTTTGTTTATTTCTAATATTTTATTACTAATGTTAAATTATATTGTAAATTATTTGCATTGGCAAGAGAAAGTTGTGTGAGTGTTTCACACCAGATTTTTATTATTTATAATGTGATTTTATTATTCTTTTATTGTTCCTAGTTTATAATGTAGTAGTTAGATTAGGGGTACTCTTATCTTCCTTTCTAGGTATGCATCAACTTCAATTATCCAACGAAGGTGGAGAATGTTGTTGATTTTTTGTACGGTTTTTAATTTATGCTAATAATTAATAATTTTTTAATATTTAAGTAAGTGAAATATTTTTATTGTAGAAGTATAGTTTGTTTGGCAATTCAACAGTCTAGTTCTCTGCAGGATAAATTTTATTGTAATGGTACTGTAAATAAAGTAGGCTATAATTTGACAGTCGTTTGGACCAAACCGTATTTTTTTAATGTTAAGTAATTAAGCTAGATTATCTTAGAAAACTATCATAATTATAATTTCTTATACAAAATAAATGATAGTTATTTCAGAATAGAAAAGCAAAGTATTTCATTCAATTATATATCAAGTGATGCTTTTCTTTGACTTTTAAAGATGTTCTCAAACGTTAAAGGCTGTTTTCCGAAAATTAGTATAAACTAAAACCATACATTCAAAAAATCATAAAAAGATTTATTTTCAGCCTAGAAGGCTAATTTTTTTTGAAAAATGTTCAAAATTAAATTTTCTTTTAGATGAGGAAATAAAACAAAAATGCATTTTTGAGACATGTGGCATGATTTCCTGGGCCGCCTCACATATAAAATAAGCAGTAACTTATTACAAACTAAATCACAATTGCACAAATATAAATTAATGTACTATACCTTAATCATAAACTTATACAGAGAGAGAAAAAAGTACCTAACTTAACCCTAGAAAGCTAAGGCGTAGTCTGTGAGACGAGCATCAAAAAAAGTTTCCCCCTCCGACACCCTCCAACATTTCCTGTCTGGGTAGGGTTCTCGCTACCTTTTTCTGTCCTTGATAAAATGACAGATAACTGTTGTTAGTACCGTTTTCTTACCCGAGTATTGAGTTACATCGAATCGTAGTCGTGGAGACGAAGCCTTAGCTTTTGTGTATAATTTAGTCTTTCAGTTCCCTATTGTTTTTATTACATTTTTTTAATTGGGTGTAGAGAGCGTCAAAATGAAAACTTCAGTTTGCAAACAAAGAACCCTTCCAAAAGATAAACGTACATAAAACATAGGTACATTTTTTTTTTGTCATCAGTCTCGACTGGTTTGATGCAGTTCTCCAACCTGTTCTATCTTGCGCAAGTCGTTTCATATCTACATACCTGTAACACCCTACATCTTTTGTAATTTGCTTTATATATTCTAATCTTTGCCTCCCTCTACAATTTACTCCCTCAATGTCACCCTCCATTATTGATAGCCCAATACCTGGATGTCTTAGGATATGCCCCACTAGCCTATCCCTTCTTTTGGTAAGATGCTTCCATATACTTCTTTTTTCATCCACTCGCCTAAGAACCTCTAAATTACTTATTTTGTCCACCCACCTAATCTTTAACATTTTCCTATAACACCACATTTCAAAAGCTTCTATCCTCTTCTGTTCTACAGCCCCTATCACCCACGTTTCACTTCCGTATAATGCTACACTCCAAACATAATGTTTTAAGAAATTTTTCCTAATATGTAAATCAATGTTTGTAGTCAGTAAGCTGTTTTTCATTTCAAAGGCTTTTCTAGCTTGAGCAATTCTACTCTTGATATCACTCGTGCTTTTACCATCCTTTGTTATTTTACTCCCTAGTTAGCAGAATTCCCCAACTTCCTGTATGTTTTCGTTGCCTACTTTTAAATTTCCCATCTCTTCTAAACCACTCTTGCTGCTGCACAACACTTTCGTTTTGTTCTTATTAATTTTCATGAAGTAATCCTTCCTCAAGATCTCAACCATTCCATTTAAGGCATCCTCTAGTTCATTCTTTGCCTCGGCTAATACTACTATATCATCGGCGAATCTCAACATTTTTATTGTTTCTCCTTGAATTTTTATTCCTACGTCAAATTTCTCCTTCACTTCATTTATAGCCTCTTCTATATACAAGTTAAAAAGTAGTGGTGACAAAGAACAACCTTGTCGTACACCTTTTCTTACAGCAGCCTCTTTTTCATACCCCTCGATTCTCAAAACAGCCGTTTGATTCTTATACAGACTGTAGATAACTTTCCTTTCTTTGTATTTAATTCCTAGCCTTTTCAAAGTTTTAAACATTTTACTCCAGTCCAGATTGTCAAATGCTTTCTCTAAATCTACAAATGCCATAAAAGTAGTTTTATTTTTCTGTATCCTTTTCTCAATAATCAGTCTCAGAGCCAATATTGCATCTCGAGTTCCCATTCTCCTTCTAAATCCAAATTGGTCATCGTCCAATACTTCTTCTACTCGGTGTTCTATTCTCCTGTATATAATTCTTGTCAGTATCTTAGATGCATGGCATGTTAGGCTGATGGTTCTGTAATGTTCACACTTCTCCGCTCCTGACTTTTTTGGTATTGGAATCATAATATTTTTTTTAAAGTCTGATGGTACCTCTCCACTCTTATACATTCTGCACACAAGTTTGTATAATTTGTTTTGAGCAACTTTGCCACATCGTAATAATAATTCCGATGGTATGTTATCTATTCCTGGTGTCTTATTCATATTCATATCCTTAAGTGCCCGATCGAATTCTTCTCGTAGTATAGGGTCCCCTTTTTGATCTTCTTCAACATCAGTTTCTTGTTCTATCGTATCATATTCTAATTCTTTTCCCATGTAGAGTTGATTTACGTATTCCTCCCATCTTTCAGCTCTCTCTTGGCCATTCAACAATGGTTTACCACCTGCCCTTTGTAAATTAACAGCTTTCATCTTTCGTTCTCCAAAGTTTTCCCTTATTTTTCTATAAGCTGCGTCCACTTTACCAACTGCCATTTTACTTTCAATGTCCATACATTTCGCTCTGATCCACTCTTCCCTCGCTTTCTTACACCTTTTGTTTATGGTATTTCTCAAGTAGCAATATTGCCTTTTACCTCTCTCGTCCTTTGCGTTTTTATATTTTCTTCGCTCATCCATCAGTTCTAAAATATCATTAGTAATCCACGGTTTCCTACCTCTTCTTTTAGTATGTCCTAACCATTCTTCCGCTGCTTTGACTACCACTTCCTTGAAGTTTATCCACTCCTCCTCTACATTTCCTGTGTCATTACCTCTTTCTTCTATCCCTTTTTGAATACTCTCCTGGAAACCTACCTGGTTGTCTTGTTCTCTTAGTTTGTCTACATCCCACCTAGCATTTCCCTGTCCCTTCTTCAGTTTTTTAAGTTTAAGCCTGCTATCCATTACTACTAAGTTATGATCACTCCCTATGTCTGCACCTGGATAGGCTTTACAGTTCATAATCTGGTTTCTGAATCTTTGTCTAACCATTATGTAATCTATTTGGTATCTTCCCTTGTCACCTGGCATCATCCAAGTGTATAACCTCCTTTTGTGATTCTTAAAAAGTGTATTGCCTATCACTAAATTATATTTGGAGCAGAAATCTACCAGCCGACTCCCTCTGTCATTTCTCTTCCCTAGACCATATTCTCCGACTATCTTTCCTTCTTTTCCTTCTCCAACTACTGCATTCCAGTCTCCCATAACTATCAAATTTTCATCACCCTTGACATACTTTATTACTTCATCTAATTCCTCATATACTTGTTCTATTTCTTCCTCTCTGTGTGAAGACGTAGGCATGTAGACCTGCACTATAGTGGTAGACTTTGGTTTCGTATCTACTCTAACCATGATAATCCTATCACTACACTGCTTATAGTAAGTCACTCTTTGTCCAATTTTTTTATTCATTACTAGTCCCACTCCGCCCTGCCCTCCGATGGCTTTAGTGTTAATAACCCTATAATCCCCGGACCAAAAGTCTTGATCATCATCCCAGCATACCTCACCAATGCCTACAATATCTAACTTCAACCTATCCATTTCCCTTTTTAAATTCTCTAACCTACCAGTTTGTTTTAAACTCCTAACATTCCATGTTCCAACTCGCAGAATTTCAGAAACTTTCATTTTTTTGATAAAGTCCCCTCTGATAGTCCTCGCCCGGAGATCCGAATGGAGGACTAGTTTATCTCCGGAATGTTTTACCAGAGAGGACGCCATCATAAATTTTTCATATTTTGAAGTTCTCGAAGTTCTTGAAGATCTGCATATACTAAGTAAGCCTAACCAGAATCATACATGAAGGAGTTTCCTTACGATAATTCTAGTCAGACAGAAAAAGCTGTAGTTTACTGTTGCTTTCAGCTTTTTGGTTGGCAGACTGAGTGCCCCAAGCCACCGTCTGCCAGGGTAGAATGGGCAGCCCTTCCAGTTCCGTTCACCATGAGCCGGTTATCGTGCTGATGAGCGGTCACATGGTTACTAACAGGCCACACAACGTGAATGTATGGATAGGACACTAGCCTTCTATCCTGGCTGGTTCCCTTAAGCCTTTTGTAAAAGGAATTAAGGGGTCTCCTTCCAGTTGACGACAGAAGCCCTTTATAGCCCATAGGTACATAAAAAACCAAAAATATAAAAAGAAATTGATACAATACATAAAAAATACTAAATAACCAAAAATACCGGGTAAATAAACTACATTAAATAATTAAATCATTTCTAAAGCCCTGGAGCTTGTCAGCCTAAACGAGGCTTGACTCCTGTTGTAATGTTTGCACAGAATCATTTATCTGGATTTATTATACTAAATCACCCTTCAAATTTTGTGCAACAGATTTTCAATACAACTAACAATTACTGGATCTCAGTTTGTTGGAATTAAATAATGGTTGGAGAGGTAATGCACTAAACCTGTAACGATCCAGCGACAAACAACTATGTAGATATTAAAAATATGGTGTAAAACACTTACTTGACTTTATCTTACCTATGTTAATAATGAACAATAGCTATGTCTACACTCTTGCGCTTTAATTTTCAACATGCCTTATTGCATGCGCTAAGAGGCATGCCATTTACCTGTCCACTTGTCTTGCCTCACTTCTGTTGTGTTTTCAAGATGGAGGAAGATGATATTATTCTGTTAGGAAGAATCAGTGTGGCACATTTAGTGATTAGACAAGTAAATAAACATAGGAAATCAAGATTTACTTACTGTTGTAAAATGCATGGTTCAATTCAGAAATCATTCATTATCAAACATCATTATCAAACGTGGAGCCAAAATAGCACTTGTT
This sequence comes from Catonia carolina, assembly GCA_035578175.1. Classification (NCBI taxonomy): domain Eukaryota; kingdom Metazoa; phylum Arthropoda; class Insecta; order Hemiptera; family Achilidae; genus Catonia; species Catonia carolina. The sequence continues at coordinate 16,003,583 of JAQMRL010000010.1, forward strand.
TACATATATGGCCGGGTATTAAAACTGAACATCAGATTTCACTTTTAAAATATTCATATTATAGAGAAAACTCTGATCTTCAACATACCTAATCACCAATCTTTTATAAAGCCTGGACAGAGTAACAGATGTTAATAAAGTACATTAATGCAAAACCAGCTAAAAGCTGAGTACTTTTTGTTCGTAAATTGCTGTATCTCGGAATAATTTCTAAATAAAATAATCTAAGTCAAACCAATCAACGCAGAAAAAACAGGCTTTAATTTGGTGTAGGGTTTAAAATTTTCCGTTCAGTTGTTTTTGAGATAGAGCTCTTCAAACAGAATGGACTTCCATCATGGCGCACACTATAAAACACTACAAATTGAACGTAGAAACACACAGAAATCCAAGGCTGGTGAAACTTCTTGAGCTATGTCATGCGCTATGAAAATCTGCTAATTTTGACTCATATCGGGCATGCGTCCCTTACGTCGAGGCATGTGCTTAGTGTAAGCGAAAGTGCACGGGTGTGAATGTAGCTAGTATAACTTATGTTTAAACAATGTTAAAGGAAAATATAACCTAATTTTAATATGAGTGAATGATGCAAGATAAAAATTAACCTCTGTAGGAATTAAACGTATGGAAAGTCACTTATTGACATTAAACTAGGCTCTGTAGAAAGATTCTTCAAAAAAAAGTTACAGGTTTTTAATTTTCTATAAATTAACTTTAGTTTTATATATTTTTGATTTAGAACGTATACTAAGGCTGCAATCTTAAAACCCCCATGACTTACGTATTTTAATGAGCAAAACGCAGAAAATCACTAATTGACGCTAAACAAAGCACTGTTGAAAAAAATGCTAGAAATAAGAGTTGTAGGTTTATTAATTTTAATTTGAAAAATTTTATAACTTAGTTTCAATTCATGATATTTTATATACTCTGATGATGGTGAATCCACCAAAATATGTTAGTTTTTTAATGCAATCGTCAAAAAGTGACAATCAAGTCAGATACAAAAGGTCAATAAAAACTTCCACTCTTGTTCTGCTTTTAAGGGAGGATGTCCATATATCGGGAGTTGGTTTGGTGTTACTCTTTATGGTACCAGTGGCGTATGTCCAAATAGAACAGCTTGAATTACTTCCGCCTATGAAACAGTTACGTATATTATGCGCTGGTGTTTGGCACAATATGGTGTTAGCAGTTTCGGCAGCTGTTGTAGTTGGTCTACTTCCATGGACACTGTATCCGTTGTATGATTTTGGCACTGGAGTTCAAGTACAGTCAGTTGAAAAGGTAAATAGAATTGTAATATTATTATTATTATTTTAGAGTTTATTTATGTAATAATGTAAGTAAATAAATGATTTATCTTTTTGTGTGAATTGTTTCCCTCTGCTGGAACACATATTTGAGGGGGGGGCCAAAAGTAACTGGAATTGTAATGCTGCGCATTGTGTACTTGTAGTACCAGATTGGGCCACTAGAGAGCTGTTATAGGACTTCTCTTGAGTCAGTCTGTCAAGCGGTGTTACCTGACATTGAATGTGGTTTCTGTGACTGTTCTGTGTGTGTGTTTAGAGCACTTGTGATACCAAAAAGGCTGATTCTCATGAACAACGTGCATGTGTGAAGTTTTGATTTACTTGGCAAGAAAGGAACGGAAACTGTTGTGATGATGTAAACAGCTTGCAAAGAATATGCTGTTGGTAAAACTCATATGTATGAATTGTTTACACAACTTAAAAAGAGGGTAATGGCCATTGAAGATCAGCCCTGTTATGATCATCCTTCAAGTGCTTGAATTGCGGACAACATCAGCAAATCTTTAATTTCATCTCATCAGTGAATATTGATGCAATTCTAAGAACAGACAAACTGTTTGGAGGGTATGAAAAGGCTGCGTAGAAGTTTGGTGCCCAAATGTCCAGCTTTATGGAATTCCGGCATGTGGTTCCTGTATCATGACACATGTGCCCTAATTACCAAATTTTTCTTCCTTACTCTTATTCCTGTTTCCTAAGGTCGTGAATATAGTGGAGCGTAGAGGAGCAATGAGAGTGGCACGGTTAGCAGAGAGGCGGAAACAAACATGTACTTGTTATAGGGTGCGTTTATAGTAGAGCTGCGAGCAGAGCAAAGAGGAGAGAGGTGCGTAAGGGCTGCGCTGAAAGAACAAAATTGTTTGTTTTGCTAGCAGTGATAAACATGCAGACCAGTGCATTTGGACATATTCGGCAGTCTACGGCGGTATTAATTTTATTTTTACCTTGTTCGGACGCCTGTTTCTAACATATGTTCGCATTGGTAGCAATTTTGAATGTACAGTTTATTGTTAATAGTTGCAAACAGTACACGTGTTTGAATTCGCTTGGCGATTTGTTACTTCCAAAAAAATTGATCAAAGAGTTTGCATTAAATTTTGTGTAAAAATGATATAAAGTGTAGTACCACATTCGAAATGTTGACTTGGTGAATCTACTGTGTAAAACAAGTAAAACAAGAGTTTATGAGTGGTACAAACGGTTAAAAAATGACCGTGAAAATTTTGAAGATGACGATCGCTCTGGTTGCTTTAAGCTCATCAATAACCGATGACAGCATCGTAGAAGTGAGGAAAATGATTCTGAAATATCGCAGAATCACTATCAGAGAGGTTATTGATGAGGTCGGTATACCATTTGGATCATGTCGAGCAATTTTTTCGGACGTTTTGTGTATACAATGCTTGGTAGTGAAGTTTGTTCCAAAATTACAGAATTTTGAACTTTTTAATAAAATTTACGAAGGTCGCAAAATTTAAAAATTTCGGTTTATTTTTTTTATCGAACCTCATATTCTAGAGCCTAAACCCAGTTCTGGCTATCTGTATGATATTCCATGAGAAGTTGTGATTTTCTAATTCCAGTTTTTTCCAAGTAAATCTGATAAGTTATTTTCACAGATTAAAAATGTTTATATTTATGGAATCAAATGCATTTTAATCTACTTCTGTTGCAGGGATCACCATTGTTAGGACAAGCAGGTCTACTGGTTAAAGATAAAATAGTGCAATTAAATCAATGTACTGTGTTGAACAGTGGAGATTGGCAAGATTGTTTAGTTCAGGCTGTTAGAGAACCAGCTCCTGGATTTTGTATACATTCAGAATTTATAAAAGAACATGATGAATCTGTACCAGGTACTATGCTAAATTGTCTTTCTTTGTAGGCTATCTAGATTAAATTTTGCGAATGAAATTCAAAATTACAAGAGTTAAAGTGTAGACAAGATGGTGAGTTATAAAAAAAATTATTTTAACTTTATTTTACTTACTTTTGCCTTTTGTAAAATATGTAAGTAAAGAAAGTATTGTTTTCATGTCAATTTATCAATGTATAATTTTCATCTTTTACCCACTTTTTCAGGCCCCTGAAACCAAAAAAAAAAACATGCTTTTACCTATTGGTTGCATATGTGGGTACAAATGAAATTTCTGAAGAATGAAAAATTGTATAAAGTGAACACTTGGAAATCAACTTAGGTATCACAAGTGGACCTGACACGAACCGTGTCATGAAAGTCAGTTAACTAAAAGTATTTTAGTTTGTGTAATTTTCTCTAAAACAGTGCTTATTTTTATGTTAAAATTTGCCTTGTTTACTACATTTTTAAGATTTTACAAAATGGGGTAATTGGTATGTCTGCTGACATTCGTAGTGAGGCTGTGCCCGCCTAAAAAATGATTTTTTTAAAGATTGCAGCTTTCTAATGCGTTTTAGGGCAAAATTGAATATAATTTAAAGTTACAGTAAATTAAAAACCTACGGACTTTACTTTTTTCTGTACGGAGCTTAGTTTAGCGTCAATTAGTGATTTTCTGTATTTTGCTCCTTGAAATTGGTATAAAATTAGATTTTTGAAGATTGAAGCGTTGAATTACATTTTAAGACAAAGCGTATATAATCAAACACAGAAAATTAAAAACCTACAACTTTCATTTCAAATTTTTTTTCTACTGAACTTAGTTTAGCATCAATTAGTAATTTCCTGTATTTTAAAGTCGAACGGGGTTGATTATCGTTTAGTGTCATTCACTCATGATTAAAAGTAGGTTATATTTTTCATTAATTACATTGGCAAGAGAAAGTTATGTGAGTGTTTTACTTAATATTTTAAATTTTTCATTGAAGCAGTGTATGTTGTACATCAAAACATTCCCAAGAAACCACAGAATTCTTCTGGAAAATCGCCTGTAGAATTGATTCATTCTTTAATTTTTCAGTACTAGAAATGCACAATACACCTTCAAGAAAAAATCTTTTTGATGACTTTCTGTGTTCTTTCTTAATTTTATTTATCCAGTTATTGTTCTTATGTTTGTTTTATCAGGAAGTATTTTCCCTTTCCTTTCTTTTTCAGAGTCATCAGTTAGTAATTACTTGATTGATGTTTTTTTGTGGTTGATTATCAGGTATCGTAATGAATAACTTTCTTAACCAGTGTTAATTAAATTTCAAAGCTATATTCTAACAACTGACCAACTTTTCTACCCTTTGTTCTTGTAACATATTTATAACTCAAATATAATAATAAGTTAAGTTGTAAATAAAAATGATAAGTTTCAAGGATACTGATCTTCTCAGAAACAAAGAAGTTTTGATAATAAAATTTTAAGAACATATAGATTTTTTGTAGTTACTTGGGATGATATCAGTCAGTCAAAAGATGCAGAAATAAAATTTGTTAAAAAAATTAATAAGGCTTGTGTACAATCCGAAGAAAATGGTGGTTGGTAAAGTTTGGAAGGAGACCGTTTTAAACTTTATCATTCCTTAGTTCTGCCAGGTTTAATGTATGGTACAGAGTTTTGGAACCTGACTGCTCAGGGGGTGTCTAAAGCAAATCCTGCTGAGGTGATTGTTGGGTGGTTATCGATTGTTAAACTGTTAAAGAAATAAAGACGTTAGACTTTAACTCAATATGCCAGGGGTGATATGAACCATTCCTAAATACAAGCAACTGTAATGTGGTCGTTTTTTTTGTGGATGCCAGATTATTAAACACTCAAGCAAATGTTCATTTACAAACCAATTGGATGTTCTCAAAAGATAGGGCATCCCAACTTCTTTAAGAATTGACAGATTACTAAGTTAAAGTTAGAACACGTCAGGAGACCTAATCTGTACTGTTTTTGATAATGATGACGGTAATAAACATGTACTGTAAGGAATTCTATAATTTTTTGATTTATAATTTTGTTATTATTTTTTTATTCTCTTTCAGCGAAACATCTAGCAGATGGTGCAGTTGAATGCTGCAACAGTAACAGCCCGCGGCATTTATGTTTTGAATATCTTGCAGTAGAAACAGAACCACTTGAATTGCCGCAACATTCATGTCTCAACGTTCGTTTAGTCGTTGAAATGTCTACCGGACTATGTCACAAACCTAATTTTGACACAAAACATGAACATGATTCTAGTAATTTGGGCATCGAGTGTTCATTTGGTTACCACTGTTTTAAACCGTCACTTGAAAATTCAACGAAATTAGTTTTAATAAAGCGTGCCAATGGTAAAGAAGTTTTATTTTTAGGACATCCTGCCGAAATTTACCATACAGTTCGTGTCAGTGATTTTATTAGCATTTATAATATGTTTCCATCTTCAATACCAGATACAATCACACGACTTTGTCAATTTATTACTATGTTCTCTGCTGGTTTAGCCATAGTAAATATTATACCATGTTTTAATTTTGATGGACAGCACATAATTAAAGTTCTGATGGATATTTTACTCTCTAAGAAAATTGAACATTCAAGTGTTCGACATGCGATCTCTCTCTGTATCACTATTGCTGGCACATCTGTGCTATTGTTGTACTTATTTATAATACTATGGTTAATGATTTTAAATAAATAGTTAAATTTAAAAAAGTATTAAGGATTTTTTTCTTTAACATGGATAATACAACCTGAGACAGAAATAACATTAAGGAGAATACCAAAAAGCCTCAAAATTTGTTTTCTTTATGCCAAATACATGTACCTCTCCTCTTACAACTTTGGAGATGGCTTACACCGCTCAAGAATCATTTCTGTATGTGTTATTTCTTTGCTGGCTGCTGGCCAGTGTTTTATTTTCCATATTATGCTTCAGAAACATTTACTCTGTCCTACAGTAAAGATTATTTTACGATATGAGGGGGGACCAAAAAAATACCGGACTGAGAGCGTAGACGTAGTAAAGAGTTCTCCCGCTAGATGAGGTTAGTAGAGACCTTCAACAAGTATTGCCCAGGCAGCATCAGTTTGTAGGTTAACTTGATTGTAGTGTTGTGTTCAGGGCCGCCGAGAGGGGGGGCAAATGGGGCAGATTGCCCCGGGCCACAGAAGAAAAGGGGCCACATCCTAAGATGTTTTTTTTTTAAATCAATAAAAAATATTTAGTAATTATTCACATCTTCACGATAAATACAAAAGAATTTAGCGGGCGTGCTTTAACTGTGGAGCAGTAAGCGTTATCGTGATTCCGTAGGTATCGTGATAATGGGTGCGTTGGTGCGTTATCGTGCACGTGTGCAGTCGAGACAAGACGTCGCGTCGCAACAGAGGCACAGAGCACCACTCGCAAAGGTCATCAGTACTAGTTTGGACCAGTCAAAGGACAAAGCTATTTTGATAAAGGTTTTTTATACGAGAGGGGCCTCCAAACTCTGACCCGGGCCACAAAAAGGCTGTCGGTGGCCCTGCTTGTGTTTCTCTTACTGACTTCTCATGTTCTGCCGGCGACACCATTAAGCGTTAAGCCAGTCTTCCACTGGCTTGATGCCTGTTTGGTTTCCGAGACATAGCTGCAGAGGGGTTGCGTAAGTTTGGAATTAAAAATATCAGATGCTTGGGTAGACTGTTGTAGTTAAACATTTTTACAAAAATGGCAACTGAAGAGCTAAACCACGAAAAAATAATCAGGACTATTTTATGTAATCAAAATGACACAAGTAAATAACCCAAATGGCAGATAGGAACGTATTAGAAAATCAAACACTGTAATCAATAAACCCAAAGGAAACCTTCTAAAATTACATGTTCATAAAGTTTCCAACCATAACTTAGAAAAAACAAATTAAACAAAAAAAAAACAATTTCAGTTTGATCAATTAATTTTTGGTGCTAATTCTGTAAATGTGATCATCGAACTTATACAGCTACCCCAAATGTACAGTGATTTGAAATTCTCGGGCGCATTTCTTACAGTAAGGACTCAAGACATAGGGCTTGGCAATGCCTTTTTTGTTTTCCATGCCATAAAATCTATAATAACCCCAAATTTCTGAAAGGATTAGCCAACACCTGACGATTCCAAGATTTTCCAGAACGGCATAATTTCATCAGAAACTAAGACTACACCAATTAATAATTCCTCTTGGAAGCTACCGATTGATTAAGCAAGTTGTCTGTTCAGTAAATCTTCAAAAAACTGTTTCATATAACCTTAATTTTCTATTTCTGGGTTAACCAGAGTTTGAAGAAAAATAATGAAAAGTGATGTCCGTGGGAGCTGAGACTGAACTAGACCAAACAAACACTCCCTTTTAAATTCGTAGATGTAAACATTACTTGGATTTGTTTTTTGGTTGACACCAACTTGACATCCATGCTTCCCCCAAGGTTACCATACGCTATTTTTACTTTCTCTTGCCTATGTGAATGTATAGGAAGGAAAGTATTGTTTTCATGTCGATTTTTCAAAATTGAGTTTTCACTGGATTTACAAGTTTTTAAACCCCTGAACCCAAAAGACATGTTTTTAGCGATTGGTCTGTGTGTGTGTGTGTGTGTGAACAGAATACCTCAAGAACGGAACATTGTATGAACTTGAAACTTGAAAATTAAGTTAGATACCAGACCCGGCACGAACATTTTCATCGAAATCAGTCAACCAGAAGTAGAAGTTTATTCGTGTTATTTTTCACTTTTTTGCAATTTTCTCATAAATGGTTCCTACAATTTTTTAAAAAATCGCCTCATTTACTACATTTTTTATGCTCTACAAGATAGGGTAGGCGCCATGTCTGCTGAAATTCTTGGGGAGGTTGTTTTCTCGTAAAAAATTGGTTTTTTTAAATTGCGACTTATGCATTTTAGCCCAAAAATGTATGTAATAAAATTTGTAGAAAATTTAAAATCCTACATCTTTTATTTCAAACATTTTTTTGTATAACGCTTAGTTTAGTGGTAGTTAGCGATTTTCTGTTTTTTCTCAAACGTTTAAAGAAATCAATTTTTTAAGATTTCAGCCTTAGTATGCATAATATGATAAAAGTGTATATAATTAAATTTATTGGAAATTAAAAGATCTACAACGTCAATTTAGAGCATTTTCTCTACAGAGCCTAGTTTAGTGTGAAAGAGTGATTTTCCATATTTTTAAGTCAAACTGAGGTTGATTTTCATTTTGCATCTTTCACTCATGATTAAAATAAGGTTATGTTTATTTTGAATGTTTTATTACCAATGTTAGGTTATTATTGTTCATTATTTGCATTGGCAAGAGAAAGTCGTGTGAGTGTTTCACACCAGATTTTTACATTACTTTACACGCATCGATATTCATGTGTATCACATCCCAAATGATATGAGATGTTATGAAAATTTTCAGGCAGAGCTGGGAGTCAAAATACTAATAGTTTATCCAACCTGAATTGGTGCACATAGCTATAGAGTTGTGATCATACCTCTCTTTGTCACTCACCTACATGTACAAGAAAACTCAGAAATTAGTGATTGTTTATTTATTTTTCTCGATTAGAAGGATATAATAGTTAATCAGTCCATGGTCTTAGGAAACACCCTGAACTTTTACAGCTATTCGAATTGACATGCCAGTTCAGTTTGGACTCGCTGTACTTTACTTTTAAGTGGGGGTCTTATAGAGTTACTCGGCATCTCGCATCTCAAAAGCCATGACCTGTCCCACCAGTCACCCTCCTCAAAGTTTCTTGCCTCCATTGCCTCATCACACCACATTCTCTGAGGCCTCCCTCTTTTCCTCCTCATCACCAGACAATAATTGAAAAGTACTTGAAGCCACCTATCTTCATTCATCTGTTACACATGCTCATTCCACGTTGGCGATGTTGGTAACGTGCTCGCCTCTCATCACACAGTCTTGGCTTCGAATCCCACTCGGGCATGGCATTTTTTCATACGTTACAAAAAATTCATTTCATCCTTCACCGTCTGCATTAGCAGCAATTTGCAAAACAGTCGGACGTTAAAACCAAAAAAAAAAAAAAACATGCTCATTCCAAATCAAATACCTACTCTGTATTCTTCCCACCACAGTGTCCTGCTTATCCACCATTACAATCACCACTTCATTTTGTACATGATCCAACCATGAGACCCCACAAGCTCTTCGTAAAAATTCCATCTCCAGACCTTTTAAACGCTCCTCATTCCATCCACTTATCTGTCACTCATTCTGAAGCTTAAGTAGCAATCGGCTCCACTTGTTGTTGTTTTTTAGGTCAACAGCCGAAAGGCTGGTTTGAACCTCTAGAGGTTTTACTAAGTAAAACGAGAAGTGAGGTGGTTTACCATTGCCTTCCTCACTGAGTGGAAAAGTACGCTTATCAGCATGCCGGGCCCTCTGAAAAGCACATATTTTCCACTCTGTAAATGACACCTTCACTTCATTCACCACAGGGTCTGGCTGTACAATGAAATTCATTACTTTCAGAGGAGATAACTCTGATTAGTGTCTTTTACACCTCTACCTCTTCTGTTCTTAAATGATTCAGTCATTTAATTGGCTGACCATGTGATAAGAAACAGAACTATTTATTTTAGCCCTGCAACGAACAGATTGAGTGTAAAAAATTTAACACTCCACCTGTCTGTTATGGGCAGGTTGGCTCCACTATTGTCCCAATAATTATCTTTTTCATTCTCATGCTTATTTTTGATGACCAAATCAAAGAGTTCAGCTTCCTGATCGCCACTCTGCCTTCGGAGTCCAAGTATTGAATACGAAAATCACCGAGTACAGAAGTAGATGGAGGGATCGTGTTCAGGATGCTCCTAGGAAGAATCGCCCTCATAGCACTGAGGGAAATCGGGGAGATAGAATCAGTTTACTGATCATAATGGACCAGAGCAGGCATGTTTACCTACCCGTAGTGGAAGTAGAAGAAAAAGATACTAGAACAGGATTTTTATTTCAATTTTTAAATTAAATAATAAACACATTTGTTATAAATATTTCAATAAAAATTTTATTTTTCTTTAATTTCTTTAAAAAAACATAATAAATATAAAACCAAATAACCTATTACTAAAAGAACATAAAATATATTAAATACATTTATCACACATTTATAAAACACTAAAATTAACTATACTTAAAACACAAGTAATACAAAATAACATAACTTTAATAACACAAATTCTTCATTTCAAAACAATAAACTTAATAAAATTAAAGATCAATGTTTTATAATATGTACAAAACTAAATCCAAACGTAATTAATATCAATTATGTTTCTAAAACATATTAATCAAGAATACTTTAGAAGTAATTTATTTGTAGATAATTAATGTCATTCTCAACTGTATTACATTTTAAATTCTGAATGAAATGTTCTTTATATTAAAATTGGTTATCATTCACAAATAATACGAATAGGTTTGAGAATTTTTTGTTATTGAAAAGGTTAATAACATTTTAACAAATTATAAGATTTTTTTCTAATCTATACTTCGATTTTAAACAATCTAAAAATACAAAATCAGTCTCTTTAACTCTACAAAAATTATAAATTTCTGTTTTGGTCGAAGCTAAATGCCATTAAAATTTTGAAGCTCATGGTACTTCCGTGTTTATATTAATATTATAATTATTTTATTAAACATCCTATGTAGGATTTTTAAACAGCCGTATTATTTAAAATTGAAATATATATTTTCTAACCACCAGAATACGGTAACATAAAACACTTACCTATGTTTATAGCGCTTTCGTGTATCTTGTACACATCTTCAGTAAATTAACATTTATTACAAGTCAAAATTTAAAACTTTCTGCTCCTACCGTGGATTCTTTATCTACCATGGTAGGGGCAGGAAGTTTTAAATTTTGACTTGTAATAAATGTTAATTTACTGAAGATGTGTACAAGATACACGAAAGCGCTATAAACATAGGTAAGTGTTTTATGTTACCGTATTCTGGTGGTTAGAAAATATATATTTCAATTTAATATTATAATATAAAGTAAAAAATAAATATATTACATAATTTTGATTTTAGAATCTTGACAGAATAAAATTGATGAAAAGAGTGACGAGTAATTACAGTCAATGGTCGATTTAACTGATTAGCCTTCTAAATAAATAAAGCGGTTTGAAAATTACAAAAATTTAAGGAATGTTAATTTTTGTGAATAAAAGTACCAATAGCAAAAATTGTGTTAATTTAAATTGTTTTTTTTAAATCAATGTGATCCAATTTGATAACTAATTTTAAAAAAAAATTCACCATCAGCTTACTATTCAGTAATACTGTATTCGTAAAAAATACAAAATAAAATCTGTTTTAGCCGGTGTTTATATTGTTTTATTGTATGATGCTTTGTAGTTCTTCTTGAAAGTTACAGTTTTTTTAAAGTTATGATAAGAATAAGGCTATAAGCAACTCTAATGTTTACTTTAACACATTATAGAAACATACATGACCAATTGTGTTACAACTGAATGACTTGCAATTTAATAAACGTCGGTATCCCCTAATTAGTCCGTTAAATCAAGCATTGACTGTATTTTAAAGTAAAATTACTATATTATTACAGGTTAAAAGAATATCAGATATAATTTTATGTCAATTTACTACTTGTAAGTTGGTAACACTGATCTATTTAAAAAAAGAAAAATTTGATAATACACATGTACTACTTTTATTTCCACTAAAAATTGTAATTTGTGCAATTTTAAATAATTATAAATAATATAATTATTTATTTTAAATTTATAAATAAATTTTAATAATTAAATTTTAAATAATGTATAAAAACTAAATTAATATAAATATTTAAATAATATATAAAATTATATATTTTAAATAATAAATTTGAATTTTAAATAATATATAGACCCACCGGGTTGGTCTAGAGGAAAAGTCGTCGCCACGAGTCAACTGTTTAACAGTTGATTTTCAGAGACGGAAGGTTCTTGGTTCAAATTCTAGTAAAGGTAGTTACTTTTATACGGATTTGGATACTAGACAGTGGCTACCGGTGTATTTTGATGTTTGGGGTTCAATTAACCATACTCTTTCAGGATGGTTGGCCTGGGACTGTACAAGACTACATCTCATTTACACATCAGACATATCATTCTCATCTCATTGGGTCATGGGGTTGCTTGTTGTTCTGAATTGAACAGATTGCAATGTACCCGAATCAGGAATAACAAAAAAAAAGACTACTGCATATCTATGGGTTTATGCTTTATAAATTATGTAGTTAATTTCTTTCTGTATTATTACTGTCTGCCCATAACAGACAGGTGGAGTGTCAAATTATTTACACTCAATCTTTTCGTTGCAGGGCTAAAATAAATAGTCCTGTTTCTTATCACATGGTCAGCCAATTAAATGGCTGAATCAATCATTTAAGAACAGAAGAGGTAGAAGTGTAAAAGACACTAATCAGAGTTATCTCCTCTGAAAGTAATGAATTTCATTATACAGCCAGACCCTGTGGTGAATGAAATGGTGTCATTTACAGAGTAGAAAATATGTGCTTTTCAGAGGGCCCGGCATGCTGATAAGCGTACTTGCCCACTCAGTGAGGAAGGCAAAAGTAAACCACCTCACTTCTCGTTTTACTTTGTAAAACCTCTATAGGTTCAAACACTGCCCAAAACGGGCAGGTGGAGTGTTATTTTAATTGCACTCGATCTGTTTGGTCCAGGGCTAAAAAATATAGTTCGGTTTCTTATTACATAGTCAGCCACTTATATGACTGAACTAATTAAGAACAGAAGAGGTGGAGGTGTAAAAGACACTAGTCAGAGTTATCTCCTCTGAGAGTAATGAATTTCATTATACAGCAAGACCCTGTGGTGAATGAAGTGAAGGTGTCATTTGCAGGGTGGAAAGTGAGTGCTTTTCGGAGTGCCTGGCATGCTGATAAGCATACTCTTTCAACTCGGTGAGGAAGGCAATGGTAAACCACCTTACTCCTCATTTTTACTTAGTAAAACCTCTAGAGGTTTAGGTCAACAGCCGAAAGGCTGTTGACCTAAACAACAACATTATTACTGTACCTTCAAGTAAAAATTTGCTTTATTGAATTCATAAAAAAGTGTTGCCCATAAAAAATTCATAAAAAAAACTGCCCATAACAGACAGGTGGAGTGTCAAATTATTTACACTCAATCTGTTAGTTGCAGGGCTAAAATAAATAGTTCTGTTTCTTATCACATGGTCAGCCAATTAAATGACTGAATCGTTTAAGAACAGAAGAGGTAGAGGTGTAAAAGACACTAGTCAGAGTTATCTTCTCTGAAAGTAATGAATTTCACTATACAGCCAGACCCTGTGGTGAATGAAGTGAAGTTGTCATTTACAGAGTGGAAAATATGTGCTTTTCAGAGGGCCCGGCATGCTGATAAGCGTATTTTTTCACTCAGTGAGGAAGGCAATTGTAAACCACTTCACTCCTCGTTTTACTTAGTAAAACCTCTAGAGGTTCAAACCAGCCTTTCGGCTGTTGACCTAAACAACAACAAAAAAGTGTTATCAACTTACTCGTAGGAAATTGAGATTTATGGTAATTCTTAAGAAATTTTTATTTAGCTTGTACAGTGAGATCAAGGGGTCTATCTTGTTCATCTTCAACTGTTGGTGTATTATGGTTATGAGGATCATGGATATTATGGTACATATCCATTACCAGATTATGTGGTTGATATTTGTGATGAACTTCTTGCCATGTATTCCATGGTATAATACTGTTATCGTACCAAGGTTGTAAAAAGCCAGGCCATGCTGGAAATGGTTGAGATCCTGGTGTCGATAAATACTCTGTTTGTGATCGATTTGAAGATTGTTGTTGTATTAAAGTTGGTAATTCAGATTTGATATCTACAACTGGTAATGTGGGTAATGATTGTACAGATGGTATTGATGTTAATACTGAGAAGGTTCTACTTTGGTTACAGTTCATTGATAATGTTGTTGGTACATTTAAATGGATTATATTTTTGGTCTGCTCTGTTTCCATTGGTTTGGTAATTTCTGTAACAATAAAAAAACTACATTAAAATTTATATTCATAAATAAATTTCTGAAATGCATCCTGCCAACATTAAATGAAATTTATCATCTTAATAGATTAAAATTGAGTTTTGATCTAAATGACTGAATGGAAACACCATTCTAAATTTTAATTTCAGTAATATTGCTCTAAAGAAGGTGGTACCACCAAAATGTGCGTACGTGTTTTTAAATATAAAAAGCAACCAAAGGTAAGGTGATAAATTTCATTTACACTGTAATTTATAAAATTAATATTACTCGTAATAATTATTTGCACTCGATCTGCCAGTTTCAGAACTACAAAAGATAGTTCTGTTTCTCATCACATGGTCAGCTAATTATATGACTGAAGCATTTAGAAACAGAAGAGGTAGAGGTGTAAAAGACGCTATTCAGAGTTATCTCCTCTGAGAGTAATTAATTTCATTATACAGTTAGACGGCTGGCCCGTTGGCTTAGTGGTTAGCGCAACTGGCTTTTACACTGGGGTCCCGGGTTCGATTCCCAGTCAGGTCTGGCATTTTTTCATCACTCATCTTCATGTATCATCTATCTCGCTGTCTGCATTAGCAGCAATTTCAAAACAGTCAGATGTATAACAAAAAATATATATACAGTCAGATCCTGCAGTGAATGAAGTGAAGGTGTAATTTGTAGGGTGAAAAGTAGATGCTTTTCAGAGGGCCTGGCATGCTGATAAGCATACCTTTCAACTCAGTGAGGAAGGCAGTGTTAAACCGCCTCACTCCTCGTTTTACTTAGTAAAGTCTCTAGAGGTTCAAACCAGCCTTTTGGCTGATGACCTAAACAACAACACACTTTAATTTCAATGTATCTTAATAAATAGATTATCATCTTACTCTTGATATCAATTTATCCTTTAGAAAGTATTTCAGTAATTCTTTATTACATTTTTATTGACTTTTATCTACCTTTTCTTCAAATTTACACATGTACACTTGTGTAGCTGTTAGCTTACACATTCAAAATAATACTCACTTCGAAAATAGATTTCTTGTTCCCCATGCTTAAAATTTTACAGGTATTTAAATGTTTCTTTGATTTATCAACATTATTTAATTGGTTTTAAAAATTTAAGTTATACTAAAATTTTATATCAGTTAATTTTGTTTCAACATACCTGTTTCATTTGATGTTGGTGTCTGAATTGTAGGAAAATGACGATAAGTTTTTACATGTTTTCTTAATGAACTAGGATCTGTGTATCTTTTAGGACATCCAGGGATTTTACAAACATATGGTTTGTCTACTGAATGTGTTCTTGTATGTTTAAATCTGTCACTTGAATTAGAATAAGCTTTACCACATCCTGGGACTGGACAGACATAAGGTCGTTCACCTGCACATTACAATAAAAAAATTAATTAAGTTTGATGATAATAAAATTGTACATTTTATCTTTGCTTTACATTTACTTATAGTTCTAGTTATTCCATGTTAAGTTACGAAGTAAGTTGCGGAAATCCATGCTGAAAGTTACAGACACTTAATTTTTTATTTAAGTAGGTATGTATAATTTTTTATTAGCATCAGTTTCTTGGTCATTTACAACTGCAGTGAGGAGTCATTTAATAATAATAATAATAATAAATAATAATGAACTTTTTTTAACGTTTGAGATCTCAATGGATCACTTTAGCTCGTTTGGAAGCCGCTTTAAGTTTCTTATTAGCATGGTAGCACATCAGGTTTTCGGCGCACATTTCCTGTTGTTTGTCTGTGTAGAACCTTACACCGACTTTCCACTTCTTTGTGGTCAATTGGGTACTATCTGATTTGATCAAATTTTTGTAGTGTGGCATCTCCTCCACCAGGTCCGTCATCGTTAGGTTGAGTTCGGCCATGTTTCTTTGGACCTCTGTGATCCATGTGAAAGTGCTGGTTTTCTGTTTGGAGGCCAGAAATTTATCCAGAATTCTCCAAAGTAACCTTGTCTGTGGAGTTCTCATAATGTACCTGAAGAAAGATACACGTTTTTTCCTCATCGCTATTGTAATCAATTCAATGTCTGTCTACAGTTGGTCATTCAGTAAAAATCTGTAGTGTCCATCCACAAAATATCTTTTATTGATGCAATAAATCATGAACTTTATTAATACCAATAAAATATTGCAATAATTTAACAACTATTTCAAAACAAAAATAAATACAAACAAATAAATGCACCCTATTCATCCCAAGACTTGGTCAAGGCCATCAGCCAAGTTGATAAGCAACTGACATAATCTTACGAATTACTAAACTGATTTTTAATCTCTCATTATTATTTTGTAATCATCCATTAAAGAACAAAACATTTTATTACTAAAATTTCCTTTATCACAGCTAACATTAAAAATAAACTGGTTATACCATACCAAAATTAAATTATTTTTTCTTTACAAAAATACTTTTCCTTAAAATCATGTTTGTATGACACAAACTAACCAAAATTTAATGTACAGAATTGATTACCAGATTATTAAACTAAAATGAGTAAAAAGATCTATATTTTAATTGAAGTGAAATTTTTCAGGGTTTAGCCAGGAATCAAATCTGAGACCTTTGGAATAGCAGTCTGTTGTTACCATATTTTTAAGTCGTTTTTACTTGTTTAAAATACCTAAAGATTATAAAAAAATATTCAAAAACGTAAAATTAGTTTACTTATTTTTATCAAAGTAGTAGTTTAATATAAAGAAAATGAAAAGTTTTTTTAAATGTTATGCGTATTCGCAAAATCATATCAGTTCCAATTTCAAATAAAATCAAAAACCTGATGAGAATGGCTAAAGAAAACCGTAATGTTTTGTTGAACAGATATTATTTGCATAACAAGCAGATCAATATGTATAAATTTAAACTAATATAATAAATTGTATAATTACCAGTATGAGATCTTGCATGTATTTTCAAATTCTCAGCTCTGCTGAAACTTTTATCACATTGAAAACAATGGTGAGGTTTTTCATTAGTGTGAGTTCTTACATGTACCAACATTTTATACCTGAAAATTAAAAGAAAACAAATTGTAGAAATGATGTGTACCCATTGACTTCATTTAGAAATTCTGTATTACCAAGTTATGATTTTATAGATTGTATAAATGTTTCAGAAATGCCAGAGATTTTAGAACAAATTTTAAACATAAAATTAATACTATTTAATTTTTCCACTAACTTGTTATATCACTCATTTTTACCTTTTCATTATATAATCCTACTACTTACTGACATGTTTCAGTGGATCCATCATCAGAGAACATAACAGATTGAAACCAAACTATAATCTTTTGTCATTAGTATAAAACTGTTTAATTATTCAAATGTAACTTCATATTCTGTGCAGTTGGCAGTAGAAGTCAATATTGCGTTATCATTTTTAAATTTAACCTGTTCATGTCTAAAAACTGAAGTATATATATTTATGTATTCTGATGATGGTGGTTCAACCGAAAAGTGTCTGTAAGGTGTAGGATTACATAATAGAAAAGTAAAACACAATTGATATAGCAGTTATAATAGGTCAGTGGAAAGGATTAAAATTTTTACACCGAATTGAATAAAAGCTGCATTATAAATATGAGAGGTTCATGATAAAAATTGCCTTTGTCGTAAAAGTAACATTTTCAGCAAAATGGTAAAAAATGTTTTCCTCTTACTGTAGTAATTAATATTGGTATTTAAATTATCAATTTGTAAAAAGGATTACTTTCTTCTTTAAAAATATAAATTAAAACTATACTTCACTGTTAAGTAAATTTTATTTAAAATTCCCGAGTTGATGTGTCATGACAAGGTTCTTTTTTTCTGGAAAACCACTTCTTTTTCTTTCCCAATTAGTTTCTTCACCATTCATTTTAATATTTTTAGACACAACTAACACACCAAACTTGCAGCTATTAATTAAACAATACAGTAGACTACATAACCTACGTTAATGTGATTTCTGGTTAAAAAAACCATTGTTATGACATTGGCAGTTTTTGCTTGAAACTACTACTGACGTAGGTTGTTTTTGCAGAACTAGTGTATATTTTATCTGTAATATCTTTGGACATAGTACGTTTTTACCAAAGTAGATCAACTGGTTACAAAGAAGAATATTTTGCGTTTTGATAATGGCAAAATGTTTAAAACATATAATTTTTGACATAGGCAGTTCTTGCTAGAAACCCTTCATTTTTATTTTTTACTCTTTTTGTTTTTTATTTATTTATTTAATGTCGCATCAACTGCAAGGTCATTAGCAACAACGTTGGGGTGTAACTGCGTAATGAGGAGGAAATGATTTTTTGTAACATGTGAAAATATGCTGTGCCTTAGTGGGATTCGAACCCAGGACCGCATGATAAGAGGCGAGCACGTTACAAACTACGCCAATGCGGCCGGCATTTTTTATTCTTGTTTGAACATATTGAATCACTTTAGTCAATTTCTTCTTGGATCTCTTTTGAAGTTTTTGTTCCCAGTATTTTTTTCTTTACTTGCTCACTCATGGAATGAGACGGTGTAATATTTCCAAAAGACTTTTCCATATTTGACTTTCTAAGGTAGTCAGTTTCAGGTGCGGCAAACCCCGAGTTACAACTATGGATGTTATCCAAAGAGAAATTCCAATTTAGTTCACTTATAGAAGTTCTCCGGTTCGATAAGCTATCAAAGATTTATTTATAAAAGTACCTAATAAATGTTTTCTTAAAACTGGTTAGAATGTTTAAAAAAATTTGTATTTATGGTCACATCAACTGCTTAGTTGTTAGCACCTAGACCTGTGGTGCATTATCAACGGGTTTAAACATGTAGTGATTTTCTAATCCCTAGCTAGAATCAAACCCTTCCACTAAGCAACCTAGCACACAAACCACTGCACCACAGGGGGAGCTAATAAAAACATTTATCAAGAATATAAAGTTAAAAATTTGACGGGTTAAAATTTTGCGACTTTAAATAATATATAATGATTTACTATTTAAATATTATTTTACAATTTTATCAACATACCTTGCATTGAAGCCCCTGTCACCTCGTGAACATCCTTCCCAACCACAGTAAAACAGACCATTGTGTCCAGCTACTGCATGCATATGTGTAACATGTGTGGCTAGCATTTCTAAATGTGGAAACCATTGTCCACATTTCACCCATCTGGAAAAGAAATTTTTTATTTATAAAAAAATTTGTTGTTGTTTAGGTCATCAGCCGAAAGGCTGGTTTGCACCTGTAGAGGGTTTTACTAAGTAAATCGAGGAGTGAGGTGGTTTACCATTGTCTTCCTCACTGAGTGGAAAAGTACAGTTATCAGCATGCCAGGCCCTCTGAAAAGCATATATTTTCCACTCTCCAAATGACACTTTCACTTCATTCACCACAGGGTCTGGCTGTATAATGAGATCCATTACTTTCAGACGAGATAACTCTGATTAGTGTCTTTTACACCTCTACCTCTTCTGTTCTTAAATGATTCAGTCATTTAATTGGCTGACCATGTGATAAGAAACAGAACTATTTTTTTAGCCCTGCAACTAACAGATTGAGTGTAAATAATTTGACACTCCACCTGTCTGTTATGGGCAAAAAAAATTTAATAAATTTAAATAGATTCTCTAAATGGGAACCCTGTTTAAGATCAGAAGCGAAGAACTAAGTAAAATGTATTATGGTAGATTTTTCTGCAGCTTTCAAGAGATGGCATCTCTCTTAAAAAACAGAACACTTTTTGTTGTACAGTATTGCTGCACTGTACGTTGAGAAGAAAATTGAATTAACAGTGATTATTGAATCATGCTTCTCAACATTGATGCTAATGTCAAAGACATTAATGCTCAAAATACTATTAATGCAGCTGCATCAATAGTAATGAACTAAACAATATTACATAAAACAACAAAAAATCTCTAGCTAGAGTTCAACTTTAGTTTTCACTTCTATTCTAATGATCGATTTTTAAATACTAAATACATAAAGTTCAGATTGTCAAAAAATTGTGTAGGCCCTACATTTTTTCTTTTTCTGATATTCTATAATTTCTGATCACAAGGTATCTCGATTTGTATGGTTTAAATTGTTTTTCTTTCGCTCTGTTGTGTTTTATTTCTTCTGTTCATTTTTGTACTTCATAGTTTTTTTATTTTTTTCTGGGACTACTCAACAATTACTTCACAAAATTTTCTCTCTTAAATTAGTACTGAATATTCAAAATTTTAAGTCCTTTTCAATTCTTTTAAACCTATTCATTTTTGTTATTGTCTATTTTCATGATAATTAAATATTTTCTTTATTAATCTGTTCATTCATTATAGAAAATAATATAATCTAATTTCGGTAAAAACTTTTTATTTTTTCGCAACTTTTATAAGTTTCTTCTGATTCTTAATTTAGAAACTCTATATTTTTACCTTTTACTGCATATTTTTCTTTAAATTTTGTATTCTTTTTATTTACACGTTTCTCAGAAATTGTGTACATTTTTATCAAGGATACCTAATAGTTTTTTTGTTTAGAGTTGACTTGATAACAACAAAACGTGAATTTTCTGAGTAGGCCCTATTTGTAAATATACACAGTAAAAATTTATCAGTTAATTTTATGTATTGAGATTACTTACCGACACCTGATTGAATTCCTTTGATTATTAATTTCAATCTGTGAAATATCAACTCCTACCAGATCTATACTGGATATGCTGCCTTCACTGTCACTCTGAAAGAAAAATACAATATATAACTACGATTGTAATTGTTGTTGTTTAGGTCATCAGCTGAAAGGCTGGTTTGAACCTGTAGAGGTTTTACTAAGTAAAACGAGGAGTGAGGTGGTTTACCATTGCCTTCCTCACTGAGTGGAAAAGTACGCATATCAGCATGCCGGGCCCTCTGAAAAGCACATATTTTACACTCTGCAAATAACACCTTCATTTCATTCACCACAGGGTCTGGCTGTATAATGAAATTCATTACTTCCAGAGGAGATAACTCTGATTAGTGTCTTTTACACCTCTACCTCTTCTGTTCTTAAATGATTCAGTCATTTAATTGGTTGACCATGAGATAAGAAACAAAACTATTTATTTTAGCCCTGCAATGAACAGATTGAGTGTAAATAATTGTAACAGATTGAGTGTAAATAATAAAATAACGATTGTAATATGAAAAATAAATGTTTTTAATAAAAAAAACCTTTATGATCATGACTTTTATGACACCATAAAACTACAAGTGCTATAATGTTAATAACAGTGATTGCTGCAGTTTTATAAAGATATGTTAAATCTGTGTGGTGTTGCAGAATACGTATGTACCTAGTTTAAAGTTAAGAAAGTCAGGAAGGACCTTGAAAAGATTGAGATAAGTAAAAAATGTATTGGCCCAAACCAAGGACAGTTTACAGATTTTGGTATTTAAGGACTTCCACTCTCAGCAAAATCAAAATTAATATATAAATGAAAAAATTTAATATTAAAAGATGGCTGACAAAATAATCTAGCTTCAAGAAAAACTTATATTAATATTTTAGAGTTACTTGACTTAGAATATTATAACTTTTGATGTTCAAAAGAAATTGAATAGTTTACAGATTTTGGTATTTAAGGACTTCCACTCTCAGCAAAATCAAAATTAATATATAAATGAAAAAATTTAATATTAAAAGATGGCTGACAAAATAATCTTGCTTCAAGAAAAACTTATATTAATATTTTAGAGTTACTTGACTTAGAATATTATAACTTTTGATGTTCAAAAGAAATTGAATACCTACACTATTACTTTCTCTTGCCTATATAAATATATATAGAAAGAAAAGTATTGTTTTCATGTTGATTTTTCAAAATCGAGTTTTCACCAGATATACACGTTTTCAGACCCCCATGAACCCAAAAAAACATATTTTTAGCAATTGGTCTGCGAGTCTGTGTATGTGAACAAAATATCTCAAGAATGGAACATTGTATGAAGTTGAAACTTAACAACACTAGAGGACCTGACACAAACATTTTCATCAAAATCGTTCAACTGGAAGTAGTAGTTTATTCATGTCATTTTTCACTCTTTTATGATTTTGTCAAAAACGGCTCATACAACTTTTTTTAAAAATCACCTTATTTACTACATTTTTTATCCTCTACAAGATAGGGTAGGTGCCATGTCTGCTGAAATGCTTGTTTTTGTATCAAATTGCCATCTTAGATAACACCAAAGGCTTATTACCATTATTTTTGGCTCCTCATAGATAATTTATAATCCACTTAAAGATTCAAGGACAGGATAATGTACGTACAAGTCACAAAGGATAATGTCTCTATGAATCATTATACAAACTTCAAAATTAAAGTGCTTCTCAGTAATAGGACATCACCATTTAAATGAATTTGATCAGTTTTACTTATGTAAAGTATTGTTAAAATAGCAAATAAATACCTTTAATATCATATAAAATTTTTGTGCTTGATTGAGGTACGATAAAAAGAAGCAAGTGTCCTGGAGGGCAAATTGACCCTTGGTAATAAAAATCAAGCTTGTATGTTGGCTTACCATACATCTTGGATTAGCCCGAACAGTCCAGGATTTAGGCATGTGTCCGACATTTTTGGATATCTATGTAAAGGAACGTCGCCCAGGAAATTTTGTTCTGTTTTGATATTTTGATTTAGAGGTTGATAAAACTATATGCAGCGATGCTACACTGTTAAAAGTTAATTCAAAGCTGTCTTGTATGGACTTTTACGAAAAAATTAAAACTAATAAGGTGTTCCTTGGTAACGTACTATCATCTGAGAAATATCACAACAGTCCAACACCTGGGCAAGAAGAAAAATTGATGGTACAGAAAATTTAATCTTAGGATCCAATTATATGTAAATGTTTGAATGTTTTTGTACCTACTTTTAGTTAACATTATTATTATAAAAATAATAATTTATAAAATAATTAGCCTACCTACTTTGAAATTAATAGTAAATTAATGTATTTCAGTGATAAAAATAATTATTAAATAAACAATATTTTGTATGTAATTTACTAAAAAAACAACCCCTTTCAAAAAAAAAAATGTTAGGGATTGGAGTCCAGAAATTACGGAAAGCTTACCTATATCTGTAAAGACTATAGTAAAAAGACTAAAATTTGATAGAAATTTACAACTGACAAACAATATCTTCCAGGATGTAACAATTGTACTAAATAATTCTATGTTAAATAACCTCACGTTTAACTCGAAGAAAATGTGTTTCTTGAAAACTTCTTAACTTTTCACTGATTTCGCGTAATATATAATTACTTTCATTAAATTAACATAAAGGAATACTATTTTTCACAATACTGAAAGTACTTTTTTTATTTTATTGAAAGTCACATCAACAGTTTTGTTATTATTGATTATGGTGGACTTTTTTAACTTGAGAAAATTTTCAGACTTTAGCCGGGAATAGAACCCAGGACCTCCACATTGTAGGCTAGTGTGTAACAACTACACTATGGAGGGGGTCAAAAGTACTTTAAAATTCTAATTTAAAAAGTCAACAATAACTAGGGTCGCAAATGAATTAAAAATATTAAAGTTACTAAAATATTTTATTAAGTAGGTATATATTAATTACCTGTTGTCGTATAGAATAAATAACCATGTTGTTACTACTGTATTAATAAAACAAACCGAAGTTATGATACAAAATTATCACACATCTAAAAATACAGTTAATATTATAATAAATTTATTTATATAATAACAAGCTTTAAATTCACTTTGATGAATAAAATTTATAACTAAAGTTAAAATTGATAACGCTTTATTATTTATAGACTCGAGAAGCATGAGGCCTAATTTGTAATTTCACGCATAAAGTGATGTAGTGGGGGAACTGAAATATTGGCCTCTGTTATCACATGGTTTATAAATGCTTGATAAGAAACAAGAAGAGAAAGATCTTGTTAATGTTGCATTATTGTAAAAACACACCCATCCATTACTTAATATAATTATTTAAATTGATAATATTACACCAAACAACATAAGTAACTTCACTAATTATTTATTTTAGAATAGGTAAATATTTTCAAGTGTAATTGTATATGTATGCCTATTTGTTTCGATATTTTCCATTAATTTTTTTCTATTTTAATGCAGTTTATTTATCTATTTCAGTGGTTCTCAACTATTCAGACACCGCGACCCCCTTTTTAGGTTGAGTATTTTACCAACCCCCTCTGAATAATGTTAAAAAAAAAAAAAATCTATAATAGTTGTAATTTTCGGGAGTCAATTCGTTTAATGGCAACCTGTCAAAATGTTGAGCTTAGTGTTCGTCTGCATGATGTACTATCATCACAGAGCTATCAAGTGATCAGGCAATGAAATTAACTTTCAACAATGCTTGTGCTGACAAATTTTGAATTAAGTATTAAAAAAGTATACCTACAACTGTCCAGAGTATAAATTTTTGAAACCATTTGCCACATCCTACAACTGTGAACTAAGATTTTCCATAATGGTGAATTTCAAACCCAAATCAAGAAATCGTTTGGGACTGGAAAATGACATAGTTTTGTGTGTTATAAAAATAAATCCAAACTTTAAAAAATTGATTTATTCTAACAAGCCCAAGTTTTGCGTTAATTGAATTGGAAAAAATTGTAACAGTAATGTACAATTTTTGTGTCTCTTTTTAAATAAATACATAACTATATCAATTACAATTTTTAATTTTTTCCCCGTATTTCGCAAACCCCTCAGACATGTCCTACGACCTCCCGAATGGGTTGCAACCCACAGGTTGAAAAACACTGATCTGTATTAATTAATTTACTATGGGTTGGAGGCATAGGACACTTTTGTTGTTATTCAGGTCATAAGCCGAACGGCTGGTTTGAACCTGTAGAGGCTTTACTAAGTAAAATGAGGAGTGAGGTGGTTTACCACTGCCTTCCTCATTGTTATAGTATGCTTCTCAGCATGCCAGGCCCTTTGAAAAGCATCTACTTTCCACCCTGCAAATGACACTTTCACTTCAGTCATTATACGGTCTAGCTGTATAATGAAATTCATTACTCTGAGAGGAGATAACGCTGATAGAATCTTTTACACCTCTACCTCTTCTGTTCTTAAATGCTTCAATCATATAATTGGCTGACCATGTGGTAAGAAACAGAACTATTTTTTATAGTTCTGGAACTAGCAGATTGAGTGAAAATAATTTTACACTCCACCTGCCTGTTTTTTACACTCTTTACAGCGGTAAGCCTTTATGACACTAAGTCCAACTCCTATTAATAACAAAGTTAGCTCATAGCGTAAGACACTACATTGTGTTATCATTATAATATAGGAAACACTCTCATAATTTCACAGTAAACTTCATTCGCAATGTTTCCTCTTTTCTCATCTTTTATTTATATTATAACTATGAAAAATCACAATTATAGGAATTTTGTGAAGAACTAAACATGTACCCAGGGGGCTTTGGGACTTCTGCTCCTCCTAACAAAAAATTTAAATTTCATACCAGACTAATATGCCATGGGTCCCTGTTACGATTCCCAGTCAGTTCTGGCATTTTTTATCACTCAATTTCGACTATCGCCCTTCACTAGATCTAATTTGCATAACTGCTGGATTTAAAACCAAAAAAATCTGGTGTGAAACACTCACACAACTTTCTCTTGCCTATGCAAATAATAAACAATAATCCTAACATTAGTAATAAAACATTAGAAATAAACAAACAAACTAACGTCAATAAACATAACCTAATTTTAATCATAAGTGAATGACATAAAATGAAAATCGACCTCAGTTTCGCTTAAAAATACGGAAAATCACTCTTTCTCACTAAACTAGGCTCCGTGGAGAAAAATTCTCTCAATAAAAGTTGTAGATCTTTTAATTTTCTATAAATTTAATTATATACACTTTTGTCGTAAAATGCATACTAAGGCCGAAATCTTTAAAAAATCAACTTTTCACAATTTTTCGTGAGAAAAAAACAGAAAATCGCAAATTACCGCTAAACTAAGCGTTATACAAAAAAATGTTTGAAATAAAAGTTGTAGGATTTTAAATTCTCTACAATTTTTATTATATTAATTGTTGCGCTAAATTGCATATTAAACCCGTAATCTTAAAAAAACTATGTTTTTACGTGAAAACAGCCTCACCCAGAATTTCAGCAAACATGACGCCTATTCTATCTTGTAGAGAGTAAAAAATTGAATAAACCAGGCGATTTTAAAAAAAATCGTAGGACCAGTTTTTGAGAAAATCGCAAAAAAGTGAAAAATTATACGAATAAACTACTACTTCCGGTGGACCGATTTTGATGAAAATGTTCGTGTCGGGTCCGGTAGTGGTATGTAACTTAAGTTTCAAGTTTCAAGTTCGTACGATGTTCCGTTCTTGAGATATTTTGTATACACACACACAGACCAATCGCTAAAAACATGTTTTTTGGGTTCAGGGGGTCTGAAAACGTATAGATCCGGTGAAAACTCGGTTTCGAAAAATCGACATGAAAACAATACTTTCCTTCCTATATATTCATATAGGCAAAAGAAAGTAAAAATCACTCAGCCAACCTGTAAACAAAATCCTGACTGTGTGTCTGGTTGTAGCCTACATTAAAAATATTGCATTCAGTATTGTCATTTTGTCTCAACTCTGTTTGTATTACAATAACAAATGGAATAATTAAAAAAATTGTTTTTTGTAGTATTCTTGACTCTTGTTAAGATGTAACACAATCTCTGTTCACAAGGCCTCTCCATAAAGGCATAAAAATGTAATAGGAATTTTTACCAATTAAGGAGTTATTGTGACGGCAGAACTAATTTAAATTTAAGTATAGGCCTAATGAAATTTTTTTTAAATAGTGAAGTACATTATGTTTTAAGTATAAATTGATAAAATATTTTTTACACAAGCATATTGTTTTCGCAGAGAACCACATGTTAGATTACTTCGGGCTTGTTAAAAGTACATACAAGGTTTTGAACCCAGTGTTCATTTCTCATTGATATTTTTCTCCTGAATTATTTACTCTGTATTTAATACTCAATATTATGTGTTTTTCAAATGGTTAAATTGGTTGATTATAGGCCAAAATACCGAATCAAATACGTAATTAATTATCAATGAGTCTCAATTGTTTTTAACTAAGATAATAAAAACCAAAATTAAGAGAATAAAATAATGTCAACATTAGATGCAAAAAGAAGAAAATTAATTATTATTCAACAACAATGCAAATCAATATAATTTATGAAAACTATTGAAAGGGGTAAAATAATCGAACATCCTAATTTTTGAATGACAGAAATTCAGAAAGTAGTCGGAACAGATGCCGATTAACCGGAAAATCCTGACTATACAGTATAGTCGCGGTAATCCGAACACGACCTCTGCGGATTATCGATGTCTACAATCTTAGATTTCCGCATCAAATTACAAAAGACCCACCGGGTTGGTCTAGAGGTAAAGTCGTCGCCAAAATCAGCTGTTTAACAGCTGATTTTTAAAGAAGGTTCCTGGTTCAAATCCTAGTAAAGGTAGTTACTTTTATACGGATTTGAATGCTAGACAGTGGTTACCGGTGTACTTTGATGGTTGGGGTTCAAATAACCATACTTTCTTAGGAATGGTCGGCCTGAGTCTGTACAAGACTACACCTCATTTACACGTCATACCTGTACATATCATCCTCATCTCATTGGGTCATGGGGTTGCTTATTGTTCTGAATTGAACAGATTGCAACGTACACAAATTAGGAATAAAAAAAAAAAATAAATAAAAAAATTACAAAAAATATGATATACTGTGTTATACTTTATCCCACGGAACCGTGCAGCACGTCAAAACATAAATGTATTAAAATTGTGATTGAACTTAGCGCGATCCATTCGAGTTACAAAAAATGTTCTTTGCTTATCAGATGAAATATTTTTTTGTTTCATACTACGGAATGTTCCATACTACAGCAGTTCCAGTGCAGTTCATTTTGGCTGAAACAAGTACGTTTCCATAAGATATTTATATCTAAACTTGCTTTCTCGATTTAAATCTATATGGCCAGTCATGTTTTAAGAACTTTCATGTTAGTAAGCACCTTAAAAAAATTTAATTACTTTATTAACAACAATAAGTCATTAGTTAGGTGTGATACTAAGACGAAATACACCCATAAGGGCCTAATTAACAGCCTACGTGTCGATAACGTCGATCAAAAAAAGTTTGTTTTGTTTATTTGGCAGTTATGTAATTACAGTAAAGTGTTTTAAAGATTTTTGTTTACTACTCCCAAATGACCGTATTTATTTTCTACGTGATTTTATTACATTGTTTTTAGTACCTACATGGGTTATAGGGCCTATAAGTAGGCCTGCTTTTACAATTTTTAGGCTTGATGGTGTAATAAGCACGTAGGCTTATACGGGTGATTCAAGAAGATATGCAGAAACGTTGGGAGCTCATTGTACATGTGAAAAATAATGAAAAAAGTTTATATAAACATGGGTCCGGAAATGCTTCGTTACCGAGTTACGGCTAGCGAAAGATTTCGCCTGGATTTCAGCTCACCAGGTAAAATGAGGTCTTCCTGAAATTCTTGTAAGGTAGATTAAGGGGCGAATTCAATCGTTTCTTATGGGTTTTGACTTGATAAATTGAAAAAGAACAGGTCCCAAAACTGTAAGTTAAATATTTTTTGAGAAAACCAGTGTCAAATGCAAAAAATGGAGTGAAAAAACACTTTATTCATCTTTGGGCAACAATAACTTTGTTATTTCACCAAGAAACAGATAAAACTTTTGAATAAAGCGTGTAGAAAATTTTATTCTGAACAAAACAGTGTATAACAGTGTATAGTAAATAAAGTACACAGAAAGCGAATAGATGTTTGATTAAATGAATTTTTATTCATAACACTACCAAGTAAAATTAACCGGAAAAGTAAAACGAAAAAATGTGTTTTTTCACTCCATTTTTTTGCATTTGATACTGGTTTTCTCATTAACTATTAACTTACAGTTCTGGGACCTGTTTTTTTTTTTTTCAATTTATCAGATCAGAAACCGTAAGAAACGATTGAATTCTACCTTACCAGAATTTCAGGAAGACCTCATTTCACCTGGTGAGCTGAAATCCGGGCGAAATCTTTCGCTAGCCGTAACTCTGTAACGAAGCATTTCCGGACCCATGTTTATATAAACTTTTTTCATTATTTTTACACATACAATGAGCTCCCAACGTTTCTGTATATCTTCGTGAATCACTCTGTATAACACTTAGTTCAAGCTCGCAAATTTCAGCATAACGTTACCAATATAGGATATGCCTAACATTTAAATTAACTGTTGGTTATTACCTTTTAATTATATATTATGAAATAACCTAAAAAGTTAAATTTTACTGGCCACCTCAGGGGCCCAGTGGTTAGCGCGCAATACTGCAAAGCGGAGGTCCCAGGTTCGATCCCCGCTAGGGTCTTCAAAATTATTACACGTTCAAACCCACCGTTCCTTGACTCAAAGTAGTCTCTAATGATCAAGACGTTGATGCGACTTTAAAATAAACTTTAAAAAAGTTTATAGAAAAAAACTTCCTGAATAAGGGACAATATTTGAATTATGGAATATTTACTCAAGCCTTGGGTAATTAACTTACATAAAAATAATTATTTTTAACTTATATGTAGTTGTCACCACTCACTTCGTTTTGAATTCATAAATAGTCTACTGTAGTTTACGTTTTTACTGATTTTACCTTATTGTCTTGCCTACACAAATACTCCAAGGAATCTTACTTTTTTGAGGAAAAACTTAGTTTTTCGACTTTTTGTAAAGTTTTCAGTAAATGTTTAAAGTTATTTCATTATTCTAAACAACCCGTTGAATATTTACAACTCCTCTGAGGGACAATAAGCTTGGACATAGCGCTGGCACAGTTGCTATAAAATATTAACTTAAATTAGTAGGTATTAGGTTTACTGTATAAACTATAAATACGTATACTTTTTAAGTAATTGTATAAAAAGCACCAAATTTGTCTATCTGGTATTTAAGTCGCTGTCTTCTACGCGAACTCTGTATCTTCACCGACTTTTTTTGTAATAGATTTTCTTCCTCTAATAAAATGTTAAACATAGGTTCTTTTTAGGGGCGTAGACATCCGTAGTCTTTAGTCTGCATGCCTCCAGTCTTTCCATACCGTAAAGCCGAATCCCTTTTGTCGACCGTAAGGTCGTTCCAATTACATAGGTACCTAAAGGGGCGGGACTGAATCAGCATGGTTCTAATTAAAAACAAAGTAAATCGGCCGACGTATGTCCATTACATACCCAGTTTCACAACGGAAATTAAATAATAACAGGGTAGTACGTAGTTTATTGTTTTCTGTTAAACACTTTTTATTTAAGCTATTTTTATCATAGACTAGCAAACCCCTACTCGTTGCGCTTCACGAAAATTTAAACTTAAAGCGTTTAACTTCTCACACAACTTTACAATTATAAAGCCACATCATGATTTTACCAATAAAAAAACCAATTAGGACTGGACACAGGAATTTAGATTACATCAGTATAAAGTTGAGGGAAAAAATAGGACCTGAGAGTAATTGGTCACAATTTTTAAAATTGTCATCTATCATTTTCCTTTGTCCGTCCATCCGTCACATCCAGATGTCAGAAACTACAAGAGATAGCAACAGATGGTTTCCGGATTCGCAATCCGGAAGTTAGTGGACCTAAATTGGGTCTGAAGTTTCAGTTTTGACCGAAAGTGGCCCAAAACAGGAAGCCAAGAAATCAAAGTCAGAAACTACAAGACTTAGCAACAAACAGTTTTTGAATTTGTAATCTACACAAAAAGTTAGTGGACCTAAATTGAGTTTGAAGTTTCGGTTTCGACCGGAAGTGGCCCAAAACAGGAAGCCAAGAAATCAAAGTCAGAAACTACAAGACAGCAACAAACAGTTTTTGGATTTGTAATCAACACAAAAAGTTAGTGGGCCTGAATTGGGTTTGAAGTTTCGGTTTTGACCGAAAATGGCCCAAAACAGGAAGCCAAGAAATCAAAGTCAGAAACTACATACATAGCAACAAACAGTTTTGGATTTGTAATCTACACTAAAAGTTAGTGGGTCTGAATTGGGTTTGGAGTTTCGGTTTCGACCGGAATTGGCCCAAACCGGAAATCAAGAGATCAAAGTCGGAATTTGGATACAAAATTAAAGTCATTCCATTCCTCTTAAAGAATAGATACAGAAATCATTAATGGTTTTTGCCAAAAGTCAAAGGTAAGCATTTTTTCGTGAGTCGCGTCGTCTCATGAAAGGGATTTTTGAATATGTGTTGTTTTTTTTATGGTACGATCTCTTTAATTTTTGGAGCGTTTACATAATTTTCTTTGCAGAAATTTAATGTGACATTTTTTGGATATCTGTTTCGTTATAATATAACTTTTAAACATTTCGAAAGAGGAAAGAATGTTATTGGATGATGCCATTTTTTAGGGCAGTGATATACCGTAGGACCTGATGTACAAAACATTGTAACAATAGATGGCAGAATATGGATGTAAGAGGCCGAAAGTGTCTAATGGGCAGAGTTCCTCAAATTTAGGAATAAAATTTACGTTCTTAAAGTTTCTTTAGAAATTTCTTCAAGAATAAGCTTAAATTATTTTAGGATTTGCTATTAAAAAAACTGAAGAATCTACCAAAAAAAAAAAAAAAATGTTTTGCAGGAGTCATTTTACTTTGCAGTGTGATGTAACTTTATTATTTCTTATGGCTGCAGAATAAAAAAAAACTAGGTAGGCCTATTAGATAGTTTGATGGATGACACAATTGTAATAAAACTGCTATAAAAAAAAGCTATTGAGTATTAAAAATACAGTGATAAAAAATCATGCTCATAAAAAATTTATGATATGGTTGATTGATGTTGTTCAAAGGTGAATTTCCAAACTGAAGATTGGTGGAAATTGCAGCCAAAACATTTGGTTTTTACCCCCAATAAATAATCAGTACTTCAAATTTTGACGTCATAAAATTATATTCCCGTCGTCGTGTAAGGTTAAAACTATTAAAATTATATAGATTAGGTCTTATTGTGTTTCATAGAATCATGTGAACACCACAAACACGACCTATTCAACAAGGATAACGTGAAAAGCACGCCTGCTTTAAATAAAACACGCCTTCTATTCATTGGTTTGTTATTAATTTAAACGTAAGCAACCGATAAGGTAAGCCAATAACAATTTAAATACAGCGTTTGAGTCCTTCAGATACTTAAAATTAAGTACTTACTTTTGATTGAATTATTTGCATTAAGTACTCTTGAACGAGCACTGCGTCACTGTTTGGGTGACACTCGCTGCAGAATTTTATGAGTAAATAATATTTCAACTTAAGTTTCTAAGGGAGAGACTGACCGAAAAATAAAATCTCTATTGTATTTTATACAGAATTCAATAATGTAAAGAACCGTGAAAACGACTACGGTTTTTTTTTAAATATCCTCATTTACTACATTTTGTATGCTCTACAAAATAGGTATGCGCCATGTCTGCTAAAGTTCTTGGGGGGGGGGGGAGGACTATGGTCCGGTTGAAAAAAATGGGTTTCTTTAAGATTGCGGCCTTAATAAAAAATTTTAGGGGAAAAGTGTATAGTATTTTATTCAAAGTTGTAGATTATTACGAAACGTTCAATATTTATGCCAAACATTTTTGTTCAACAACGTTAGTTTATTGGTGGTTTTCTTTTTTCCATAAAAATCTGTAAAAAAAAATGTCTACTAGTATGTTTTAATAAGTATGAAATAAAAATTTAATTAAAAATTTAAAAAACCGACAAAAACCTTTAAAAAGTAAAAAAATAATTATGTATTGGCTCTTTAAAAGAACTGACGTCGTCGCGTCGGGGTATCGTTCAGTAATACAACTATGGCCTCTTGTTAACGATCAACTTGCGACCACACCACGACACCACACACCATAAAACTATAAAAATCTACTCTGTCAACTACCCGCGTACGCACTTTGAGAGTTGTGTTCTGCCGTTCAGTATGTACAATGGAACCGGACCAAATAGTCACGGTGTGATACTGACATGCTTAAAAAATAAAAAATAAATAAACGAAAATCTAAAAAAGCCAGTACATTGTTATACATAAAGAACTTGTAGATGACAAAACAAAATTTTTTAATTACTTCCGTATGTCAACGAAATCGTTTGACGATTTATTTAAAATTATAAAATACCTTTACAAAAACAGGATGCAACTATGAAGAAGTGCATTCCGGTAACAGAAAGATTGGCTGTAACATTAAGGCAAGGAAAATGAAAAAATCAGAGGCTATTTTCATCATCAGTGATTTTTTTGCTTATATGGTTATTTTTTCAATTTCTATATATTTTTCTATTGGCAAATTTTCAAATTCGATGCACATTGACGCCAGAAGTCCTGCTTTTTTATTCTATATGAACAATCTGCAGAATTTAAATCCCACAAAGCTGGTTTGATTTCAATTTCGTTAATAAAACGTTCTATATCCGAAAAATCACAAGAATCGGTTGACGAAATGTTGACCGTTGACACGGTCGTACTTAACTGAATGCCTCGCTTGTTGACAAGAGTTGCTGTTGACAGAAGTGGTCGAAAGTTACGTAACAGACAGTTGATCATTAATACGTTATCATTTGAAACCGTGCCTTTCCTGTTGTGTGCGGTGTGGTTGCGAGTTTATCGTTAACAAGAGGCCTAAGTGCTATTTTGTTATTAAGCGGTTTTCCGACCCAACGACGTCAATCCTAAAGAACCACCACATATTATTATTTTTTTATATTTTAAAGGTTTTTTGGGTTTTTTTAAATTTTAATTTTTTGGATAGAATTTCTTTAGCCGCTTCGTTTAGACTTACCTGAGTAGTAGGCGGATTTCCAGATGTATTTGTAGTGTTTGTTGGTGAATCAGCCAGACATAATTCTTCGGACTCAGGATTAGAATCTTCCGTCATCCTGAAAATACAAAAAATTATAATTTTTCATAGAAAAAGACTTATCATAAGTTACGAAAGTAACTTAATATTTTAACAGAATCTTTTTTTTTATTCGGTTAGCAGGATTTGTTGCTTCATCACCTCCGAATAGACTAGCGTGTTTATTGGTTGAGTGATATCAGTATAATAATCTGGGTATGAACTGTTAGTCAAACATCTTTTGTGGTGTGAGCTGGTAGTCAGTCGATCACGTGAACAGAGTCATTCATTGGTTGAATCAGTTATACGAGCGAGCTTCTTACTCTGAACACTCAATGAACATAAATTTTTTTTTGTAATCCCTAATTTGTGTACGTTGCAATCTGTTCAATTCAGAACAATAAGCAACCCCATGACCCAATCAGATGAGGATGATGTGTATGACGTGTAAATGAGGTGTAGTCTTGTACAGACCCAGGCCGACCATTCCTGAGAGAGTATGGTTAATTGAACCCCAACCATCAAAGTACACCGGTCACCACTGTCTAGTATTCGAATCCAAATAAAAGTAACTACCTTTACTAGGATTTCAACCAGGAACCTTTGAAACCAGCTGTTAAACAGCTGATTTTGGCGACGACTTTACCTCTAGACCAACCTGGTGGGTTGAACATAGATTAGTTTTAATATTTACAGAAAGAAACAAAAACATAGAAATGAAACTAAGTTCTTACTACCATAACGCACTATAAATTGACGATTGCGGCTTTCGAGCAGAGAACAGTGTACTTCCATCCTACTAACATCAGCCAACATGATAACAAAAGTACGAGTAGCATAAGACGTATCAAGCGTTTAACTCAACATGTTAATCACGGACTAACTAGTCTATCATACAAAAATGTAAAGGTTTCAACCCGCCACTTAATGTCGCTATCCGGTGACATAAGGAAAAATAAATTCCCACATTTTCTTAAGATGATCTATTACGGCCTTCAGTGATTTATTATTAACTGGCCAGTTTCTGAAAATATCCAGCTTTTTGCAAAATTTTAAAAATTCTACCACAACACTGACCAATCAATATTTCATGTTATTAACATATTTGTACTAAGTTTTTTTACGCTGAATAAAACGATAGTTTGCCCGCGCCGAACGATCGAACGGTTACCGAGATAGCAAGGGTTCAGAATATTGTTAATAAATCAAAATTTAAATAACGTACGAATTTAAAATTTCGTACACGCTGTAAGAATATAATTGTCTATGTTATGTTAAAATTTCAAATTCGGTCAAATAATTATCGAGTAACACGCCTCTAACCGCATGAAATTTGTTGCGGTAGCAAAAAACCGGGTCTTTTTGTCTTCCAACCTTGATATGGCAATTTTTAAGCAACATTAAAAATATACATTTATTATGGGTCAACGCAGAAAAAACGAGCTAAATTTTTATGTAACATATGTTGAAATCCGACTCATAGTTTTGGAGATGCAGGGTTCAAACTCGGGTATCTATGATTATGAAACAGATAGTAGTAGATCAGTCGATTAACTGTGGGTTTGTTCAAATTTTGAACAGCAATCGAGCCAGAAACTTGCAGTAGAAGTCATAGACTACACATAATCTTTTTTTCCGATAAACCAAGAAAAAAGATTATGAGTAGTCTACGACTTCTACTGCAAAATTTCTGGCTCGATTTCTGTTCAAAATTTGAACGAACCCACAGTTATAATACTCAAAACATAAATTTAAAAGGTGTTTAGATTTCCGGCCAGAGTCTGGAAATTTTCACAAGTAAAAATTCCACAGTAGCACATAATCCACCGTAGTCGCTAGTAACCAAGCAATTGATGCGACTTGAAATAAATTATATAATTTAAAAAAAATTGTTTGTTTTCCAGCAAGGTGAGACTACAACAGATCCATATAAATAGTATAGTCTAAATTTAAATTTAACCAAATTTTATTTAAACTAGTTTACAGAAGACGGATAAATTAACGAAAAAATTTAAAAACTTCTTACCTTTTAATTTTTAAAATGAAATGTCTACTAATTTTCTTATTAAATATCATACTTCGTCAATTCTGTCTCGGTAACATCAGATTCACTAACCTAATATCTAGCAAGTATTTCACTTACGCTAACAAGATTGCAAGTGACATAAAATAGTCTTATTAACAATTTATTATTAAATTTCGTTCTTATTTATAGTTCATATATATATATATATATATGTATGAGGTTATCTCAGATTTTTGTATTTAAAAATAACCACAGAGTTTTTAAGATAATGCTCATAATGAAACTACTTTTAAAAAAATGCAAAAAATAATCGACTAAAATAAACAGCATTTTTTATAACGTAATAAAGAAAACATGTAAAAAGAGTCACGCTAAAGAAGACATACGTAAAAATGTTCATTTCGAATAGAGTAATTAATTCAGGTAGATTGATTGACAAGGCGTCAACATAAAATCGTAGCAATTTTTTAGAATGTTTTTGATATCTCAATTGTTTGTGTATGTTCGTATAAAAAATTGCAAATTCGTACTCCTCCATCAAGCGCACGGTACCTATTAATTGGAGTGTGTGATTCGCGTGGTTTTCACATGACCCACGTGGCCTCAACCAATGAGACAATAATTACGGCGAGCCTACGACTTGCGGTTGCAGATGAATGAGACCAAAAGACTCTTGAAATAAACCTGATAAAGATAAAAGGCATAAATTAGTACCCCACACCTTCTATATTACTTCGAAGAGACACAACATAAATACAAGTAGGCCTCTCGTAGTAATAGCCCAGGAGAAATAGGTTCGAAGTTAAAATAAACAAAACAAAAACTTTGAATTTACAAACAAAAAATTCTTTTTATTGAAAAAATATCCTCTTCTTCTTCTCCTTCTCCTTCTCCGTTCCCTTCTCCTCCTCCTCCTCTTCCTCCTTCTTCTTCTTCTTCTTCTTCTTCTTCTTTTTATCCTTTTGGCATACTATATGGATCATGTTGAATTATTTTTTCTCGCGTCTTATGTTTTCTCTTATTCATTACTATGAGTACTTTTCGTTATTACCAAACTGTTTTCATTTTTTTCTACTTTTAACTATTCTTTTGTCACCGTCGCTCCTTTGATTAGATACTGAGCTCCCGGTCGACAAAGCTTCCGACATAACAACAAAGGGAAGCCGACAATAATTCCGACAAGGCCGGTTGACCTTTGTCAGCACTGCAGAGGGCTAGCAACCGCCCCTCGGATTAATATATAAAAGCGCTTCACTGAACCCGATCGTCATTCCATGTAGTGTTGGGACTATCGACTACTTTTAACAACCGACTACTGACTAGTCGACTACTTTCTAATATCGAATAGACTAGCCGTAAAAGTAGTCGACTAGTTTTCGTCTTGAGAACCATAGAATTGAATAGACTAGTCGACTACTACTCCCCTTTGCTAACAGTGCATATCTCCAGTTTGAAGAGGGCGATGGGAGGGTCATAAAACTGCCAAATCTTGGAATAAAACAAATTATTGGTACTTAAAACAGCAACTACAATAAATAATTAAGAAAATATATTTTCGAAACATATTTATTCACAGCAACAGTGTCTTTAAATTTTCAAAAATGATAACCCTACGGGCCCTAATGACGATTTAAAAAAATATGTGTGTGTGTAGGGCTTACATTTGAGTACAGTTGGAGAAGATGAAGAGGTTTGATAAATAATAGACAACCATATTCCAATCACTTCTGCGTAAATAACCCCGCAATTAAACGGAAAAATGTGACATGAAAGTGTGCCTTTATTTACACCTAATATTGTAAATACAATCGTGAACACACGGGAAAACAGAAAACCTCCCATTTTTAAGTCAGTTATAAACAGAAAATTTCCGGAAGAGAACTTCCAATAAAAACAAAACAACCTGTTCGAATTATTTATAAAACGTTATGAAGTAATGTAGTAATTATTTTGATGATAAACTATCTTAATTTCTTTATTATTGTTGTTTGTAAACAAAGACGGCACGCCGTAGAGATGGAGTGCGTAGTCGTTTACTCGAGTGGTTGAAATTAAAAATATAGTATGGCAGCATCAGTTCGACTAGACTAGTCGTTTACAAAAGTAGTCGGTTTGTGAAGGGGTGGTCTTCCAGGTAGTCGACTAGACTAGTCATTTATTCGAAGTGTTTTTTGTATAGTACGGCAGCACGATCAACTAAAGTAGTCGGTTATATAGTAAGGCAGCACGATTCGACTAAAGTAGTCGGTTGTATACGTAATCTGTGGTCATAGTATTAAACTCTACGCGCTGTTAAAGTAGTCGTTTCAATACTAGTCGACTAGTCAATACAACCGACTAGTCGACTACTCAGGGCACTATTCGAATAAACGACTAGTTTACTAGTCGACTACCCCAACACTAATTCCATGCCACTCTACAGCTTCGATCAGACATCGACCATCGGCACATGGCTACCGACTCCAACGAAGACCAATCGACGACCCCGCAAGAGAGAAGATGATGCTTCCGCTCGCCGACCCGACACCTGGACCGTCATCGCCTGCTGCCGTGAGCGATCCCCACTTTTATGTGGCCACTTTCCGGGACACTTTTATAAATTTTACTCGAACTGAGGTGATCTTGCTTCTTGTTTTGTAAACTCATATTAACATTTTAATCATTAAAATAATGGTAAATTGATAGTTAGATCAATTTGAAGTTACAACAACGGTAGTTAGTTAAGCTGTCGAGGACTGTGGTTCGTTTTGTAATTTATTATAAAATATATTCTACTTATATGGATAATCAAAGATATCAAAGAATTTTTGAATTTTACATAAAATTTAAAGCCTAATTTAATTATTACAATAAACCCAGTGTCCACTTATTTTAAAATGTTTCATTTATTTTTTTGTTAACTCCGTATACTTTTAATAATTTCTGGTACGAGTAGAAAACATACTGTACGCGGGAAGGCCTCAATAACTTTGGTAAAAATACACAAGATTGACATAAGAAAGAGTTAAGAAGTTATAGGTATCTTAAATGGTTTTTATAATCTATTTTGAATTCTCTTAAAACTACATCCGTGAAATATCTAAACTTTCAATAGGCATGTAGACGTGGTGAAAAATTTCACCATTTCAGTTTTTAAATGAAATTTTAACGTAAGATACTACTAATTATACTGTACTGCAATTTAAGTTGGTAAAAAAATTATTATCTGAAGTGGTTCCCACTTGATTTGGCCTAAATAATTACATTGTTCGTGTGAGGCGAGGTCTCACTTGAGCGTCTCGGCATTAAGCCTACAGATTTTTTTGTTTTGCTGTTGATAACGCACACTAAATACTTCCGACTGCAGTACAAAACTTTCTAATCATGCGCTTGCACTTGGATTATAAATTTGGATAGCAGTCATGCCGATTATTCATTGGAAATTCTATTAGTATACTGCGTTAGTCTATTACTGCTGCGATATTTTGAGAACTAATTTGTAGGATCCCAGTGTTTACAATTTACTCCTTTTGTTAAGGGGAGCAGACTGATTTCAACAAAAACTATTGATTTTTCAATTTTACCATATACTGATACATCGTTTTCCCCTTTTTCAATTGATAGGCCTATATAACACGACATTCGTTGCTTTTTCTGTTGAGAAAAATTGTGTTTTTACGTTGATGGGATACATAGTGTTTATTTCAATATTTATTCACATTTTTCATTCTTGTAAATTGAGATTAATATTGTTATAATGAAGTGGCGAAAATAAAATCAGCTGGTCAAATAAAACCAGCTTCTCATAAACAGCTGACTGGTTAAATATAAAAACGAAGGTTTCCATTGTTGGGACGCGGCCGCGGTTTGAATGGCTGACGTGTTAGTGGTCTAAATTGTACGGGATTCTTCGTTACGGTGAAGTTTGTTATTTTGTCAGCAGACATTGTTATTTAATGTTTAATTTGGTAAGGGATATTGTCTATTTTATTTTACTGTTAATTAATTGCGTGAACTGTATTATTTTCAATGTTTAATAACTTATTTTCATAAACTCATGTTCATTGTTGTCGTTTGTAAAGGTTAGTTTTTAGTTCTTGTCAAATTGTGTTAAATAACTATATGTGAATTAATTAAATAAAAGTTTACAATTTTACTTTACTATAACGAGTTGTAACAATATAATAATGTTACTGCTCTATTACGGAGATCGCCTTCCCATAAAAACAATAATTTTCAGAACGCATAGGAATCAGGTGTAACGCAAGATAAATATTGGTTGTGTTTTTGTTTGGAAGTTAATTCCAAGTGGCAATAAGTGTTTCTGTTACGGTATTATGCTTTTACTATATCCGCAGTTTCCGCATATTGTATTTTTTGACTTTAGGTACACTTATTTCAGGAACCATCCCACCTAGGAGTGTGAAATTTCACACACTACATTTTACTACTAAGGTGTGTATTTACTCCAGAGGTATTTCAAAAATTTTGCAGTTTTTATTTTTTGGGTGTCTTTTTCATTAAAAAATGTGGGCTACATTTGAACATTTTTTGAGAATAAAAATCATTTTTAGATTGGATAAAGATAAATGAAAAAGCTCTGGTACAAATG
Organism: Catonia carolina; assembly: GCA_035578175.1. Taxonomy (NCBI): domain Eukaryota; kingdom Metazoa; phylum Arthropoda; class Insecta; order Hemiptera; family Achilidae; genus Catonia; species Catonia carolina. The sequence goes on from JAQMRL010000010.1 coordinate 16,044,467, forward strand.
TGTAAAAAGGTACTGTAGATAGCCGTGGCAAAACTCAGCTTTGTAGCTTTAACGGTTCCGATAAAAAATCTACCCAAGTTAGTATTGCAGGTACGGATAATGAAAATGGTCTGCTCCCCTTAATACAATACTTGATATTAATGTTCACAGTTCGATATATTTGAAACGTTGTAATCAGTAGGTAATAGGTTTATTGTTTAGGTCATCAGCCGAAAGGCTGGTTTGAACCTGTAGATGTTTTACTAAGTAAAACGAGGAATGAGGTGGTTTACCATTGCCTTCTTACTGAATGGAACAGTAAGCTTATCAGTATTCCGAGCCCTCTGAAAAGCACATATTTTCCACTCTGAAAATGACACCTTCACTTCGTTCACCACAGGATCTGGCTGTATAATGAAATTCATTACTTTCAGAGGAGATAACTGTGATTAGTATCTTTTACACCTTTACCTCTTCTGTTATTAAATGATTCAGTTATTTAATTGGCTGACAATGTGATAAGAAACAGTACTATTTATTTTCGCCCTGCAACGAACAGATTGAGTGTAAATAATTTGACATTTCACTTGTCTGTTATGGGCAGTAATAGGTTTATTGAGAAATATATTTAGAAAAAATACACAATGAAGATTTTCTTCGGTCAAAAAAAATATTTAAAAAATGTACAATACACGCACATTTTACTGCAAAATTTGTAATTATAACTTGAGGTTTTTATCTGGTGAAATTTCCAGACACTAGCCGAAAAACAAATCCAAGACTTTCCACTTTGCAGTCTACCACAATAACCATGGCTCATGTTAGCGCACAGTGGTTAGCGTTCTACGTTGCAAAGTGGAAGTCCGTGGTTGGATTCCTGACTAGGGTGTGGAAAATGATTACAAGTTCAACCCATCGTTCTCCTTAATTCAAAATTATTGCTTATAACCAAGCTGTTGATGTGACATTAAATATAATTTAAAAAAAATTGTCTTCAGATTTAAAGAACCTTATTACCATTAAAATAGGTTAATGATTTTTTTTTAGAGTTAGTTTTTTTTTATTCCTGATTTGTGTACGTTGCAATCTGTTCAATTTAGAACAATAAGCAACCCCATGACCCAATGAGATGAGGATGATGTGTATGGCGTGTAAATGAGGTGTAGTCTTGTACAGACCCAGGCCGACCATTCCTGAGAGAGTATGGTTAATTAAACCCCAACCATTAAAGTACACCGGTAACCACTGTCTAGTATTCAAATCCGTATAAAAGTAACTACCTTTACTAGGATTTGAACCTGGTTAGTTTTTGTGGAAGAAAATTACAGGGAAGAATTAAAAAAGTACTAATTGTTAAGAAAAAAGACTACAATTGAAATAATATAAAAATTCATAATTTTTTTATTTAATATTACTCTTATTATTTTTGTTTTACGTCATAATAAAAATCAGAAGTGCTCTGAAACGTATTATTTAAATACAGTATCATCTAGATGTAATAATTGAAAAAAAAACAGTTGCTAAAGGAGAGGAAGAATGATAAGATTAATATTTCGAGATAAAAATTACGGAAAACATGGTTGTCCTAAGAATATGCTCATAAAATTAAATTTAATTATAGAAAGACAATCCTTTGAAAAATTTTAATTTGAAAGTCTACAATAATATTTGAAAAGGTAAGATAGGTATTATCATAAAAGCATAATCATGTAATAAAGTTATTTTGGGTAATAACGATGTCATAATCTATTCAATAAATAAATAAACCTTCCAATTTTGGTTATATAGGCCTAATACCATTTCTTTTTTATATTATCTAGTAGATTAAGATATCATATGTTTGTGTGCTTAATGTATTCGAAATTTAAAGCGAAAACCATGTTTAAAGAAATTTAATTTCAAATGTTTTGAACAATCTTTTCAATGGCAAACACAACAGATCTTTAACATTAGAAATTATACAGAAAATAATCGCTTCTCATATTTTTAGATGGGGAAAATTAATCAGTCGACTTCTGAAAAACTATGCGACCATTATATGAAAACGAAGTACATGTGAAACAAACTATTGTATTTTATTCCTAATTTGTGTACGTTGCAATCTGTTCAATTGAGAACAATAAGCAACCCCATAACCCAATGAGATGAGGATGATGTGTATGACGTGTAAATGAGGTGTAGTCTTGTACAGACCCAAGCCGACCATTCCTGAGAGAGTATGGTTAATTAAACCCCAACCATCAAAGTACACCGGTAACCACTGTCTAGTATTCAAATCCGTATAAAAGTAACTACCTTTACTAGGATTTGAACCAGGAACCTTCGTCTCTGGTTCAAATCCTAGTAAAGGTACATTATAGTTACTTTTATACGGATTTGAATACAAGACAGTGGTTACCGGTGTACTTTGATGGTTGGGGTTTAATTAACCATACTCTCTTAGGAATGGTCAAAATATAATATTTATTTTTTAGTTTCTCTTGCTTTTTTTATCTGAGGCGGAGAGAAAAACTCATGTTCACTCCTTCACGATGGGGTAAGTATTGCTTGAGTCCCAGCTCTGTGTAGTTGGAAGGAATGCAGTGCGTTGTTATAGTAGTGGGAGAATGAATGAGTTAGTAGTGTTTCACAGCTGATGCATCTGTTGTGGGGTAGCGTGTACTAACTAAACTAAAAAAATATTCTTATCATCCGGCGCATTAATTTAACAAATACCTACCGGGTTATTAACTTGGTCGGATTCATAAATATTTAACTTACCAATTTATATCAAAATATGTAAATAAATGAATGTAAATAAATAAATGAATGCCGGGCGCATTGGCGTAGTTGGTAACGTGCTCGCCTCTCATCATGCGGTCCTGGGCACGGCATATTTTCATACGTTACAAAAAATCATTTCATCCTCCATTGTACAAAGTTACACCCCAACGTCGTCGCTAATGACCGTTGCAGTTGATGCGATGTTAAATAAATAAATTAAAAAAAAATGAATGTAATAAATACAAACAAATATGTTAAATACGGAAAATTTGAAAACGAATGTTTTGTATCAGAGTAGTACAACAATCTTTCGCCCAGCATGCGTCACTCATTCATTAAACTTCATCCGTACCCTTCACCCCGCAACTACACGAAGCTTGGAACCGCACAATAGTGTTGAACTCAATTGAGTCGTCCTCGTCCAACCCCAAGGAGGTCGTAACCGCCTACCAACCAAAAACCCGCCGCCTGGCCACTTGATCCGACATCAGCAAAGAACCCTCCACCTCCCTCGGAACTGTTTATCACATCAGCAACGAACCCTCCACCTCCCTCGGAACTGTTTACATAATACTACAAGGGAAATGTCGAATTAAAAAAAAATGTACATACTGTCAGTGGAGCGTGGAAGGGAACCGTAGCCCAATTCCCCTCGCGCTGTCATTGACCAACACTCACTCTCTCACTTCCATTCATCTCTTTCAACTTTTAGATTCTCTTGCCCTATATCACTATGTCGATTTAATGAAAATAGAGTTTCCACCAGAAATACATGTTTTCATGCCCCTGAACACAAAAAACCATGTAGTATAAGCGATTGGTCTATGTGTGAACAAAATATATCAAGGCCGGAATATCATACGAAGTTCAAACTTGAAAATTAAGTTAGGTACAACAAGGAGACTTGACATGAAAATTTTCATCAAAATCGATCAACCGGAAGTAGTAAATTATTCGTGAGATTTATCACTTTTGCGATTTTTTCAAAATCGGAACGTACGATTTTTATTTAAATCGTCTCATTTACTACATATTTTATGCTCTACAGGATAGGGCAGCTTACCATATCTGCTGGAATTCTTGGGGGCTGTGCTTTAGTGGTAAAAAATAATTTTTTTCTTAAGATTGCAATTTTAATATAATACATTTTAGGGCAAAATAATTAAAATTCTAGAAAATTAAAAACCCTACAAGTCTTGTTTCAAGCGGGTTTTTTTGTACAACTCTTAGTTTAGCTTCAAAAAGCGATTTTCTGTATTTTGCTCATCAAAATCGGGGGAAAATGCATTTTTTAAGATTGTGACCTTAGTACGCATTTCACGACAAAAGTGTACAATCAAAGTTGTAAAAAATTAATTAATCTACAACTTATATTTCAAGATTTGTTTTATACACAGCCTACCTAGTTTAGCGTCAATTAGTGTGTTTTCAAGTATTGTCAAGTATTGGAGAAGTTTAATTTAATTTTTCGTCACTCCTTCTTGGTTAATGGTGTATGTTTTTCATGTTACATTATTTACTAATGACAAAACATAGGATATAACTTTTATTATTTACATTGGCAACAGAAAGTCGTGAGAGCGTTTCACACCAGATTTTTACATTGATAATTATTCATTATCCGAATAATATCATGATAAGTGATAGAATTTTTTGTATACTAGACAAGTTGAAAAGAAGAGAGATTAAGCGTATAAAGTTAAAGTGGTGGAAAGACAGCTACAGAACAGATCCCCCGTCAAGCCACAAAAAAAAAACAAAATGAAAAAAGAACAAAAAATATACCGCCTAATATTATGTCGGCCGGCCCACCCACAGACTTATTTTTTAATTCCCGTCAGCCGAAGACATCGGCTGCCGATTCTTCACACATCATTTCAATTCCATTATGAATTATTACTACCATTGTAGTAATAATAGTAAAAAATATTTTATTATACTACTTACTAGAAAAAGATAGGAAATGATACAATGTAAAATAACGTACTGAAAAGAGATAGAATATTATGATAAATGTAATGTAATAAAAATAACCTAGAAAGAAAAATTATTATTGTGTTGATGACGATGATGGATAAGATGATACATATTGAATAAGATAAAGTTGGCAGACCTGTAAGTATGATTACGTTGGATGATCATTACAATCCTTTTATTACTCGAAGTACCCACCCCGTGGAGATAAGTATTCAACTATATCGTTGAATATTTCTCTCAGTTGTTAGCAAAATCATTTTCTTCAATAATCACTTTTAAAAAAATCTGGTGTGAAACACTCACACAACTTTCTCTTGCCAATGCAAATGATTAATAATATACCTAACATTATTAAAAAAATATTAGAAATAAACAAAAACTAACCTCAAAAACATAACCTTATTTTAATCACGAGTGAATGACGCAAAATGACAATCGAACTCAGTTTGGCTTAAAAATACGGAAAATCACGCTTTCACGCTAAACTAGGCTCTGTAGAGAAAAATGCTCTAAACAAAAGTTGTAGATCTTTTAATTTTCTATAACTTTTATTATATACACTTTTGTCGTAAAATTCATACTAAGACCGAAATGTTAAAAAAATCGATTTTTCTCACGTTTTCGTGAGAAAAAAAACAGAAAATCGCAAATTACCGCTAAACTAAGCGTTATACAAAAAAATGTTTGAAACAGAAGTTGTAGGTTTTTAAATTCTCTACAACTTTTATTATATAAGTTTTTGCGCTGAAATTTATATTAAAGCCGTAATCTTAAAAAAACAACGTTTTTACGTGAAAACAGCCTCACCGAGAATTTCAGCAAACATGGCACCTACCCTATCTTGTAGAGAATAAAAAATTGAGTAAAATAGGCGATTTTAAAAAAAATCGTAGGACCAGTTTTTGAGAAAATCGCAAAAAACTAAAAAATTATACGAATAAACTACTACTTCCGGTTGACCGATTTTGATGAAAATGTTCGTGTCGCGTCCGGTAGTGGTATGTAACTTAAGTTTCAAGTTTCAAGTTCGTACGATGTTCCGTTCTTGAGATATTCTGTTCACACACACACACACAGACACACAGACACACACACAGACACACAGACACACACACAGACCAATCGCTAAAAACATGTTTTTTGGGTTCAGGGGGTCTGAAAACGTATAGATCCGGTGAAAACTCGATTTCGAAAAATCGACATGAAAACAATACTTTCCTTCCTATATATTCATATAGGCAAGAGAAAGTAAAAATGGCATAAATCAAGTCATGATTTTATTTCAATATGTCGTCAATTATTTAATGATAATTTATATTGTTTTATCACATTAACCCTTTATAGGACAGTACTTTGCCCATAACTGGCGGGTGGAGTGTCAAATTAATAATTGTACTCGATCTGTTGGTTCCAGGGCTACAGGAAATAGTTCTGTTTCTTATCACATAGTCAACCAATTATATGACTGAACTATTTAAGAACAGAGGAGGTAGAGGTGTAAAAGACACTAGTCAGAGTTACCTCCTCTTAGAGTAATGAATTTCATTATACAGCCAGACCCTGTGGTGAATGAAGTAAAGGTGTTATTTGCAGGGTGGAAAGTGAGTGCTTTTCGGAGGGCCTGGCATGCTGATAAGCATACTCTTTAAACTCAGTGAGGAAGGCAATAGTAAACCACCTCATTTCTCGTTTTTACTTAGTAAAACCTCAAGAGGTTCAAACCAGCCTTTTGGCTGTTGATCTGAATAACAACAAGGCAGTACTACGGGGAAAAATATATATGTTGTAAAATGTTAAATAATTTTTATTTATAGGGACTTGAATAATGTATTTCTAGTGCCACAACAGTAAGATATTTCTTTTTTTATGTTAAGCCCTGGTAAGTATACTGACCAAGGAACATTTATTGAAATACGAATCACATAATGTTTAGTGATAAGAATGCTTATTAAAACAACTTGTGTACACTATAACCAAAAAATCTGGTGTGAAACACTCACACAACTTTCTCTTGCCAGTGAAAATAATTAACAATAAACCTAACATTAGTAATAAAACATAAGAAATAAACAAAAAACTAACCTCAAAAAATTAAACCTAATTTTAATCATGAGTGAAAAATGCAAAATGAAAATCAACCTCATTTTGGCTTAGAAATACGGAAAATCACTCTTTCTCTCTAAACTAGGCTCTGTAGAGAAAAATGCTCTAAATAAAAGTTGTAGATCTTTTAATTTTCTATAAATTTAATTATATACACTTTTGTCGTAAAATGCATACTAAGGCCGAAATGTTTAAAAAAATCAATTTTTCTCACGTTTTCGTGAGAAAAAAAACAGAAAATTGCTTATTACCGCTAAACTAAGCGTTATACAAAAAAATGTTTGAAATAAAAGTTGTAGAATTTTAAATTCTCTACAACTTTTGTTATATAACGTTTTGCGCTAAAATGCATATTAAAGCCGCAATCTTAAAAAGAAAATGTTTTTACGTAAAAACAGCCTCACGCAGAATTTCAGCAAACATGGCGCCTACCCTATCTTGTAGAGCATAAAAAATGTAGTAAACCAGGCGATTTTAAAAAAAATCGTAGGACCAGTTTTTGAGAAAATCGCAAAAAAGTAAAAAATTATACGAATAAACTACTACTTCCGGTTGACCGATTTTGATGAAAATGTTCGTGTCGGGTCCGGTAGTGGTATGTAACTTAAGTTTTAAGTTTCAAGTTCGTACGATGTTCCGTTCTTGAGATATTCTGTTCACACACACACACACACACACGCACACACACACACACACACACACACATACACACACACACACACACAGACCAATCGCTAAAAACATGTTTTTTGGGTTCAGGGGGTCTGAAAACGTATAGATCCGGTGAAAACTCGATTTCGAAAAATCGACATGAAAACAATACTTTCCTTCCTATATATTCATATAGGCAAGAGAAAGTAAAAAATTTGTAGAATAGCTTATCTTTGTTCACATTAGCAAGAATGCTTGTTTTCCCGTAAAAAACTCGAATTTTCTAAGCACTGTACAAAAGTAATAACAAAACAACTCGTTAGTATACGCTGGTATGAATCCTTACCACATTCGTGTAACTCAAGAAGCAAATGGCCCCTGCGCGCTGATTTAAAATGTGAATGGCCTACTAACTAGAAAACATCTGTTGTTTAGGTCATCAGCCAAAAAGCTGGTTCGAACCTGTAGAGGTTTTACTAAGTAAAACGAGGAGTGAGGTGGTTTACCGTGCCTTCCTCACCGAGTGGAAAAGTATGCTTATCAGTATGCCGGGCCCTCTGAAAAGCACATATCTTCCACTCTGCAAATGACACCTTCACTTCATTCACTACAGGTCTAGCTGTATAATGAAATTCATTACTTTCAGAGGAGATAACTATGATTAATGTCACAATACACCTCTACCTCTTCCGTTCTTAAATGATTCAGTCATTTTATTGGCTGACCATGTGATAAGAAACAGAACTATTTATTTTAGCCCTGCAACGAACAGATTGAGTGTAAATAATTTGACACTCCACCTGTCTGTTATGGGCAGAGAAAACATATATAAAACCATAAAATTCCAATACGGTTCAACTGCACAGCTTTTTCTTAAATAAAATCAACCACATTGTCAGTGGTAAGTATACTTACCAAATACCTATAAAGGGCCATGTGCTGTGCGAAACCACTTCAGTGGCTATAGAAATGAGTAGTGCAGTACCCAAAAAAACTTGTTGCAGTGAGGTCAATATGCGTCTGAAACCGGTCAATATTATATTTATTTTGTATTTATTCTTTAACGCAACTAACAGAGTTTACAGAAATAGAATATGTTGAAAGGAAAATATTTTATTATCGTTTTAATGTGAACGGTAGGCTAGAATGTTGAAAAAAATTATGTCAACAGATATCACATGCAGGCCGTCCAAAAGTCAACATACAACACGTTTCTTAGTTTGTGTGAAAGCTGTGACGGTTTTCTATAGGATTTTCTTTTGTTATAAACGGTTGGTTCTAATGTACGTTGTAGCAAAGGGGGAAAAGGAGTGGCGCACGACAAAATACCTACAGTGTTCCCAAACAAGTCACTTCATGGCATTCTCCCGCAACCTACAGAATTGTGAAATATATGTACATGTAGATAAAATTATGCTTTACAAATGAAGGGTACAAAAAAAGCAACTTAGTCCAAAAAATTCGAAACAGATTAATATGCCATTTGATACTCTTTGGTAAATATTTTCACGTGCTGAAAGCTACAGGGGAAAAACTAATTTAATCACAAGATATAGCCATTTGAAATATTGCAGCACAGGGGAAAAACCAACTCAGTCCATTCAGATCAGGGGAATAACCAACTGAGTCCAATGCTAGCGACATAGGCGCTGGCCTTCTAATTTTTAAATTTCTCTTTCTCTCAGATCGTTTTAAACTTTGTTTTTGCCCTCCCGCAAAATTTCTGTTTTGTGACTTAGTTGGTTTTTCCCCTGCACCCTTCAAATGGTTTTCACAAGTAAAATCTAACAATATGAATGTTCGTGTGACGTCATAGGAAAGGAATGTAATACGGCGCTGTGTATTAGAAGCGGAACAGTACGGAACAGCCGGAGCCTTAAGAGTTAAAGGGAAAACTTGGAAGAATGTAACTCGTATGCTTTAAAATTGGCTTTCAATATCTGTCCATCCGTCCAATTTACCACTTGAGATTTTCTCCTTTCATGAACTTATCCATCTCATCCGAGGTTTGTCTTTCTTGCACTTTCTTATTGGATCTCAACTGCACGCGCTTCTTACAGGTATATACCCAATCCATATCAAACTTGTTTCTTCAATGTAACTGAAAACATAGCTCTCAACCATGTATACAACATGTATACCAACATGTATACCATGTATTTTCTTTCGTATTTCCTCATTGGTAATCGGTCCAATCTATTTAATATATCTACTAGCAGCAGCCCCCCCCCCCCCACTGCCACTCGCTGCGCTTCACGGCAAACTAAACTTAAAGCGTTTAACAGGTTGACTCCCATGAGACACTTATATGTCTCTCACCAGATCTGTAAAATTTACTTTTGAGAGACTGATTCGTCTCTCCCATAATAGTGTTTTTAATGGAATCGTGAGACGGATTAGATGCTCGTTTGCATTGAATCATATACTGAGCTGTTAAGAAATGAGTTCAAAAAACATTTCCCCAGTCATGGTTCGTGATTTAATTGACCGATTTTGATGAAAATTTTCATATTGGGTCCGGTAGTAGTATCACAAAGATTTTTGGAAATTGATTAATGATAATTGTTTCCATGGAAATTGTTGATAGCCCAGCGTGACGTGAGGGCAAACCAAAGATTTTTCCCGTGCAAACAACACAGTCCAGGTTGTACAGTCCAAAACACAGTCCAAAAGAAGTAGTCATTTCAAAAAAAATTGTTTTTGAGTAACACGGTAGATGATCAAATAGTAAAGAAGGAAACCGGCCGCATTAGCGTAGTTGGTAACGTGCTCGCCTCTCATCATGCGGTCTTGGGTTCGAATCCCACTCAGGCACGGAATATTTTCATACGTTACAAAAAATCATTTCGCCAGTCGCATTGGCGTAGTTGGTAACGTGCTCGCCTCTCATCTTATGGTCGTAGGTTCGAATCCTACTCAGGCACGGCATTTTTCATTCGTTACAAAAAATCATTTCATCTTCCATTGTAAACAGTTACACCCCAACGTCGTCGCTAATGACCGTTGCAGTTGATGCGACGTTAAATAAATTAATTAAAAAACAAAATCATTTCATCCTTCACCGTTCCAAGTTCCAAGTTCCTGCGATGTTCCGTTCTTGAGATATTCTGTTCACACACATACAGACCAATCGTTTAAAACATGTATTTTGGGTTCAGAGGGTCTGAAAACGTGTAGATCCGGTGAAAAATCGACATGAAAACAATACTTTCCTTCCTTTATATTATTCATACAGGCAAGAGAAAGTAAAAAAGCCAAGGAACCATAAAATAGGTATCTGGTTTGTTAACAAAATTGCAAAAATTGCCTTGGGAGTCAACCTGTTAACTAAAAGTATTGATAGAAGGCTGTTTGAATTTTTACGAAAGAGTTGAAATAGACAAGCAATTAAGTAGAATGACGAATGTAGGGTTATCTAGCAGACATGACTAGCTAGATACATGGTTACTGGACTCTAATATCATTCGTTGAGAACATGTGGAAGTGGAAAAGAATATTTTTTAAAAATGACTAATAATTATTTTTTTAAAAAAACGTGATAAATTTTGATAAAATACTAAAATCGACCTCCTACAGAGAACATTAAACCGTATTTAGGAGCCTAAAATTGTAAAAATTATTATAAAAGTATTTTTAAACAGTAAAGAATGTTATAAAAAATTTGTTAAATTAAAAAAAAGTTCACAATTGTATTAAATTAGGCCTACATGATTATTATTTTATTACAAAATATGTTGTAAAGAACAGGCGCTAGAAGTATGGTCGAATAATTGTGTTGACCGTAACCTCTGACACATAGGTCTTATTGATAAAACTAAAAACTGGAAATAACCGGATTCTGTTTACTGGTGGTCTGATAATTATTTGAGCCTGTATGCCTAAACAGTAGCCTATTTTAATACATATATATTAGTACTATAATGATAATAAAGCCTAATAAATTCTATATATAAATAAATAAGCCATATAAGCCTATTTCCATATATTTATATTATCGTAGTTTTTAGGCACGTAACAAAATGACGATTGTACAGCACGTCAGTAGTACAGTAATGTGCATAATATAGTACAGTATAGTTAAGCCTATGTAGAATACTACAGTGTACTGTGTATAAATACAGTACGACTAGAATAACTGCACACTCGCTAGAATAACATAAAAACAAAACAAATCTCACTAAACTAACAGCACAACTTATATCAAGTTTAAATATCAGTCTTCAAAGACTCGCCACATGTCTAATTTAACTGCTAACGGATAACTCTGAGGATCCGTAGAAACGCCCTGCGCATCACTCTAGTCAACAGTTGGGTCTGCTTCTACCAGCGCTGAGTAATGGGCACATCTTCTCATGTTTGATCCACAGAGAATGTGCCTGACAAGGGCTATGATCATATACTGTGGACAATTCGAACTGGCACAACTCTTGCTCTACGTGTACACACAGTTTCGCATAAAGTATATCCATAATCTATTCTTTCAACAAGGTCTACAAATTTTAATGTACACAAATGCCTACAGCCTTATTTCAATGCACAAACCTACAAATAATTATTTCATTTTAAAATATGTACGAATTTAATTTGTCCCAGTTTTTTTTGTCATCAGTCTCTCGACTGGTTTGATGCAGTTCTCCAACCTGTTCTATCTTGCGCAAGTCGTTTCATATCTACATACCTGTAACACCCTAAATCTTTTGTAATTTGCTTTATATATTCTAATCTTTGCCTCCCTCTACAATTTACTCCCTCAATATTACCCTCCATTATTAATAGCCCAATACATGGATGTCTTAGGATATACCCCACTAGCCTATCCCTTCTTTTGGTAAGATGCTTCCATATACTTCTTTTTTCATCCACTCGCCTAAGAACCTCTAAATTACTTATTTTGTCCACCCACCTAATCTTTAACATTTTCCTATAACACCACATTTCAAAAGTTTCTATCCTCTTCTTTTCTACAGCCCCTATCACCCACGTTTCACTTCCGTATAATGCTACGGAAGTGCCAGTAAAAAATTAAATTATAAACTACAAAAACTCAATAAACTATAATCTACAGACGCACCCAACTAACTAAACCAATTGGTCTGAATGTATAATGAACAGAAAATCATTTATAGTGTAATATGACAAATTTGATGTACATCTGGAGTTGTTTATTTTTGAGTCTATTGAAATAAAAATAGATATCTCCAGCTGATTAAAATAAATACTTTAAAAATTATTTGATTTCATTAACAAAAATATGGTTACTAGGCAACTAAGAAGAAGAAAGGGGAATTGTAAAATATTTTAATGGGGGACTGGACGCCAAACCAAACGGGTGGGTCCCTCATTCGTGCTTAACAAACAGTCGTAAATATATAATTAATAGTAAAAATAGATAAATAGTAATAAATACAACGTGCATATTATTAAAAGAGACATAAATTATCATACTTCATAATAACAGTGACTATCCGGTAGCCTTTCAATGGCAGACGTGTAAAACAATAACAATAAACATTCATTAAATTATGTAATTATGAAAATATATATATTAAATAAAACCATAATGTATAAACGTGAATAATGTTTTATTGAGTGAGATAAGGGACAAGGTAAACAAGAAATTGATTTAATCATTTATTATCTTACAAATTTGGCATACCCTCGTGGACATACTTGCGGGGAGTAATAAAGTTACTTTCAATAGAAACAGATTAGTCTCATTATGCCGGACAGATTAATAATAATAACAGTGAAAACAAAGCGTAGTGACTGTGTGTGAGTCGCACATTTTTTTTTTTTTTTTTTGCTTTAACGTCCGACTGTTCTGCAATTACTGCTAATGCAGACGGTGAAAGATGAAATGAGTCATAATAGTAATAACAATGTAGTCACATAGTTATAGTAATGTGAGTCGCACATTACAGTATACTTTTGTGACTGTACCGTCGATGCATGGTGAGGGGTGAAGAGTGGAGTAGATAAACACTGAAGCTACTTGTGCCAATTCGAATTGTCCATGGTACACCAGTGAATCTGGCAGAAATAACCCGGCTGATACTGATGTTATGTTGGTGTTGAGCTCCAGCTAGTTTTACCTAGCATGTGAGTTGGATTCGTGGTACCCCGGGTTTTGTGCATAGTAGACCATAACTACCGCCGCTAGATGAAAAATCTGGTGTAAAACACTCACATAACTTTCTCTTGCCAATGCTAATAATTAATAATAAACCTAACGTCATTAATAAAATATTAGAAATAAACAAAAACTAACCTCAAAAACATAACCTTATTTTAATCATGAGTGAATGACGCAAAATGAAAATCGAACTCAATTTGGCTTAAAAAAACGGAAAATCACACTTTCACGCTAAACTAGGCTCTGTAGAGAAATACTTTCTAAATAAAAGTTGTAGATCTCTTAATTTTCTATAAATTTTATTATAATATACACTTTTGTCGTAAAGTGCATACTAAGGCCGAAATCTTAAAAAAATCAATTTTTCACAAGTTTTCGTGAGAAAAAACAGAAAATCGCTAATTACCGCTAAACTAAGCGTTATACAAAAAAATGCTTGAAATAAAAGTTGTAGGTTTTTAAATTCTCTACAACTTTTATTATATACAATTTTGCTCTAAAATTAATATTAAAGCCGTAATCTTTAAAAAAACACTTTTTACGTAAAAACACCCTCACCAAGAATTTCAGCAAACATGGCGCCTACCCTATCTTTTAGAGAATTAAAAAGTGAGTAAATGAGGCGATTTTAAAAAAAATCGTAGGACCAATTTTTGAGAAAATCGCAAAAAAAGTGAAAAATTATACGAATAAACTACTACTTCCGGTTGACCGATTTTGATGAAAATGTTCGTGTCGGGTCCGGTAGTGGTATGTAACGTAAGTTTCAAGTTTCAAGTTCGTACGATGTTCCGTTCTTGAGATATTTTGTATACACACACACACACACACACACACACAGACACACACAGACACACACACACACACACAGACCAATCGCTAAAAACATGTTTTTTGGGTTCAGGGGGTCTGAAAACGTATAGATCCGGTGAAAACTCGATTTCGCAAAATCGACATGAAAACAATACTTTCCTTCCTATATATTCATATAGGCAAGAGAAAGTAAAAAGTTCACGATATACACTCCAGGGTGGACGGCAACAAAGTCGTTCCATTTTACGCCTTGTCCTTTCTTAACTAAACATGAGACTATGTTAATTTAGTCGGACAATACCCGTAGACTAGTAAAACGGATTCATAATATTCATACTTCAATAAAATTAGTTGTCGTAGAACTACTAAAACAAAATTAAACTTTCGGTGCGTACTTTACCACATTAAAATAAAATAAAATTTTATATCAAGAACAGAACATGCCTGAAAGCCTATTCGCTTACAATATTTATGTTGTAAAAGAACAATAGAGATGCATTATGCCTATAGAAATGTTATTGTTTATTTTTTACACACATACACAAAAAAATCAAAGATAACTGCATTTTACAACGCATTTTGTTATTCTTCATTTGACATTTGATGACGTTTCAAAATAGGCATACAAATATTTTCTGTTATTTATTTTTATCTCATTTACACAATGTAAGAAATTTACCTTAAATTTAAACAAATTAACAAAAATTATATTATACAGAATACATATTATCTCAATTACAATTCCTGGATTTGTGCGGTAATCTTTTCTTTAAAATATTCAAGAAATTTATTTACGTTTCTAATACTCAAAATTAATGGCAGTCGCATTTTATTTTCATCTGTATCCGCGAATAACGTTCAAAGAATTATTTTTGGAAGAAATTTGTAAAATTTTCATCATCATTTTCCTTTGTCCGTCCGTTACACCCAGATGTCACAAACTACAAGAGATAGCAACAAACGGTTTCCGGATTTGTAATTTACACAAAAAGTTAGTGGGCCTGGTTGAGGTCCGGTTTTAATTGAAAGATGCCCAAAACCGGAAGTCAAGAAATCAAAGTCAGAATTTTTTAACAAAAATGGTAGTGTCATTCGATTCCTTTTAAAGAGTAGATACAGAAATCTTTGGTTTGAAGTTCCGGTTTCTTTTTTTCGTTTCCGACTGTTCTGCAATTACTGCTAATTCAGACGGTGAAGGATGAAATGATTTTTTGTAACGTACGAAAATATGCCGTGCCTGAATGGGATCAAACCCAAGACCGTATGATGAGAGGCGAGCACGTTACCAACTACGCCAATGCGGCCGGAATTCAAGAAATCATAGTCGGAATTTGGAAACAAAAAAAAGTGTCATTAAATTTCTCTTCAACGTTTATTCTACAAAGTTTAGTTTAGCGTCACTTTAGTGATTTTCTGTTTTTCCTCATAAAAATCGGTAAAACCAAGAATGTTTTAAGATTGCGGCCTTAGTTTGCATTTTACGACAAAAGTGTACATACTTAATCAGTCTTGTTTGTTTAGGTCATCAGCCGAAAGGCTGGTTTGAACCTCTAGAGGTTTTACTAAGTAAAACGAGGAGTGAGGTGGTTTACCTTGCCTTCCTCACTGAGTGAAAAATTATGCTTATCAGCATGCCAGGCCCTCTGAAAAGCACATATTTTCCACTCTGCAAATGACAACTTCACTTCATTCACCACAGGGTCTGGCTGTATAATGAAATTCATTACTTTCAGAGGAGACAACTCTGATTAGTATCTTTTGCACCTCTACCTCTTCTGTTCTTAAATGATTCAGTCATTTAATTGCCAACTCAGTCTTATAGGAAATAAATCAGTCTTATAGGAAATAAAATAATCTACAACTTTTATTTTAAGCATTTTTTCTTCGGGGCCTACTTTAGCGTCAATTAGTAATTTTTCCTATTTTTCAAGTCGAAAATTTTAATTTTGCGTTATTCACTCATGATTAAAATTAGATTATGTGTTTCATATTACATTGTTTTTTCATGTTATTAATAGGTTATGTTATTAATTATTTACATTGGCAAGAGAAAGTCGATCGAGTTTTTATACTAAATTTCTTTTATGTTTAAGCGTAGGAGTGTATAATTTTAAATAATTTACCTATACCGGTGTCTCACGAAATTTGAACCATAGGGAAATAGTATTGATTTCCTTTAGTTTGTTAATATTTTCTTCCCACGAGTAAATGAAGACTTGTTTTAATCAGGAATCGTTAGAAAATGTTAAACCTTTTAAAAAAATATCAATTTTGATACATTTAAGCTGTATTTTAGCTTACATACAAAAATTTGTAACAGTTTTCCATTTAAGTATTTTAAATTTTATCCACTTTAGGAATTGTTATGTTTGTAGCAATGGTAACGTTCTGGTCCGGATATATATGCCGGCCGCATTGGCGCAGTTGGTAACGTGCTCGCCTCTCATCATGCGGTCTTGGGTTCGAATCCCATTCAGGCACGGCATTTTTTCATACGTTACAAAAAATCATTTCATCATTCACCGTCTGCATTAGCAGTAATTGAAGAACAGTCGGACGTTAAACCAAAAAAAAAAAAAAAAAAAAAAATGGTCCGGATATGTAAAGATGGGCGGGTCGAATCCATCAGCGGTAAAATTTTTTATTGTTTCAAAAAATATGGAAATATAAAAACAAATAATTTTTTTTTATTTTGACAATTTTTTTTTATCATCTCAAATTATTTATTTAAAAATTGTTATTTTTTTGGAAGCAAATTCAGTATTATTTTAAATACCTATCTAATAATTCCTTCCGCAACATTTAATTTTCAGAGACAGCTGATTGTTGCAATAATTTTAGATGATAAAATAAAAAATAAATGAATAATACTTTTTTTTTTGTAATATTTCCAATATTTTTTGAATAATAAAAAAAATTTACCGCTAATGGTTCGACCCTCCTAACTTTACATCGCCGGGCTGGAACGATACCATTACTCCAAACACAACAATTCGAAAAGTAGATAAAATTTACAATACTTAAATGGAAACCGGTTACAAATATATATGTATTTCTGTATTTAAGCTAAAAAACAGTTTAAAATGTATTAACGATGATATTTTTTAAAAGATTTAAACATTTTTTAATGATTCCTGACTATAACAAGTTTTCATTTATTCGTGTTCAAATCCTAGTAAAGGTAGTTACTTTTTTACGGATCTGAATACTAGACAGTGGTTACCGGTGTACTTTGATGGTTGGGGTTTCATTAACCATACTCTCTCAGGAATGATCGGCCTGGGTCTGTACCAGACTACACCTCATTTACACGTCATACACATCATCCTCATCTCATTGGGTCATGGGGTTGCTTATTGTTTTAAATTGAACAGATTGCAACGTACACAAATTAGGAATTAAAAAATAATTTATTCGTGGGAAGAAAATCAATGCTATTTCCCTATGGTTCAAATTCGTAGGTCACCCGGTATAACTTGTTTTACAAATTGCTAGCAAAACCTTAAGAACAAAGTTATCAAATTTAGGTAATTATATTTGAAGACGATTCCTTACCAGTTTATTCAATATTCTGCATCTGAAGAAATTAAACGTTTAGACAAATATGACGTTCGTTTGACGCAGTGATTTTGATAGAATGTTCCAAACTCTATAGACTGTGATTTTTAATTTTATTGGTACCATGTGTATACATTATACAAAGTCGATAGATTTTTGAGCCATACTGTTGAAAAACTATTTTAAAATAATTGTTCAGTTTGAAAACAGCTACTTCGTGTAGTTTTTTAAATTCGACTTAATACGCATTACATCTAAGTATCAGAATTATAAATAACCGACAAACCGTACGAAGATTCCGTAAACTCAAGCAGTATAAATAGCTTTATACACAAATTATTAAGATTTTTTTTTAGCTTTTATTTGTTATCGGGAACTGTACATTGTTGACAACTACCCAATTTGATCGCTGCTTTGCTCTATTATTTGAAGTGAATTAGACATGAGTTTGAACAGGGACCCCCAGTAGAGTTTGTTCATGGATGGCTATCAACTGGTCACCATACAAAGTTGCTTGCCCAACCGGTGTTACTTAACAAATAATAGCGACTTTCTACCAGCTGACTGACTGGGCTGGCCCGAAGGCCAATTATTAAGTTAACGAATTTACCTCTAATGAAAGATTAAATCAAAAGTGATGATAAGTTAACAAAAATTGAAATCGGGTTAAGATTGATTTTGAATCAAATAAATAGTAATTTTGAAGTATATTTTCAATGGGGTTATATCTTATAAATAAATAAAACTAATAATCCTATAACAATAATCCTATAACTAATAATAATCCTATAACTAATAATAATCCTATAACAATAAACAGACATCTGAAAGAGTTTACCAGAAGATCTAAAAATTATTTTTCACCTTACCTTTTACAACATTTTTTTCAAATAGATTCTCGATGTAAGATGATTGAAACCCATCTTCGTGAGGATTTTCAATCAATTAATATACGATACATAATAATATTCGACTTATAAATCCCAACAATTTCAACCAATAGCAGTTTACTCTTGTAAAATATGCACAATTAAAAATATACAAAAACCGCAAAATGGAACTAAAACTTTAACAATTCACGAATGACAAGGTCTTTAAAATAATAATTAAATTGTATTTTGTTGTACAAGGTACTTAAAGAAATGTTTAACGATCAAAAATGTTTTAAGTGACCACCTCTGTGGCGTTGTGGTTAGTAAAAGACCACCTCCGTGGTTTTGTGGTGAGTGGTTGTGTAGTGCTAGCCTACAAGGTGGAAGATCCCGGGTTTAATTCCCGACAAGGGTCTAGAAATTATTACAAGTTAAAATCTACCGTTTCATAACCCACAGTAGTCTCTAATGACCAAGATGTTGGTGCGACTTTCAATAAAAATAAAAAGAGCCGCCTCCGTAGCGTAGTGGTAGCGCGCTAGCCTACAACGCGGAGGTCCCGGGTTCGATTCCCGGCTAGGAAATTATTACAAGTAAAACCCCACCGTTAAAGTTAAATAACCCACCATATTCTATTTCAAGGAGAAATAGAAGCAATAGAAAAAATATAAAGGAAAATTCTAAGAAAAATATAACGTCCTAATAAAAAGGAAAAAATAGCCGGCCGCATAGGCGTAGTTAGTAACGTGCTCGCCTCTCATCATGCGGTCCTGGGTTCGAATCCCACTCGGGTACGGCATATTTTCATACGTTACAAAAAATAATTTCATCCTCATTACGCACAGTTACTCCCCAACGTCGTCGCTAATGACCTTGCAGTTGATGCGACGTTAAATAAAAAAAAAAAACATGGATTTGCTTTAAATCAAATAAACAAAAATACGAAAATGAAGAAAGAATGACAGATAGAATCGGAACAATAAGAGCAAAATTTTTTGGACATATTTTCAGAATGGAAAACACAAGAATACCGAAATTCCTAAAGGATCATCTTATAGAAATGGATTCCCTAACAAGAACATCAATTCGGAGTGGTTTGAAGAAACAGCAAAAGATCTAAAAGAAATAAAAATAGAACAGCAGAAGCACAATATTAGGAAAAATTTAAGAATAAAATCAACAACTTTGCAAATTTTCAGGTACAGTATCAAGACCACGTTGGCCAAGAACTAGAACAGAAGAAGAAAGGAAACAACAATCCGAAAGGATGAAAAAATACTGGAAAAATCGAAAACAACAATCAAGATCCAAAAAATCTGTATTAACCTGTTTCAAAATTGACCTCACGTAAAAAACAGATCTAAAAAATATTTTAATTTAAAAACCAACGAAATTATCATTGTTATACTGTTATGTCGTATTAAACAAAAATAATGTTATAGAATGTTCTTGATGTAGGCCCTAGTTGGTAAAGTGTACGCCTCTCATCATGCGGTCTTGGGTTCGAATCCCACTCAGGCATATTTTCATACGTTACAAAAAAATCATTTCATCCTTCACAGTTACAACCCAACGTCAACGCTAATGACCGCAGTAGTAGATGCGACGTTTAATACACAAAGAAAAAAAATTTTCTTGAAATTTTTTAGCCTAGTAATAAATTTCAAATAAATAAAGTAAAATACAAAAATATTTTCAAAAACAATGTGTAGTTTTAGAATAAATACCTGTTGTTGATGTAGAAAAGAAACTATGTAATTAGTAAGAGATAATGAATGACAATAACTGCGTAATCAATCACAGTTAATAAAAGAAAGAATATTTCGTAGCGGAAGAAGTTTCTTAAGAAGATCAAGAGCAACCGGCACAGGTACGTCTGACAATGTAGTTAATAAGATAAGTAACAAAGTGTGAATATAAAAAAGAAATAAAACAACGGTAACAGTCTCCCGCAATGAAACCTCCTAATAAGATCCTCACACACGATGTCTTGTCCATCCAAAATAAAAGCCGCCTCTCATAACCAGATTGTCGGGTATATGGCAAGGCACTGTGAAACCCCCAACCGAGAAGTTGGAGCAAAAGTCAACTTCACTCTTTTTCTTTTTCTTTTCTAATCTCACACTCATGCTACTGATCTTAGTTTATTCCCTCCAGCAGAGAATAACACTCTTAATGCATGTAAATTATACGCATTTCTTATTTAAACTAGGAGATTTAAATTTTAAATTGGAAACATTGTTCAAAGATAATGCACTTTTACTACATTAATTAAAGATCCCGAAAATTGACAAATGGTTAATATAATTTTTTCTGTTTCACGAAATATATGCCTAATATCTAATAAAGATCGTCTGTCCAATTGGTTCAGTTGGTAAAGAGCTTAACTAAAAAATCCAATATCACCCGTTCGATTCCGTACTGGAAATTTTAATGTTGATGTTTCCTTTGTTTTGTTTTTTTTTTTTTGGTTTAACGTCCCACTGTTTTGCAATAACTGCTAATGCAGACGGTGAAGGATGAAATGATTTTTTTTTTAATTAATTTATTTAACGTCGCATCAACTGCAACAGTCATTAGCGACGACGTTGGGGTGTAATTATTTACAATGGAAGATGAAATGATTTTTTGTAACCAATGAAAAATGCCGTGCCTGAGTAGGATTCGAACCCAAGACCACATGATGAGAGGCGAGCACGTTACCCACTACGCCAATGCGGCCGGCGAAATGATTTTTTTGTAACGTATGAAAATATGCCGTGCCTGAGTAGGATTCGAACCCAAGACCACATGATGAGAGGGGAGCACGTTACAAACTACGCTAATGCGGCCGGTTTCCTTTTTACATTCTCTTGCCTACATGAATAAATAGGAAGGAAAGTATTGCTTTCATGTCGATTTTTCGAAATCGAGTTTTCACCGGATCTACACGTTTTCAGACCTCCTGAACCCAAAAACATGTTTTTAGCGATTGGTCTGTGTGGGTGTGTGTGTGTGTGTGTGTGTGTGTGTGAACAGAATATCTCAAGAACGGAACATCGTACAAACTTGAAACTTGAAACTTAAGTTACATACAACTACCGTACCCGACACGAACATTTTCATCAAAATCGGTTGACCAGAAGTAGTAGTTTATTCGTGTAATTTTTCACTTTTTTGTGATTTCTCAAAAATTGGTCCTACGATATTTTTTAAATCGCCTGTGTTTTACTAAATTTTTTATGCTCTACAAGATATGGTAGGCACCATTTTTGCTGAAATTCTTGATGAGGCTGTTTTCACGTAAAAAAAAATTGTTTTTCTACGGTTACGGCTTTAATATGCATTTTAGCGCACAAGTTTATATAATACAAAATGTAGAGATTTTAAAATCCCTACAATCCCTAATTCCTACAATTAAATCCCTAAAAAAGAGATTTAAAAACTTTTATTTCAAACATTTTTGTGTATAACGCCTTAGTTCGGCGGTAATTAGCGATTTTATGTTTTTTTCTCACGAAAACTTGTGAAAAATCGATTTTTTTAAGATTTCAGCCTTAGTAGGTATGCATTTTACGACAAAAGTGTATATAATATAATTTATAAAAAATTAAAAGATCTACAACTTATTTATAGCATTTTTCTCTACAGAGCCTAGTTAAGCGTGAAAGAGTGATTTTCCGTATTATTGTAAGCCAAACTGAGGTCGATTTTCATTTTGCGTCTTTCACTCATGATTAAAATAAGATTATGTTTTTAGAGGTAGGTTTTTTGTTTATTACTAATGTTAGGTTATATTGGTCATTATTTGCATTGGCAAGAGTAAGTCGTGTGAGTGTTTCACACCAGATTTTTTACTATTAGATCATCTACCGTGATACTCAAAAACAATATTTTTGAAATGACTACTTCTTTTGGTGCGCACAGGAAAAATCTTTGGTTTGCCGTTACGTCACGCTCGTCTATAACAATTACCATGAAAACAATTACCATTAATCAATTTCCAAAAATCTTTTTTATTTAATTTGTTAACTTAATTAATTAATTAAACAATCACTTCGGTCGGTCAGTCCCACGACTGCTGACTGCTGACTTTTTTAGTTTAAGTCGCATTAACTGCTTTGGTTATTAGCGACTACTATGGATTACGGTACGATAAAGAATTGGTGGGATTTAACATTAATTCTAGTCACTAGCCGGGAGTCGAAACCCGGGCCTTCCGTTTGCAGTGAACAGTGCAGTATAGACCTCTGACCACTGTGTCACGGAGGCAGCAAAACAAAAGAAAAATTGATACCGAGTTAAATAAATAACAGTAATGGAACCGCCTCCGCGGTAGGGGTTAGCCGACAAAGCGGGAAGTCTCCAAGGTTCGATTCCTAGGGTCTGGAAATTATTACAAGTCAAAACTCACTGTCCTACAGTAGTTGCTAATGACTAAGAGTTAAAGAAACTTTAAATAAAGTAAAATAATAATAACATTAACGGAAAACCGCAAAGATGGCGTTTTAGTACCTTCTTGGCTGTAAAAACCAATCTCCAGATAAAATTTTAAAAGTAACTTCTGTAAAATTTATAGACTACATGGTTTCACACAATAGCAGAAACAATCAAAGTCACTAATGACGTAAAATATTTCAAGACTTACAGTAAAGTACCCATCTAATATTTTTTAGGTAACAGTACACAAAATAATGGGGAGAATTATTTTAATTTATTTAAAATCGTATTAACAACTTTGTCATTAGCGACTACTGCGGGTTTCGGTACACTCTCATCATGCGGTCTTGGGTTCGAATCCCATTCAGGCACGGCATATTTTCATACGTTATAAAAATCATTTCATCCTTCACCATTTGCATTAGCAGTAATTACAAAACAGTCGGACGTTAAACCAAAAAAAAAAAAAAAAGAAATTAATGGTAAGTTTTAGTGTGTAAAATTTCCAGACCCTAGCCAGGAATCGAACCCAGGACTTCCATTTGTAGGCTATCGCGCTAGTCACTGCGCCACGGAGGCAGCACTGGGGAGACTGTTTAAATTATTTTAATAGGTCTTTAAAAATTTCTTTAATAAATAATCAGCAAACATCACTCGTGAATTTAAAAAATAGATATGTAATTTTTTTCAATAAGTTTTGACGTACTACAAAAGTAAATTGATTGAAGTATTGCATTACTACAACAAAAGTGATTTTTACAATCAAATTTTTATAACCTTATAAAAAATAGCTCTAAAATGAATGAAGCTATTTTAATGAGTTTTTTACTAAAAATTATTCTAAAAACTGAAAAAATAAATATAAAAACACAATAAAATATTATATAAATGTGTTATATTCAAAAGTTGAAGATCTTTAAATTTTCTTTAATTTTGATTTACCAGCGCAATTTTCCTTAACTTTCCATATTACGGCTCTAATTCAGAACCAATTTTAAACATTATTTTAAGAAATTGTTGCAGTCACTGCTAACTAAACTTTGTAGAATAAACTAGCAATGTGCCCGCGCAACGAACATGCAAGTTACTAATATAAGTGGGGTTTCAGACATCGTAAGGGGTTGATTACACACTTGAGTAACTTAACGTTAATTAATGAAGTATTAAAGCCAATAGTAGGCCTAATCTTTGAAACAAGTAATCAAACTATTATAAGCAAACAAAACGGCGCCGGTCAGCAACTCAAAAATGCGAGTGAATCATACCATCAAAAACAATTTCTACGAAAATCAAATATCAACAACAAATCCGAAAAACAATGGATAGAAACAAAATCCAAAAATAACAATGTTAATGGAGTTACAAACCACATCGTAAACATTTCAAAAATTTAATTTTTAAATCTATTAATACATAAAATTAAAGAAACACTGCTGTTCTTATTTTTGACGTCAATTCGGAATATACGGTCCCCAAACCAGTAGAGTTTGAAGACAAAAATTCTAGTTGAATTTCAACCATTCAAAATTCAAAATTTTTGGTTGAATTTTATATGGTAAGGACTCAAAACACGGACTTCGTGGGGCCATTTTCACTTAAAATTCTATAAAAACTCCGTAGCTCCAAGTGGGTCACCACATAGCTGAAGTTTCTGATTTTTCAAAATGGTGTAGCTAGTAATTTCATCCGAAATAAAAATTAACTTCCGCCAAAAAGCACCACTTCACGATTTGTTTTATCATCTAAAATTATTGCAACAATCGGCTGTCTGAAAATTAAATGTAGAGCTGAAGGAATTATTTACGTATTTAAAATAATACTGAATTTGCTTCAAAAAAAACACAAATTGTCAAAATTTAAAAAAAATTAATATTTCGAATATTTTTTGAACAATAAAAATTTTTAAGCTGATGGATTCGACCCACGTATTTTTAAAACTCCGAACTAGAACGTTACCATTATACCAAACATAACAATGCGAGTAGTCGATAAAGTTTACAATACTTTAATGGAAAACGGTTAAAAATTTATATATTTCTGTACGTATTTAAGCTAAAATACAGCTTAAAATGTATCAACATTGATATTTTTTAAAAGATTTAAACATTTTTTAATGATTCCTGACTATAACAAGTCTTCATTTATTCGTGGGAAGAGAATACGAGTATTAACAAATAATGAAAATCAATGCTATTTTCCTAGGGTTCAAATTCCGTAGGACACCTGTATAAAGGCTAGATGGTCATTTTTTTATCAGGATCTGGATTTTGAAGGTTTTCATAAAATCTTTTCCACATTAAACTAAAAATAATCATTAAAACCCAACAAAAGATTGCTAAAGTAGATACATAATTGAATAAATACATAATATGAGCTGATAAATAAATATAATAAATAAAATACATATTTACTTTTTCCTTTACTAAGTTGATAATGTAGTCTGGACTCGAATTAAACCTTTTAGTCAGTCAATCAATCACTTATCCAATCCAGTTTTGTATTTACATATTATATTAATCACGTATAAATAATATAAAAATAATAATAAATATACACATTAACACACTTATTATGTTAATAGATTTTCTATAGTGTCATTGATTAAACTATAAAGGCACCGGGTAGAACTACCAACGTCGATTGAAAACTGAAAACTGAAGACAGGCGGTCGTGTTGGGTCTCGGCGTCAATTTACTGGTGTTGTTTTTTAGGTTTTTTTTATTTCCTTTCTTTATTAATATTTTACTCTCTTATTTGTGTGTCTGTGTGTGGGGCACAAAAAAACCGGTACCTTTTGATGATATGATTGGTAGTAACGAACGCTGCTGGGGGGAATAGAAATAAAAAGGAAGCTATGAAGTGAGTGAGCAGAAGAAACAACACAACAGGTGGCTGTTGTACATTCCCCTCTCTTCTTACCCAATCCATCAGGCTTCTTTCCTCCAACGTCCATTCCATCTCAATATCTCCACCCCCATTCTACAACAATATAGCCCAGGAACTTTAGTCTTCTCTTCTCAAAATCAAGGATTAAGCTTCCGCCTGTTCCGACTCACAACAGTAAAAAAACTATTGAATTATTGCAATCTTTTGCGTGGTCTCCCAATATCTCTTCTCCCCACCGGTATGTATTGGAAAACATTAAAGGGAATCCTTCCTTCAGGCATTCTATTTGCTTCCTCCATAGATTTTGATAATCTACAATCTTCCCATTCAGGTTGTAAACATCCAGTTCCGTTCTTATATCCTCATTTCTTAGTTTATCCCTACGACTGCAACCCTTTGTTATTCGCAGGAATCGCATCTCTGCCGCCTGTACTCTACTCTTCTGTGGTCTGGTACTAATCTATGACTCACTTTCATAAAGTAGGACTGGGGCAGCCATCACTTTGTAAAACTTTATCTGAGTTTACTTTCTTGTTTTCCCGCCTAGGGTTCTGCTAATACTGCCGCACACAGCTTGGAATTTGCCAGCTTTCTTCTCTATACCCAAATCTTGATAAAACCCGATGTCACAACCTAAATACTACGAATTGCATTGTGATGCTTGGTCGAGCATTACGTCATCTACCACAATTTTAGATCTGGTAGGATATTTTCCAGTAAATGCCATTACCTTTGACAGGAACTTCAGGTTTAATCGAAATTCTTGAAAACGTTTTACAAAAATCTTCTATCAAACAGTTAGCATTGGCGTAACTACCGAGTAGCAATGGGTAGCTGTTCCCCAAAAGCTCAAAAAATTAAAAAAATTGACAGATAACAACGGGGAATCCAACCCGGGACCTCCGCGTTGTAGGCTAGTGCGCTACCACTACGCTACGGAGGTGGCTTTACTTATTTTATTTCACTTACTTAAAAAGAAATCGCTTGACGTATAATTTCTTCACCACCTTATTTTAAAATAATAATAAATCTTTACACTCAATCAGTTCATTGCAGGGCTAAAATAAATAGTTCTGTTTCTTATCACATGGTCAGCCAATTAAATGATTGAATCATTTAAGAACAGAAGAGGTAGAGGTGCAAAAGACACTAATCAGAGATGTCTCCTCTGAAAGAAATGAATTTCATTATACAGCCAGACCCTGTGGTGAATGAAGTGAAGGTGTCATTTGCAGAGTGGAAAATATGTGCTTTTCAGAGGGCCCGGCATGCTGATAAGCATACTTTCCCACTCACTGAGATAGGCAACGGTAAACCACCTCACTCCTCGATTTACTTAATAAAACCTCTACAGGTTCAAACCAGCCTTTTGGCTGATGACCTAAACAACAATAAATCTTTAAGAAAAAAAATTATTTTAAAAAAGGATATTATCATGTATAATGTCAAAACTCGATTTAAACAAAACAGATATTTCCAAAAATTGTGGATTTAAAGAATATCAGCTAGAGGGTGAAAAGAACGAATTAGAAAATGTTCCTAATTTTAAAAAAATATATTTTTAATCTAAAATGCCTAGACTTCTAATTTTCTACCGTCCTTTCGCTGCCTTACTCCCTAATAATAATAATAATACAAACGCATAGCCACGCAACCACTGGCGGCGTCTCACCAATATGTGTGCCCATCAACACAACCCAGTTCGCGGCCCTCTTTCTTCTTTTTAAACAGCAGGTGCCAGCCACTCGAAAGTTAAAAGTCAAGTTTGTATCGTAAAAAAAATCTTAAAATCGTTTAAACAATTTCAAATCATTTCTTTGTGCTACCGTTCAGAATACTTTAATAAATCGTCATAAAGAATAATTTATTCGAAAATTCAGTAAACTTGTTCTACACAACCGCCACTCCAACAAATTATTTTCGATTAGGTAATTTCAAATTAGGTGAAGAATTTAAGAATAGTACTGTAAATTACACATTTATTAAATTCGTCAACCGGCAACGTAAATTCCGACCACAAAATAACTTCCGTGTAACCATTAGCCTAGGTAGTTTTAAATTTCCTTTACAACGTACCGACTTTACCTTTAGTTTACAACAAAATACTTATTTAGTTAACTTTTATAGCTATTATAAAACTGCAAAATCTGCTCACCGGCTCATTCATTCTGTATAACGAATCAAGAATTATTACAAAACATAGAAACCTGAAATTTAGCGCGTATATTCTATTTGGGTATTAAAAAGTTCGCTAAAGAAACTATGTTGAAAATAGCTGCTTTTTTAATCCCTAATGTGTGTACATTGCAATCTGTTCAATTTAAGAAAAAAAATCTGGTGTGAAACACTCACACAACTTTCTCTTGCCAATGCAAATAATTAATAATAAACCTAACATTATTAATAAAATATTAGAAATAAACAAAAACTAACCTCAAAAACATAACCTTATTTTAATCATGAGTGAATGACGCAAAATGACAATCGAACTCAGTTTGGCTTAAAAATACGGAAAATCACGCTTTCACGCTAAACTAGGCTCTGTAGAGAAAAATGCTCTAAACAAAAGTTGTAGATCTTTTAATTTTCTATAACTTTTATTATATACACTTTTGTCGTAAAATGCATACTAAGACCGAAATGTTAAAAAAATCGATTTTTCTCACGTTTTCGTGAGAAAAAAACAGAAAATCGCAAATTACCGCCAAACTAAGCGTTATACAAAAAAATGTTTGAAACAAAAGTTGTAGGTTTTTAAATTCTCTACAACTTTTATTATATAAGTTTTTGCGCTGAAATTTATATTAAAGCCGTAATCTTAAAAAAACAACGTTTTTACGTGAAAACAGCCTCACCGAGAATTTCAGCAAACATGGCGCCTACCCTATCTTGTAGAGAATAAAAAATTTAGTAAAATAGGCGATTTTAAAAAAAATCGTAGGACCAGTTTTTGAGAAAATCGCAAAAAACTGAAAAATTATACGAATAAACTACTACTTCCGGTTGACCGATTTTGATGAAAATGTTCGTGTCGCGTCCGGTAGTGGTATGTAACTTAAGTTTCAAGTTTCAAGTTCGTACGATGTTCCGTTCTTGAGATATTCTGTTCACACACACACACACAGACACACACACAGACCAATCGCTAAAAACATGTTTTTTGGGTTCAGGGGGTCTGAAAACGTATAGATCCGGTGAAAACTCGATTTCGAAAAATCGACATGAAAACAATACTTTCCTTCCTATATATTCATATAGGCAAGAGAAAGTAATAAGCAACCCCATGACCCAATGAGATAGGGATGATATGTATGACGTGTGAATGAGTAGTCTTGTACACTCAGGCCAACCATTCCTGAAAGAGTATCGATAATTGAACCCCAACCATCAATGTACACCAGTAACCATTACCTAGTATTCAAATCCGTATAAACTTAATTAAAGTGGAGAGATGACCTGAATGCTAGTGTGAGACAAAGTGGGGAACAGGAAAGCTAGTCCATAGATAGGACAAATACCTCAATCGTCTAGGTGATAATATCGAAAAGTATAGTGGAAAGATGACTTGAATGCTAGTGTGAGACAAAGTGGGGAACAGGAAAGCTTGTCCATAGATAGGATAAGCTTTCCTGTTCCCCACTTCATCTCACACTAGCATTTAAGTCATTTCTCCGCTATACCTTTACTTGAATTTGAATCATGGAATCTTTGCCTCCAAAAATCAGCAATTAAACAGCAGACTCGCAATGATGACTTTATTCCTAGACCAATCTGGTAGGTTATTGATTGTAAAGTCTTGTTTATGATAAGTAGTTAAACAACTATAAAGCTGATTTTTATAGTTGTCATATATGGCTAAATTTAGGTCAGTTCTTACTGTGGCTGTAATATTGATGTTGGCAATGCAAAGACGGAAACTGAGAGTTTAGGTGAGATCATCTCTTAACTGTGATCCGCACTGCAGGTGGGTAGTGGTTAGGTTGTTAGGTGGAGGGTAGAGGGTGGATATATAATGGCCGCGCTGTTGGATATATATTATTCCATTCACAGACAGCGTGTGTCAATAGTTACATTCTAAAAAATGTTGCCCCTATTTACAAAATTCAAATGTGAATAAAGTGAGGTCTATACGGCTGCATGAGTATTATAATGATAGAGAGTACGATGGTGAATTTTTGCATTTTTTTTTTAAATAAGAAGTTATCCTGATCAGTTTTCTATAATTATGCAAGGATGAGTACCGAAACATTTGACAAAAAAGTAAAAGACAAACTGGAAAGAATATCAACAAACTTCAGGGAAGCAACTTCCGGAGAACAGCAACTAATTCTCACAATAAGGTGATTCTCCCACTTCACTACCTATTTGTGCCTGTAGGCTACTGAGTATTTTGGCATTCTTCCGTAGTTTGTCTATTGGGTCCCAGATGCCTTTGCGCATGAATGTCGCTGCTATTAGTAATTCTTCCATTTTGAATGTTATGCTGATATAGGTACTTGAAATGGTATAGGTACTTTGAAGCAGTTCGAAGTAAAATATTCAGAACACAAGAAACGGCTTGATACGCATGGGGTGGGTGGCTAGAATTAACCTACAAGATTGTTTATCTCGATACTCGCCAGGTGCCATGTCTTGGATGGAGAGGGCAATGCAGTTGACTTTGTAAACAAAGCATGCAGCAGATAATTGCTGAATGGGTCACTTGGATGGAAGCTACTCTCTACCCACTAGGTAATCATCCAGCAGTGTGGCCTCAGCCTTAAGTTAAGAAATAAACAATAGCTACAGTGGTAGAAAATGACCTCTAATGACCACTGGAATGATTTGATTCATTTCAATTTTATTCCATGTATCTTGATTCCTGTTTTTTCTTATTTTACAAAACAACACAGATTCTAAAAAATGTACAATTATACTAATGTAGGGTAGAAGAGTTTAACACAGAAATTTTAAAACTTACAAGATAAAGCATGAAACACAATAAAATTTAACGTCACGACTAAAGTCAAGATCAAGTGTTATAAATTAATAATAAAATAATTTAAAAAATAATAATTCTAAAGGGCACAGAAATAAATCCCACTAAATTACGTAATAATAACAATAATAATCATAATATTCCATCTCACAAATGTAACACTTCCTGAATTTATTCAATACGAAGTCTGTGCCTAGACTTCTGAACTTTAATCTAGTGCACTGTGATAGTAAATAATAACTTTAATTTTTTTTTATTGTTTAGGGCTGTTTATAAAATAAGTCAAGTAAATACACACATCTAAAAGGTTTCTGGCTGACTAAATTTGAAGTATTTATTCACTGCAGGAATTCCATTTATCTTTTTTTACTTTATTGTACTATGTTTTTATTACTTATTGAAGTCAAAAATATGTAATCCGTAGTTTGTTGAGAGAAATACGATTTATAAAAAATAAAATCATTGCTCATATATATATTCTAACTCTCTTTAGACCCCATCAGACACAATAGATCTATAGTCTAGTCTTAAAAATTTGTTTTTTTTTCATTCCTATTTTCTTCTTCTTTGTCTGCTATCCATTAATGGATGTTTGCGATCACCGCTGACCACTTTTCCCTGTCACCACACGTGTGTATTATGTCTCCTGCGGCCTCCATCCCTGTCCATTGCTTGATATTCTGCAGCCACGACATCCTCCTTCTGCCTACTCCTCTCCGTCCCTCTATCTTCCCCTCAATTATCAGTTGCAGCAGATGGTACCTCTCATTGCGCATCACATGTCCCAGATAAGCGGTCTTCCTTCTTTTTATGGTGCTCATCAGTTCCCGTTTCCTTCCCATCCTCTCCAGAATCTCCTCATTGGTTATTTTTGCCGTCCATGGAACCTTCAGGATTCTTCGGTAGATCCACATTTCAAATGCTTCCAACCTGTTCATGGTGTTAACCTTCAGCGTCCAACCCTCCATGCCATACAAAAGTACCGACCATACATAGCATTTTGTGAATCGTATTTTAAGGTTGAGGTCAAATTCCGTGTTTGTGAGGATGCTTCTGAACCTTATAAATGCACTCCGTGCCTTCTCTATTCGACACTTGATTTCCACATCTGATGACCAGTCTTCACATAACCAAGTTCCTAAATAGTTGAATTTCTTCACACGCTCTATGTTTTCATTGTTGAGCTTTAGCTTTGAATTCTGAAACTCATCTGGTTTGCGAGTAATTATTAAGAACTTTGTCCAGCTAAACTCAGCTGCGTGGAAAACGTTTAATTTAACTGAAAAACTATTAAATAAATTTAAATTTTACTGAAAACTGTTACTACAAAATAAAGAAAACGAAATTTCAGAGAGAATGGAATTAATTTTAAATATTAAAATATAATTGTTTAAATGAAAAATTATTGACTATATAAAAAATAAATTTTAAGAATTTAAATTTTGAAATAAAAACAATTTAGTTACAGGTATTTAATTTAGTTAAGAGGAAACACCTTATCACTGAAGGTGATGAAATGATTTATAATTATGTTGGTATAATAAAATATTTCATACATTCTTTTCAATACATGTGGTAGGTTTGGTATACAAATATCTAGAGCGGACGCCAAATAAGCCTGCAGGTTTTCTAAAGCACACAGAACGCTTATTTTGGTAATGGTGCGCTTGGTTGCCTCAGCGAGTGGTGGGGGTCAGTGCTGAACTAGCTGTGATCAGAATCGCACCACTCTTGCAACGTTATATACCAGCTAACCTGAAAAATTAGTCTGTAATGTGTTGTATGATGAGTGGGCATAAATTGTTGTATACAATGTTTACAACTGAACGTTTTATTGTCGCTAATCAATGATAATTTACATCATTTAGAATATGTGATTTAATACGCAGATTGGCACTAAGACACGAAATCTCCCGACTGAATTGGTCGCCATCTACACCGGCAAGTTAATTTGGCGTCCACTCTACCAATTAAAATTTCCATTTTCATTGTTAAACAATATTATCCATGACCTTCTGTATTAAATTCATATTTACCACAAATAAGCAAATTAAAATTAAACATTACTTATTAAATTAATATTATCTAACAAATTAAATTAATAACAAATCTTTACTTTAAATATGAATCATTTTTGTTTTATAAAAATAAAATTTAGAAAAATATATAAAAAATTATTTAAACTGTAAATTTTGAAAATCATTTGTTCTTGAATTAATGTCTAATTTGATTTATCAGCTGTTTTAAATGTCAGTAGGTAAAACTGCCCATAACAGACAGGTGGAGTGTCAAATTATTTACACTCAATCTGTTAGTTGCAGGGCTAAAATAAATAATTCTGTTTCTTGTCTCATGGTCAGCCAATTAAATGACTGAATCATTTAAGAACAGAAGAGGTAGGAGGTGTAAAAGACACTAATCAGAGTTATCTCCTCTGAAAGTAATGGATTTCATTATACAGCCAGACCCTGTGGTGAATGAAGTGAAGGTGTCATTTGCAGAGTGGGAAATATGTGCTTTTCAGAGGGCCCGGCATGCTGATAAGCGTACTTTTACATTCAGTGAGAAAGGCAATGGTAAACCACCTCACTCCTCGTTTTACTTAGTAAAACCTCCACATGTTCAAACTAGCCTTTCAGCTGATTTTTTTTTTTTGGTGTAACGTCCGACTGTTCTGCAATTACTGCTAATGCAGACTGATTTCAGCTGATGACCTAAACAACAACAACAGGTAAAACTGACTGCTACAAGTTCATCTAATTTTCACAACCTTTACCTGTTGATCCACTACTAACCTTATCTCCATTAAGCCTAGTTTACACGGGTCAAGTAAATTAGTAATTTAGTACTCGTCTTGTTTGGACATGTCGTTTTAGTCGAGTAGTTTAGTTGCGGGCTATAAAGGGCTTCTGTTGTCAACTGGAAGGATACCCCTTAATTCCTTTTACAAAAGGCTTAAGGGAACCGACTGGGATAGAAGGTTAGTGTCCTATCCATACATTCACGT
Organism: Catonia carolina; assembly: GCA_035578175.1. Lineage (NCBI taxonomy): Eukaryota > Metazoa > Arthropoda > Insecta > Hemiptera > Achilidae > Catonia > Catonia carolina. The sequence goes on from JAQMRL010000010.1 coordinate 16,078,606, forward strand.
TGTGTGGCCTGTTTGTAACCATGTGACCGCTCATCAGCACGATAACCGTCTCATGGTGAACGGAACTGGAAGGGCTGCCCATTCCACCCTGGCAGACGGTGGCTTGGGGCACTCAGTCTGCCAACCAAAAAGCTGAAAGCAAGAGTAAACTACAGCTTTTTCTGTCTGACTAGAATTATCGTAAGGAAACTCCTTCATGTATGATTCTGGTTAGGCTTACTTAGTATATGCAGATCTTCAAGAGCTTCAAGAACTTCGAGAGCTTTAAAATATGAAAAATTTATGATGGCGTTCTCTCTGGTAAAACATTCCGGAGGTAAACTAGTCCTCCATTTGGATCTCCGGGCGAGGACTATCAGAGGGGACTTCATCAAAAAAATAAAAGTTTCTGAAATTCTGCGAGTTGGAACATGGAATGTTAGGAGTTTAAAACAAACTGGTAGGTTAGAGAATTTAAAAAGGGAAATGGATAGGTTAAAGTTAGATATTGTAGAGGGAGGCAAAGATTAGAATATATAAAGCAAATTACAAAAGATGTAGGGTGTTACAGGTATGTAGATATGAAACGACTTGCGCAAGATAGAACAGCTTGGAGAACTGCATCAAACCAGTCGAGAGACTGATGACAAAAAAAAAAGTTTAGTTGCAGTAGAGTAGAACGGTTGAGTGTACAGTTTAGTAGCTTACCCCCACCACTACGCACAATGTATAGTACATTTGTTTTAGGAAGAAGCTTGTAAGGGGAGGGCGAGTAGGTAGAGTAGGGATAGTTTCAAGGGGCAAGTGTTGTCTCCTTCTCACTTAATGATCATTCCCTCTCTTTCTAACTGTATACTACTGTTACAACTACGAGGTGCTTCCTCCACCACTAAACAGAACAGCTCAGCGGCACAGAGCGTTGGAGGGAGAGCTTCTAGCTAGAACAAATGACCTATACTTAACAAGCGAGATCCAGCCTCCGAGGAGCCATAACAATACACTAAATTCGCTGTCTACGTTACATGTGCGGACAGTTACTAAATTACTTGACCCGTGTAAACTAGGCTTTAGCAGCGGTTTTTCCACTGCTAAGTAGGTGAAGAGCCTCTTCACTTATTTTCTGGATAGTTTTGAGATTTATTGTTCTAACGAAATATAATTATATATCTGAAAAATGATATAATCATTTTTTTGTTTTACAATAAATGAAGAAGTGTAGTGTTAAAAAGTACATAAAATTATTGTATTTGCTTAAAGCGCTTTCTGGTGTACAAGCAGGGACCCAAAAATAACGGGACTGAGAGTGCGCTGCCATTTGTAGACGTAGTAGAGAGTTCTCCCACTAGATGGAGCTAGTTGAGACCTTCAACAAACAATGACGGCATCAGTTTGTAGGTAACGTTTGACCATACTTTTATTTCTCTTACTGTAAGGTGGATGTTCTAACACTGAGATGCTGTACTTGGCTAGGAACTTCTTGACAGATAACGCGGAATGAGCTGGTGCATTGTCTTGGTGGAGAACCCATATTTGTCCTTCTACATTTCGGGATGTTTTTTCCTTACTCTTTGATGTAGTTTAGAAAGTAACTCAAGGTAGTAATATTGATTAATTGTTTGATCTTCAGGAACCCAGTGAAGGTACTTTCTAAACTACATCAAAGAGTAAAGAAAAAACGCCCCAAAATGTGGAAGGACAAATCATGGGTTCTCCACCAAGACAATGCGCCAGCTCATTCCGCGTTATATGTCAAGAGGTTCCTAGCCAAGTACAGCTTCTCAGTGTTAGAACATCCACCTTATTCACCAGATCTTGCACCATGTGACTTCTACCTGTTCCTTAAGGTGAAATCTGCATTAAAAGGGACAAGATTTGAGTCTGAGAAAGCTGTAAAAGAGAAAGCGGCACATGTCCTGAAGGAGCTGACAGAAGATGACTTCCAGCACTGTTTCCAACAATGGAAAATTTGCATGGAGCGTTGTAGGGATAGAGAAGGAGTGTATATTGAAGGTGAAAATAAGTGATTAGGTATAAAATAAAAATAAAATGTTTTGCGTCACTCTCATTATTTAATAGCCACACTTCGTAAATAGGATTATTTTAATCACACAAATGTGATTTGATGTAACTGAAAAAAATTAACAGAGTATTTATTTAAATCGCATTTGTTAAATAAAAATGCCTAGACAATAATTTACAAAATCGGTCTGTCAAAAATGTGACCACAATAATTAATATAAACAAAAATCAATCAATTAAATATTAAAAAATGAAATAATAAATTTAACAAATAGATTAAACTACAGAACCATGCATTTCATTTTAGGTTAATATAAAATTAAAATAATATTTCCTTACAGCAATAATAACATAATAGTAATAAAAATAATAATAATATTAATATTATAATTAAAATAATTTTCTAATCTGTTTGAAGAATGAAAAGGTTATGAACTTATGAATACAAAACTGGTTATTTCTGGTTAATTAGAATAAAAGAGATCAAAGTTATAAATAATTATTACTTTAAACAAATTCATTATTCTTAAGATAAATTCAAAAAATAATAAAATTATAACTTTCAACACACACACACACACACACACACACACACACACACACACACACACACACACACACACACGCACACAATCACTTGATCCATGCTCATTCTGCTGGTCATACACACTGCACCACATTTTTATCTTTCATTAATGTCAGCAACTTACTTGGGCTTTCTGCCAACATCATTGTAATTGTCTATTACAAGATATACCACTAATGGAATTTTACAATATTCTCTTTTAATAAAAGTTCAAATAACTTTTCACTTTTAAATATTTTATAGTATTGTCAATTTAAATTAACAAATAAGTAAAATTCATCTAATGCCTGCATTGGTTAATAAGATTTCCTGCTTAATGCATGGTTTTTATAAAATCCTTAATGTAAGTGTAAAAACAACTACAGTCCAACCTCGATTATCCGGGTTGACCTCCGGCTACACCCAACCCGGAAAATCAAAATCCCGGTTAATCCGAATACATAGTACAGTGGAACCCCGCTAATCCGAACCCGTTTTGACCCCAAAAAAATTAAAAAAAAAATTATATTAAAATAAAAAAATTTTACTTACGGAAATAAAATAGTAGTACAAATTCAGTACTGTACATATGGATAGTTTACTCATGAACGCATTATTGATCACTTTTCACAAAGTCAGTTATCTTTTGTTGGCGAAGTGATGAGAACCTAGCAGACGTCGCTGTATTTAACCACCGTCTCATAAACATTACGTCTGCAGGTGTAGCGTTAGGATGCTGCTCTATGTACTGCAGTGATTTCTCCATCGCCTTTGCTGCTTCCGTGTGTAAAATCGCCGGGGCTCCATCTGGTTCATCTTCCACATATTCGTCTGAATCATGATTAATTATTGAAACAATTTCCTCATCAGTTATAATTTGATCTTTATCTGCCGACAACCACTCTGCAACATCAGTGTCATCAGTTTCTTCACAGCCTGGGATTTGTTTCATAAGATCAATAACTTCGTGTTTCTCATCTGTATTTTCTGATAATTCTGTGAAGTCATAGGGAAAGAAAGTGACTGTTGAGCTATAAATAACATAATAGGGCACGCCGGCGACTGTCAAACAAACAAAAACTATTGGAATGGTGCAATCGCTGCGTCGGGCAGAGGGGCAGTTCTGTAGTTCGTTAATTACTGTAGGTAGTGTTATAAACATTTTTGTTTTTCTGTTTTAAATGGCTAGAGAAGTTTATTTAATTTTTTTTATACCTTTGTCAGTATTTGGCTACTAGTTCAGTAGTCTATTAATGTTTCCAGCATTATGCCTAGTATAACATGAAATAGGTACATTTTATAAATGTTTTTTGGAAAAACCCGGATAATCCGAACTTTCTGCCGATCCGAACGGGGTTCGGTCCCAATTAGTTCGGATTAGCGGGGTTGGACTGTATTACGTAGTACATCTGTACCTATGAATCCCCATATATAGGGTGATTCGAAAAGAGCGCCGGTTTTGATATATCAAATTAAGAGATTTATTTTATTGAAAAACTGAAAATAAATACATCAACAAGTTCATCTTACCTTCCGATTTCATGTATGAAAAATGATGTCATGCATGTGTCCTCCTCTACTGCGCTGGCAAGCATCAACTCTGTCCATGAAATTGGATATTACTGCACAACAAGTTTCGACTTCCAATTGCCCGATAACCCGTCGAATTTCCTCCTTCAAGTCAATGATGTTTCGGGGTTTATTGGCATACACCAATGACTTCAGATGACCCCAAAGATGAAAGTCACAAGGCGCAAGTCCCACGACCTTGGTGGCCATTGATGGTCGGAATTACGAGAAATGATGCGATCCTGGAACCGTTCACGGAGCAAGAACATTGTTTCTCGTGCAGCAACTGAATTTTATACGGGTGATATTGGAGATCGTACCGAAGAATTCTCTGTGCAGAAGAACATCGTAAACCCAATTGTTGAGAACGGCAACGTATTGATTTTGCTGGGCTAACAGCCACACTGTCAGGAACCAACGCAACGTTCTGCTCAGTTCGGCCAGAGCGACGACGTCCAGAACTTTTAAGGTCGACTGTTGAACCCGTCTCAAAAAACTTTTTCATGAGCCTGCGAACTGTTGATTCATTCGGTGCTTCATTACGTCCTAGAGTACCGCGAAGTCGCCTGACAGTAGCCGCATAACTCTCTCCACTCTGGTAAAATGTTTTGACGATTAACACTCGTTGTGCAATAGTAAACTTCTCCATGGTTAGACACAGACTGCGAGAGTACTACACTGCGAACAAGAGAAACTACAACTGAATCGTCAATCGGAATGTTCTCCGAAATAGAAATGAGGTCTAACAATGTTGCCAACCGATAAACAAAAATTTACCAGCCGTTTAAAAACCGGCGCTCTTTTTGAATCACCCTATTTAAGTATGTATGTACGTATATTATATAGCTGCATAGGTAGACTCATCAGTAAGATGCCTATTTGAAAGTAAATTAAAAATACATTTTTCTACTTTCTTAAATTTTTAAAATAGATTTATGACAATAATGTTTTTTGATACATAAATACCGACAGATGTTTATGCTTAAGTGTCACGTGAAACACATTGTTGTAACATACCTTTTGTGTGTGTGTGTGTACATGTGCGCACGCGCACATATATGTGTCGAGCTAACTTTCAGATATTGCCACATAATGCCAGTAATTTTTTACAACACGTTAATCCCGCAGTCTTTGTAAGACCGTGGAAAATCCCATGAAATTCAGTACTGATTGCACCTTATTATGGGGTTTTCCAATATACATTATACATATAAACATACATAATGACCCTTCAAGAAAATCAGGTATACAACAGCACAAGGTTGCAGCCACGCCTACAATTATGTTACATCAAAAGACAAATGATATTTTCCCTGTCACAACCGCAAAGTTACTTTTGTTTTGCCGATGCAGGTGTTCCCATTATCACGATTCCGAATAATCATGACCCCGGTTAATTCGAATCCAGAATAACTGAGGCCCGGATAATTGATGTTGGACTGTATGTACATAAGACCTCGACTTCGCAAGGGATGCATTCCGCAAAATCATCTCATAACGTAAATTCACGTAACTTGGATTGTTCGGTTTAATCTTAAAACTTTCGCTAAACGTCCGTACCGTTCAAATCCGCTAATTGTACAGTACATAATTTGTACAACACATTTTCGTGAATAAAACCATGTTTTACAATATAATTTTTAGTAACATTAGCTCTAAGAATTGCAGTTCTGTGACTGCAAAATCTGTGATATTCAGACAGTGTTTCATTATCAAATTCCTGTCATTCCCCACCTTGTTCACAATACAATGTGAATAGTATTGACATGGAACACATATACAGTTACAAATAGTTAAGTATGTGTATTACATATACACACAAAATTTTGTAGAAGTGATAAAAGGATAGGGTTTGTGATAGGCCATGAAAAAGGTCAAGGGAGGTTTGATGAAGAAAAACAATGTTTACTCTCAGAATTTCTGCATACCATTCCAACGATTGCATGTAGGAAGAAAAGGTTTAATTTTATAGCTTCTAAGCATAATTCTGATTTAGTAGGTAGTTCTACAAACTTTTTAGATGATATATTCCCCAAGTTACAATGTCTTGAAGATGGACGACTTCAAAAGTAACTTGACAACTTACAACCATATTTTCAACCTTGCTATCAATACATTTGCATTGTGTTTTATATAAAATTATAGAGCCATTCAAGGCGCATAATTTGATGTATGAACCAAACTAATCGCTTTATAAATACTTTTGCTATAGGCTTTTAAAGCTGGTAACTACGAGGGCAACTGAGATTGCTGCCCATTTCAGAAGGGTTAACAAACAAAATTAGTACTATAAAATATTATTATTTATTTGTATACAAAATAGCAAAAAAGGTGATAAAAGTTTTTTAACACTTGAGTAAACAATAAATAAAACAGTGTAAACATAATTTAAATTAATTAAAACAATATTTAAACATAAGTAACAAATTAAGACACTCATGCTCAACATGAAAAAACTTATTCAAATTATAAACTCATTGATTAATTCCCACAGAAAAAGTTATCATTATTTACTAATTAGATAAAAGTTTATCAAGGCTTTCTTTCATTATTTTTAGGTCCATTAAATCACTTTGAATAATTTCAATTAAGTGGCTCATTCCATCTTGTTTCATCATGAGGTACTGAAACAAAGAATAATAAAAAGTAAATAAATTTTCTTACACGTAACATGTTCAGTAAAAAAACAATATTAAGGTGGATGGGTTAAGAAAAAAAATGAGACTAGGATAAAGAACACGTAATGAAGTGACACGAGGGTAAACGACTCATAGGAAGCTCAAGGTTATGGCGGAGAAACAAAGGTGCTGGAAATACAAGTACATGGAAGTAAATATCAAATGAAGTACAAATAAAAATTGTCACAGTAGACAATATAGTGAAAATATGAGCAAGTCTGTGCCAAACAGTATAAGGAACAGTTAAAGGATGAAACATAAATTTGTTGTTGTTTAGGTCATCAGCCGAAAGGCTGGTTTGAACCTGTAGAGGTTTTACTAAGTAAAACAAGGAGTGAGGTGGTTTACAGTTGCCTTCCTCACTGAATGGAAAAGTATGCTTATCAGCATGCCGGGCCCTCTGAAAAGCACATATTTTCCACTCTGCAAATGACACCTTCACTTCATTCACCACAGGGTCTGGCTGTATAATGAAATTCATTACTTTCAGACGAGATAACGCTGATTAGTGTCTTTTACACCTCTACCTCTTCTGTTCTTAAATGATTCAGTCATTTAATTGGCTGACCATGTGACAAGAAACAGATTAATTTATTTTAGCCCTCCAACGAACAGATTGAGTGTAAATAATTTGACACTCTACCTGTCTGTTATGGGCAGAACATAAATTTACCACAACAAATACCATGAAATGTTCTATATTTCTTATTTAAATAATTGTAACCATCAATTATCACAAGCAACCTACAAACATCTACTATGACAGGAATGAAGACAGTAAAAAAACAATACAGAGTGAAAATTCATTAAAAGCATGATTGGAAAGTCAGGATGGCTTGTTCATATAAAAAATTTTTAAAATACAAAGTAGAGCGGACGGTGTAAATGTTAGAGTAGAAAAAGTAAGGTTAATATGATGGAAGAATAATGGAAAAAATTGAAGCAACGAAAATTTTCGAGTAAGAGTTTAATACAAGAAAAACTAAAGTAACACAGGAGGAATGAAGTAAAAAATTTGTACGAAAAATATATAAAATTTGGAAAACTATTTGAAAAAAAGACGTACAGGATTAGGATGAAATGGAATATGCTCATTCATGGGCAGAAACATGAGGATTTTGACTGTATGGTTACACTAAAATATGAAAGCAGAAAAACATACAAAATAATAGAATAAATTTTGTTGCAGACAACAATCCTCCATGAAATTTTATAGAATAAATTCTTTTCGGAATAATCTAAAAGCTCAATTTGTATAGAAGTGGCGTCCCTAATCTTAAACGATTATTATTTGGCTAACCACAACACTACATTGTTTGAACAAAAACCTACTCACGCAGGGAGAAAATACACCAATAAATTACCCTAATTTTTTAAATGTTATGATAATTTGCATTTTTTTTAAAAAAATCTGAAAAATTACTTGATTGGTGATTGGTTTATAAAATGTAAAAGAACTTCTTTGTAAATAATATTATATAATTTATTATAAAAAATAAAAATAACTCAAAATAAGTAAACACTCAAAGCTTTCAAGTGAATGCTACAAAAACTGTGTACTATTTCGTAAATATTAGAAAATGGGACACTTAGTAAGCTTGTCGTAATAGATCAATGTGTGATTGAAATATTATGTATTTTAGTTTCAGGAGTTATGTATTAACTTATAATTTCTTGACACATCCTATACTTCCTATTAACAAAAAATCTGTTTGTACAATCTTAAAGCACACTTTTCCATCCTGCGTTCAACTTCCCGTTAATTTACAAACCTAACCACTTATCCATTCAATTTTTAATAGATGTAATAGAAAATATGAAAGCAGCCATGGTGGCTTAACTCTTTCAGTACCAACATTCGCAAAACAGGACGTCGATGTCTTTTACGTAGTTATAATATCCGGTTTTCAGGATGTCCATAAGTTATGCATAAAGTGTCAACTTCCGGATAACCAAAACAACATTGCAAAAAAATGTTAAACAAAAATTAATGAAATAATGTATTTTGAAACCGCCTCCGTGGCATACTGACTAGCACACTAGTCTACAAAATGAAAGGTCCCGGGTCCGATTCCCAGCTAGGTTCTGGAAAGTTTTAACACGTTAAAACCACCGTTACGGTACCAAAACCCACAGTAGTTGCTAATGACCAAGCTGTTGAGGTGACTTTAAATAAACTAAAAAATACTATTTTGAATATTTTTAGTGTTAGAACAATAATTATTCCTTTTTTTTTATGAACACAATAAAAATTAATTTTTAACAGGACATTTTATTTTTCTGTAACATTGAAAATTTGGTCAGCAATCGCAAGCTAGCAAGTTTTTGAAATAAGAGCCGGCATGTTTTATACACCCTTATTCAAATTAAATGCCACTTTAGGGCAAACTTTTAAATATTGTTTCAGCACTGAAAGGGTTAAGTCATATAAAGATAGTTTTCAAGTTTTGAACCTCATTACAATCAAGACTTATAAGTCACGATATAGGTGAAGTTACGAAAATATACATACGATACGGTAAAAATACGATCAGATAATTCAATACTTTGACAAACAAGGAAAAAATTGATTACCTGTTTGATATCATCTTGCATTGCAGGATCCATAGAATACCGTTCCACTTCTTTTTGTGAAGCTTCTTGTCGCTTCATTCTCATTAATGAAAGAAGTTCATTTAGACGACCCTGTAATCAGTTATAAGACAATTTACCTATTCTTCAAAATGTTGGTACAATATTTATAATGAGCACGCATAAAATTAGATTTATTAATAGTAAGTCCACCAATCCCTGCTGCATTCTTTTATATTTTTTCTTATTCGAACTATTCCACAATTTTATGGTATTACACAATATAAAAAAACATCAAATGCACAATAGATGACCCTTACTGATTAAAAAAGTCAATAAGTCTCTTTAGACACCATGTATCCATCTTCACTTGCAATATAAATACATCAATTACCTTACTACACTATTTTTCTAGGCTGACAAGCTCTGAACGTTTGCATTGACCCCTACCCACTTTATACCTAGCCAATGACTTGCCAGCAACGTTGCCAATACTTGCTCTTGTAGCTCTGTTAAATATTTCATCAGCCATTTTTTTGTATTTCAATAATAATTATAACCTATAAACATACAATCAGCTGATTATATTGTAAAATATTGCATGTTAACGCGCTCTATAATCGATGTGTTCAGTACAAGATGCAAGACAAGAGTGAACTTTTGCGGCTCTTATACGCATGCGCGCGTAAAGTTTGTCAGGTACAATCTGACAACGCTGGCAAATGTTATGATTGGTTTAAACCTGTGGAACAGCAGAGCTCATCAACCGTGAAAAGCATATTACATTATTTTTTTCATCAGTCTCTCGACTGGTTTGATGCAGTTCTCCAAGCTGTTCTATCTAGTGCAAGTTGTTTCATATCTACATACCTCCAACACCTACATCTTATGTAATTTGCTTTAAATATTCTAACCTTTGCCTTCCCCTATAATTCACTCCCTCAATATTAGCCTCCATTATTGACAGAACAATACCTGGATGTCTTAAGATATGCCCCACTGGCCTATCCTTTCTTCTGGTAAGATGTTGATCAATTATATAATTATATTCATTATTAAATATATCTGAACAAAGTTTGTAATGACAAACTCACAAAAATGTGCATGCATTGATGTATTATATTGTACTTAAAGGTGGATACATGATGTCCGAAGGAACTTACTGACCTTTTTTAATCAAGTGATAGTCATCTACTGTGTATTTGGTGGTTTTTTTATATTGTAAAATTCTAAACAATACACGGGAAAATGTTTAACAAATTTACAGTATTATGCAAATAACTTCAGAGACAAAATCAATGCTCCAAAATCATATTGTTTCATTTGATTTAAAACACAAGCACCCACTGTGAAGCCCTCAAAGTGAGAAGAAAAGCGTGTATGAGGTGTCTACTGAGGCAATGTCTGCAGTACCTTGGGAACTGAAAATTACACAATTAACTGAAGTAATTCACAAACTATGAATAATAATCTTAGACTCTTCCACACCACAGATCAAGTTACCATATCATTCCAAAAACAAGCCGCATCGGAAAAATTACGATCGAAACTAGGAAAACAAATTTCAAGTACAGTACTTGTATATTTTAGAAAATATTTTATTTTATATGAAAAAATTACCGTACATTTGCTACTTAATTAGCATTTAGAAATTTTTGTTTATTTTTTGTTCAATGCCAAACAAAAGATTCATCAACACTATTGGTATTTTCTTCCAGCTTCTTGGGTGGATGTCTTTTCTGCGCAGTTAATTACAATTAATTTGAATATTTATAATTTATTACAATTATTATCGTAAATCCAGCACTGAATTTTGGGTACTTGTATAGACAAAGTACCCTTAACCTATATAACATCACTCATGGCAGCATAAAATACAAAAAAACAACAAAAAACAAATGATCGAATAAAAAAAAACAAATTGAAATAAAAGAAAACTGCTATCAAACTGATCAAAATGACTGTACACGCACTACGTAAGAAGTGCGCATATAAGGATATTAGTCTCTCTTCATACCTAGTTATGGTTAATGAGAATCCATGAATATTATTAAAGCGCGAATGCCAGCTGCAGGCCAACTTATGAAACCAATTTTTAGGAAAAAAGTGCGGCTTGTATTCAGAACAATACGGTAATGGTTTTCTCAGAAATTCTAGTATCTTGTAGCTACCAAAAACCAGATATTGTTCTTTATTTTTTGGATTTACTACATTACATTTCAAGAGTTAATTACAAACCACATTTCCAGACAATTAGACATGTGTTCTGTCCATGTCCCATGGATGAAATGAGCAATATACAGAAGATTTACAACATGCTTTATGCAGGAATAGTGTAATGGTTAAGCGCTTGCGTTAAGAAGCTATATCAGAAATCGACAAACTATACTGTTTAACAACTGCAACCGAATAACAAACCTTTATTTGTGTAGGCATATTGATTTGAGATTGGAGTGCTTCTAACTGGCTCTTTAATATTTCTTCTTCTGGCCTTAATGCTACACCAACATTTCTTGTTATCTCCTGTTTAACCAACACCTGTTACACACAAACACATTACATATTACAATTTTATTTTTAGTTAAAAAGATAAATTCAATGATGAAATCAATAACTGGGTACAAAATTTTTATGAAATACATAATTTCTTTAATTCAGTCATTTCCATGAGCAACAACAATTTAAATTAATAAATCATATCACTAAAACAGAAAATACAAGCTATGGTTTTTGCATTTTTTATAACACACAACAATACATTATTGATTACAAAGAGTTTACATGTTGACAGGATAATTTGTATGGTATGAAAATACTTGAATATTCAAAAATGGGGTCCATAGACACTTAATTATACAGTGAATCTTGGTAATTTTAGGAAATTATATGTCCTGTCATTTTATACACATACTAATATTAAATCTAACTTTGTAAATCTAAATCCATGTCACATGGATTTATTTATGTTACTTGGATTTACGAAGTACATCTACTTGGAGTAAATCCAAGAATAATAATAATCCAAGTAACATAAAATGATGTTACTTGGATCTAGGCATGATTAGAAATTTGATACATAATTACATAAAACTGGTTGCGAACAAAATTTTAGATGAAATTTCATCTAATCAAGACCAATGATAGATTTGTTAGGTGTCCACCGCATGATTTTAAAAAGCATGGAACAATGTTAAAAATGACACTGTATCTCACTGCTTTAAAAAACTGGTTTCACCAAGTTCAGTGAATGGAATGAAAGCACAAAAATGTTGGTAAAAGTACCTGATGGAAATAAAAATGAAACCGAACAATGGAATTAACTCGCTACCGTACCATTTTCCATGTTTGTTACTGTAGATGACAATGTAATTGTTACCAGTGAGAGAAATGACAATGACATAGTTAATGAAGTTCTGAGTAGGTGGGAAGGTATGGGAACTGACGAAAGAGAAGAAGAAAGCAACGACGAAAAAGATAGCGAAACAGCTCCTGTGCCTAACAGCCAGAATCAATAAAAATGCTGTGTGCTTTACAGGTGTATTTCGAGGCACAAGAGAATGTAGGAGATGATGTTTTCCATTGCATCGGAAGGTTAGAAGATATTATACAAAAAATACACACAACTCCACACAAACTTTCCATTGTTGGAAACAGTGCTGGAAGTCATCTTCTGTCAGCTCCTTCAGGACACAAGCGACTCAAAAATGTTTGAAATGAAGCTCACAAAAATGTTAGTACTGACACTTTGTACGCGATTGAAAATGACCGAAATTTTTTGGGAACAATAATAACATGTGATGAAATGTGGTTTTTTACTTATGATCGGGAAACGAAGTGCCAATCCATGCACTGGAAGAGCTGAACTTCACCAAGAGCCAAAAAAGCTCAAATGAGCATATCAAAATTTTAATTAATGATGATGGTTTTTTTAAATATCCATCGAATTGTGTGCCTTCACAGGGTTCCTGAAGGTCAAATAATTAATCAATATTACTACCTTGAGGTACTTTCTAAATTACGTCAAAGAGTAAAGAAAAAACGCCCTGACATGTGGAAGGACAAATCATGGGTTCTCCACCAAGACAATGCGCCAGCTCATTCCGCGTTATCTGTCAAGAGGTTCCTAGCCAAGTTCAGCAACTCAGTGTTAGAACATTCACCTTATTCACCATATCTTGCACCATGTGACTTCTACCTCTTCCCTAAGGTGAAATCTGCATTAAAACGGACAAGATTTGAGTCTGTGGAAGCTGTAAAAAAAAACGCGGCTTGTGTCCTGAAGGAGCTGTCAGAAGATGACTTCCAGCACTGCTTCTAACAATGGAAAATTTGCATGGAGCATTGTAGGAATAGAGAAAGAGTGTACATTGAAGGTGACAATAAGTGATTATGTATAAAATTAAAATAATTTTTTTTTACAACGTCAGTCTCGTTATTTAATAGCCACACCTTGTATTGTCAGAGTCAAGTAACTTTGTAATTCAAAATTTTGTTCAATTCAAATTTTTTCAGCGTTCCCTTCAACTTTGAATTACCGAGGTTTCACTGTAATAAAGTTTAACATCAAAACACTTATGGCTGAAGCGTTAGTATGTATTATCAAGTTAGTATAATAATATCCTAGTAATTAATTTTTTTCATCAATTTATATTTTGTAAAAAAGGAAAGTTATAATATTAAAAGTTGATTAAATTATTTACTGATAGAAATTTAATAAATATTAATAATAATATACTAAGTTTTATATTATGTCAGGAAATCCTATTTTATAATTTTTTTTGTAAATTTTGTTTTTTCTTTCTTTTTAAGTAAATTTAATGTAATTACAAGTTATTTAACCTATGTGTTGTTGTTGTTTAGGTCATCAGCCAAAAGGCTGGTTTGAACCTCTAGAGGTTTTACTAAGTAAATCGAGGAGTGAGGTGGTTTACCATTGCCTTCCTCACTGAGTGGAAAAGTATGCTTATCAGCATGCCGGGCCCTCTGAAAAGCACATATTTTCCACTCTGCAAATGACACCTTCACTCATTCACCACAGGGTCTGGCTGTACAATGAAATTCATTACTTTCAGAGGAGATAACTCTGATTAGTGTCTTTTACACCTCTACCTCTTCTGTTCTTAAATGATTCAGTCATTTAATTGGCTGACCATGTGATAAGAAACAGAACTATTTATTTTAGCCCTGCAACTAACAGATTGAGTGTAAATAATTTGACACTCCACCTGCCTGTTATGGGCAAATTTAACCTATACCAACTCATAATCCGCACACACGCTAGACCTGCGCGGGTATTAGGAAATAAGCTAGGTTAAGAGATTTGTTGTATTTGTTTTTGGTAATAAATAAATACAAATGCTTCGTTTCTTTTTGACAGCCTAAATTTCTACACAAATAAAATATCTATAAATATATAATAAGTTGTAAGAATCGTATAAAGACATAATGTAACAAAACAGGAAAATATATATATAAAATATATAACTTAAATGTTGTGTAAATACATAGGAAAAGGAAATTGAGTTAAAGTTTGCTGTTATGAGTCGGAACAGGCGCAAGCCTAATCCTTGTTTGTAAGAAGAAGAAGAAGAGAGATATAATAAGTACTGTAATTATTTAACAAGAGCATTATTGGTGAAAAAAATAACACTAAAAATACCTTCAGAAGTCTATGTTCAAGTTCAATAAATCGTTGTTTGTACTCTGTGATTTTAGTAAGCGTCTGTGAATGTTTACGCTGCAGATCAGCGATATCTTCAGCTATTCTATCTAAAACTGCTTGGTGAACTTTAGTCTCTTGCTCTTGGCATTTTGCTCTCCAACGAACATCATTAAAACCAATTATTGGTACTGGTAAGAACTTTTCTGGATCAGGATTATCTAGTTGTGCTTGTTTCCACAACCGTGCATCAATACCTGAAACAAGGTAAATTCAATTTTTTAATAAAGTTTGAAGTCTAATTTTGTGTGTAAATATTGTCATTGGCTGTAGGTGATTAAGTATAAAATAATAGTTAAGTTAGTTTTACCTTTAAAATTTGTAAGTGATTTAATTGTAATTAATAATCTTGTAAATAAATTATTTTTTATTTTTACTTTCTCTTGCCTATATGAATATATAGGAAGGAAAGTATTGTTTTCATGTCGATTTTTCGAAATCGAGTTTTCACCGGATCTATACGTTTTTAGACCCCCTGACCCTAAAAACATGTTTTTAGCGATTGGTCTGTGTGTGTATACAAAATATCTCAAGAACGGAACATCGTACGAACTTGAAACTTAAGTTATATACCACTACCGGACCCTACACCAACATTTTCATCAAAATCGGTCAACCGGAAGTAGTAGTTTATTTGTGTAATTTTTCACTTTTTTGTGATTTTCTCAAAAACTGGTCCTACGATTTTTTTTAAAATCGCCTGGTTTATTCAGTTTTTTATTCTCTACAAGATAGGGTTGGCGTCATTTTTGCTGAAATTCTTAGTGAGGCTGTTTTCACGTAAAAATAAAGTGTTTTTAAGATTACGGCTTTAATATGCATTTAAGCGCAAAAATGTATATAACAAAAGTTGTAGAGAATTTAAAATTCTACAACTTTTATTTCAAACATTTTTTTGTATAACGCTTAGTTTAACAGTAATTAGCGATTTTCTGATTTTTTTTCTCACGAAAACGTGTGAAAAATCGATTTTTTTAAGATTTCGGCTTTAGTACGCATTTTACGACAAAAGTGTATATAATCAAATTTATAGGAAATTAAAAGATCTACAACGTTTATTTAAAGCATTTTTCTCTACAGAGCCTAGTTTAGCGTGAAAGTGTGATTTTCCGTTTTTTTTAAGCCAAATTGAGTTTGATTTTCATTTTGCGTCATTTACTCATGATTAAAATAAGGTTATGTTTTTGAGGTTAGTTTTTGTTTATTTCTAATAATTTATTACTAATGTTAGGTTTATTATTAATTATTTGCATTGGCAAGAGAAAGTTGTGTGAGTGTTTCACACCAGATTTTTTAAAAAAGTTTGAAGTCTAATTGTGTGTAAACAATGTCATTGATTGTAGGTGATTAAGTGTAAAATAATAGTTATTGTTAGTTAAGTTAGTTTTAACTTTAAAATTTGTAAGTGATGTAATTGTAATTAATAATCTTGAAAATAAATTATTTTTTTTTTTATTTGTTTTTTTGGGGCTCCCAAACTCCCCTACAACCCGCCGTCTCCGCCCAATACTATGACTGGTCGCAAGGATGTGAAGTAGTACAGTAGAACAGCAATAGAATATTGCCTCAGTGTACTGCACCATTATAACTTAACATTGTCAGTCTTTCTTCACTAAAAATAGTCAGCCACCGAGCCCAACATACACCACATAGACACGAATAACATAAAAATACATAAAATAACATAAAGATAATGCAATACTTACAGCCTTCTTTCACAGTATCCTGTATAGTTTTCCTTTAATTTCACCATCTCTGTGAAACAGATCTAACTCTTCATTTATTTAATTTGCTGTAGCTATACATCTACTGATTGGAGCTATTTTACTTCTTGTGGCTCCAGCAAACAGTCTGAAACTTCTTAAAGCTGTGCAAGGCACCTTCAGAAAAATCTTTGAGATATCCGGAATATCAACTTGTGAATGCAGAATGTTGTAAATGTATAGAACTTCCATCACCCTATGCCGCGTGCTCAGACTCTGAAGCCCGTAGAATGAGAGGGCATCTTCATAGCCATCAAATTTTCTCCCAGATCTATATTCCAAATTATGAATTAGTCTTTTCTGCACACTCTCTTGTTCCTTTTCTGTGACGTCTCTTCTATAGTTCCATACCGTCGAACAATATTTGAGGAAAGGACGCACAAGGCTCTTATAAAGTCTAAGTACTGACTTCTCAAATTTGAAATCACGACTAATCCAAGCTATGAGTCCTAAATTCCTTCGAGCTTTTGCAGCTATTGAAGCTACTTGTTCACAGAATAATAGCTTGGAGTCAAACAACACACCAAGGTCTTTCACAAGTGCTGGTCTCTCTTATGATTTCATCATGACCAAAGGTGTACTTGTGTACATAGCTCATCGTTTTTCTAGTATATGTAATAATAAAAGTTTTAGTTAAGTTTAAATAATTATCATAAGTTTAAAGGAAGTCTCTTTATAATTTATTATACCCAAATCCTAAACGGACCTTAGCTTAAGTGTTACAATATTTTTTTACTTATAAACTGCCATACAAACGTAGCCTTCTAAAACTTTGCGGTGCTACTATAGTATGTGGCCTACTGTGTTATATTTAGTGAAGTTTGTATTTGTTGATGTGGTAGCGCTGTTCAATAGCACTTTCCGCATACTTTCACAAAAGGATAAATTTAAAGAAAAACGGATAATTTACAAGAAAAGAATAATAATACTTTACGATAATTTACAATTGCGAGGGCAACGAAGAATCGGTATAAATGCCTCATTTTTTTTTACTTTCTCTTGCCTTTATGAATATATAGGAAGGAAAATATTGTTTTCATGTCAATTTTTTTCTTCTATGATACACCTACATCCATAAACAAAAACTAAAACTAATAATTAACACCTTCAAACATTTTACTGTTAAAAAAATAATATTAAAAACCATAAAACTGACCAGCTGGTGGTGTATCTAAATATTCTTTAAGTTGTTCTGCATCTGGAGCTAAATAAGGGTACACATTATCCACAGACATAGTAGTCAACTGCTGTTTCGGCATTGGCTGTAGGAGATATGAAACTAAATCAGCATGAGGAACTCTTCGGACAACACCTACAGACAACAAATAATTAATTATATACCTGTTTTTTTAAATGTGAACATAGCAGTACTAGACATAAAAATAGTAAAATACAAATAAATTTTGTTTTTAACCTTTAACGTACGGACTGTTTTAGTAATTTTGCAAAACATCAAACTAATCATAAGAGTCTTGCAAATAAATTCTTTTATCTTATTTACTAATAGATATAAAATTCTGAAAAAAATACAGTTAATTTATGAAATACGTACCAATTTTTTGAATATAACATTTTGAAAATAACTTTACTATTGTCTTCGCTGTGGCTAGCGAAAAATTTCGCACGGTAATATAAAGTACTTGGTGTACATTTTTTACTCTGAAGGGCTTAAAATTCAGTTTATCAAAATATTTTATAGAATATATTTTGTAAAGAAGAATTTTCTTTAAAAATGGGTAATTTTTAATTCATTTTCCGAAAAATTTGTAAAGAGTTACAAATTTTTTAAATAGTACATGTTTTTACAAAAATGTCCTTCAAATTTATCATAACGATCTTGCGAATAAACTCTTTTATCTTATTTACTTAGGGCTGTTCTTATGGGCAAAGCTGAATAGAACATTGCTTACTGTATAAATACATGTTTTGATAAACATTGTAAGAGGTCTGGAACGCAAATGGCAGAGCTTTTACTAAGCCAATGCAATACTAACAAAATTCATTCATTTTTGTCTAAAATCGTTCGTAAACCTGTTAAATGAGACCTTCTGCCTTTTCAAGGGCAAACTACCAACGTATAAACATTCATACTTCACACACACACACACACACAAGAAACACGTGTATTTTAATTTGTGTGGGTGTTACAACCATTCCTCTTCTACGACAAAAAACTGGATTTTCTTACATGCTACCAACATTTTAAACTGAAATAAAAAATTTCCCTTTCATGATATTTTATTTCTGATTGCACTGTTACACACATTAGAAAATTCCCTGCAAGAAAACTATACTATTTCCTGTGGTTAAGTTGACAATTAGTACGGAGCGTCTCTTTTAAAACTCTCTGAACACATCTGTTGTTAAAAGCCACTGAAACAGCATCCCGTGTTTTAAAGGTTAATATTGAATAATAATAATAATACGGTCCCACATATGATGTTAAACTTTGTCTCACTACAACCTTGGTTGTTTCTTATCAACTGGAAAGGCTCATGAAGTAATAATCTGTGAATGACGGAGTGGTTACCTTGTGGTAAGTACTGATGGTGATAGTATAGTTTTTAGGTATTTTTTTTGTGCTACATAAAGACTGTTTTGCAAATAATTGCTAATGCAGAAGACCATGGGTGATAGATGACGAGTTATAAAAAAATGCCAGACACTTGGCCAGGAATCTAACCAAGAACCCCTGGTGTAGAAACCAGTAAGGTGCTGGCATTAAAGACCAAATATGTCTACATAATGGAAATGGTTTACCACCCGAAAATCCTAGACCTTATTAAGATAGGGTGAAGATGAGAGTCTGGCATCTAAAATTGGGACCACACTTGGCTAAAGGAACAAAATTTCTGATAGAAAGACCCTCAATGGTTCTCCAGCAGGTTGGAGTGATGAAAGGAGAGACAGCAGGAGTGGGGGCTCATAGATAAGGAACCCAAAGCTCACCAAGCATTTTGGTGCCAAGCAGAAGGAAAGAAGGAAGTACATTTAAATTTTTAAAGATTAGTCATTCACAGACAAGATAACAGTACGGGAATACTGAGTAAAATGTGCCATGATAGTTTCATTAATTTTATCAAACAACAACGAATGATAGGACTTCAAGTATTGGTGACAGAAAAGATGAATACAGAATGGATGAATACAATTTAAAAATGACTGTTATGTCTGCTCAAGGTACGCCATAATCAAGACCATATTCAAAAGCTGCCACTTATGTAGCAATCTAATTAACCACAAATCAAGTACTAAAATTTATAAAAAGTTTTGGATATGCTTTCAAGGTTGTTGATCTATTGTCCTCATGTTTTCAAGTAGCTACATCTGTGAAGGAGCCCATGATGATATGTGGTGAAAAGTGCTGGGAAATAAGCTCCAGGAATAAACAAAGGCTGGGGAGGGGCTTACAGATGGACTGGTAATGATTTTTTTTTTAACGTCCGACTGTTCTGCAATTACTGCTAATGCAGACGGTGAAGGATGAAATGATTTTTGTAATGTATGAAAATATGCCGTGCCTGAATGGGATTCGAACCCAAGACTGCATGATGAGAGGCGAGCACGTTACCAACTGCGCCAATGCGGCCGACTGGTAATGAAGGGTCTCCAGAATAAAACAAAAGAAAAATCAAGATAAAAAACAGTGGACCGGTTTTCAGGATACTATAGTAGAAAGTCTGCCCATAACAGACGACAGGTGGAGTGTCAAATTATTTACACTCAATCTGTTTGTCGCAGGGCTAAAATAAATAGTTCTGTTTTTTATCACATGGTCAGCCAATTAAATGACTGAATCATTTAAGAGCAGAAGAGGTAGAGGTGTAAAAAGACACTTTTCAGAGTTAATCTCCTTTGAAAGTAATGAATTTCATTATACAGCCAGACCCTGTGGTGAGTGAAGTGAAGGTGTCGTTTGCAGAGTGGAAAAAATGTGCTTTTCAGAGAGCCCGGCATGCTGATAAGCATACTCTTTCAACTCAGTGAGGAAGGCAATGGTAAACCACCTCACTCCTCATTTTACTTAGTAAAACCTCTACAGGTTCAAACCAGCCAACAGGCTGATGACCTAAACAACATAGTAGAAAGAATAGAGACCAGACAGTTACTTCAGAACATGTCAAAAGAATGACAACGATAGGATGGCCCTTAGAACTTCCTTTTCAAACCAAAAAATAGGAGAAGAGATCATCCTTGAAAAACATTGATAGAGGTAGTTAAGAAGCTATTGAAAGAAATTTCAGGAAGAGTAACTGTGTAGACAGAGAAATCTGTAGAACACCCACAGAAAGAAATAAAGAAAGGTGTTTGAAAATTATTTAGATATATATGTAGTACAATTTAAATTTTATATTGTTCACGTCTGCAAATGTGTATCAAGTAACGAAAACATTAAAAATTTAGTAAATGAAATACTTTACCCGTTTGTCCTTTTTCTTGAACATAAAATAATACCAACGATCTTGTCTCAGACAATGGTTTCACAGCATCAATAGTTACAATTAGATTTGGTTTATTGCCAAGTATTGAGTTTAAACTAGATACCAATTGAGATTCTTGAGATCTGAAATTTACAAAATACGAAACTGTAATTTATACCTATCATACAAAAATGTTTTCTTAACTTAGTTTTAACCCACTGGATTGGTCTAGTGGTAAAGTCGGCACTGCAAGTCTGCTGATGTTTGGAGACCAAGGTTCCGTGGTTCAAATCCTAGTGAAGGTAGTTACTTTTAAACAGATTTCAATTCTAGGCAGTGGTTACCGGTGTACTTTGATGGTTGGGTTCAATTAACCATAGTCTCAGGATTGGTCAGCCTGAGCCTGTACAAGACAACACCTCATTTAGACATTATACATATCATCATTGGTTCATAGAGTTTCTTATTGTTCTAAATCGAACAGATTGCAATACACACACATTACGGATTTTTAAAAAAAAACTTGACTTTTAGAAGGCAAATGATAAAACTATCTGAAACTGAAGTAAAACAATCAAGGACATATTTATAATCATCTTTGTGTACATCAGTAATAAACATGAAAAATTTATTTTGAATGTAAGGGAAAATTTCCCCTTAGAAATGAAAATACAATTCTTTACTTTCCTTATCACTAAGACATAATCAGTCATAAATTTCAACAATCACACTGCACATAGACCCGTGGCTGTTGCTGGATCTGCTATCGGGGGCCGCCCCTGGCGATGGGGATGCTCGCCAACCAAGGTTGGAGGGTACTGAGGAAATAAAATACTCAGGGTGGACAAAAACCAGCAAAGCTACTGCCTTGTAGATGGAATGTAGTGGAATTCAAAGGCTAAGGGAAGAAAACCCTAACAGAAAATTGACTGCTGCCTTGCAGTTGGGTATTGGGTTATCAAAGGCTAGGGAAGAAAACCTGAACAAATCACCTGGTCCTCCAAGTTGGGGGTTGGGCGTGAGGTCAGCAGCCTCACATTGTAAAAATCGTTTCACGCTTTGAAAACAAGCAATGAGCCTCGGATAGGGACAGGAATTACGGATAATCAAAATGGCATTGAATCAAATAAGAGAAAATGGAAACGGAAATTTTTGGTAATGCTGAAAGAGAAGTTAGAGGCAGTAAGAAGAAGAGGGAGGCCGAGAGCACGATGGCAGCAGGATGTGGAGAGGGATTTGAGATCGATGGGAGTGAGAGGATGGAGACAGACAGCGAGAGATAGAGGAGCTTGGAGGCGAATTGTGGAGGAGGCCAAGGCCCACATCGGGCTGTAGCGCCAGGATAAGTAAGTAAGTACACTGCACATAGAGTGGACGCCAAAAAAGTTTCCCAGTTTTCTGAAGTGTGCAGAGGGTTTATTTTGGTAATAGCCGCACTCGGTTGCCTCACCAAGTGGTGGGGGTCAGTGCTGTACACTAGCTGTGATCAGAGTCACGTCGCTCTTGCAACATTGTCTAACCTGAAAACCTGTCTGTAATAAGTTGTATGTGGTAGGTGTTAATCTTTGTGTACAAAGTTTACCATTGAATGTCTTTAACTTCGCTAATAGATTATAATTTACATCGTTTAGAACATGTGATTTAATAGGCAGTTCAGTACTAAGAAACGAAAATACCGACTGAATCCGAACTGTTTGTGCATCCAAATCAGCAAGCTTATTTGGCGTACACTCTATACAGAATAATATGTCATAAAATCTGAAAGCAGTGTGGCTTACACATCACTTTACTCTAAGAAAATGGAAATTATGAAAATAAACCAAATGAAAAATCTTACACGCACAAAAAAATTATTGAGTCAACTGTACTTACATAATTATACTGTAATTTTATGTAAAATATCCACCATTATTTTCTACACACTATACACGATGACTTGAAACTGATTCACAAGTATTCAACAATAATTGTTAACCTTCATTAACAAAGATGAATGTATTTTAAATTCATTTAGGTTTTGTGGTTTTGAAGAAAACATTAATTCCTTAATAATATGCCATACAGGATAATCACAAGATATTAAGTCAGGCAAGTGTGGAGTTCAATCAATTGCACCACAATGACCAATCCATTCATTGAGCTTGTAGTAGAAAAATTTTAACTTCTATTTAAAAGTGGGTTGGGGTCTTAACTTGTTCACAGATGAGCTTGGATTAGCCCACATTGTAAGGATTTTTATCCAACAAGTACACTAAAATATGCTGGTTAATCTATTAATTTTGAAGCACGCTTGATTACATCACAAAATTTGATCATAAAACATCTGGATCGGCTTCAATATGAATATCGACTAGCTCACAGAGTTGCAATCACTTATCATAATCATCCCCATAAAGAAAGTGGAGTAAAGATATATAGTACAGCTTCAATTATAAGTCTTGGTACGATTTGTATTTGTAAAGAAATTATCAGTTCGGAAGCAGCCTTCTGAGGCAATTAACCAGAACTAGCTTCAAAACTTAAACCTTTTATAAGATTTTATTGTAAATTAATCATAGCTGAACAGATTTTTGTGCATTTGCTACGCTTCCTGTCATTTTTTTAACAGTATAATTCTTTTCAAATCAGTTTTTTTTAATTTAATTATAAACTTTAAGCAAAGATGTTAAATGTGAGTAATAATAACGTTAGAAAAAAATATAAACCAAACTCAGTAGTGTGTTTCAAAAAAATAAACTGTGGACAAAATATGAAAACTAAACTTGACTGAATTGCCACTAATATGCCCTATTCAAACACAAAGTGTTTGATGACCTTGATGGAGATGGTAATGATCCCAATCAATAGTACAAGAAGTAGAAAAGAAAGATTAAATGAGTTATTAAATTAAATTTCATATTTAAATTTCATAAATGTTGCTGGGTCAGTAAGGCATACCTGGAAGCCTAGCACTAAATTCATTAAACTCAAATGGTATTTTTATGATGCTTCCATGACAACTGCAACATGATAACTCGTACTTTAATGAACATTTAAAGATACTGAAAAACTTTACTACATAATGATTAAAAGACAAAACAGTACTGGTAGTAAACAAAGGGAATTTATATATAATTTATCAAAAAAATTATCCCATTGAATGAGTAAAGTGACATTTACACCACACAGTTATCAGTTTAAAATTTCAGCAATCATGTTCACACAACGCTAAATAATTGTAATAAACATTGTATTTATTTCAATACTAAATAAACTAAAATTACAAAATACATACTTAATTTCGTGATCCTTTTTATTGAAAGTAAGAGCAACTAACGCATCTTTAGTATCAACACTCGGTTTTCGACTATAACCTACAGCCTTAAATCGGCACAATACATTCTGTGGTGTAAATTCAACAGGTGGAGCTGCTTGTGAATAGAACCCTGAAATAATTTTTAAAGTAACATTAAAAAAATATGTATTTATAAATTAGATAATATTAGTATTTGATATTAAATTTTAAGAAATTCAACTTAAACCCCTTTCATGAGACAATGCATCTTGGAAATTTACAAAAAGGCTTACATTTCACTGACAACAACCATTAATGAATTCTGTATCTACTCTTTAAGCGGAATTAAATGACACTATGTTTGTTTCCAAATTCCGACTTTGATTTCATGACTTCTGGTTTTGAGCCACTTCCTGTCGAAACCGGACTTCAAACCCAATGATTTCTGTATCTACTCTTTAAGATAAATCGAATGACACTACTTTTGTTTCCAAATTCTGACTTTTGATTTCTTAACTTCCGGTTGAAACTGGAACTTCAAACCCTATGATTTCTGTGTTGTTTAGGTCAACAGCCAAAAGGCTGGTTTGAATCAGACTGTGAAATAAGACGTAAGGTATAGCACAACAGATGAATGGAATGCTTAAACACATACGTCATGGTATAGATGATACACACATGGAAAGAGATGACACAACTTTTCTTTAGTTAGTTCAAAGTTGCATCAACAGCTTGGTCAGCAGTGACTACTTTGGGTTATGAAATTGTGGGTTTAAATGTACAATAATTTTTCAGACCGATTTGGGTTCGATTCCCAGCTAGGGTCTGGAAAATTATTAAATATTCAAACCCACCATATCTTAACCCCGAGCAGAAGCTATGACCAAGCTGTTGATGCAACTTTAAATTGATTAAAAAAAGTTATCTTTGGGCTAGCAAATTTCAAAAATATTAAAATGAATCACTGCACAAAAAAGTTGAAGTTTAGTTACATGAAATTACTCAAGTACTTAAGAGTTTTTAGAAAAGATCTGTAAAACGTACAATCAAATAATTATCAATTACAGTGAGCTGCCCCTCTGCCACAGATATATTTTACAAAAAATTTATATTTTGTAAGTCCCAAATTTTTAACTTTTTTCACAAAAAATGAAAAATTTTATCTCTAAGGCCGGCCGCACACAGGATGCAACGAACTGTCGGAGACAAAACATAGGAGTTGAATTTTTGTTTCAGACAGTTTCTGACCATCCCTGATCCCTGGCGACTCATGCAACATTTCTCCAGCTGAAATGTAATATGATAACATGACATGTAATGAAGATTGGGCTATTGGGTTCTTTTATTAACCCATCTTCTTCACAAAGCCACTTCAGCGGCTACAGAAATGGATAGTGCAGTATACGATAAAACTTGTTGCAGTGAGGTCAATATAAACCTGAAACCAGTCATTATTATACCTATTTTGTATAGAATTCTTCAACACAAATAATAGCATTTACAGAAATATATAATACAGCGACAAGGAAATACTTTATTATCGTTTTAGTGAGGTGGGTAGGCTAGATTGTTGAAAAATTTTTATGTAAATAGATATAGAAAAGCTGAATGGCTTGAGCTCGCTCGTGACGAGACATAATTCCATACATTTTCACTATTATACTTGAAGCAAATGTCGCGCACAGAGAGTGGCTGATACATAACGACCTATATCTACAGTCTCTGACAAAACAGACTCGTCGCATCCTGTGTAAAGCCAGCGTAAGTATTCATTCTTGTTAAAGTAATATGTTAAAGTAATAGGACCAATAAATAATATACATACCTTTACCAGTTCCCCAAAGAGCTTGTAAAAGATTCCATTTAGATAACACTTGGTCACGTTCATCACCAAAAACATTGCAATTGTACACAGTATTGAAAATAGCTTCAGCTCCAGTTGGTATACAACCAGTAGTACCAGCCTGACCTAATTGCGGTTGTCCACCAAGAGTCTGAGTTTGACCTAAGCCAAGGCCACCACCTACAACACAAAGGAATACATTATTCAAATTTAATACACAACAAAACTCCAAATGTACATTAATACACAGATAAATTTAACTGAAGGTAAAATAGAATCAAATAAAATTTATTATTTGTAGTAAGGCCCATTATAACAGTTAATATTATAATAAGCCTTCTCCATGATGTGGTTGGAAAATTATTACTGTTTTATACCCCAAAGTAGTTGCTAATAAACACGATGTTGATGCAACTTAAAATATACTACATAAAAATTTTAAACTTTACGTAAATTCAGATTTATATAATAAATCTTGTATTCTGCATGTTCAGGCTGATAATAAATAAAGTATAATTGAGACATTTAGACCTGATGCTTGCCCCTCCACATAGAATTCTTCAAGGTAGTCAGTTTGTAAAGGTGGGGATGTCCACTGTAGCATTTTTGCCACTGACGCTGTCAAAGTAACAGCTGCGGTAAATGAAAACTGAAAACATTATGTGCTTTTATAGAATTGCTTTAAACAGAATAAGTTTTTTTTAAATTAATTTTATTATAAAATTCATAACTGATTTAGCGCTACTAGCAACAAACGCAGAGGGAGCCATTTCCCAAATTAAATCTCTAGAAGATATAGCAGGAAAGATAGGACTCAAAATATTGTATGAAAAAACTAAAATGATGAATTTAGGAGAGGACAAATCTAAACACATAATGATAAATGACAACAAAGTGGGATTAGTTGAGAAATTTAATTATCTAGGGGAAATTATCACTAAAAATAATAATGAGGCAATAAATTGAGCTGAAAAATCAGCCAAGATAAACAGCACCTATAAGATGGTGAAAAACACATATAAGAAAAAATGTCTCTCAATTCAATCTAAATTAAAACACTATAAAACAGTTGTCCAACCCAAAATTACCTATTGCAGTGAGACCCTGTTTAAAATAAAATCCAAGATTAACACTGACAGAGTTGTCAAAAAGGAAAGAGAAAAGTGAGAACCTGCATAGGCAAGAGGAACAAAGTGGAAGGACACTGGAGACTTTTGCCCAATAGTGAAGTTTACAAAACTATTGATCCAGTAACTAAGATGATGAGGAAAAAGAGAATATCATACCTCGGTCACATATTGAGATATCCAGAAAATAGATATGTCAAACAGATATTGAATTTCTGTTGTGGACTCGCTCTCAAACCAGTATGGATGAGAGAAATAAATGAAGATCTGGAGGAGATGGGATTAAAAATTGAAGATCTCCAAAATAAATACGAAAAATTAAACATCATTAAAAGCTTTAAATTTGCACCTCCTCCAACTAAAAAATATAAAACGAGTGTCGCATCAGATGAAGTGAGACTGGCCCGATCGCTTAGAATGAGAGCCTACTGGGAGAAGAGGAAACAACCTAAGACTAAATAAATGTTAAACTAACTTAAAGTGATCCAGTGTGGTCTTAAAAGTAAAAAATAAAATTCATAACTGTTACAAAATAAACAACCAATGAATATGATGGTGGGTGAAAGAATGAATGAAATGATATGAGTGATGTGCATGGAAAGCACCATCCACTGACACATTTACAATATGTTATTTAGTTACTTCTTATTAATTCATCGATTAATTTAATTATTTATTAATAGCATACAAACATTTCTAAAAAAGGAGATCCATGCTCCACTTCCTTTGTCTTTGAACATTGGTTGGAATGACAGAATAAATAAACAATCAATTATAACAAAGATACGAGTACGGTTCTGTATTTCGTTGTTAGTGGTATTCGACTTATTGACATTAAAAGAATAAACAAACCAACTAACAGTTTATCGATAATTCAAGTTAAATACAATCATACACTAATTTGCATAGCTACAATTTTGTTTATCCTTAAATCTTTATCTAGCAAGTTAGTAATAAACACAGTTGGCTCAGCTCATACAACTTTATTTTGTGTAGTTTGTTAAAATTATGAGTGGGTCCGTTTAAGAGTCATTTCACTTCAATTCAATCGAAGAGTAATAGACTTGTAAGTAAAAATGTTTTCAGATTTGCTAGTAGCGTGTTGTATTCGTTGCCGGTTGGAAAGAGATAGCCAACTTCCTCCCACTCACTAAAGTTCCCACTACTGTGAAGAATTCTCCTTCACAAGCTTCAGGTCCCAACAAACCTAGTATACATTATTGTACAATATTTATCAATAAAAGCATACAGTAGAGCCCTGATTATCTAACCATTTGACATGTATTATGATTATCCAGCTCCTGGATGTAGTTAAAAAAAATAATAATAATATCTAACACTGCATTATTCAATCCAGTGTACTTAAAAAAATTTGAAAATATAATAAATTTATCTGTGCCTAAAAACTACTCAACTGCAATACAGTAATGATATATCAAAGTTGATTTTGGCGAACTAACAGTGATCGTTTTATTGAGGAAGTTTTTAGGTAAAAATCCTGTAAGATAAGCATTTAAAAGATTTATGCTCGATACCAAATAAAAATTAATAATACGAAAATTATCTAGATACAAAAAACTAATTCACCGAACAGACACAAACATTCAAAAACATAGAAACCTAAAAAAGAAAAGTTTCTAATTCCATTTTGATAGTCCCAAAACGCTTACAAATATGTTTTGTCTAATCTCTTATTTACAAAGATATCAGATACAATTCTATAAACAATTAAACTAAAAATACAGTACCATACATAAAAGTAATACGGGGAGAAAAATGAAAGTAATACTAAAAGTTATACTAAATACATTAACAGGTGATAAGTTTTATAGAAAATACAGAACATCATAGAAACCACTTGAAAAGAAAAACAAGCAATACACACATTTTAATATAATTTAGCATATATAGAATACACCTAATGATTGTAAAAGCACAAACATACACCACAGAAAAGACAGGAAACAAGAATACAAAATTGAAAAGAATAGAAACTGATAAAAACAGAAACAAAAAAATAAAGCAAAAAAAAACAGCAAAGGAATTGTAATCATACAATAATGCCTTGTGGTTAATTGCATTGGTGTGACTATAATATATCCCACGGAACCATGCAGCACGTCAAAACACAAATGTATTAAAATTGTGATTGAACTTAGCACTATCCATTCGAGTTACAAAAAATGTTCTTTGCTTATCAGATGAAACTTGCTAAACTAATTGAAAAATATACTAAATACAAAATATGACAGTACCAGTACCAGTAGAAATAATCCATCCAGTAGGCCTATTATAAAACATCTGGTCTGTTGTCAGTTGTTTTGACTGAAGGCACTGCTAGAGTGAAACATGATTATGCATCCTTTTTACTGACTTTCAACCTGTCTGTTTATATCTGCTGGATGATTCTGTGGGATAAACTATAGTCATGATTTTCAAGTGAAATATAATGAACATCAAAAAGCACTGATAGAAAAACATTAAGTATAATAGAACTACGAAATAAAAATAAATTATACTACGAAATAAAATTGTCTGCCTCCGTGCCCCGGTGGTTAGTGTGCGCTACACTGCAAATCGAAGGTCCTGAGTTTAATTCTCGGCCATGATTTGGAAAATTATTATAAGTTTAAACCCACTGTTTCTTAACCAAAAGTAGTCGCTAATAACCAAGATGTTGATTCGACTTACAATAAAATTAACAAAAAAAATAAATACATTTTTAATTTTTTATAGGTAATTTTAAATGAACAATTCAAATTTAAAAATGATGAATTGATACTGATTGCTGCTCCCATCTGCACAAAATATAAGAAGGGATAGATTTGAGTGATAGAATAGTTTTGTACAAGGGACTGACGATGTAGCGTCTTCTGAAAACTGTTAATACAAATAGTTTAGATTTTGGTATTTTATATACTTTGATGATGGTGTATCCACCGAAACATGAATGTTTGGGAAAGTATAACAATAGATAACAGGAAAATTAAAACAACCATAAAAGTTCAGTGAAAATATTTTTACATTTGCTACAACAAACCATCTGCTCTATTAAAGTGTCACAATAAACATAAGTTATCAACAAAAAACGCTGATCAGTAGAATTTTTTTTTTTTAAATCCCTAATATGTGTACGTTGCAATCAGTTCAATTCAGAACAATAAGCAACCCCATGACCCAATGAGATGAGGATGATATGTATGACATGTAAATGAGGTGTAGTCTTGTACAGACTCAGGCCGACCATTCCTGAGAGAGTATGGTTAATTGAACCTCAAACATCAAAGTACACCGGTAACCACTGTCTAGCATTCAAATCCTTATAAAAGTAACTGCCTTTACTAGGATTCGAACCAGGAACCTTCATCTCCGAAAATCAGCTGTTAACAGCTGATTTTGGCAACGACTTTCAGTAGAATTTGTAATTAACAATATCAGAGAGCTTCCCTCATAATTACAAATCGACATCAAGCTATTTGGATTATACAGTATCCTCATCATTTTGTAGTGAGGTTAGAAAAAATAAAAAGATATTGCTTTAAAATTATAAAAACAAATGACAAGTACAAACAAAAATCACTAATCTCCAATAAAAAAACATACAGTAGGTAAGGTAAAAAAAAAACAGAAAAAGAAATCATAAACACAGAAGTAAATACAAACCAACTACCAAACACAAGCACAAGACAAAAAATATTGTTTTGTATTTTAGACGTCATTACCTTGTCCAAAACTTAAAGAACCTCCGCCACCTAACGATGTTGAGGTGGTACCAAATCCACCAAATGTACCTAAACCAGTTGTTTGTGGTTTAGTACCAAATGTACCGAAACTACCTAAGCCTGGTTACAATAATATATAGAAATTAATCAATTGAAACAACAAAACAAAGACACATATAGATTCAACCAGCATAAACAATTAAATTTAAATATTTAAAATAACATATTAAATATTGTATAAACGTGAGTTGTATACATTTTAGTGATCCCATCATTTGAACAAGATATTGATAAAGTTATAACAATTTTAGACTCCTAACACAGCTGAACACAATCAAGTAAAACTATATCACTAAACAAAAAAGTAACTAAAAATCTTCAAATGTGTATCCATTTGTTTTTTTTTTTTTGTATTACTTCACTGTCCTGTAACTACAAACAGATGTTTAAATTATATGTAAATGCTAAAATTTTTCATGAAAATGCTCTCCTTTCACATTATGATATTCCTCCACATTATGGTATATAAACATAGTACGCAATAAAAAAAAAATTACATCATATTCATAAACCAAATAAAATTCCTCTTAAAATCACAAAAAGTAAACATAATGTTAACAATGATATCCATTAGAGGAATACCCCAATTATGTATTTGAAAATAAGGGGGGACCCAAAAATAACCGGACTGAGAGCGCGCTGGCATTTACAGACTTAGTAGAGAGTTCTCCCGCTACATGGGGTTAACAGAGAACAAACAACTGCCCCGATGGCATCAGTTTGTAGGTTAACGTTTGATCGTGATGTTGTGTTTCTCTTACTGTTGTCATTTCCACCAGTGACATCATTAAGCATCAAGTTAATCTTCCACTGGCTTGGCGATTGCTTAATTTCTGGGTCATACCCGTAACTCTCATCACCTGTAATGACTGAAGTCAAAAAGTTTGGATCACTTTCAATCTCGTTTTTCAAGTCCTGATGTTTAAAAGTCAAAAAGTACTATCGGATATCACTATCCACCAGCATTTGAAATATGAATACATTAATGCACGCACACCTTTCATCATTTTGTCATGACCACTTATAAACATTACCAAATTAATTAATGATTATTAACATTAATCATTAACAAAATTATTAAAATAATATAATAGATATAAATACTTAATGAATGGTTAAACTAAACTTAGATCTCAATATATTATGTTTGTTAAAGATCATCTTTATTTGAACTTATTTTAAAAATAATTAGAACAATAACAAATAAAAATTTGTTATAGTAATACAAACGGTGGAAAAGAATCAATGAAAGGGAATAAATAATACTGGACTTCATTATTTTATTTTTTTATGATACCTCCTCCATCCCCTTACTGCACCTTACCACCCTAGAAGGTCAGAAGAGGCTGGCAGCACAAAAGAGAGGGGAAGAAATTTAAATGTAATAGAACCTGGTACGTTACACTAGTCAAAGATTGACGCTACAAACTAGTAATGAAATAACAGGCTGAATAAATACAAAACAATAAAAAACTCAAAAATTCAGGATACACAGGGATACAAATTTATAATGTCTCTTCTTCTTGCAAAAGTTGATCGTACCTATCTGACTTCTCTGTACAACTCAAGTGTTTTCAATATTATTATAATGATAATAAACAACAATTTAAGTTAATTAATTAATCATAATTAAAGTGGTGGCAACTATGATCGACAAAAGCTGAAATTCAGCTCGGTTAAATGACATTGACTAATGTAATTAATAGGGTAACATGATAAATCTGGCAGCCAGCAATTGCAGAAAATCTCACATTCCTATGATTTCTGCTATAGTGTAATATTTTTCTTTCATGAGATTATAATTATGAGACGTGTTAATAGATGTGAAAACATCGTTAGTAGAGGCTAACGACAATAAAGTTACATACCAGTACTTGTTTGTGTCTGTCCAAATCCTGAAAACAATTGTGCAGAACCAGTACCTAATGTTGATGGTTGTGAACCAAAACCGAACGATGGAGTAGCAGTAGTTGAAGTAGCACTGAAACTACCAAACCCACCGAAACCAGTAGATGGTGTTGTTGTTGTCGAAGCACCAAACCCTCCAAAACCACCTAAAATAATTAAACACAAAAGTGTAAAATAATTAAACTTTAGTAACAACATTAATTCTCCCTTGGACTTTGAGCAGAGCAACTATTAGTAGACTCAAAGCTCTTGAGCTCTAGTTATACAGATGATCTTAGGGGTATCGTGGACACAGAGGGTCACCAACATGGAAGTCCTACAGAGCATGAATAAGGGCCCTGGGGTGCTTAACATTATCAAGTATTGTAAGCTTCAGTATCTCAGACACAACATCGTTGTGTGGCTAAGTTGGGAAAAATTGCCGGCCGCATTGGCGTAGTTGGTAACTGCTCGCCTCTCATCGTGCGGTCTTGGGTTCGAATCCCATTCAGCCACGGCATATTTTCATACAATGCAAAAATCATTTCATCCTTCACCGTCTGCATTAGCAGTAATTGCAGAACAGTCGGACGTTAAACCAAAAAAAAAAAAAGTTGGGAATCTGTACTTTAGGCAAATTTCATCTTGATCAATGATCGTTGTGACAGTTGTGAAACTACATCATCACTGGAATTTAGAAAGTGGTAAAAATGTGGAAGTTGAGTCAGGAAGGTGTTTTTTTTTGCAGTACTGAAAAATTACCATTATGCAGATGCCATAATGATGGATGATGCAGATTACCATTTTGCAACTTTGCCACCAATGCAACGACATGAAAAATCAGGAAAGGTATGAAATACTGCAGCGCATTCTGCAAGGACGGATAGAAAAGAGGAGACCTTCTGGTCGAAGATTTTCCCAGCTTGCCAACAAGAGGGCCTGGTTTGGGGAGAGTTCCACAGAGGGTTTTGTATAGCGACCAATAGGATTAGACTAATCATGATGATCGCCAACATCCAAAACAGATAGGCACGCTAAGAAGAAGAAGAAGCAACCTTAACCAATTGACTGATTATGACGGGTCAGACTCACCATCATTTAAAAACACAATGGCGACTTTAACGAGCTGGACTCGCCACTCCCACCCCTTGACTGTCTTTGACGATAACTGCTCGCTGAGCATTTTTATTGTAACTTCAGTTACTTGTAATAGTTCTGAGAGGGTCCTGTAGATCTTAGTACCAGTTTAGTTCTGATGTGTATCTAATGCGTGTTTCATTGTTTACAAAATGAGCTCAGGATAAAATATTGCAAACCTTGCAGACAAAATAACTGAAGAGTTATTTTAAGTACTGATAAAGAGACATTTGATGAAAATTTTGAAGATTCAAAATTTTAAATTCGAATAAAATCATCAAATAAAAGAGGAAATATATTTTAATTATTTTTCTGTAATTTTAAGTGGTTTTGTTTACATAGCAATGTAAAATAAATAAATAGTCATTAAGAACAAAATAAATCATTAAAAAATTGGTCATTCAATGAGTTAATAGAACATTTGGGCACTGCAAGACAACACATGATCAATTCCCAGTAAGGAACAGAATGTGACCTATTGTAATATGTTGCAGGTAATTTAAGGAAATAAATGAAAACCAACACTCCATTAATTACTACAACCTAAACAAATTTTTAGTAAATGAAACCCATTAATAATTCCCAGACTAGACCTACCCTTCTTATACCACACGATATGCTGGCTGCAGCTGGGAATTTTAAAATATTTAAGAACCCAGTAAGCCTATTTGCCTATTTTCCGGCCGCGTTGGCGATGTTGGTAACGTCCTCGCCTCTCATCACGTGGCCTTGGGTTCGAATCCCACTCGAGCATGACATTTTTTCATACGTTACAAAAAATTCATTTCATCTTTCACTGT
This sequence comes from Catonia carolina, assembly GCA_035578175.1. Taxonomy (NCBI): domain Eukaryota; kingdom Metazoa; phylum Arthropoda; class Insecta; order Hemiptera; family Achilidae; genus Catonia; species Catonia carolina. Next base: position 16,113,740 of record JAQMRL010000010.1, read on the forward strand.
CTGCATTAGCAGCAATTTGCAAAACAGTCGGACGTTAAACCAAAAAAAAAAAAAAAAAAAATATTTGCAACAGCTTCAGTTAGCTGTAAGAAGCATGAATAAGCCTTTATTGTTTATTTCTTTGAGCACCCTTAATCCTTTCAGTGTCAACGTCCAGAAAACAAGACATCAACATTTTTTATGTAAACTGCCAACGTTTACAAAAACAATTTTTTTTAAATAAAAATTAATGAATAATGTATTTTGAATATTTCAGTGTTATCAGAACGATTTATTCTTTTTATAAAAACAATAAAATTAATTTTTAACATGAAACAGCAACAATTTTTTATTTTTACATAATTATTGTGAGAAATGAAAATAAACTAATCAAGATTTTCTCAATGACTATAATCCAAATCTTCATTTTTGTATGACCTTAGTTAACACAGTTGATCTACGATAAGAAAATTCATAAATCTTACCAAAAGAAGGTGTTGATGTAGCTGTTGCAGTTGGAAACCCAAAACCAGTGCTAGGAGTTGTAGTTGTTGATCCTAAATTGAATGTAGCTGTGTTGGTACTGGGTGTAGCAGCAGGAGCACCAAATGTGAAGCCACCGGTTGTACCAAATCCTGCTGTAATTTAATACAAATTTAGAGATCAGCACAATTTGTAAATCTATAAATAAAAGTACTAATTAAATTAATAGGAAAATATCAATAACTTTCTTATAAGCAACCAAACTCAACTTATCTAACAACCCAATACCTTAAGATGTAGAAAATTTATGAGCATTTACTCAACAATCTTATATCAAAGGAATTATAGGTTAAATTCTGTTATGACCCACCGGGCTGGTCTAGAGGTAAAGTCGTCGCTGTGAGTCATCTGTTTAACAGCTGATTTTCGGAGGCGAAGGTTCCTGGTTCAAATCCTAGTAAATGTAGTTACATTTATACGGGTTTGAATACAAAACAGTGGTTACCAATGTACTTTGATGGTTGGGGTTCAATTAACCATACTCTCTCCGGAATGGTCGGCCTGAGTCTGTACAAGACTACACCTCATTAACATTTCGTACACATCATTCTCATCTCATTGGGTCATGGAGTTGCTTATTGTTCTAAACTAAACGGATTGCAACGTACACACATTAGGGATTAAAAAATAAATGAAAAATTCTGTTTTAACCCCAACACGATCCCATACTCTGTCTAGTCAATTTTTGTATAACCTGTTTTAAAATAGACCGCTAGATAGCATAAGTGTTATATTAAAGATAGCAAACCGTTACTGCGTTTAACCCTAATAGTTAATTCTACAGACTAACCATTGGGTGACCGTTTGGACAAACCCGGTTGCAGTAGTTTATGGTAGACGTGTAGTCTTTCAAATATACCACAAAACAATACAACATAAGGGAAGTAGTTTGGTACCATAGTTTCAAATAGTAAAAATAAATAAATAATTTGTAACAGGTTGCAATCTCTGGTTTCATCATTACAAATTTAAATAGCTAAGTATATTCTTTTACCACTTATAAGGAAATTCAGCGTCGCTGCGTACCAAGCAATATAATTTCCTTTTTACGGCATGATACTAATCTTAAAATTTGGGTAATTTGTTTACCTCTTGTAGCTGGAGTAGCAGTTGGAGTTCCAAAACCAAAAGTAGGGGCTGCAGTTGTTGTGCTTCCAAACGTTGGTGTAGTACCTAATCCGAACACCATTTTAAAGTCTAACTGCACCTAAATTTATGGAACAATTTATTATTAATCTTAAAAATACATAAACTGTATTTACATTACAGCAATCACAATATGAACATAACCTACAACTACAATTAAACGAACGCACTGTTCAATCACGTTAACCTCTTCGCCGCCAAAGATACGAGTCGTCTCGGCTACGGGGTTTACCATTGTTGCCAACAAAAATTATTTGAAACTTAACAGCTGAAATAATTTTCAGAATGTTTATAAATTATAGTGTGTAAATATACGTTATGGTGTTGTGCAATTATTTACAGAATTGGGCAGACTCATAACCGGTCATGAATTTTAACAGCAATATGAATAATAAACATGTAATCATATATTACATATACATGTATCATTTATTGAATTGGGTGAATTGTTTTCTTATTAGAAATGGCATGGTTATTACTACCTGTAGCTTTTTTGTAGCCGTTCCATAAAACTCTTGAGTAGATTCTAGCCGACTTTATCACATTGTTTTAAGGCTCCGAATTGTAAAATAAAATTAGCCGTTTTAGTGAGATTGAAATATGTATACAATACGTTTGTTAATCTGGAACTTTTTAGCAATAATTAACTGAAAGGATCACAAAATTTAATTTTAAAAAATTGTTTACAATATTTAAAAAAATACGACAGTGTTAGCAGTTGGCAGCTCATCCGTTGTGCTTGTGTGTGTGTTTTGTTGTTGTTGGTTAAGCCTTATGGTGACATTACCGTGCGTATTCGTTAAGTTAGATGCTTTCATCTTCAAAGGTGTGACTATTATTTGTTAATGTTGCGTTTTAATAACCTTTGGTATGGAGGATGGTGTCTACTCGAGGGATTAAAAGCAAATTCACAGAAGGGGAATTAGTACTTTGTTATGAACCAGATCCTGCGAAAACCAAAGTATTGTACGATTCCAAGGTAAGCATAGCAACTTGCTTGCAAATTGTCTAATCACATCTAATCAAGTTTGTTTTTGTTTTCTGAAATTTGTACACGTTCTCGTATTATTTTGGGGGCGTGTTATATCTTTTTATACACGTGCTTCAGTTAGTCGCAATTAAAACTTGTGTTAGTAGATATTTATATTTTATTAGTTGTTCCCTTTTGAGTTTTTGATAAGAACGCAGAATGAGACTGCTCAGTAAATTGCCGCCCTTAGAATTGCCTCCCTAACCAATTCAGGTTGTGAATTCAGCTTGTCATTTCTATTTCTGGGGTTAAATATTGTTTCAATTTTAACAACTTTGATCTTTTTATTCATTAGTATACCAATTTATGTACTATTCGTTATTAATTTTCTCTTTTTCACCTGCCTCATCGTCGTATAAACACACTTCACGTTACATTTACTGTTGATTTAAAGGTGTATTTTAAATTTATACTTACGATTTGACCTTGATGCTTGCTTTTTGTTCTAATATTACAAACATTTTTTGTTTTTAGTTCCGGTACTTGCTTGCTCGTATCTGGGGATTAATTTTTTAGGTTAGGTTTTAGGATTGTTAATTAAAAGCAACATTTACGTACGTTAGGATTTCTCGTTCGTTCATTTTAAAAAGTGAAATGCTTACCACTCGAACAAAAATATTGTTTAAATTTTTCTCTGTTTAGACTGAGCCAGTGTAACTTAGTTTTGAGGTTTACTTGACTAGCCTTCCTTGGATTAAGTTTTCATAAATGCAGAAAATCTCTGGTTTCCTTATTATGTTTTGTGTTGTTACAAATATTTTTTCCTTTTTTATATTTAATGTGCACTCATGGTAAAGAATGTTTTTTTTATTTGAAAAATTGGTGTTAAACTGCTTACATTGTTTTATAGCTTAGTAGCTTATATAACTTAAATGGTTTATTTTCTTTTTTATCCGGGAACATTCCTCTTCTCACGCAATCTACTAATGCTGCTAATAAGACTCTATTATGTAATGTAATTTCTTCAGATCAGGCATGATAAAATTCTTACCTGAGAAATTTATTCATATATGACTGAACAGTTTGTACAGATAGATGCTACTGCTTGAAAAATCTGTACATTAATGTTGGATGTGAGTGATATCTCTATATGCATATTCGGGTACACAATTTTCTGGGACAACATAGATGTTATTGTCTAGTTTAAGCAAGTATTACTGTCAAAATACTGTATTTGTTTCAGACTGATACATTGGCTGAGCAAGGTTGTGTGGGAATATCGTGTATTCTTTGTAGCATTTAAATACTTTTATTGTGAAGTATAGGCTCTATTGTTTTTAAAAATATTGTGCGATTGTTAATATAATTTTGTTTTTCTAGGTTCTGGAAATAAATGTTAACAAAGATGAAAATGGAAAGAAGTTTTTAGAGTTTCTCATACATTTTCAGGTATTTTAAATTTATTTTGATTTGGTTTATTCTTTTTTTAATATATTTTGTTATTCAATATTTTGGTTTATTTATTTAGTGATAAACTCAGATAAAATTTCTATTACAATTAAATGAACAACTATAAACAAATTTTTCTCTTATTTATGGTTTCATTTTTTTAATTAATTAGTTTTGTAGGCAGGTTTTTTTTTTTGCTGTACTGACCGGGTTTTTACTGTGATGTTCCTCTTAGTATCTCCAAACCAGTTTATTTTTCTTCTACCTACGGAATAGTAGAACAATTTCTATATCAGAGCGTAATGTTTATGCTTTATTTATGAAAATGTATTTGTGATTAAACTGTCCAGTGGTTATCATGTTTCATTAACTCAGTCACAGTTAATAGAAAACTAAACAACTGTTAATTACATAATGTGACAATACAGTTTATATGAAGATGTAATTATTAACCGTAAAAAAATTATTACAATAGAACGATTCATTCATGAAACTATGCAATTACCCCCTTAACAAAATTAAAAAGTATGTCTTTGGCAGGACACCTTTAAAAATTAATTATTTTATTTTTATTTTCTCTTACCTAAATGAATTTATAAGAAGGAAAGTATTAAAGTATTATTTTCATGTAGATTTTTCGAAGTTGAGTTCTCACTGGATCTACACGTTTTCAGACCCCCTGAACCTAATAAACATGTTTTTAGCATTTGTATGCGTGTGTGTGTGTGTAAACACAATATCTCAAGAACGAAACATTGTACGAACTTGAAACTAAGTTGGATACTACTTTCGGACCCAGCACAAATATTTTGATCAAATTGGTCAACCAGAAGTAGTAGTTTATTCGTGTCATTTTTCACTTTTTTGTGATTTTCTCAATAACGGCTCATACAATTTTTGTTTAAAATTGGCCTTATTTACTAAAGTTTTTATGCTCTTGTAGGTAGGGTAGGCGCCATATGTGCTGAAATTCTTGGAAAGGCTGTTTTCTTCCAAAATTGTTTTTTAAGATTGCAGCTTTATTATGCATTTTAGTTCAAAAATGTATATAATCTAAGTTATAGAGAATTAAAATCCTACAACTTTTAAATTTCAAACATTTTTTGTATAATGCTTAGTTTAGCGGTAATTAGTGATTTTCTTTTTTTTTTAAGAAAATCTGTAAAAAATTGATTTTTTAAAGATTTCAGCCCTAGTATGCATTTTACAACGAATGTGTATACAAAAATTTATAGGACATTAAAAGCTCTACAACTTTTATTTAAAGCATTTTTCTCTACAGAACCTAGTTTAGCGTGAAAGAGTGATTTTCCGTATTTTTAGGCCAAACTGAGGTTGATTTTCATTTTGCATCATTCACTCTCGTGATGGTTATAAATGGTTATAAAATAAGGTTATGTCTTTTGTTTATTACTAATGTTAGGTTATACGGTTCATTATTTGCATTGGCAAGAGAAAGTCGGAAGAGTGTTTCACACCAGATTTTTTTCTGTTATAAATTAATAAAAATGAAAAAATGGCACAGAAAAATCAACTACCTATCTCTTTTGAGAATTTGGAATTTTGAACTTCAATATCTTGTTCAAGAAATTTATATAAAAAAATCATAATTTTTGGTATAGGCCTACTCAAATGATTAAAACGCCGGTCGCATTGGCGATGTTGGTAACGTGCTCGCCTCTCATCACGCGGCCTTGGGTTCGAATCCCACTCGGGCATGGCATTTTTTCATTCGTTACAAAAATTCATTTCATCCTTCACCGTCTACATTAGCAGCAATTTACAAAACAGTCTAACGTTAAACCAAAAAAAAAAAAAAATTTCAAAAGTTTTTTTAATGGTTAGTAGTTTATTCTGTGAAACATAAATTATGTGCAAAAGGTAATTTTGTCTTATACATTTTTAAGAATTATATTGTTTTTTTGTTTGATCAGTATTTTTGCTACTGTTAGAGAAATATTTGTAAAAGAAATGAATATAAAATGATATTGGAACTATGCGGTGCTCTAGAATTATATTTTCTTTAATTTGACATCAATTTCTTGTAATTTTGTCGAAGTACACCAAAGTTATCATTTCTGAAACTAGTGGCTGCTTTTAAATACCCAAATTTGTTTAAGAAGATGGAGGTAAACTTGTTAAATAATTTCTATTCAGAATTTAATTTAAAAAATTACTGCAATTTAGGAACACAAAACGTTTTTCATGAATTTGCAACTCAAGTACTTTTAGTTTTGTAGACCCATAAATTTCATAAAATTCTTTAAAAAACGAATACATTAAAAAGTTATTTTTAAACAATAAATAGCCTGCTAACTTTGTTAAACTTTAAATTTGAATATTAATGTAGACTTAATGATGAGATATTGTAGTCAATTATTCTAACAGTTATAACCAATTAACATTTATGGGTTTTTATACTTGATAACTGTAACAATGATACTACTGTACCAAGACATTAAGATAATAATTTGTGAAAGGTGCTTACTTGTAAGTGATATCATATCGACATATAATGTTTATGAAACATAATCTAGTTAGCAGTGAATGTTATCATGGTATAACACATTAAAATAAACAACTGCTTAAGATATGCAAATGTATTTGTTAAATACAGTAAGTGGTATGTTTATAATACTTTTAGCCTATTTATGAATCAGTTTCTTCCATGTTATTTTTGTCTTAATTTAAAGTTGCGTTTTGTATGTGTTCAAGATTATAATAATTTTTGGTCTTAGATTTATTTATTTATATGTAATGATTGTGCTAATTTATCTTAATTACCTTATGTTGGTGTGTATAATAATATTTACATACAGATTTTATATGACCCAAAATTAAAATTTTAATTAGCTCAGTTTTAACAGCAAAACCTGTAACTAATGTGGTTTAATATCTGCGAAGAAAATTAAAAGAATGGTTAATCATACGTAGATTCAAAATTTTAACATGTATTTCTTTAGTGTTTTATATATCGTAATATGTACTACATTTTTTGGTTATTTTGATGACTTGTAAGATCATCAGTTTTTTTTTTCATAGGGTAAATTTTTTTTGTAATTTTAAGGCAGTGTTATGGTGAAGTATTTGTGAAAATACTGTGAAAATTTGTAATACGCAACAGAGCACTGTTGCGTATCATTGTGGCAACGATATTACACAGTGTAACATCAGTTGTTGGTATTTTTCCGTTGCATCAAAGGAATGTTTACGCACTTGTTGCACCATGTGTTCACATGTTTGGACGAGTAAGGCCACTCTCACACCGGTGAAACTCGACGTCTGATACAAGTCCGACCCTTACATTTATATGTATGACCTTAATCGAACCGATTGCATGCAACTCAGCTTGTCCAACATCTGCTCGACCAGTCGCATATAATCATGGCAGACAAAGCAGCCAACGTTGCCTTTGCGATGAAGTTGAAAAATATCCGTGTCTGTACAATTTTAATTTGACAGAATATTCTAGGCGAGACATTACCTTTCTTTTGGCATTCGATAAAAAGACTTGAATTTGTTTTAATCACAGGAGAGTTCCAGGGCACACACATACGCTCCTGTATTACGATTATTACATATATGCGGTGATATCAAACAGCTGCTGTTTTTTTTTTCTGTTTTCTGCTTAAATAGTAATAAACAACGACTACTATTCTTCTATCAAACATCTTCTTCATCACTTGGACATTTTGCAAACTGTTAGTGGATTCAAAGAAAAGTTTGAACAGTTGCATCGAGGTCGAGTCTCCTCAATGCGCGAACATGCACAACGCAACTCGTTTTTCAGCCGAGTCATTTTAATTGTGTCGAGGTCAAGTGTCACCAGTGCGAGAGCGGCCTAAGTAAACATTGCAGCATTCTGTCAGTCTAGAGGAGTCACTGAGATTGATTCAATATTATTAATTGTTTTGTTCAATTACATGTTTATTATTGTTTACATTATTATTCATATTATTTTACCTATGTACGTAAGAACAGAACTGGGTGTTTACAACCTGAATGGGAAAAATTGCAGAGTATCGTAATTGATAGAGGGGCACATAGAGACAATACCTGAGGGAAGGATCCCCTTAGTGTTTTGCAAAACGGACTGGTGGGGAGGAGAGATTTTAGGATGCCACAAAAAAGTTGGCAGTACTTCAGTAGTTTGTCATTGTTGCGAGTCGGAACAGGTAGAAGCCTAATCCTTGATTGTGAAAAGAAGATAATTTGTACTACATTGTTTTATATATTATCTGTATTACTACATTTATTATTAGCCTACATTATTGGTGCGGTATGATGTGTCCTCCACTTTGTATCTTCCGTGCTATTCGTGGACTAATTAAATTTATCAAAAAACTCAAAAGTCAGTTGGCAAAATTCTAGTAAAATTTTTAAACAATTACCGTTTGACATTTTAGATCTCCGAATTAACGATGGCCGCCATATACAGTCCTACTTGCATATATTTGTGCCTACAACCATTATAGTTGCTTTTCTTTTTCTTTAAATAGTGCATAACTATACAAGCTGCAGCCACGATTTCTGTATCACTCATCATGAATTGATGAGACGGCATAATGATACGCAACGATGTTCTGTTCGCAGCTCCCTGTTTCAACACTGTGTAACATCGTCATGAACATATTAAGTCGATAACACTACGTGGCAGTATTTTGTACATGTCTGTATGAGGTTTTAGATGTATATATTGTGTAAAATAGCATATTAATAACTTACAATAATTATCTGTGTTTTGTAGGGTTGGAATCCAACCTGGGATAGGTTTGTAACTGAAGATTATGTACTGAAAGATACCGCTGAAAACAGACAACTGCAAAAGGAGTTGGCTGAAAAGGCTCAACTTACCACTGCTGTTAAATTTTGTAGAGGAGGTAATTTATACAAGAGAGACAGAAAGAAGCGACGGCGCAAGCTGTCTGAGAAGATTAACGAGAGCCTGGAGGCAAAGCGGCCACTGTTGACTGCAGAGGCTGCGGCAGCGACACCAACAAGGAGCCATGAAAGTTCATCGGAATCTTCTAGTGAAGAAGAGTCTGTAGTTTTACCTATACCAGATGCATTGAAAAAATTACTCGAATTGGATTACAGATTGATAACCCAAGAAAACAAGGTAAGGTATACTTGAGAACTAAGTTTGATTTTTTGTTGTAAAAAAATTTTTGACACATTCGTCGAGTTCCTGCTATCTTCTGTATTTCATTTTTTCAACTCTGTTTTTGTTTTCATAGGTTTTTCTCCATAAATCTGGGCTGTCGTTCTGTTAATCTCTTAGTCCATCCACTTTACTATTACATTATACTCAGTTCCACATTCACCATGTAAAATGGAAGTCGGGTTTCTACTAACCATCCTGGAAATAGTAGAGATGACCTAAGACTTTTCTTTTTATGTTTTATTTGTTTCCATTTCATTTGAATATTATAAAAATACAAATTGAACGTGTCTTATACTTGATTGGAAAAATTGTTTAATTGGTTTAAGTTAGTGTTACTGTTTCTTTCCAATAAAAATAACACTGGTATATGCTGCGTCACAAATTTCCAGGCTTGCCGTCCGATCAGTATTACAGTGCATACTATCCAAAGCAAAAACATTCCATGTTTATTTCATATCTCCTTATAGGCTCGGGCGATTAATAAATTTTTACTAATTTAATTAATTTTTTTACTTTGTTAACACTTTGAACCCTGGATGATTGTACACTGAACGGGCCCAGCATACTGGGCATTTTAGAGGTATTTCCAAAAAATCAGAGAACCGGTACATAAACACACAGCATGACAAATTATATATCAATCAAAAGAAAATAAAATGTAGTTTTTTGTAATATAAGTAGTTGTTATTTAGTGTACTTACAAAATTTGTGACAGGATCTCAATTATCTCTTCTAATTTCTTGAAATTAAAAATAGCTACGGCGCGCACTAGTCACTATAATTAATTTTATAAAATTTTTAAATCACTAACACTAGTAAAGTTATATACTACTAAAAAGAGCACATTTCAGTCTTTCTAACAAAAAAACAATGATTAATTTCTGATGTAATAGCACAAATTTACAGTTATTTGAATATTCATTGCGAACAAAGAACTTTGTTCTGATCTAAATTACATATTTTACTGAAGTTATTTTTCACTATACCTAAATATTCTTATACACTGGCGATAGACATGAACTGTACACTTATTCTTATATTTACACTAATATTTTTACTATATTTATAGTTAATTTTTTTTATACACAATAATTGGCTCTAGTATGGTACAATTTGAAGCAAACTGGTACACACAACGCAGTTGAACAATCAGGGCACCACCAAGTGGTCTCTTTTCTTGCAGCTTTACCTGTATTTGTTTTGCCTTTATCAGAACACACTTTACACATTCTGGTTGGTCGTGCTTTATTTTCAGTAGCAGGGATTTTGTCAGGAAAATGCCGCCCTGTTAGTCGGTTTGAGGCAATAGCAGTAGGAGTCTCTAATTGGCGAAGGGCTCCACCTTTCTCTACCAGTGCTGTGCCTATTTGTAACATAAATTTTTTCAGATGGCACCTCTTTCTTAGCGCTGGTGGTCGTGTTTCTCGATATATTATAAAAGCATTGGATAAAGACATCACAAAAAAGTGGAAGAACAGCTTTTTCCACCACTTCATCTGTTTTCTTTTGAAGGGGTAATAAGATACTAGTTGGTCATGAGTATCAACACCAGCTTTATTGCTGTTATAATCCAGAATAGCATCTGGCTTTGATTTCATTATTACCCCTTCTGCTTTTGATCGCACAGAAACTTCAGTTGAAGTCATTTTGTGTTTAGTAGATAATGCTAAGACATCTCTGCTGTCCTTCCACTTCACACACAGCAAATGCTTTCGCCTCATAAAAACTGATTCATTTTTGTTCAGTTTTTTCTGAACAACGTTTTGTTTAGGTAACTCTTTTCTATTGGCCATGCAAGTACCTACTGCCTGTGTTTTTTGTGCCCACAAGAAATCAAAAAGAGATGGAGATGTGTAAAATCTGTCCATGAATACAGTGTGGCCTTTACGTAAATATTTCTCTAATAGCCTAGTAAAGGGTGGAATAATGGAATAATCATTACCTTTTCCAGTGTATACTTCCATATTTAAAACATATGCTGTCTTTGAGTCACAAACTATAAATAATTTCATGCCATATTTTTCGGGCTTGTTTTTCATGTACACACGGAAATAAATTCTTCCTCTGAATCCACAAATGCCTTCGTCTACAGTCAGATTTTGATACGGATGAAATGATTCAGAGAAAGCAACACGAAGATGATCATAATAAAATCTAAGTTTGTGGATTGGATCGTGGCCGGGTTGATTTCGAACTATGTATGTGCTGTTGTCAGTAATATGAAAGTTAGATAATATAGCTAGAAATCTATCTCGGGACATTACAGAACCTGGAAATGGTGTAAGAAGTAATTTATTTTTTGACCAGTAATCAGAAATAGTAGGTTTCTTTACTAAGCACATGTGGATGATTATAGCAAAAAACAAATACACTTCATTTAGTTTCACAGCACACCACTTGCTCCAGATACTTTGATCTTTTAGTTTATCTTTACGACGCAATTGGTCTATGACAGTTTTCGCATACCTATTAGTTTCAGTTTTAAATTGCTTTACCACACTTTCTGGAAAAAATATAGAAAAAACATCCATCGCAGTAGATGTTGAATCTATTGTTGCCAAAGGACCAGAGAATTGTTCAAATAGAGGTATATCATCTGGTAAATTATCTTCGAATGACCAGCCTAATGATTCATCAGTTATTTCATTTGTAGGCCTACTATCAGATCTTTTTCTTTTACTTACAATTGGTAGGCCTAAACCTAATTCATCAGTTACTACATTAGAACCAGATTTTCTATTTCTCTTACTCTTACCTTTACCAGACTGCGAAATGATACTGAATGTATCAGGTCATGAAGATGGACCAGGTTGACAATTGTCATTCACAATATCATGGTGTACACTAACCTCTTCATCATCACTAGTGCAATCGGTTGAACTGTTGTTCGAGTTAACTTCATAATCTGGGTCTTTATCTTCATCGTCTAATTCGCCTTCAGATCCTGAATCTAAATACATTTCAGTAATAATTTCAGGTCGTATATCCTTCACACTAACTGACTCAAAAACTGATAGTTCACTATCGGATATTTCCGAATCTGACTCACATAACACTTCATTTACAAGTTTCATTGTTCGTTCGTCATACAAATTATTCATTTTTATAATAAAAATAAAAAAACAATAATATACTACACAAATTCACTGTAAAACCGAATGACAACACACGACGTAAACACTACCGGTAACCTCAAAATGGTCGTTATGACGGCGTGTTGTTATTTTTACGATGTTTACTAAAATCGCCAATAGAGAGCACTAGTAACATTATATAATCGTTCAAAATGAACTACTGAACGAGTCTATAAGCACACACAACGAAAATAGCCCGACGGTACTAAAACACGCAATTTAATAGCGCGGTCGGGCTATGCTCGTGCTTCGGTTGTGTGGCAGATTTCTCCTCCGGGTTCAAAGTGTTAAGCCAACATAAAGAAAATTATATTAGTTTCTGTAAATAAACTATAGAAAAATTGTATATAGGCCTAATGTATACGTTTATGTTAATAAAGACAAAAAATTTGTAATTGTTATGTTAACCCTTTCTTACCCAGTGTGGCATAGAAGTCACATTGGAGTGACTACTTTTCATTAAAGAGGACTGGATGTGAAGTGTAATAATTTTCTGTACCCTAACCAGGAATCGAACCTGAGACCTCCGCTTTGCAGTGTAAGATACTGACCACTACATGACGGACGTGACCATTAGTTTCTTTTTAAAGTTAATTTTAGTTTTAAATATTCGTGTTCATTTACTAAAATAAAGTAGCATTTCTTCGAGTACGTTGAATGTACGTACTACAAGTATATTTTTTAGACTGTAAATAGTGATTTTGTCCATTTTACCAATATTAATGCTTTGTTACAAATCTAAGCAAGAGAAAATTGTTTAGGAAGCCTGCACATGATTTTTACTTATTCATATCGTTGGGAACTTTGACGTCATCTAGCCCAATGTGACATATGTGTCACACTTTTTTGTCATGCCATCAAAAAGGCTGAACGTCTAAAAGTGATTTTATTTCACTTAAATGTCAGTAAAGTGTATGAAACAATGTACACATATTTGTTTGTGTATAGTTAAAAATATGGGATTGAAAGGGTTAAATAATAACAATTTTAGTCATTTTTTTAAGGGTAATAACAGATTGTCGTCGCATCACTGGCACGTTATCATTCTATCATCTGTCCTTTGCCATCTGACTCATTTAACTCATCACCCAACGGTAACACCGCTGTAATGCGCCGTCCATCTATACTTGGCCTAATATGTCATTGTTTATGATATAAATATTATTTATATTTTCAACAACACAAAAATGAAATATGTTATATTAAAAGGGTAGTAGAATGACGGCTGGCAGATGATTCGGCATTACAACAGCAAGCTTGGAAATTTATGGCGCGGCCTATACCATACACATATTACCGACATTAATAATTTTAAATAACCAATAATGTAAGTCATCATACGTAAGTGACAGAAATATCTACAACCATCAGAATGCTTCAGGAAGAAGACGAAACCAAAACATCCTGTCGAGAGGCTATGAGCTGTCGCCCCTTTCTATTGATTTTTGAACGTTGGGATACCACTCAATTCCGGTTCTTTTTGAAGAAAACCATGTTAAGGCCGTATCTCATTTAAAAATAGAGTTATAACCGTGTTTGTAAGCTTGAATGGTATAGGTAGGTAAATTGTTCAATGTTGCTAATATAGCAAAACCGGTTGAATTGAATAAGACCTGTAAAAGGAAATTAACTTAAAACTTTTAAAGTGTTAAGCTATTGTGTCACTTCGAATTGCACAAAATATTAGCTGTGTTACATATTATTTTATTTTATTTGTTTTGCCACAGTAAATGACTCCAGTATTTTGTAAAATTAGCTTAACAGTTTGTGCATAAAAATATGTTATTACTTTTCTATATATATTTTTTTTAACCTAATTTAATAATGACAAATTTTTTGTTGCAGCTAGTGAAATTACCAGTAAAATATAATGTGTTGTATATTTTGGAAAGTTATGTTAAAGAATGTGCAATTAAAGAAATATCTAATGCACAGAGCGAGAATGAAAAATCCTCACTTCGATCTTCATGTGCTAATTCAGCAGCACAAAATCCTGACAAATCTATTGACAATTTGTGTAACAAGTAAGTTTCTCTGTTGCTAATTCTTTAATATTTGTGTAAACTATTTATTTGGTAAGTTTTCTATTCAATATTTTGAGATGCTGGTAATAAAATTAATCTGCCATCTACAGAGCATTACCATTGATTTAGCTCAATCAGATAAGCATAATTTTGTCATTGGAAGACAAAACCACCCAATTTCTTTGCTATCGCAAAATTTCATTAGAGGCGTATAACTCGAGAAATATATGACCAACAAGTTTGAAATTTTAACACAACATAGCGAATCATATTCTTACAGCATGTACAAAATTTCAAATTCATATGTTAAATAAATTTTGATTTATTAACAATATTCTGAACCCTTCCTATCTCGATAACCAATGTTGTGGTAGAAGTTTTTAAATTTTGAAAAATAGACAAGGAAAAAATTGAAAAAAAATTCTGGTTAAATCACAAGGTAATAACATGAAGTGATAAAACAGTTATTTTTCATTTAGGTTTGTACTAGTTATTGCTAGCCTTAGAGAGATTACATTAAAATTAGATTTGCAAATATAAGTGGATGAAAAAAATTACTTTTAGTATTTGGGTTGGTCTAGAGTAAAGTCAGCTGTTTAACAGCTGATTTTCAGAGATGAAGGTTCCTGGTTCAAATCTTAGTAAAGGTATAGCCTGATTTTCGTAAGGAGAGCGCTGGGCAAAACCTATGTGTGCATTAGTATAGTCTTGTATGTACTGTAATAGTGCAACATATGTAATCAACAGTGGAACAGCATCCCTACAAAATACAGAGTGATTTTTTAGTCCTGTTACCCAATTGTTAATGTCTGGTAATATTTTTCTAAAAAAAATAAATTTTGTTTTGTGACACTAAGTTGGTAGCCCTACTCAACCAGTATGGATATGGCAGTGTGAGTTGATTCTCCTTAAGCTGTGTAAATTTTTGTGTCATTTCCGGTCGATCTATGAACAAAATGTCTTTTATCCTAAAACAATCTCGTGTTTAAATCTGGAGGCTGAAGCTCTAGAACTAATCGTATGTGATACGGATACAATTTCAATTTTTTAGTAGCTTTCTGAGCACTCGAACATGACAAATCAACATGCGAGGAAAGTTTTTGTAAACTTTTCCATGGAGAATTGAGCAATCTTGTTTTCACATTCTCTTAACGTCATCTGTCAAGAGAGTTGGTCGACCACTACGTTTTCTGCTGCAAACAATACCTGCCTCTAAAAATCAGTTAGTTAGCCTAGAAATTGACTAGAATAGAGTGGAGGAACACCAAAAAATTTAATTTGAAATGATTCTTTTACACTCGCATACGATTTTGTAGCAAAATATTGTTCAAGAATGAAAACCCGTTGTTCTAGGGTAAAAGACATTCTGTTCGTAACACAACTGGAAACAGCACAAAATTTTACGCAACTTAAGGAGAATCAACTCAAACTGTCGTATCTATACCGGTTGAGTAGGGCTACCAACTTTGTGTCACAAAACAAAATATCCCTTTCTTAGAAAAAAATTACCAGACATTAACAATTGGATAACAGGACTAAAAAATCACCCGGTACAATGGGTGTAGTCAATTCTCAACAACACTCTGAATGTACATCTAACTGTAGGTGGGAGGGGTATGCAGGGTCCAAGTCAAGTATGCGCATGTGTAGCCCAGCGCTCACAGCAATTGGCTTGGCCTTCAGTTACTTTTATACAGATTTAAATACTAGTCAGTGGTTACCAGTGTACGTTGATGGTTGGGTTTCAATTAACCATACTCTCTCAGTAACAGTCGACCTTGGTCTGTACAAGGATACATGTCATACACATCATCCTCATCTTATTGGGTCATGGGGTTGCTTATTGTTCTGAATTGAACAGATTGCAACCTACACACAATGGGGATAAAAAAAAATTTGGAATATATACGTTATGGCAAGGTGGTGTTATGTATTTGAGATGGTTGTTATTACAATGCGAACAGGTTAAGTTCCGCATGCACAATGTTTTATAAATTACTTTTTAAATACCATTTCAGTGCGTAAGAAGCCATGAACAATCTGGTAACGGATCTTTGTTTATGATAGTCCATTTTTCAAGGTTTCCAACATCGTTTTTCCAAACTTAAACCATTGTACAAAGTCAGTTATCTTGTCTGTACAAACTCATAGTTCTTGAATAACCATGATTTTGTATGGATATAAACTGTAGAAAATTTGGTGAACTAACGTGTATGACATGTGCAAAGCGCAAGCATGTCATGCTGCGGACTGGTAAGGGCTGGCTCCACAGTCTGTCAAACCCTTTCGATGGTTTCTGGTGTCCTAATGGTTTGAGAACCTTATCGAGTTGTTCTAGATCACACAGTTCCTCTTTTTCTTAAAATTTTAACCATTTCAGTATTGTTGGGCAAGATAAGACAGCATGAGGATGACCAACGTTGAATTGACTGGTTGCAACAAAGACGTGTTATGTAATCATCCATGGCTACTAAAATGGCTTCTATTTAATATGAACAAATAGTTAATTTAATAAAAAATAATTTATTTTTGTTTATGTTTAGGTTGAACTTATGCAAGGAGGTTGTGGACGGCCTAAGAGTCTATTTTGATTTTACATTGAAAGATTTACTCCTTTATCAACAAGAAAGGGAACAATATAATTGTGTTATGTCACATTTTAGACAGGAACTCATTAACAGGTTAAAGAAATTTTATGTTATTATGACAAAAAATTCTAAATGTGTTTGTAAATGTAGGTCACAGTAGATGTTCTATTGGAAAAGAAACAATGTTAACAATTGCATTTAATTCAAGTAACATTCAATTTAAATATATAGAATTCTGTAGTGTCATTTATTAAATTGTTATTTACTTCTTTTAAAATCTTGAATGTAGAGGGTGTAACAATTGCACTTTGGGCATTAGAACTTTGCGATGTCACCACTACTAGAATAGCAGCACCATAAAAACTTGTAATTTAATTATTTGGTTACTTACTTTGCAAAATCTCATTACTGCTTTTACCAGTATTCGTTTTCAGAATCCCAAAAGCATACTTTTTACTTTTATACATTATAATCTCATACTCATTATGGGGTTAACACATTGAACTTTGGACATTTGAGAAATGCTCTGTTCAGGGATTCTGACCCTTTTTAATAAAAAAAATCTGGTGTGAAACACACGACTTTCTCTTGTTAATACAAATAATGACCAATATAACCTAACTTTAGAAATAAACAAAAAAATTGACCTCACTTACATTATGAGTGAATGATGCAAAAAGAAAACCAACTTTAGGTTTTGCTTAATTACGGAAAATCACTCTTTGACGCTAAAGTAGGCTCTTTAGAGAAAAATGCTTGAAATAAAAGTTGTAGATCTGTAAATTTCCTATAAATTTTATTACATACATTTTTGTCATAAAAAACATACTAAGGCTGAAATCTTAAAATATCCATTTTTGTACAGATTTTCATGAAAAAAAAAGAAGAAAATGGCTAATTACCGCAAAACTAAGCGTTATACAAAGAAATGTTTGGAATAAAAGTTGTAGGTTTTTAAATTGTCTACAACTTTTTATCATATACACTTTAGCGCTAAAATGCATATTAAAGCCGCAATCTTCAAAAAACATTTCTTCTATGAGAGCACAGCCTCCCCAAGAATTTCCACAGACACCTACCCTATCATGTAGAGAACAAAAAATATAGTAAATGAGGCAATTTTTTAAAAAATCTTCGGAGCCGTTTTTGAAAAATTTCAAAAACGTGAAAAATTACATGAATAAACTACTACTTCTTGTTGACCGATTTGGATGAAAATGGGGTCCTCTTGTGGTACCTAACTTAAGTTCTAAGGTTCTACTTGGTACGATATTCATTCTTGAAATATTTTGTTCACACACACACACACATACACACAGACCAATCCTTAAAAACATGTTTTTGGGTTCAGTGGGTCTGAAAACGTGTATATCTGGTGAAAAATCGACATGAAACAATACTTCCCTTCCTATATATTCATATAAGCAAGAGAAAGTAAAAATTACTATACATTCCATTTGTGTTGTTGGTTTATGTTCTATACACCATTTAAACAATAATTAAATGCATTTTATTTTAATATATTACGTAGTTATTTTTAACAAATTATGACATTTATAAAGTCGTGAAAATAAAAAAAAATTACAAGAAAATATAATTGTTAACATGTTACACCGTTATTTACATAACTAGTTTACGTCATAAGTTATTGAACTGCATGATAATTTTATGACCTGAAGCATATAGCATGCAGTTCATTCTAATATAATTATAATGTTTCTACCAGCATAACCTTCATCATAACATGTTTTTACAATTTGCAACATGTGCCTAGTTTTTACTGAATTTTACAATTGAATTGTTCATCCAGTCCCAGAGGATATTGTGTAAAATAGAGACTTTTAGCAGATTAAGATGTTAATTATGCATAAGAAAGTTAAAAGAAAAATTATTCTGAAAAGTAAAGTTTAAGAACTTTTAATAGCCTCATATAAATTTTCATGAGAGTTGTAGTTACTTGTGTCATGAGTTTGCCTTTGGTTTGAAATTCGGAAAAGCACCAGTGCACAGGCTTAACTGCTTTGGTATACTGTTCGCCAATTACGGCGGCATGTAGGGAGGGTAGCGAGACAGAGAGAGAATGTGTTCCATCCGCCGTTCCCCTCAACTCAATTCGATCAGTGCACGGTGTTCAAGCACAATAGTGACAATACGCGGTACGGTAGGGCACTCTACCGGCCAGTTTCGTTCACTCTAACAAGCTCATTTTTCATCAAAAAATTTTGAAAAAATTACTTTCGCTTCCTAATGAATCTTATTTTATTACACTATAAAGGTTATTAGTATATTCTGACATTTATATAAGATATGCTCGTACAAACACGTTTATATCTCATCGCATTTTTTGCGTATCACGTAGGCTAATATAACTTCTTTTCCAGGATAACATAATATGCGTTTTATTATTTTGTTATGAAATATAAAATTTTATCTGTAATTTTATATATGTAGGGTAGAAAGAGAAATAATAAACGAGCTTGAAAAAATCACTTTTTGAAGGGAAGTCAGAGATGGATAATCGTTTCTGGTGTCTCCTTCCTGTTAGTATTCCAAGATGCTGAATCAATTTTTATAGTTGTGAACTTAATACAAACATACGTCAATTTTTAGAAATCAACTACACTCGCACAATATCAGTGGTATGAAATTTTAACAAAAAGAACCGTATAATAGCCTAAATATAACAGAATGAGGGTATGACGTACCTCTCTTTCGGGTCTGACAAAACGTATGGTAGGGACATCATTTAGAAAAAACTTATTGCCTATTACCCCAAAATAAATCTCAAGACATTTTTCCCCGTAGTTTGTGCCCGCGCAACTAATTTCGACGGCGTGCGGCTTTCGACAATGACACAAATGTCAAAACGATTACGGCATGAACAGAACACAATGAGTAGTGAGTACTACTTTAGAGGCAGCCTGTATCAGGCTATGACGCTGTGGTGGGGGAGCTACTTACTGCGCATGTGCGGCCCGCATGCCACCGTAGTTGGTTATATTTATATCAGTTCGCCGCCACAACAACGTAACATAACAATGCAAGTTTGGTAAGCGCCATGTCTATTGAAATTTTTGGGATATGGCTTGGAGTAAAAATTGTCATTTTTAAGATTGCAGGCGTATTATGCATTGTAGGGATTAAATTAGGTTGTGTTTTCTCCTTACATTATTTACTAATGATTAAACATAGGTTATCATTTTTATTATTAGTATTGGAAAGAGAAATCGTGTGAGTTTCATATCTGATTTTTAATAAAAATTACGAGGCGTGTTCAGAAAGTAAGTACCGTTTCATTCTACTGCCACTGTAGCGCTGCAATTGGTGTTCTGCGCATGCGCACTAGTCCTTGTTCACTGGCTATCGACTCACGCCATTATAGTTGTTCTACGTTGTGTTTTCAGTTTTCTCTGAATGTTCAAAATGTTTAAGACAATTAGTGATCCCGCTGATTGTGAGATTCATTCTGTAATATGATTTTTGAACGTAAGGAATGTGAAACCGGTTGAAATTGATCGTCAACTTCGAGATGTTTACGGGGAAGACTTGATGAGTGAAGGAATGGTGAGAAAGTGGGTTAGAATGTTCAATGGTGGTCGAACAAATGTGCATGATGAGAATCGGAACGGTCGGCCTTCTCTGGTCATTGATGATCTGGTAAGGGCAGTTGACGAAAAAATCCAAGAGAGCAGACGTTTCACTATGACAACGCTATCTGACGATTTCCAACAAATTTCACTACCACTTGTTCCTGCACATGAAGCGCGAGCTAGGCGGCCAACGCTTTGAAACCGACGATGTAGTGAAAACTGCCATGGAGTCGTGGCTACATTCGTTGGCGGGAACCTTCTACGAAGAGGGTATAGACAAATTGATCACCCGCTACGACAAGTGTTTGAACATCGGTGGAAACTATGTCGAAAAATAGTTTAAGGTTTGAGCTTTCATGTAGATATAAAATTGTGTTGAAAAAAATTGTTTTACTTAACAACGGTTCTTACTTTCTGACCACGCCTCGTATATTTTTTTTGATTTAGCACCTTCATCTACTAAGCTCTTCTATTGTGCATTTAATAATAAGAGGTTAAAGCACAATCTCTAAATCAATTTACTTATTACTGATAATCTAGAGAAGGCACAGTTGTACAAGTTGTTTATTTTTGTCAACAGTGATCTATGTTTACCTGGTGCAATGAATACAACACAAACTGGTACTTATTCAGGATTATTCCAGCAGGAACATCATACAATGACTATCAAACAGGAAATTGATTCATCACCTCCACCTTCAATACTTTCCTCAAATTCGAATTCAGTTGTATCACCATCACAATATGTAGTTCTATCATCTCCCGGTCCTAAAGATACATTATCTACTTCTGTTGCAACATCTGCTACCTCTCCACATGCTGCACCAATAGGATCATCCGGTAATATTCTTGTTTTATAATATTTTTAAGATAAATTTATGGTTCTTACCTGTAATGATGTAATATGTAGATATTAGTACATATTTCTACATTAATACTATGATTAGTAATCATATATCTACATTAATTGTAATAATGTAACGTAATAAGAGTAATGAATTTCAGTATTTAGCCAGACCCTGTGGTGAATGAAGTGAAGGTGTAATTTGCAGGGTGAAAAGTGGGTGCTTGTCAGAGAACCTGGCATGCTGATAAGCCTACGAGGGGTACCCAAAAGAAACTGGAATTATTTTTCAAAAGCAATTTATTTACAAAACAACCTTATCCCCTTCAAAATACTCTCCATTACAACTAGTACATTTATCCTGCCGGTGCTTCCACTGTTCAAAACATTTTTTGTAGTCTTTTTTAGAAATGGCTGACAGCTCCTCGCTCGTTTTTTTCTTGACTGCTTCAATGTTGTCAAGTTGGTGTCCTTTAATGTCCATTTTCATGCATGGAAATAAGAAAAAGTCGCACAGAGCCAGGTCTGGCGAGTAAGGTGCGTGGGGCAGCGGAACCATGCTATTTTTAGTCAAAAAATCTTTCACAGAGATGGCTATGTGTGCAGGTGCATTGTAGTGGTGGAAGAACTAGTCTCCTATCTGCCACAAATCGGATCTTTTTTGACGAACACTGTTGCGCAATCTTCTTAAAATTTCCTAATTGTCAGTCGACGGTCTGAGAGCACACGCTCTCAAATTTTTTAAACATTTTCGTTGATTCGGGCAATTGATGGACGTCCAGAACGAGGTTTGTCATCAATCGACATGTCCCCATTTTTAAACCGAGAAAACCACTCATATACGTGAGATTTTCAATTCCTCTATTTTAATTTTCAATTTCAATTTTTCTACTTGAGATTTCCCATACCGTCATCTTTGTAAGCTGTTTTCAACATTAAAACAGTTTCAGTAGCACTTTTACCAAGTAGAAAATAAAATTTCACAGCTACACGTTGTTCACTTAAAATTGCCATCATAAAAAACGAAACAAGAACAAAATAGTATTAGCAAAAACAATCACCGCAGATGAATATTGAACTCGCAATGAGTTAGGCTATTTATTTATTTATTTATCTAATAAAGTATTACATGTGAGAGCAACAGGTAAAACCCAATACTGCTCTCTTAAAACATATATAACAATACAATCGTAATTTAACTAGCTTATAATATATACAATAATGATGCTTCAACTTCATAACCTACAATATAATAATGAATGTAATGATTATAACATATGAATATGAAGAATATAACATATGACCATGATGAATATAATATTTTAATATGATAGTATATAATATAATTGTGTAATAATATAATGATATAAAATTGAATATAATACACACAAACAAACATAAAACTTTAAAAGAAGCATTTACTGTATATACTTACAAATAAATTACAGGATAATTTAGAAAGAAAAGAAAAAAAAGATTAAAGATGTAGAGAAAAAAGAAGAAGAAGAAATATCAGAACAGGAGCCGTGGAACAAAACTTCGAATTTAGGAATACATTTTTTTTTTGTAACTAACTGATTGTCAAAAAAGGTCAATAATACGAATAGATTTATCGTCTGCCCAGAGCAGACAGGTGGAGTGTCAAATTATTTACACCCAATCTGTTCGTTGCAGGGCTAAAATAAATAGTTCTGTTTCTTATCACATGGTCAGCCAATTAAATGACTGAATCATTTAAGGATAGAAGAGGTAGAGGTGTAAAAGACACTAATCAGAGTTATCTCCTCTGAAAGTAATGAATTTCATTATACAGCCAGACCGTGTGGTGAATGAAGTGAAGGTGTCATTTGCAGAGTGGAAAATATGTGCTTTTCAGAGGGCCCGGCATGCTGATAAGTGTACTTTTCCACTCAGTGAGGAAGGCAATTGTAAACCACCTCACTCCTCGTTTTACTTAGTAAAACCTCTGTAGGTTCAAACCAGCCTTTCGGCTGTTGACCTAAACAACAACAGATTTATCGTAAAGATTAAGATGATGAATGAATACCCTTTTGACCAAGTTTTCAACTAAATAACTTCAATTATATTTATTTGCTAATTTGTAATAAAGTGTACTCAAAAACTTTACAGATTTTTCACTAACGAAAATCACAGTTTTATCTGATCGGACTTAAAAATGTATTATGATTTAGTTTGCAGCTCTTAAATTTAGATTCTGTAGGAAAACTCAATTACATAGTGGAAAATGTAGAGAAATAACGATTCAAAAGAACATAAATGAAAATACATTTTTATTTTTAGATTAAATTATTGGTTTTCATCACTGAGCAGTTTTTTTTTCTGGATAAAACCATTTTTTAGTAATGTGGTTGTTTTGATGTTTAGGGGGAGGTGGAGATGCTGATAGAAGAAAATCGTTAAGGTCTCATCGTTCTTCAATCTCCGGTGGTTATGAACTCACTAATGGCAGTGTACCAAAACCCCATCCTGTTGTCCCTAATATTAAGGAGTGTGCTTCTAGGTAAAATATGTTTACTTTTCTGTAATGTAATAGTTAAAAAATTGTTTTCAATGAAAAAGCTGTATGACATGGTTCATCATTCCTCATTAAAAGGAACAGTCTGTTTCTTAATTAAGTATTTGGATGTTCATGTTATTTATGGTAGAACTGAAACTGTTGTGTCATTATTTCGAGTACTATTTAAATCCAGTTAAGAATTATACACTTTTAGGAAAACACCGTTTGGTAAAGTGCAGAAGGAAATAGTTTTATCAAACCTTGGTTCTAGCAGTTTTAATGTATGGTTCAGATTGTTGGACCTTGACTGTTCAGTATATGTCAAGAATAGAGCCTTCTGAAGTAAGACTGTTAAGATATTTAGCACGGTATCGATTGCTGGACCATAAAAGAAATATAGATATTCTGCATGACTTAATTGTGCCAAGGATGATGATATAAACTAATCGGAAATATAGGCAATGAACATTCATTGTGAATGCCAAGTGATAAAATCTCCAGATATTGTGGTATTAGACAGACTCAGAAGTTATGGAAATCCGAGTTTCATTAACCCTTCCTCTGGTATCGACAAGATATCTCGCCTCCTGGAAAAGTAAAACTGTACTGGTGTGCAAAATTCAGTTAAAACTGTATCACCCTATTGATTGATAAATAAAACAATAATTTCTACAACTTAAGTTGTGTAATATTTTTTGGTAGGCAAATATTTTTTTTATCTTTTATTTTGAATCTTTAACAAACCGTACTATTGAAAACAACCAAAATATGAGATGACATTGATATTACATTTAAATTAACAAAAACAGGCACAAATATAAAATACAACATTCAGCAATGCTGAATTTGGAATCTCAATGAACAAAAAATGTACTAAAGTATGACAAGTAAAACAATAAAAAAATTCATATTTTTAAAGAACAGTTATTACCAACAGCAATAAAGCATATTTAAGAAAAAAAATTACGTCTAATAAGTTAGATGTATCTTTTTCAACATAAACATGCAGATAAAGTGAAAGATCGTCTGCTCCGTCTTATTTTTAATCTCCTAATGAAGCCTGGTGGATTTGCCATATCACTGATAAGTAGATTTTTGTGAGTTTGTAATTTTGAATGGAATTTAGAGTAACTATTTTTGATGATGTCGCAAATGAATAGTGTTTTTAAATCGATGAGTAGTGTGTAATTTGTGACATAGTTAGGCTAATACTAACCAAATTATTTTTAATTTTATGTTTTGTTCTCCATATACCCCCTCAGTCTCAGGACCAATTTTTCCTGTTGACAAAATAAATGTTTGTCACTGTCTAAAAGAAACCTTAATTCTGAGTTTGGTTGAGATGAGATGAAAATCATTGATCCTAGAATTTTAACAGACAAATATATTAATATGAATTTAAGAAGACCTCAATTTTGGTATCTGTTATAAGAAGGATAAGAGATTTAAAGGAATTTTTAGGAAATTCTGTCATGTTAATGACCTCAATAGCCGAATTCCTATCAAAAATCTTCTACAATTAACAGTTAATCGTCAAACAACAGGAACCGCACTGATGCATCAATGTGTAGAGGGCAGAGTGAATGCTCACAACTCCTTTGTCAGTAATTGTAGTTATATCGACATGCAAATCAATTAGTTCACAATAAAAATATCTATAATCTAGTGCCATCTATAAAACTATCTATAATCTGTGGGTAGCAGTGGAATGAGAGAGAAAAAAAACAAGGGTAAATATATAAATTTCTCGTATTTTGTATATAAAGTCGAGCTTTTTAACAAATGAACACTGGATTGAGTGTTTACAGTTCGTAAAACATTCATCTTGAAATTAAAGTGATTTTTTATGGTTTTGTTGACAGCTGTGAGAAAATAATGACATAATATGACCGATTGGGTCCCTTTTGATTATTTCTGAACTGAAATCGCATCGTTGTTGCACTGTTCGCTGTTCTATTGCTTTAGCTTTTTATAGTGTCCTTTTTTTGTACATATTTTTACTTTTTTAGTACCAAATTATTCACTGAAATGTGCTGTTCAATAATACATAAGCACATTGCCATAAAAAATTATAAATAAGTCGGTAAAATCACGTTATCGTACAATTATTCCAAATTTTTGGACTATTTTCGAACTTCTAATTTTGAATCACTATACTACAATAAAAACACACACACACACACACACACACACACACAGACGAATCGCTAAAAACATGTTTTTTTGGGTTCAGGGGCTCTGAAAACATGTAGATCCGGTGAAAACTCTATTTCGAAAAATCGACATGAAAACAATACTTTCCTTCCTATGTATTCATATAGGCAAGAGAAAGTAATAAAGCAATTTATGCAATTTTTTTTTTTTTTAAATAAAGCTTGTATGTTTGTAAACCTTCATGATTTTTTTGGATATTTTTTGTAAAAAAAAATGGCTGAGGGATGAGAGTAGGAGGAGTGAAGAGAGTTTTGCATCCGGCTGCTGCTTATTGTGTTGGGCTTGGGTTAACATTATATCACTGAATTTTGTGATTAAATTTTGTTACATTTATTTTTGTTTTAGTGCCACTAGTGTCAGTTCTCTTGATACTAGCTTACCAGTTAATCCACCATTGGCTGCAGGTTCTACTACTTCCCGTCCCAGTGTTACTTCAAACAATGCACCAAGACAAGAAGCATTGTTATCTCAAATAATGTCTTGGAAAATAATACCACAACAGGTTTATAGGAAAGGTGAACAGGTTTTACCATCACAGGTGTATGGTGCTACACATTTAACCAGGCTGTTTGGTAAGTACCATATAATCTTAGGTACAGTGAATCTTGATGGTTTATATCATAAAGTTTTGCAAGAAGAACTTAAAGTTCTAGCATCATATAATTTTTTATACTGTTTTTGTTGTTTAGGTCAACAACCGAAAGGCTGGTTTGAACCTCTAGAGGTTTTACTAAGTAAAAACAAAGAGTGAGGTGGTTTACTAATGTCTTTCTCTCTGTGTTGAAAGAGTATGCTTATCAGCATTCCAGGCCCTTCGAAAAGCACCCACATTCCACCCTGCAAATAACACCTTCATTTCATTCACCACAGGGTTTGGTTGTATAATGAAATTCATTACTTTCAGAGGAGATAACTCTGACTCGTGTATTTTACACCTGTACCTCTTCTGTTCTTAAATAGTTCAGTCATAAATTGGCTGACTATGTAATAGGAAACAACTATTTTTTGTGGCCCTGGAACCAACAGATCAAGTGCAATTTAATACTCCACCTGGCCGTTATCTGTTACCTGTTCATTGCAGGGCTAAAATAAATAGTTCTGTTTCTTATCGTGTGGTCAGCCAATTAAATGACTGAATCATTTAAGAACAGAAGAGGTAGAGGTGTAAAACGACACTAATCAGAGTTATCTCCTCTGAAAGTAATGAATTTCATTATACAGCCAGACTTTCTGGTGAATGAAGTGAAAGTGTCATTTGCAGAGTGGAAAGTATGTGTTTCAGAAGGCTTGGCATGCTGATAAGCATACTTTTCCACTCATTGAGGAAGGCAATGGTAAACCACCTCACTCCTCGTTTTACTTAGTAAAACCTCTACAGGTTCAAACCAGCCTTTTGGCTGATGACCTAAACAACAACAACATACTGTTTTTAAAGATATAACAACAGATACACAAGATATTTTTTACTTTAATACAATGCTAGTCAAAAGAACTCTTTTGTGACATAGATCTAAGATTTTCATCAGATATGGTATGGAAAACATTACATCACAAAAAATCTGAAATGTTCTAATTTCAAAATTTTGTCATAAAAGAGTGGACATTTCCAGGGCTGAGATTCTTTTTATTAACACTCTGCTCATTGCTGTGTATCTAGGAAAACATGAAAATTCCCTTCATTGTAAAAAAAACTTTTACGGTGGCTGATTAAAAATGTTCAATACAAACTTAGTTTAAATTGCACTTCTTTTTTATTGATTGACTATTGTTAATATATCTATGGTGTAGTCCAGAATGTGCTAAATGAAGTAGCTTTTGTTTTAAGTCTCTGACAACCTGAAAAAAGTTCTTGCATTTAATGCAAATGCGCTACAGGGGTAACAAATGTTTATTTGTCGTAACAGAAAAATGGTCGTAATTTTATTAAGAAGAAAGGAAAAATAATGTAGTATTGAACTTTCCTACCGTTGGGGTCATCCCAGTAAAATAAATAATTACCAAGGAACCTCTCTTGGACCAAATAATATGGGGATCAACCCATATTTTAGGAATAAGTCATTACAATATGCAATAACTTATTTGTCGTAACTCCTATCCAATGGTGGTCTCAACCAATTTTCGGGATTTTTTGTTATAACTTTATCAAAAACATTTTTTAACTTTACTCCAGAAAAATGTTACTAAAAATTCAAGTAGCATATCCAATTAAAACTCATGAGTCTCTTTAAAATGATACATAAAAAACTCTTTGGGATTTTTGGAACTGGAGTTATAAACAGTTTTGTAGAACTATAATGGGAGAAAAACGGAAATTTTCCTAATTTTGAAAATTAATTTCTCCAAAAAATTGAAAGTATTAAACATTTTCAAAAAATATATTTATGTCAAGATCTTTGGGAAAAATAATTCCTGAAATTTTCATAAAAATCTCTTGAGGTGCTCAGGTCGGAGGCTGGTGGTTTGGTGTGGAATGGCTCCATTTTGATTTGACACCCTCAAATGAATATTAAGTGTTTTTAGAATTAAATGTTTGAAGAATGTTGACATTTTTGCTTATTGTAATCTCAAATTGCAAAAAAAGTTTTCAATTTTTTACATTCCATTATCTTAATTCTTTTGTTTTTTTTTTATTTTAGTAAAACTGCCTGAATTATTACAACCAACTGGAATGTCCGATTCAAAAATGGAAGTTCTACTTCAGCGTTTAAACGCTTTCTTGGAGTACGTACTGTTTTCTTTTTGATTTACAGTGAAAATATTTTTTGTGAAGAAACTTAATGTTGAAATTGAAAAAGAAACGTTTTTGTAAAAAATTCTTTCAATTTTAAACCCTGCCCCTGTTTACATTGAATAGATTTGCAGTCTATAGTTTTAGCACTCTGCCCATAACAGACAGGTGGAGTGTTAAATTATTTTCACTTGATCTGTTAGTTCCAAGGCTACAAAAAATAGTTCTGTTCCTTATCACATTGTCAGCTAATTAAATGATTAAATCGTTAAAGAACAGAAGAGGTAGAGGTGTAAAAGACACTTGTCAGAGTTATCTCGTCTGAGTAATGAATTTCATTATACAGCCAGACCCTATGGTGAATGAGTGGAGGTGTCATTAGCAGGGTGGAAAATATGTGCTTTTCGAAGGGTGTGGCATGGTGATTAGCATACTTTTCAACTTGGTGAGAAAGGCAATGGTAAGCTAGCTCACTCCTCATTTTACTTAGTAAATAAAACCTCTGAAAGTTCAAAACAGCCTTTCAGAAGATGAAGACCAAAACAACAACAGTATTACCAAATTTCTGATTTTCTTTTTTTCTTTATTATTTTATTCAAAGGTGATAAGACCCAAACAAGTTTTTTCTTCTTTTATTTAGTACATATTGAAAATTATTCAGTAACAACTTTTGTTAAATCAATTATCAGACTGTAGTTAAGTTAATATATCGAACAAATTGTCTGCAATGTGATCTGGGTTAATGGCATCAATCATCCTATTTCAAGTTTTCTTGGGTTGGACCCAATAATTCCTCTTCACCTCTCTGTTGCTGAACCATCTCTCCTCCATTGCCCTTCTGGCTTTACATCTTTTTCCCAATTAATCAATAATAACTGTACCCATTTACTAAAGTAAATGGTAAAGAACTTCTCTTCTGCGTCCTGGTCTTTTTCCTTCTACCTCCAATCATTGTATCCTTTTAGGCAGTTAACCCTCCTCCACTTTTACTGACATCCAAACCATCTGTCCAACTCTTTTATTCAGACTATTCATCTCAATTTTGTTCCATAACTTCATAATTTTCCACTCTTGTCTCTTGTTTTTCATAATCTTCCCAATCTCAAATTTCAACATCATGTGTTATCAACATTATTTTACGTGACAATAAAAGTTATTTATTTTATCTAACAACAATGGATGTCATTTCTGTCAGCTGCATTCAACTCTCTTTATTCCCTCCACCTATACATATTGCTGTTGTGTTAGTTAGTATTTGCACAAAATATTATTGATTAAAAGTGTTTACCTGCTAACTCCATTTCCTGAAACTAACAGGAGAGCGGAAAAAACTGAATGAAACTCATGTAGTCCCCATGGTCTGGCATGGAGATGCCAGAATAGATTGTCACAATAAAACACGTCTTAATACTCATTGGAGTTTGTAGTTTTTCTAGTTAAGTAAACTCATTTTCCTCTTTCCATTAATGCCAATGGTGAAGAATTTTTTTGCTCAGTTACTAAAATGTAGCATTTATATCTTTCAAAATCGTGTTTCATTAGAAGAATAATTCCTGATATATTAATTATTAATTTATTTTGGTTTCATTGATCTCTTATTTGAAATTTATTTTTTACAGGTATTTGGAGTCACACAAGGATGATTGGTTCGGTGAATCCCATTATGTGGATGCAGAAAATAGCATCAGCTATAATGATAGCACTCTTTCAAACTGATACTTTAGATGTTAATTAATTTATATTGTTGGTGAGTTATCTTATGTCTTTACTGTTCTATATAAATTTTATATTCCCATAAAGAAAAATATGACACCAGTATAGTTACTAGAAAAGTTATGGGAAATCTATTATTTTTTTTTTTGTTATCTCTAATTTGACTACTTAAAATTGTGGTAGAGACTAAAATAAATAGTTCAAATGAAAGCAACTTTCAATTTTGTGTTGTCTTTACTACCAGAACACTCAAACAAAATTTTTGTTAAACTTTTAATTTTACTTTTATATTTATATTAATACGAGGGCAGTCCAGAAAGTCTGTCACGTTTTGATATAAGAAAAAAATTTTATGATATACATTTGAAAGTGCAACTAAAATGCTATTTTTCTACATAATCACCAAACAAATTAAGACACATCATAGCGGTGAACTAATTTTGAAATGCCGGTGTCATAAAAGTCTACCGCGTGTGATTTTAACCAGTTAGTCACACCCTCCTGCAGCTCTGCGTCGTCGTCAAAGCGCTGCGTCGCAAGCCATGTCTTCATTGTCGGGAACAAGTGATCATCTCTGGGCGCAAGGTCCGGATTGTATGGCAGATGTGGGGAAACCTCCTATTTGAAAGCATCCAGGACTTCTCGTGTTCGATTTGCCGTGTGTGGTCGGGCGTTGCCATGCAAAAAGAGAATTTTTCCAGTCAACTTTGCTCTGCGCTTGTTTTGTATCGCTCTTCTTAACTTTTCAAGTGTTTCACAATGTCATCAGTCACGAGGCTTGGCCGTCCACTTCGTTCTTCCTCGTGAACATTAGTTCGGCCATTTTTGAACTGAATGCACTAACGCCGTACTCCACTTTCAGTGTAAACATCGTTCCCATAAACTTCACAGATTTGGCGATAAATCTCAATTGGTTTATTGTTTTTAGCGAACAAAAACCGTATTACTGACTGTACTTCACAACTGGTAGGATTTCGAATTGCGGCACACATTTTAAATTGTTGTTGAAAAACAACGAAGAGCGACACAGACCTCTCACTAGCACGGCTGGATAGCCACTGAACAGAGAAACGCCGCGGCACCAAAATGGCCGCGATAGCTCCGCCTCTAGCGGCTACAACGCAAAACGTGACAGACTTTCTGGACTGCCCTCGTACCACACACAAATATCACACAAACAGACTGATATTGACATTATTTTTAAATGAGTATAAAGTATTTTCTAACCTTGGAAGCAAACAAATTGTTTGTATTATAATCTCTTAAATTTATTCCTAAACATGCAATCGTCATGTTCTATTGAATTAACATTTTGCTTACTAAACTTTAGGCACTATTCTGTTTATGTGTTAGCTACTTTTTATGAAAATATGCTCTGTTTTGACTTACTGTTCCTCAAATTTGACGTGTTTTGATATATGTATTATTATTTTTTGTAATATTTTCCTTCATATTTTTTTGTTTAAAACTATGTGTATTTTTTAATAACTAACTATTGATATTATTAATAGAAATTACTGCAAAAATTTCATGTAACTCTGTTCTTTTAATATAAGGATTTAAATAATTTTCATCATTCCTAGTGTCCCTTGTATGTACAAATTTTTCAAATTCTATCTTGGATTAGGCATTTGAAACATTAATCTATTAGTTTATTTACCTTTTTGAAGGCCAAGCTGCTAACTGTGGCTATAATCCAGAAATCTTTTAAAAAATAAAACTACAATAATTATTGTCAACAAACAAATTATGGTTTCTCTAAGATAAAAACTGTAGTTTAATATAAAAAAGTTATAAGCAGTCAGTTAATTTTCCAGGATTTTTATTTTTTTTTTTAAACAGGATAAAATTAACATGGAAAAAAATTGTGACTTTTACTAGTTCCATAAATCATATAATAGAATAAAGTAAAATTTTCAAATACCACGCAGTTTTCAAAAAACAAAATTGGGTGTAGAGAATAAAAGGTAGTTGGTGCTAGTACTAAGCATTTTTTAAGTAATTACTATAATTTAAGAGTGTAAAAAAAAGTTAATATTTGTTCTACTACTAACGCCAGCTTAGTAGTTCCTAGTCATCTTAGTTGTTACTGTTATTTTCCCTCAACTGTTTTTTAATGGCTGATGTATTGAGGCAAAGGTTCCAAGGTTCAAACCCTAGTAAATGTACGAGGGTCATTCGTAAAGTAAGGTCCGAATCGCGGTAACTAGCCACACGGCAAGCGAACAGCGCAATGTGCATGCGCGACGACTCCCAGCATGCCATGCGTATAAAACGACGCCATTTGCAGTAGTATCTTTGTTGTGTGCTGTTTACTGTACATCTTTAAGATGTTTAAGACAATTGATCATCCCGCCGACTGCGAAATACAGTCAGTGATTCGTTTTTTGACAGCAAGGAACGTTTGTGCAGTAGATATTCATCGACAAATAAGTGAAGTGTATGGCCCTAATGCAATGAGTGACAGTAAAGTGCCCAAGTGGGTGAGAGCTTTCAAGGAGGGATGGGTCAAAGCCATTGAAGAAAAGATTCGTGAAAATCGGCGATTCACAATTCCGTCATTCTCGCCAAGTCACTTTCACTTGTTTCGCTACCTGAAGGAGTTTCTCGGGGGTAAGCGCTTCAACTCTGATGATGAGGTGAAAGAAGCTGTTCATGATTAGTTATATTCGCAGGCGGCAGAGTTCTACGACACTGGTATTCAAAAGCTTGTAGAACGTTATGATAAATGTTTAAAAAAAATGGAAACCATGTAGAAAAATAGATTAAGACGTCAGGAATGAAATAAAACAAGGTTTTTCATCTAATCTGTTGTGGTTAATTTTTATACAAAAACGGACTTTACTTTATGAATGACCCTCGTACTTAGTTACTTTTATATGGATTACTATACTATTTTTCAGGGCTGATGAGCTCTGAACATATGCATTTCCCCCTACCCACTTCATAGCTAGCCAATGACGTGCCAGCAACATTGCCAACACTTCCTCCCGCAGCTCTGTTATATATTTCGTCAGCCATTTAATTTTGTCTTTCAATAACAATTATAACCTATGAATGTACAACCAGCTGATTTATATTATAAAGTATCGCATGTGAACTATTGCGACTCTTACACGAGGTGTGGCTATTAAATAACAAGACTGATGTTGTAAAAAGACTTATTTTAATTTTGTACATAATCACTTGTTGTCACCTTCAATATACACTCCTTCTCTATCCCTACAACACTCCTTGCAAATTTTCCATGGTTGGAAATAGTGCTGTAAGTCATCTTCTGTCAGCTCCTTCAGGAGAAGTGCCGCTTTCTCTTTTACAGCTTCAAATCTTGTCTCTTTTAATGGAGATTTCACCTTAGGGAACAGGTAGAAGATAATAACATGTAATGAAATGTGGTTTTTTACTTATGATCCGGAAATGAATCGCCAATCCAAGCACTGGAAGAGCCGAACTTCATTGAGAGCAAAAAAAGCTCGAATGAGCAAGTCAAAATTTAAAGCAATGATGATGGTTTTTTTTATATCCATAAAATTGTGTACCTTCACTGGGTTCCTGAAGGTCAAACATTTAATCAATATTACTATCTTGAGTTATTTTCTAAACTACGTCAAAGAGTAAAGAAAAATCGCCTTGAAATGTGGAAGGACAAATCATGGGTTCTCCACCAAGACAATGCACCAGCTCATTCCGTGTTATTTGTCAAGAAGTTCCTAGCCAAGTACAGCATCTCAGTGTTAGAACATCCACCTTATTCACCAGATCTTGCACCATGGGACTTCTACCTGTTCCCTAAGGTGAAATCTGCATTAAAATGGACAAGATTTGAGTCTGTGGAAGCTGTAAAAGAGAAAACGGCACATATCCTGAAGGAGCTGACAGAAGATGACTTCCAGCACTGTGTCCAACAATGGAAAATTCGCATGGAGGGTTGCAGGGATAGAGAAGGAGTGTATATTGAAGGTGACAATAAGTGATTATGTATAAAAAAATTAAAAAGGTTTTTACATCAGTCTCGTTATTTAATAGTCACACCTTGTGCGCATGGACGCGTAGCGTTGGTCAGTCTAAAACATCATAGAATCTGACAACACTGGCAAACATTCTGATTGGTCTAAACGCATGGAACAGCAGAACTCATCAACCGTGAAAAGAATTGTAGACAGTGGTTACTGGTGTAATTTGATGATTGGGGTTCAATTAACGATACTCTTTAAGGAATACGCGGTCTAAGTCTGTGCAAGACTACACATCATACTCACATCCTTATCTCATTAAACGGTGGGGTTGCTTGTTCTTAAATTGAATAGATTGTAATGCAATCACATTAGGTATTTATTTTTTTTTTAAATTAAGTGAGAAGAAACTTACAGGTTAAGTTATTCATTTGTTACCAGAAAACATGTCTTAATCTCACTTTGCTTTTATTTTGTTACAGAACTACGTATTATCGGCCTGAAAACCAGATTTGTATAGTCTACGTAAGAATAACTAATTCATTCATTATTGTTTTTTTTTTTTTGTTAATATGAACTATAAAAAAAGGTTTTAAAGTAAGATTCTGTGATTTGTATTCATTTAAGTTTTTTTTAACCGATTATTAGAATGTTAAATAAATGTTCCATAATAACTTAATGATATGAACTGTAAGTAAACATAAGTTAAAAGTTAGTAGTCTTCTTTACCGTATTAAATTTTGCTTAATATCTTATTGGTGTTTTATTAATCAATTTAAGAATATCAAGATGAGTGTAAATTTTCTGATTAGATTTTTTTGTCTGTTTCTCTGTTAATATATTTAAGCAAAGAACACAAAATATGTATTTACTGTTTTAGTTGTCCATAGCATTTTTATTTTACAGTTTTACAATTTTTTTATATTTTTGTGCAGAATAGTTTTTGAATTCAAATTTTCCATTAGTTCATTGTTAGTTGTATAGTTATTTTGATATAAGTGAATGTTTTTTTTTGTTCTTAGGCCTAGTGTCCATTTGAGAGAAACTCTCGACAGTGCTCTCAGGGTGCTTTCCATTTGAGAGTAGTTGCGCTGTCGAGAGAGCTCTCCGACAGTCGACAGCTACTGAACTGTCGACAGTACGAGAATTCCGTGTCCACTTGATAGTCTTGAGACCCGAGAGTCAACACAACAAGCAGTCTGCTGAGTGTCATCAAACGTGCGTGTTTTTAATTTGATAAAAATGGATTCACGTCAGGCCCTAGCTTTTCTAATAGCGTACAAAATCATTCAAAAAAAAAAGGAGTGTTGGATAAAAAACTGGATAAATCGACGAAATTCCTTGGGAGCTTGTTCAGCACTCGTAAATGAGTTGCGGCTGGCGGATGCACAGCAATTTAAAAATTTTATTCGAATGTCTGCGAACAATTTGAACTGCTTTTAAATTTAGTTAAACACCAGATTGTCAAAAAAGATACAAAATTAAGTGAAGCAATTTCTCCTCATGACAGATTAATGGTTACGCTTCGAAGAGATTATAAAGAGATTATAAAAGATTTGAAATATTGAAATTTAAAAAAAGATTAAAATTATTAAAAAGATTAAAATTTAAAAGAAAGATTTAAAAAAGAAATTAAAGTATTAAAAAAAGACTATAAAAAGTAATAAAAATATTTTAAAATAGACAAATAAATGTAATGAACTGTCGACACAAGCTCTCAACTTTTCCAACACTGATGGAGGAGTGGAGAGTAACTCTCGAGACTAGAAACAAGCATTTACACTTGCGAGAAATGAACTGTCGATAGCTGCACCTGCTTCTCTCGGAGAGTAGCTCTCAGGCCCGTATACATTTGCGAGTCTACTCTCGAGAGTACTCTTGACAGTATTTTCTCTCAAGTGGACAAGTGGCCTTAGAACTAGTTTCACAACTACCTAGTTATATTATCTGTTGTATCAAAATGTTGATAATAGGTCAATGATTTTAGTCTTATTTCACAATTTTTTATTACCTCAGTATCCTATTTTAGTTTATTTATGAGTTAAGTAATTTTATGTTGGCTATCATTACTAACTAAAATTAATTAGCTTGAATTATTGGTTAATTTCTCTTGTACTTGTCACACATATTTTATTTGAAAATTTTTGGTTTTTGTTAGTTAAATATAAAAGATAGTTTAACTTTTTTTTATAGTAGTTTTCTCTTTTCATTCATATTGCAGTAAAATCAAGTTAATTAAATTTTCAAGGAATTGATTCAAATTGGCTTCTTAAAATATGGTCTTAGCCAGGAGTGGTAATGTTAAGGTCATGCAGTTTTTCGAAAAACATGCTTTACACTAAAATAATGAAATAGATAAATAAACGACTGGCTTGTTAGTGTGTTGGTTTGCGCAACTGACTTCTCTGATAAGAGTTTCAGGTTTGATTCCCGGTCAGGTCTGGCATTTTAACCCTTAAGGCTTCGGCTTATCTGTACTCTTACGCTTGTAATACACAGTGGCCATATTACATTATTTTCCCATGATGTCACACACATTCATATAGTTAGATTTTACAGTGACCAAGTGTAATAAGCAGAATTACAGTAATTAAGTGTAATTACAGTAACCAAGTGTAATAAGCAGAATCTGGCCCATATTAAAAGGGTATATCTATATAGTTTTTCATACGTGAGAACTTCATAAAAACACGTATTAAATAATATTAACCATGAGTTTATTTGATGGATTTTTCTATATTTACCATTTCCACCTGAAAAATTCCTAAAACAAATGTTGAGAAAACTGAGTGTATTTAAGCAGGGTTGATCATTTATTTGATTATTTTTGAGTATTAGATGTGAACATATAAATAAACTCTATTCTTGATCTAAAAACTCCATGAATACTGCTATTTAAACACAAAATCATTTTAGCTTTGAACATTTTAAACAGATACTACAGTAGGTTATTATCTGGGAATTAAATCTTCAACTTTTCTGGAAATGTCTTTAATAAATTTTTACAACATTTCTAATTTTTTTGAGTTAGGTTCATCAATTTTTTTTGGATGAACAAAAATTTTGAGCGAAAAATTTAATATAGTTTTGCTGAGTTTAAATCTAATTGTTAGGGGGTTATTAGGGATATCTTGGAGATAGATAAATTATTAAAACTGTAAATTCATAGAATTAAAACTTCTAAATAATAGTTTTTTATTAATTGTAAACATGAAGCAATTTTAACCCTTATAAGGCCTAAAAGCCAATTTGAATTTTTACGCAAGACTACCATTGTGCCATATTTTGAATATTTCCCAATAGATTGCGTTCATATTTTAAAGGATAGCAGTACGAGGCGTGTTCAGAAAGTAAGTACCGTTTTTAAAAAAAAACAAGTAAAACAATTTTTTTTCAACACAATTTTATTTCTACATGAAAGCCCAAATCTTAAACTATTTTTCGACATAGTTTCCACCGATGTTCAAACACTTGTCATAGCGGGTGATCAATTTGTCTATACCCTCTTTGTAGAAGGTTCCCGCCAACGGTGCCAAGTCCGGGCTGTAGGGCAGGTGATCGAACTGCTCCCAACAAAATTGTCGAACCAATGTTTGAGTGTCACCTGCAGTATGGGGCCGAGCATTGTCATGGAGCAACACAATTCCATTACTGAGCGTTTCTCTCCGTTTGTTTTGAATTGCCCGCCTTAGTTTTCTTAAGGTTTCGCAATACCTTGCCGCATTAATGGTTTTACCTCTTGGGAGAAAATCAATCAGCAAAACACCTTTCCGATCCCAAAAGACAGTGCACATGATTTTTTGTGCAGACATTGTCGTCTTGAATTTTTGTTTCTTCGGGGATTGCGTGTGTCACCACTCCATTGACTGCTGTTTAGATTCCGTTGTGACATGACGGACCCAATTTTCATCACCTGTCACAATTTTGTTTAAAAAATCCTCACCATTATCACTGTACCGTTGTGAGAAAAGTCAAAGCACTTCCGAGTCAGTGGCGGGAACCTTCTACGAAGAGGGTATA
Organism: Catonia carolina; assembly: GCA_035578175.1. Classification (NCBI taxonomy): domain Eukaryota; kingdom Metazoa; phylum Arthropoda; class Insecta; order Hemiptera; family Achilidae; genus Catonia; species Catonia carolina. Next base: position 16,152,317 of record JAQMRL010000010.1, read on the forward strand.
GACAAATTGATCACCCACTACGACAAGTGTTTGAACATCGGTGGAAACTATGTCAAAAATTAGTTTAAGGTTTGGGCTTTAATGTAGAAATAAAATTGTGTTGAAAAAAAATTGTTTTACTTGTTTTTTTAAAAACTGTACTTACTTTCTGAACACGCCTCGTATATGAGTCTTATCTAATAATGTACTGTGTATTAGCCAAACATCAATAGTTTTGAATACATCAACAGCAATGGTAGTTTTCATTACGGCTATTCTCACTCTGACTTTAACGCGATTTTGTTACGGTGTGTTTGTACGGTAGGCTACAAATAATTATTAATTTTTTACAGTTTGAAAAGAAAAGAAAGCCCTTTCTTCTGATATAAATTTAAAAAATGTTAAGACTTCTCCCAACACTTTTGAAAATTAAAATTTTAATTTACAGTTAACCCTTTCTTTGCCAAGTTAAAAAACCGTGGGTTAAACCAGTGAGCCGGGTTTTTTTTAAATATTTTTTTTTAATGCATCTTAAGTTTTTAAACGTTTTTAATTTTTACTGGTTTTATCAATTATAATTATTTCTTTGTAGCAGATTTATTAAAATTTATATTTGACTTATTCCACTATTTGTATCACTAAAATCAAGAACAACATGAATAAATTTATTGGAAGCCTACTGGTAGCTTTTCGAAGTAGGTCTAACCTTTTTACGTCATTTAAGTAGAGGTTTAATTACACTAATTGTTCTTCCATGTCACTGTCACTATCAGCTAAATCACAATCGGAGAGGAATAAAAAAAAATCAATATCATTATCGACACCATTTCGTGTTTACAAACAAAACAGGCCGCGCACACATGAAAATATCTCTTTACTATGTAATTGATTTCATTGACAAAGAAGAAAAAAGTCAACAGTAAATGCATAAATACAGATGGTAACACTTACTGGATTTTTTTTTTTTTTTTGGTTTAACGTCCGACTGTTCTGCAATTACTGCTAATGCAGACGGTGAAGGATGAAATGATTTTTTTGTAACGTATGAAAAGATGCCGTGCCTGAATGGGATTCGAACCCAAGACCGCATGATAAGAGGCGAGCACGTTACCAACTGCGCCAATGCGGCCGGCTAACACTTACTGAAGGCAATTCAAACATTTTCAATGCAATTGAGTTAAATCGTGTTTGGCAATACGATTTAAAACTTAAAAACGAGTTAACTCGTGTTTGGCGTGTAACCACGGTAAGCCCACTACATGTATACTCGTGTTTGGCAGTGAAAGAATTAAAAGTATTTATTAACTTCAAATTTATTGAAACTATTTAAACTTTTTTCCATTGCTACTTATATGACCATAATTTTAGATAAAAAATGATACTAAAAGCTTTCTTCTTGTGTTAAATTTAAAATTTTTTAGAATTACCTGAAAAAAATAACGAGGTTTTAGCTTAGCATTCTTTGGACTAGTGGGTACAGGCAGTCTGGCAGCGTAAGGGTTAATATAGTGCCACAGTATTCTTGATCTTTTAACAAGAGTTGATTATGTTCCTTTTTGAAATTGATATCATTGACCTAAGATCAAATCAATATTCTGTGAAATAAGTTATCCAAAAGTTGAAATAATACTAGTTTTTTTATTTATGTACTGAATATTTTATTTTTCAGTACTGTTTTTATCATTAGGTTACAATTTTCTTTCAGTTTAAACAACTACACAGTGGTTATTTTTGTTATGTAAGATTTTATTTTATATATAATTGAAGATAATGCTGTAGAAACCTTTTAGTCTAGTTTTGTACTTCATGAGAAATCACCCACTTATTGAAAAAAGTTTGAATACTGGGCAATATTAAAAATTAATAGTAATGCCAGAACAAATGATCATTGCAAGATGTCGTGACAAATTATGAAATATTCGTACATTTTTTGTTTTAAGTTTTCTGTTCTTGATTTATGTAAAGTATTCAAGATTATGCAGTGGTACAGATTAAATGGTTTCTATTCTATTAATTTTTCCATTGTCTATTGTATTTATAATTTTAGTAAGTTTAGCTGTATCTCATTTTGTAAAATGTTATAAAAATAGTTAAAAGTAATTTCAATTTTAATGTCTCATAACATAAAGATATTGATGAGACTTGTATTAAATTCATTAATCTATACTAAAATATCAATAGAAATGTTTTTTACAGTTTACATATATGTACATTTTTATGTTTATGTAATATCAGAAGTAAAATAAAAAGTACTTATCTAAACAACATTGTGTTATTCTTCAGTTAATTTCCTCTAAATTTCGGTATATTAGGGATGTAAAGCATCTTGTACTTATAATTTTTTTCAATCTCTGATCAAGCTACGCTTAAAAGCCAGTCAAGTGATGGGAGATGGGGATGTGCCGTGAGCAACTGTGCATCTCTTTTACTGTAACCTCTGTTACTACCAACAACTTGTCATATTGAGCTGAGCTGTCGGCATGTAAAAGTGGCTGGTATAAATTGATGCTGTAGGGGAATTGCGTCGTAGAAATTCACCAAAAAATGCTGCCGTCATTATCAGATTTTATAGTGACTGCAGGGAGCCATTAAAAACAAAAAATCTGGTGTGAAATACTCACACGACTTTCTCTTGCCAATGCAAATAATTAACAATAGTAATAAAACATTAGAAATAAATAAAAAACTAACCTCAAAATCAAAACCTTATTTCAATCATGAGAGAAACACGCAAAATGAAAATCAACCTGTTTGGCCTAAAAATACGGAAAATCAATCTTTCACGCTCAACTAGGCTCTGTGGAGAAAAATGCTTTAAATAAAAGTTGTAGAACTTTTAATTTCCTATAAATTTTATTACATACACTTTTGTCGTAAAATGCATTCTAAGGCCGAAATCTTAAAAATATCGATTTTTCACACGTTTTGGTGAGAAAAAAACAGAAAATCGCTAATTACCGCTAAACTAAGTGTTATACAAAAAAATGTGTGAAATACAAGTTGTAGAATTTTACACTCTCTGCAACTTTTATTATATAACGTTTTGTGCTAAAATGCATATTAAAGCCGCAATCTTAAAAAGAAAATGTTTTTACGTGAAAACAGCCTCACCCAGAATTTCAGCAAACATGGCGCCTACCCTATCTTGAAGAGAATAAAAAGTTTAGTAAATAAGGCGATTTTTAAAAAATCGTAGGACCAGTTTTTGAGAAAATCGCAAAAAAGAGAAAAATTACATGAATAAACTACTACTTCCGGTTGACCGATTTTGATGAAAATGTTCGTGTCGGGTCCGGTAGTGGTATGTAACTTAAGTTTCAAGTTCGTACGATGTTCCGTTCTTGAGATATCCTGTTCACTCACACACAGACCAATCGCTAAAAACGTGTTTTTTGGGTTCAGGGGGTCTGAAAACGTATAGATCCGGTGAAAACTCGATTTCGAAAAATTGACATGAAAACAATACTTTCCTTCTTATATATTCATATAGGCAAGAGAAAGTAAAAAAGAGAAATGCTAACTTCTGGAATTTTCCTCATTCATGGCAACACCCTAAGTGCTGTTGTAACCAAACAGCTTCTGGCATAGTTTAACCCTTTATAGGTCTTTTGTAAGTATACTTACCGGGTTGTCCGCAGGGTGGGGTGTTGTCACCCCTCCTGTGGTCACTGGTCATTGATGAGCTGCTCATTAAGCTGATGGAGGAGGGGTTCGAGGTGGTCAGTTATGCTGATGACCTGGTGATCCTGGTCAGAGGAAAGTATACAACTATCCGGGAGCGTATGCAGGGAGCCCTTAATCTAGTTCACACCTGGTGTGGACAGGAGGGGCTGCGTATTAACCCGGAAAAAGTGGTTGTTGTTCCTTTTACTAGGAAAAGGAAGATTGCTCTGGATGCCTTGACTCTGGAAGGAGTGGATTTAAACTACTCCCCTGAGGTAAAGTATCTGGGGGTTGTCCTGGATAGTGGCCTAACTTGGAAAGGTCACTTGTCCAGGACCGTTGAGAAGGCTACAAAGGCCTTATGGATATGTAAGAGTCTGTTTGGGAAGACTTGGGGGCTTAGGCCTCGTATGGTAAAATGGGCTTATGTGAGCATCATTTTGCCCATGGTCACGTACGCAGCTTTTGTATGGTGGCCAAGAATAGATCTGAGGACGGCGCAGGATCGGCTGAGGAAGCTGCAGAGACTGGCCTGCCTAGGGATATGTGGTGCAATGTGCACTTGTCCAACGGCTGCTATGGAGGCGATGTTTGATTTGCCTCCTCTTCATATTCAAGTGAAAAAGGAGGCGATAAGAACTGCCTTGAGGCTGGAGGGCAAGATCGGGGTCCCATCAGGTGAGATGGGCCACACCGAGATCTTCAAAGAGATTGAGGGGATGGGTGTGGTGGGTGGTCCTCGGGACCGTATGAACAGAGCATACGACTTCTCCGACACACTGAGGGTGGAAATTTTTGATCGTCAGGAGTGGGCGGAGGGACAGCCAGTGATACCGGAAGGGGCTACCGTTTGGTATACTGACGGCTCAGTGATGTGCGGAAGAGCGGGATTGGGGGCCTGGGGGGCCGGGGGAAAGATTTCCCTGGCCCTTGGGTGTAACATAACCATCTTCCAAGCTGAAATATTGGCCATTAAGGTCTGTGCGGAGAGGTGTATTGAGAGGCGCCTCAGTGGGTCGCACATTTATATTTTGTCCAATAGTCAGGCGGCCATCAAGGCTTTGAGTTCTTGGACTTTTGAGTCGCGATTGGCCTATGATTGTCGGGAAGTTTTGAATGCCGTGGCCAAGCATAACGTGGTGACGCTGCGTTGGGTGCCGGGGCACCAGGGAGTGCCTGGAAATGAGAGAGCGGATGCCTTAGCAAAGAAAGGTGCAGCCTCTCACTTCATAGGCCCAGAGCCATTCTGTGGAATTGGTGAAGGCTATTATAGAGGTATAGTTAGGGCCTGGGAAGAGGAGGCTAAAACCTCCTATTGGGAGAAGGTGCCAGGCTGTGAACAGGCAAAGAAATTAATTGCCTATTCCAGCAGAAAGGCTGGGATATATAATAGACTAGGAAGACAGGACTTGAGGAGGGTAGTGGGCCTGATGACTGGTCATTGTAATCTTGGGTATCATTTATCCAAGATAGGAGTTGCTGAAGAGAGCCTGTGTAGATTCTGTCATGAGGCAGAAGAGAAGGCTGAGCATATTTTATGCAGTTGCAAGGTGGTTGGCTGCAAAAGAAGAGCGCTGATGGGTAAGGACGTGTTAACACTTTCTCAGGTAAGTGCACTAGATCCTAGGCAGATCCTGCGCTTTATTGAAAGTGTGGGTCTTGCATAAATAAGGAATAGGGGCAATCACAAAAGATCTTTTAGGTCGCGGTGAGGAGGGGCTGCAGAAGCCTGAACGCCCTGGTTGTAAAGAAGAAGAAGAAGTATACTTACCACTGGCAATAAGGTCGATGATTTTTAAGAATAAGCTATGCATTTAAACCCTATTGGCATTTTATGGTTTTATAGATGTTCTCTGGTAAGTAAGTTATCCACATTTTTAAATTAGTGTGCAGCGACCATTTGCTTCTTGAGGTACACGAATGTGGTGAGGATTCATATCAGCGTACACAACCGTGTTGTTTTGTTGTCAGTGCTTAGAAAATTTGAGTTTTTTAACGGAAAAGCAAGCATTCATGCTAATATAAAGTTGAGATAAGTTATTCTACACATTTTTCTGTTATATAATTCTACAAGTTGTTTTAATAATCATTCTTACCACTAAACTATATGTGATTACCATTTCAATAAACTTTCCGTGGTAAGTATACGTACCAGGGCTTAACTTAAAAAAATATCTTGCTGTTCTGGCACTAAATATACATTATTCAAGTCCCTATAAAACAAAATTTAACATTTTACAATTTGAATATTTTTCCCCGTAGTCCTGCCCTCTAAAGGGTTAAACTGGACATTTCTGACTACTCAATGAATGCCTTGACTTTGTGCCAAGTGATTTTCATTTATTCCTTGAATTGAACTGCCTAGGAGGCAAACGCTTCTAGAGTTATGAGGCACTTCAAAATGTTCAGGCCCATCTTGCATCACTGATAACAAAGTTCTTTGAAGCGATCAGAAAGCTTGTCTGCCGATATGACAAATATCTCAATCTTTATGGTGATTATGTCAAAAAATAAATGTGGTTGTACAGTAGCTCCTCATTATAACGAACTAAATGGGGGAGGCCACAAACCGTTGTCAAAAAAGTCTGTTATATCGAAATACAGCCAGGCAAAGCAGCAATTTTTAACCGGTTTAAATGTTTTGTTATGAATATAAAATAATCATTTAAGTAAACACATTAAAATTTTACTTACCATGGTTGTAATCAGCAATAGAAATGGAAAAAACTTGTCTTAACAACTGTACTTAAATGTCAAAAAACGGGTGAAATAAACGTGCAGATTAAGAAAAGGTAATGCAATTCAATAATCTTATTTTTGCACTAATAATGGAATTCTTATTTTTACACATTTGCACATTAAGCTACTTTTACATTTTTACACACTTCCATGTTATTCTTTCATCAGAGGTTTTACAGTTGAAATTAAAACAGAAAATATACACTAAAATATAAGTATAAAAAGAAAAAATTGTTAACTGTTGCTGGACTGATGTTACTTTCTTTAAAGCAACTGTAAGTTCTTTAAATTGCCTAAAATGTTTATAAAAGTGTTGGATGTCTTGTCTTCCGATAAATCTACGTACGAAATCATGGCGTCCATTGATACAATGATTTGATGATTTGATGATGACTGCAGTCTTTAAAAAACTCATTTTTTACCAATTTCAATGAGTAAAATATGGAAAACCAATGATTGACGCAAAACTGAGGCACTGAAGTTAAAAAGCTTTAAATGAAAGTTGTAGAATTGTTATAGCTTAATCACTTTCACTTTTGCCCTAAATTGCTTATTAAGGTTGCAGTCTCTAAAACAGACTTTTACCATGTAAGTATAGCCCCCATGAATTTCAGCAGAAATGCCACTTACCGTTTTTTTAGAGCACAAAAATGTAGTAGATAAGATTATTTAAACAGAAACATTTGTCAGAAGATTGCAAATAAATAAAAAATTGTATGAACAAACTGCTACTGTTGACCAAATTTTATGAAAAACTTTAAATTGTACGATTTTCTGTTCTTGAGTTATTTTACTCACACACAGATCAATCGGTAAAAACTTTTCAGGCTCAGGGGTCCTGAAAACATGCAATAGAATCCAGATCAGAAAAAAAACTTGTTTGGAAGAAAAAAGATTAACAAAAGTTTAAATACCAAAGAAGAAGACAGAATTTTCAGAAGATGCTAGAAGTAAATCTGATAAAATAAACCTTACTGAGTAGAAAAGAAAATTAGAGAAAATAAAGATCCAGATGATAAATGAAGAAAGGAGAGGAAAGATATTACCGAGAACTTCATTATGACTAAATTCTTGGAAAAAGGTCATTTGTATTTGTTTATTTAATGTTATGATAGTGAGAAGCGATCCAGGGTAATTTTCAGCTTAGTATTGTAGCAAGCCGGGAAACTGTCAGACAGGATTTTTAACACTGGTGAAAGCTAAGCACAGAAAGTTTGCGTCGGCAAAACTTAAAAAAATGATGTCACGATTTTTCATTCCTATTCAACACATTCATAAAAAAAGTCTGGTGTGAAACGCTCATACGACTTTCTCTTGCCAATGCAAATTATGAACAATATAGTCTAACATTAGTAATAAACCAGTAGATTTAAACAAAAAACTAACCTCAATAAACATAACCTATTTTAAGCATGAGTGAAAGACGCAAAATTAAAAACAACCTCAGTTTGGCTTAAAAATACGGAAAATTACTCTTTCACGCTAAACTAGACTCTGTAGAGAAAAATTCTACAACTAAGTTGTAGATCTTTAAATTTCCTATAAATTTGGTTATACACTTTTGTCGTAAAATGCATACTAAGACTGAAATCTTTAAAAAAAAATCGATTTTTTTACACGATTTCGTGAGAAAATAGAAAATCGCTAATTACCGCTAAACTAAGCGTTATACAAAAAAAGTTATAATAAAATTTTTAGGATTTTAAATTCTCTACAACTTTTATTATACACATTTTGCGCTAAAATGCATATTAAAGTCGCAATCTTAAAAAAACAATTTTTTTACGAGAAAACCTCCCCAAGAATTTCAGCAGACATAGCGCCTACCCTATCTTGTAGAGCATAAAAATTTAGTAAATGAGGCAATTTTAAAAGAAATCGTAGGAACCGTTTTTGAGAAAATCGCAAAAAAGTGAAAAATGACACGGATAAACTTTTACTTCCCGTCGACCGATTTTGATGAAAATGTTCGTGTCGGGTCCTCTAGTGGTATCTAACTTAAAATACAAGTTTCAAGTGCGTACGATGTTCCGTTCTTGAGATATTCTGTTAGCACACAGACACACGCTGAAAACATGTTTTTGGGTTCAGGGGGTCTAAAAACGTGTATATCCGGTAAAAAAACTCGATTTCTAAAAATTTACATGAAAAAAATACTTTCCTTCATATATATATATATATATATATATATATATATTCATGTAGGCAAGAGAAAGTAGTAAAACAAAATTTAACCTTATTGTGCAACTTTTATTACAAATATTTTAAAAAAAAAGAGAATTAGTACTGGTACCTCACTGATTCTGGTCAAGTCGTGCTTAATAAATTAATCTTCTTTCATTAAACAAGCTTATCTAACAGCTAACAATTAGCTTTTAGATAACATTTAAATAATTTTAATGTTATCTTTATAAGGAAGCCTTTGCAAAATAAAAGAAAAACAAGAATTATCTTGTTGATCAGTAGATGGTTAACAAATTCGTAATATAATTTGTTCGACATTACCATTGTGTTTCCAAAGTGCATACTCGACAGGACAAGCTAAAATAACGTTCTAATAAGGACGATTCATTTTTTTAAATAATATTTTAATCGACTTGAATACTTATTTAAATCAAGTAAGTTATATGTACTTAATTCTGTTTTTTATTTTAGCCTACTAAAATAATTTTGTTTATATTTTTGTAAGAAAATTTAAAATTCGTATTTTTTGAAAATCATGATAAACGTTACTTAAATTGCTTTTTTAAAATCGTTTAATTTTGTTATCAAATCTTTACTTATTTTGGTAATATTTATCGTCTGATTACTCCTAATTTGTCAAATAAAATTTGGTTGGTAGCCGTACAGAAACGATCATGAAAATTCGCCAAAATTAAAATTTTTAGTTTTTTGACTTACTAATAATTTAACTACACATGGTGTCTCACGAGTAACCCGACAAACTTCTAAGGTGGTTTCCTCTCATCGAAAATAATGAAAAAAGTTTATATAAACATGGGTCCGGAAACGCTTCGTTAGCGAGTTACGGCTACCGAAAGATTTCGCACTGGGTTCAAAACATACGCCTAAATAAAGTCATCCTAGAGGTCTAGGAACCCAATTTTATGAGTAGATTTGATGGTTTCTTATGTATTTCGACTCGAAAAATTGAATAAAATAAGTTCCAGAACCATATCACCCATGTTTATATGAACTTTTTTACTTTCTCTTGCCTATATGAATATATAGGAAGGAAAGTATTGTTTTCATGTCGATTTTTCGAAATCGAGTTTTCACCGGATCTATACGTTTTCAGACCCCCTGAATCCAAAAAACATGTTTTTAGCGATTGGTCTGTGTGTGTGTCTGTGTGTCTGTGTGTGTGTGTGTGTGTGTGTGAACAGAATATCTCAAGAACGGAACATCGTACGAACTTGAAACTTGAAACTTAAGTTACATACCACTACCGGACGCGACACGAACATTTTCATCAAAATCGGTCAACCGGAAGTAGTAGTTTATTCGTATAATTTTTCAGTTTTTTGCGATTTTCTCAAAAACTGGTTCTACGATTTTTTTTAAAACCGCCTATTTTACTCAATTTTTTTATTCTCTACAAGATAGGGTAGGCGCCATGTCTGCTGAAATTCTCGGTGAGGCTCTTTTCACGTAAAAACGTTGTTTTTTTAAGATTACGGCTTTAATATAAATTTTAGCGCAAAAACTTATATAATAAAAGTTGTAGAGAATTTAAAAACCTACAACTTATTTTTCAAACATTTTTTTGTATGACGCTTAGTTTAGCGGTAATTTGCGATTTTCTGTTTTTTTTCTCACGAAAACGTGAGAAAAATCGATTTTTTTAACATTTCGGTCTTAGTATGCATTTTACGACAAAAGTGTATATAATAAAAGTTATAGAAAATTAAAAGATCTACAACTTTTGTTTAGAGAATTTTTCTCTACAGAGCCTAGTTTAGCGTGAAAGTGTGATTTTCCGTTTTTTTTAAGCCAAATTGAGTTCGATTTTCATTTTGCGTCTTCCACTCATGATTAAAATAAGGTTATGTTTTTGAGGTTAGTTTTTGTTCATTTCTAATGTTTTAATACTAATGTTAGGTTTATTGTTAATTATTTGCATTGGCAAGAGAAAGTTGTGTGAGTGTTTCACACCAGATTTTTCATTATTTTGATGAGAGGAACCACCTTAGAAGTTTGTCTGAATTACTCGTGAGACACTCTGTATAGTACGTAAAATGAAAGATGAAGCCTGTGTTTGGAACCGCGTATCTCACCAAGTAAGAAACGTAAAAATTTCTAGTACGGCTCGTTTTAAAGCTCGGTTTTCTGTTATTTTATTCGTATAAATTAGGAAACACAGAAGTGTATTAAGCATTTTCTAGCGATTTTGAAATAAAATACAGTAAGACCTCGATAATCCGGCTTAAATGGGCGGCCGGTAAGCCGGATTTACGAAAAAGACGGACCATCGAGAGACCGTTTAAAATGTAATGAATTTGAGACCCCTTATAGCTCCTCTAAGAAGTTACAAGCAAGCACTGCTGTTCTATGTACTGGGTTTGTAGGCACTTCTCAAAACTGGCTCCTTCAATTACTAAAACCCAAATACAGTAATTTCACGTGTAGAGTAAAAAGGTCACTGTACATTCATTTACAATAAAATCTTAGAGTTGTAGGTTTTTAATAATTACGCATTTTGTTTAATACAGTAACTCTTTAATTGAAAAGTAAATTAAATCGAACACAACAAACTACAAATTGCTACTGAAATTTTAAATCTTTGCGTGATTAATTAATTAATCCTTGCGTTTAGCATGATTAATTACAGTACAATACAATTCTATTTTTTAATGTACTAATTGACTGTAAATATAGAATTTAAACGTGTGTAAAATTGTATCTACTATTTATTATCAGTTCTTCTCTTAAAACTACAACTTTTAGAATCGGGCGGGGGCCGGCCGCAATGGCGTAGTTGGTAACGTGCTTGCCTTTCATCATGCGGTCTTGGGTTAGAATCTCATTCAGGCACGGCATATTTTCATACGTTACAAAAAATCATTTTCATCCTTCACCGTCTGAATTAGCAGTAATTGCCGAACAGTCGGACGTTAAACCAAAAAAAAAAATTAGATCGGGCCGGATTACTGGAGGGTCCGGTTTTTCGAGGGCCGAATTGTCGAGGTACTACTGTATTTGTCGTTTGCCTCCGGTAAAGTAGGATAGCTATTTATGTCTCATTTCTTCTTTCTTTTCTTTTTGTTTATTTTTTTTCAATATAATAGACTAAAATATGTTATAATAAATTAAGTTAATATTATAATTTAATGTTTGTTTAGTTTTAAATTTTATTTAGTCTTAAAATGTAATATTTAGTTCAATCTGAATGCAGTTTATGTAATATTGTATACTGTAATTGGGCCACTAATGCGGCACGTTGTGTACATAAAAATATTAAATAAATAAAATACATAAAATTCCAAAAACAAATCCTATAAAAATAATTATCAGAAACACATAGGCTATTTATTACATGTTAAAAGGGTTCTAGCCCCAACGTGAAACAAATACAGCATTATAAAAACTATTCGGTTATAAATCGAAAAGCAAAACAACTTAACGCTCCTTAATTTTTACTTTCTCTTGCCTATATGAATATATAGGAAGGAAAGTATTGTTTTCATGTAGATTTTTCGAAATCAAGTTTTTACCGGATCTATACGTTTTCAGACCCCCTGAACCCAAAAAACATGTTTTTAGCGATTGGTCTGTGTGTGTGTCTGTGTGTGTGTGTGTGTGTGTGTGTGTGTGTGTGTCTGTGTGTGTGTGTGTGTGTCTGTGTGTGAACAGAATATCTCAAGAACGGAACATCGTACGAACTTGAAACTTGAAACTTAAGTTACATACCACTACCGGATGCGACACGAACATTTTCATCAAAATCGGTCAACCGGAAGTAGTAGTTTATTCGTATAATTTTTCAGTTTTTTGCGATTTTCTCAAAAACTGGTCCTACGATTTTTTTTAAAATCGCCTATTTTACTCAATTTTTTATTCTCTACAAGATAGGGTAGGCGCCATGTTTGCTGAAATTCTCGGTGAGGCTGTTTTCACGTAAAAACGTTGTTTTTTTAAGATTACGGCTTTAATATAAATTTTAGCGCAAAAACTTATATAATAAAAGTTGTAGAAAATTTAAAAACCTACAACTTTTATTTCAAACATTTTTTTGTATAACGCTTAGTTTAGCGGTAATTTGCGATTTTCTGTTTTTTTTCTCACGAAAACGTGAGAAAAATCGATTTTTTTAACATTTCGGCCTTAGTATGCATTTTACGACAAAAGTGTATATAATAAAAGTTATAGAAAATTAAAAGATCTACAACTTTTGTTTAGAGCATTTTTCTCTACAGAGCCTAGTTTAGCGTGAAAGCGTGATTTTCCGTATTTTTAAGCCAAACTGAGTTCGATTGTCATTTTGCGTCATTCACTCATGATTAAAATAAGGTTATGTTTTTGAGGTTAGTTTTTGTTCATTTCTAATGTTTTAATACTAATGTTAGGTTTATTGTTAATTATTTGCATTGGCAAGAGAAAGTTGTGTGAGTGTTTCACACCAGATTTTTCCTAGTGTTTTTATCAGTAATAGTATTTTAGATTTTTTTATTGT